>JAEOAD010000026.1:3240000-3925000 GCA_036365145.1 Orientallactaga sibirica | reverse complement strand
TGGGTGTGTGCCTGTTTGCGTGCGTGCCTGCGTGCATGCGTGTCATCCTCAGGAACACTGGTTAGCCCTTTAAGACAGAGTCTCTGATTGGCCTGCAGCTGGCCAGTTAGGTTAGACTAGCTCGTGAGCCAGCTGCAGAGATCCTCCTGTCTCCGCCTCCCCAGTGCCACTGCAAACGAACTCTAGACTCATGCGCCCCCTTGTGCATATGACTTACGTGGGTCCTGGAGAGTCGAACCGGGATCCTTTGGCTTTGCAGGCAAATGCCTTAACCGCTAAGCCATCTCTCCAGCCCCACACCTGACATTTCTTTTCTTTCACTGAAAAATATTTTTATCTGTTTATTTGTAAGCAGAGAGAGAAAGAGAGAGACCAAGAGAAAGAGAGAAAGAGAGAGAGGGAGAATGGGCATGCCAGGGCCTCTAGTTGCTACACACAAACTCCAGACGCATGTACTGCTTTGGGCATCTCCTTTATGTGGGTCCTGGGGAATTGAATTGAACCTGGCTCATTATGCTTGGCAGGCCATCACCTTAAGCACTGGGCCATCTCTCCGACCTGCACCTGACATTTCCCCATGGGTTCTGGGTTTGGAACTCAGGTCCTCATGCTTGCAAGGCAAAGGCTTTCCCCACAGCCCTCTTTTTCACTTTCTTTTTTTGCAACAGCGTCTCACTAAGTTGTCCAGGCTGGCCTGGAACTCGCTTTGCAGCCCAGACAGGTGATAAACTTGTGCTCCCTGTGCCTCTGCCTCCGCCTCCCAAATGCTGGAGTGGACAAGCTGTACCACGGAGTGTGGGTTTGAACATGGTTCTGCTGTGATCCAAGGGCGGAGGGTTCCGAGAGGCCCAGAGTCCATGTCTTATACAATGCTTCTTCATCTTTAAGCACTGCAGACTTACTTCTGCTTTTTTAAACAATTTATTTTGTTTATTTACTTATTTGAAAGTGACACACACACACCGAGAAAGAAGTAGATAGAGAGAGAATGGCATGTCTGGGTCTCCAGCCGCTGCAAACGAACTCCAGATGCACGTGGGTACTGGGGAAGCAAGCCTCCAACCAGGGTCCTTAGGTTTCACAGGCAAGCGCTTAACCTCTAAGCCATCTCTCCAGCCCTTACATACTGCTTTTTAAGATGTGACGGGGCATCATGCTAAACAGATACGCAGGCCTGGGAGCTGGCTGCCTGGGGCCTCTAGACCCTGAGTGTGTGGTCTCCATGCTGAGTTTCCCAACCAGGTGACTGCAGGCTGGAAGAACCAGGAAGAGCAGCGACATCACCCTCAGCCATAGCCATGGGAAGCTCCAGCCACTCCCTCCTACCGTGCCCAATGGGCATTGTACCCACTTTGCAGATGTGCATCTTAGACACCCTCCACCCCCAGAAAGGATGAGTCTTGGTCAAGGATTGGTACTGGGTCTGGCTGTATCTCAGCTCTGGCTGAAATCAGAAGCCTCTACTTTGAGTGGCATTTCATTCATTCATTCATTCAGCATTGATTAACATCTACTATGTGACAGGCACATGGTCAGTTTGGGTTCAAGGAAGGGGCCAAGCATAGGGGTGCAGAGCCTGTGGGAAGGCTCAGTTAGGCCGCTATTATTATTACCATATATATATTTATTTATTTGAGAGAGAGAGGGAGGGAGAGAGAGAGAGGAAGAGGCAGATAGAGAACATGGACATGCCAGGGTCACCAGCCACTGCAAATGAACTCCAGATGCATGTGCCACTTTGTGCACCTGGCTTACATGAGTACTGGGGAATTGAACCTGGGTCCTTAGACATCACAGGTAAGTGCCTTAACCACTGTCACCTCTCCATCCCATTACTTCTATTTTTTTAATTTTATTTTATTTATTTATTTTTGGTTTTTTTGAGGTAGGGTCTCACTCTAGACCAGGCTGATCTGGAATTCACTGTGTAGTCTCAGGTTGGCCTCGAACTCACAGTGATCCTCCTACCTCTGCCTCCCGAGTGCTGGGATTAAAGGCGTGCGCCACCGTGCCTGTTTTTGCTATTGGAATTTTACTGATGTGCCTCAAAGTAAAACTATTGTCTCAAATAAGCCACAGTGGGGCTTGGGAATGTAAGATATGAACCCTAAGTCACACGAGTCCAGCTTTATAGTCTCCTTGCTGGAAGTTCCACAGTCTCCTCCACACCCCCCGGGATCAACACTTCCAAGGCACATCTGTGAAATGGGCCACGGTGAGACCCAATCAGTCACCGGGCAGAGCAGTGTAGCTTATAGAAGGAAAGCTCTAGAATAGTAACTCCTCCTAAGGGGGCTTGACTATCTAGGTGCCAGTAGGATGGTTTTGTTCCTACTGTCAACCAAGAGGTAGAGCTGTGGGCTGAGCTGGGGGAGCCCTGTGGCCTTGGAGAAGAGGAGCTGGGGTGATACAATGTGACATTACCAGCATACAAGAGCAAGGCGTGAACCCATGGTCTCTCTACACGGCCTTTGCTCGGCCCTCTTCCTCTTGCCCCACCTTAGTGCTCCTGAATGAGCGAGTTCAATGACAGAACAGGGGGAAAGATGGCAGCCTTGTGCGGCAGGTCACGTGAGCAGGGTATGTGTGGGGAGTAGAATTTGGGGCTCCCTCTGTTTTTTTAAAAAAATATTTTATTTGTTTATTTGCAAGGAGAGTGAGAGACAGAGAGAAGACAGACAGAGAAAATGGGTGTGCCAGGGCCTCCAGTCACTGCAAATGAACTCCAGATGCATAAGCCTTTTTGAGCATCGGACTTTATGTGGGTACCAGGGAATCAAACCTGTTTCATTAGGCTTTGCAATCAAGCGCTTTAACCGCTGAGCTATCTCTCCAGCCCTCAGGGCCCCCCAAGGAATCCCAGGGGCTGAGCAGGCCTGAATCCTGTATCTAGAGTCGCTTCCCTGCTGAAGGGAATCCACGTAGGCCTGGCTGGACACAGCTCTCTGCGTGTAAGCCTCGTGCCCTCACACCTTAGCAGAGATTTACATGGGCCGGGACCATGCCAGCATGGTTTGTGGATCTCTGCTGGAACCTCTTAGGGCCCAGTCATCCCATCCCACCAAAGGAGAGATGGAGGCTCAGAGAGGTGATGTCACAGATGGGTGCGGGAGCCAGAACCCAGCCTTGTCTGAATAGCTTTAATGAGCGTGTCCGGTGTTCCCACCTGTCCTCGTCACAGTCCCTTCACATGTGGGAGAAATCTGGGAGGGGGACAGGCCTGTCCACATACCCACAACTGCCTTCTCACTACCTCTTCCTCAGGGGCACCACCCCAAAGCCCCCTCCCCCACCTGTCAAGTTTAACCTGCAGGACCCGCCCCTGTGGTCTGTGTGTAGGGTACGATCAGTGGGAGGCTGTGTGCTGGGGGCAGAGGCTCTTCTTGCAGAGCAAGCAGGGAGGAGAGCTGGCAGAATGCTGATTAAATTATTCATGTATATATTCACCTCTCAACTAGGTAATGGCAGGAAGGGCTGGGCAATTCACCTAACTTTTATCTTGTATGTGCGGTATAATTTAACTCTTAAGATCAGGGGACCTCAGTCACTTCAAGAGGCCTAGGACATAAGGTCCTGCAGCGGCTCCATTCACCCCCTCTGGTCAGGGCTCACCCCTCCACAGAGAGCCACTGAGGCCAGCCAAAGGGGTTGCCGAGGCTATGAACCATACGAACCAGGATCTCATGGGATACAAAAAGGAAATGTGTTGCTGGAGAGATGGCGCAGCAGTTAAGGTGCTTGCCTGCAAAGCCTAAGGACCCAGGTTTGATTCCCCAGGACCCACTTAACTCCAGATGCACAAGGTGGCGCATGTGTCTGGAGTTCCTTTACAGTGGCTGGAGGCCCTGGTGCACCCGTTCTCTCCCTCTTTATATCTCAAATAAATAAATAAAAACAAAGTAGTTTATTTTTTTAAAAAAAGGAAATGCGAGCAACCTGGTCGTGGGTGGGAAGTGAGTCATCTGGAGGGCTGCCTGGAGGAGGCAGTAAGCTGACCTAGGCAGAGGGAGACTAGCACAATGAAGCCCTCAGCAATGAGAAGGTAGGGTTCATGGCTAGAGGATGCTGGGGAGATGTCAGTCAGTCTGTTCAGTAGAGGGGAGCCCGGGCATCCTGGCCACCCTATCTGGGGCTCACACTGGCCCCCACTGTCTCGGCCTGGGAAGAGGAGGGTTTCTGAGGCTGTTTGGTGCTAACCTGTGAGAAGTCACCTAGCTAGGGATGAGGGACTCAGGCATGTAACACCCCCACCCCCAGGATGGGGCATTTGGGGCCCAGGCCTCTGATCAGACAGCTGCTAATCCCGGGGGGGGGGGCTTGAGACTCTACATTAACAAAGCCACTATGGCCTCCTCCTCTGGCCGGGCTGCCTGGGGGTCTCTGCAGAGGGGCTGTGGGGGTGGGAAATTCTTAATGGAGTCTGGTGGCAGCGGGAGGGGGAACCAGCTGTACAAACAGAGAGGAAGGGGTGTTAGGGTGTTGTTGCACGGGTGGGGGAGCGGGGGGGGGATGCAGCTGCTGTGTGGCGTGTGCACGCCTGTGCAGTGAGGGTGGGGGGAGTGTGTCAGGATGTGGGTGTGTGTGAGAATGTAGATGGCTCTGTGCCTGAGCGTCTAGGTATGCATTAAGTGTGTGCACAGGTCCACATGCACACAGGCGGGCAACAGTGAGCACACATGCCAGGAAGGCACATGTATGTGCACCTTCGTGTAGGACCGTGTTCGTGTGTGTGCATGGGTGTGAGTGGAATAGTATGTGTGTCAGACACGTGTACACCTGTGTCCGTGTGAGACTGTGTTGGCCTGTGACACGTGTGGCAACGAGGTCCCTGTGTGCACACAAGGAACATTGATTGCTCCACCAGACCAGGTGAGGGTCTTAGCTCCCGGGGTCCCAGGCTGCTGCCCCTGCCCACCGTCCCAGCAGCCCGGCAGCCCCCAACTCCCACTCCTCCTCCCCCAGGTGTGAACAAAAGTTTACTCCCTTCTCCAAGCCCCAACTTCTACAGTTGCTCTCACCTATCTTTCCAGCTTGGTCATCTGAAGTCCATGCCCAACACCCCATGGAGGCCCAGGCCAGCTCTGAGCCTCTGGGGGCGGGGCAGGACAGATGGTGGCTGTAGCCATCCACCAGGCAGGGGAAGGTGGCTGGGTGGGAACCTACTGGAGACCGCCTCACTCCAGCCCAGAGCCTTCTCCATCCCAGCAGACTATCCAGAGGTGGGGCCAGAACAGGAACCAGCTCTGCCCTGGCATCACGCCCTGCCTTGACCATGGAGCTGCCGCCCAGAGCCCTGTCCACCAACTTCATGGCCAGACTTTCTAAGGAGGGGGGCAAGGAGCCTGAAACGCCAGCCTTCAGGCCCAGCAGAGACCAGAGACATTGCATACCTCCAAACCTCCACTTTTCCTCCTCTCCCCAGCACCCCTCAAACCCCCTACTTGCTCACACACTTTAAACATGTTAATAGACTGTAAATTACCTTTCCTTTTTCTGCTTCTCGCTGTGGATGGCAGGGCAGAGACAAGAGGGACAGAGAAGGCTCATGCAGCTTTGATGGGGTTCTTTTATTTATGAGAATTTTCCTAGCGTTGGATGGATATGACACACGGGGCTTCTCTTTGCTCACGCCTCGCTCCCTGGAGAATTGAGCACTTCACCAGTCCGGCTTGTGCAGCAGCCTCCCGGCCTCTACATGCCTACCTCCCACCACAGGGAACTCACTTCCTGCCAAGGGAGCCAGTCTCCTGTGGAAACTCCAGCTCGGTGCCTACCTGAGCGAGTCCTGGAGTGACGCTAACCTCTCTATAGTCAACTTAAAGAAATTATTCATTTATTTAATGGGAGAGGGCAGATAGAGAGAATGGATACAACAGGGCCTCTAGACATTGCCAATCAACTCTAGATGCATGTGCCACCTTGTGGATCTGGCTTTACATGGATTCTGGGGAATCGAACCCGGGTCCTTAGGCTTCTCAGACAAGCGCCTTAACCGCCACACCATTTCTCCAGCCCCTCTATAGTCTTCACTGAGATTCAAACCTGCTGTGTCTTCTTCTCTTTGCCTGTTAGTCATCCTGTCTGAAAAAAAAATAAAGTCCCCTTTCTGGCCACGTTTGTGAAGCTCATGGGCTGGATGAACGGACTAGAAGACTTCTTTGCAGCAGGACTCATCAGAGCCTACCGTGACAAATGCATTCTATAATGAAAGCAGCATTTTATAGATCCAAGTGAGCATGAAGCTTTAGGGCTTCATACGACATCCCCAGGGGCCTGGGTGCCCCCCCCCCCAGACAACTCAGATGTCCTGTTCGGGTGTGGCTCTGGGTAGCACATGTCAAATCAGGGCAAGTGTGTGTGGCTCTGGGCTTGCAGAGTCAAGTCTCCTCAGTGGGACTGTGGGGGCAGCACCAGGGTACAGTGCATGAGTTTCAGCAAGGCAGGATGCATTCTTGCCCAAACCCTGCCTCAGTTTCCCTATCATGGACACGGGGACTTGGACCTTCCTCCCTCCCTCCCTTCTTTCCTTCCTTCCTTCCTTCCCTCCTTCCCTCCCTCCCCCTCTCCTTCCTTCCTTCCTTCCTTCCTTCCTTCCTTCCTTCCCTCCCTCCCTCCCTCCCTCCCCCCTCTCCTTCCTTCCTTCCTTCCTTCCTTCCTTCCTTCCTTCCTTCCTTCCTTCCTTCCTTCCTTCCTTCCTTCCCTCCCTCCCTCCTTCCTTCCCTTTCTTTCTTTCTTTCTTTCTTTCTTTCTTTTGTTTTTTCTAGGTAGGGTCTTGCTTTAGCCCAGGTAGACCTGGAATTCACTATGTAGTCTCAGGGTGGCCTCGAATTTACAGTAATCCTCCTACTTCTGTCTCTCTGAGTGCTGGATTAAAGGCATGTGCCACTGCACCAGGCCTTGACGTTGGCCTTTCTAAGTCCCCCACAGCTGATTGGCTGGAGAGATGTGGCTTGGATTGGGTGTGTCTGGCCTGTGGGGAAGAAAGTCCGTCGGGGTAGCAGGCCTGAGATTGAGTCTATGGCTGTACAGTGGGAACAGGCAATGATGTCACTAACTGCCCACAAGCCCCTCAGACCTGTATAATAGATGGATTGAGGGGCTGGAGGATGGCTCAGCAGTTAAAGGAACTTGCTTCCAAAGCCTAAGGACCCAGGTTCAATTCCCCAGTATACATGTAAGCCAGATACATAAGGAGGCACATGTGTTTGGAGTTCCTTTGCAGTGGCTAGAGGCCCTGGCATGCCCATTCTCTTTTTCTTTTTGCAATTAAAAAATAAAAATGGGGCTGGAGAGATTGCTTAGCGGTTAAGGAGCCTGCCTGCAAAGCCTAAGAATGCTTGTTGGAATCTCCAGGTCCCACATTTAGCCAGATACAAAAGTGACGCAAGCACGCAATGTCGCACATGTGCACAAGGGGGTGCATGCGTCTAGAGTTCATTCACAGTGGCTGAGAAGCCCTGGTGCTCCCATTCTCTCTCTCTCCTTCTGCCTCTTTCTCCCTCTCTCTCAAAAAATAAATGAATAGCCAGGCGTGGTGGCGCACACCTTTAATCCCAGCACTCAGGAGGCAGAGGTAGGAGGATCACCGAGAGTTCGAGGCCACCCTGAGACTACATAGTTAATTCCAGGTCAGCCTGAACCAGAGTGAGACCCTACCTCGAAAAACCAAAAAAAAAAAAAAAAAAAAAAAAAAGAATAAAAGAATAAATTAATTAAATAAAAATAAAATATTTTTAAAAAGGATATGGATCCATGTCAGCACCTTGCTCGTGGACGCCAAGTTCTCGGGTGACCTTCCTGGCACACTCTCCTCCTACCATCCTGGAGGAAGCCTGAGGGAACTTCCAGTGTGGTCTCAGATGTACCGTGCCTGCTTTTGCCTTGGTGCCTTTCTGCTGGGAATCCTCTTTCTGGCTTTGTCCCCAGTATGGTGTATAGTAAGCTCAAAAATAAATAATAAATAAATAATAAATAAATAAATAAACAAACAAACAATAAACAATAATAAATAAATGAATGAATGAATAATAAAAATAAATAAATAATAAATAAATAAATTGGATGTGAGATGAAGACTGCTCCGTAAGTCCTCCTCGAGTCCACTGAGCTCTGTCCTTGTCCTGCCTTGACGGAGCAGCAGGTCCCCATCACCACCATGCCACCACCCCGCCAGCAAGTCCCCATCAGGACAGTGTTCAGCAACTTCTGGGGCAGGGAGAAGGTCATGATGTCGGACAGGGCTCACCCACGGCCTCCATCTAAGGGTCAAATTTTCACTTGAAAATGTAATTAGCCAAGAACAGACCACATTGATTCTCCACCAATTCTCCCTCATCCCAGTGTGCCCACAAGCCACCCCCCCTACCCCCAAGGGCCACCTCGGCGCAGCACCACTCATGTGATTGGCACTGTTGAGCAAAGCCTAACGACCCGGGTTCAGGTCCCCAGTACTCACTTAAAAGCCAGATGCAGAAAGTGGCACATGCATCTGGAGTCCATTTGCAGTGGATCGAGGCCCTGGCTCACACACACTCACTCTTTCTCTCTCTTTCTGCTTACAAATAAATAAATAAAAATATATATTTTTGAAAATCCATGAGATTCTACTGGGATCTCCACTTGACATATGAAAAAAGCAAGGCACAGAGAGGTGAAGCAACTTGCGCAGCATCACACAGCTCAACAGTGGTCCAGCTGTGCTTCTCAGCCAAAGGTGACATAAACGGTAAACCATCAGACAGGTGACAGACCCAGGGCAGGAGACTGTGCACATGAAGGGGGCCTTTCAGTGATATGGACAGTGTCCCTTTCTCAGCCATCAGATGCCCCAGGCTGGCCTCCAGCACTCACCTTAGGCAGTCAGCTCAACGGTGACGTCTCTGGTCAAGTTCATGGTTTTCAGACCTGTGGTGGCTCTGCCTGGACAACACCCTCCCCAGTGGTCCTGAGCAAGTTACACAGTCTCTTTGTTCCCTCTCCTGGAAACCGAAGACACCTGGAAAACAACTCTGCTTCATTTTGGGTCCCCTCCCATGGTGACAGCGTGGGGGTGCTGTGCAGGTGGGTGCTGGCAGCACAGACCACTCCCACAGTGACCTTTCCATGCCTGGGCCCACACAAAGGGGACCAGCCTCCAAATGTGCATGCCCCAGAAAGTCACTCAGCAGGGAGCTCCAGTTGTCCAGCAAAGCTGTCCACCCCTGTCCCCAATACCTCCAGCTCTGGCTCCGTGGCTCACCTATAATGGGTCTGCACAGAACGTTGGCTGAATAACTGACAGTCCCCGCTGGCCCGGGTATGTGCATGCGTGTGTGCCCTGAGCATACGCAGGCTGGTGTGAGTGTTCAAGGTGTGAAGCAGAGACTCACACACGGGTTATGAGCTATCAAGAAGATGCAGCAGGCATGGAGGAGTCCATGACAATGAACTTGAGCTCTTGCAAGAATTTTTACACCTGTTTGTGCAACTTATGCAGCCCCTCACAAGCGCTCCTTTAGCTTAGGTGGGAGCTGGGCGGTACCCCCAGGGGGTGAGTGGAAGATGCTGGGAAGTGTGCCGACACCTGAGGTGGACCTCCAGCTCTACCAAGTTCTGTTTTTTTTTAAATTATTTTATTTATTTTTGGAGAGAGAGAGAGAGAGAGAGAGAGAGAGAGAGAGAGAGGAGAGAATGGGCACGCCAGCAGTCTCTCAGCTGCTGTGAACAAACTCCAGATGCGTGCGCCTCCTTGTGGTCAAGTGTGGCATTGCACCCTTGGGACCTGGAGATTGGAACTGCTGGAGATTGGAACCAGCGTTCTTAGGCTTAGCAGGCAGGCGCCTTAACTGCTAAGCCATCTCTCCAGCCCTCAAGTTCTGTTTTTTTAAAAAAATATTTTGTTTTATTTATTTTTTAATTTTAATTTTAATTGTTTTAATTTGAGAGAGACACAGAGAGAGAGAGAGAGAGACAGAGAGACAGACAGATAGAGAAAGGGCACACCAGCAACCTCTCATCTGCTGTGAATGAACTCTAGACACGTGCGCCCCCTTGTGTGCATGTGAGACATTGCCCGCTTGTGTCACTTTTTGCTTCTGGCTAAACTTGGGACCTGGAGAATCGAACGGGCCTTCTTAGGCTTCGCAGGCAGGCACCTTAACCGCTAAGCAATCTCTCTAACCATGTTTTATTTATTTGTTAGAGAGAGAGAGAATAGGCCCACCAGGGCCTCCAGCCACTGCAAATGAACTCCAGATGCATACACCACCATCTGGCTTATGTGGGTCCTTGAGAATTGAACCTGGGCCCTTAGACTTCACAGGCAAGCTCCTTAAACACTAAGCCATCTCTCCAGGCCTCCACCTGATTCTTGCTGTGAGCTTTGGTTTTCTCGTCTGTAGCAAGCATATACTATCCTTGTCTTCAGAGAGGCATGTGTGGGAATTGTGTACCCAGAGTCCACCTGCACTGAACATTCTCAGTGGATACATTTTTTTTGTTTTGTTTTTCAAAGTAGGGTTTCACTCTAGCCTGGGCTAACCTGGAATTCACTATGTAGTCTCAGGGTGGCCTCGAACTCACGGCGATCCTCCAACTTCTGCCTCCCGAGTGCTGGGATTAAAGGCGTGCGCCACCACACCCGGCTCAGTGGACAGATTTTTATAAGAGTTGTGTGCAGTAGGGCTGAGGGGGTGGCTTGCTGCATGCACACGGGGACATGCATTCCTTCCTCAGCACATGCAGAGTCGAGCACGGCCGCGCACGCCTTCACCCCAGTACTGCAGGGGATGGAGAAAGGCTTGCAAGGCTCCCTGGTCAGCCAAACTGACTGAAAAGTGGGGATCTCCAGGTTGAGGGGAGACCACGTCTCAGGCAAGCAAGGCAGAAGAGCTATGGAGGATGACACCCCACGTCTTCTCCTAGCCTCTGCATGTGTGTGAATGAGGTATATGCATTTGCGCGCGCACGCGCGCGTGCGCGCGCACACACACACACACACACACACACACACCATTGTGAACCACTAGATTTGGGGGCTGGGACTATGAACACTGCAGGCTAGAGGGTAAATTTCTGAGTTGGTCCAATCCATCCATCCCTACCCCACCCACCCATCCATCCACCCACCCATCCATCCACCCACCCAGCCATCTGTCCATCCATCCACCCAGCCATCTGTCCGTCCATCCATCCATTTACCAGTTTTATTCATCCTTACATCCATCCACCTACCCACCTACCTATTGATACAGGAGTTTGGGGTTCCTTGTACACCAATGCACCGATAATTTGGAGTGTTTCTGGATCCTTGTCTTTATGAACTCAAAGAATGAAATCCATGGACCAGAGGATGAGGTTCAGAAAGATCTGGTTACAGTTGAAAGCTTCAGGAGGACGAAGAGAAGGGGGCTTAAGCCTAGAAGAGACAAGGAAGCAAGGTGGCGCTCTTGCCCAGGGAGGCAAGAGGGGCTTTGAGAAGCCCCCCCCCCTCGAGACTCAGATCTGGGTTTGTTTATGAGGAGTGGAGACCAGGTTGGCAGGTTGCTATGGACAAAGACCAGATTTCACAGCGTTGCCAGTGATCTTAGGGAAGATCAGACTTTCTGTCCTCTAGGAAGGGGGGGAGCTTAATCTAGAAATCTTTCCTGGAGGGTGTACCCAGCTTTCTGCAAGCTTAGTTAGTCAAGGAATACAAAACCCTTCACTCTTGGGCTTCTGTTACCCTGCCTAGCCAATGTCCTATCACTCCTACCTCTGCCTCCTGAGTGTTGGATTAAAAACATGTGCCATCCATCCATCTGTCTGTCTGTCCATCCGTCCATCCATCCATCAAGGCATCCATCTGTCTGTCCACCCATCCCTTTCTTCAACAAACATGCACTGGGAATCTGCAGTACTGGGGTACACTGCTGAGGTGATATTATGCCAGTTTCTAGTGGAGAAGCACAGAGGTAAGGAGCCACCCCAGGGGACAGAGAGCGTCTATGGACCTTGAGGCCAGAGAGGACAGGCAGGTCTTCCCCGAGGAGAAGTCTGAAGGATGAATTAGCAGGGAGGAAGGGGAAGAGGAGAGGAGGGAAAAGCTTTGTAGCCAGTGGGCACGGTGCACTCAAAGGGTCTAGAGGAAGAAGAAAACTGTGGATGGAGGGCAGGATGGATGGATGGATGGATGGACGGATGAAAGGGGAGAGCCGGCTGGTGGCCTGGTACAGTCAGTCCTTGGCTACAGAGAGTTTTGACCTTGACTGTAGCATTCCAGAAGCCATAGAAAGATGGGATCTGCATTGCCAGAGAGAGTTTTGGCAGCCTGGTGTGGATGGCGGCTGGCTGGGTGGGTCTGAAACAAGTCCAGCCCACAGCTGACCTTCCCAGGCCTGTCCTGCAGGGCACTGGTGTTGGGGGGGGGGGTGGGCTGGTGGCAGGGGTGCAGAAAGCTGCAGTCGCCCAAGCAGTTGGGAGGCAGCACCCGTCTCCCCAGCCAGTGGGCTCATTTACATGATCCCTGCTTAATTCTCCCAGGGTATGCAAATATATGCAAACTGCCATCCAGGGGAGGCAAAAAATAGCAGGGCGCATTAGCATGCCCCACAGGGACTTTTCCTGCAAACGTCTGCTGGCCTGCTGAGTGGGCGGAAGGGGGCTTCCCATCCCCTGAAAGGCCAGGCCCCTGGCCAGGAGGGAGAGGACCCCTGGGTGGTACAGGGTCCTGGAAGACTGGATTCCAGGAGCTGAGTGGGTGGTGGCAGTCCCCCTGCTGCCCCTTGCCTGCCCAGGCCTCAACCTGTCTTCTTTCTCCTCCGGCTGCTCAGGGCCCTGGTCCCCCATCCCCACACACATACACACCCAGTGGCTGTGCAGTGACACCCCCACCCTCTTCTCTGCATCTCTGGCTTCAGCCTCAACTCCTTGGCTTTCTTCTAGCTCCCCTCAGCCACCTCCTTCCCCACCTTTGGGGACCCCAGCGTGCTGCTTTCTGTAGTGACTTTCTCCATATCCCAGCTCCACCTTGCTCTGCCCTTCTCCCAGCTCTGTCTCCCCTCCCCTCATCTTGTGTCACTGCCCAGCTGGCTTGGGCAGTTCGTTTTTTTTCTTTTTAATATTTATTTATTTTTTTGGAGACTGAGAAAGAGGCAGTCAGAGAGAGAAAGAGAGAAGGAGAGAGAGAGAGTGTGTATGGGTTCACCAGGGCTTCTGGTCACTGCAAATGAACTCCAGATGCCACATTGTACATTCGGCTTTATGTGGGTACTGGAGAACCGAACCTGGGTGATCAGGCTTTGCAGGCAAGGGCCTTAACCACTGAGCAATCTCTTCAGCCCTGGCTCTGGCATTTCTTCTCTCTTTCTCTCTTTCTCTGCACATCTCTCCATCTCGCCTGTCCTCTGTGCAATGTCTCTGCCCTTCTCTCTATACACTCTTTCTCCAGTAGACTCTTGGCGACCCCTAGCACCCCCTTTGCTCACATCTATACCAGGGCTGTTGGGTCATATGGGAAGATGGCTTCAAGTTCCATGTCCCCCCACCACCCCCCGCCTAGATCCCAACTACCAGCCACCCACAGTCAGGAGGGTCCCATCTTCTAGAGTGGCTTCCTGTGCTGGATGACAGACAGGGAGGGCAGACACTTCCAGGCCATGCAGTGTCCACCAGTGGCTGCTCTCTGTGCCTCAGTTTCCATCTCTGAAGTGGTCTACACTAAGTCCAGGTCCTGGACGTGTTTTGACTCAGTGACATTGTCACTGTTGTCACCGTCCTTACTCCTGTATTTCTTCTTCTTCTTTTTGCTTCTTCTTTTTTTAAAAATGGGAGCGCCAGGGCCTCTTGTCACTGCAAAGGAACTTCAGATGCATTCGCCACCTGTGCATCTGGCTTACATGGGTACTGGGGAATGGAACCTGAGTCCTTAGGGCTTCTCAGGCAAGTGCCTTAATCACTAAGCCATCTCTCCAGCCCCCTTTTAAAAATTTATTTATTTATTTGAGAGAAGGGCAGAATAAGAAAGAGAGACAGAGAGAGGGCACACCCAGGGCCCGCAGCCACTTCAAACCAACTCCAGATTCATGCCCCACCTTGTGCATCTGGCTTAGGTAGGTACTGGGGAATTGAACCTGGGTCCTTTGGCTTTGCTCACAAGTGACTTAACCATTAAGCCATCTCTCTAGCTCTCACTCCTGTATTTCTTCCTCAGCTCACTGGGCTTCCCTTTCTTCATCAGGAAATGAGGGTGAGAGATGGACAGCGGATCTGCAATCATGACACATAGTAGGTTGGTCATAAGCCACCTGCTTTCTTCAGTGTCAGACTTTGGCGAGGTACAGCTGTACCACTGTGTGTGCCTCAGTTTCCCCACTGGGGACTATGTCAGCACTGAGTCCTGGTCAAGTTAGATTGGACTAGGGTCCCCCAGGTGATGGATGGCCAGTGGCAATCCCACAGTGCCACCAAGTGGCCATAAAGGTCCTCGGGCTATGGGTCTGGGGTTGGGGTCAGGGGCGTGCTTGACACCTGGGACCCTTTTGGGACCTCCCAGGCTGATTATGCAAATATAACAAGGGCCACTGGGGGAAGAGAAATACCCAGGGGCACAGGGCTATGTGTAGCAAGCGAGGAAAGCTCAGAGCTCTGGTGCTGGGTCTGCTCCTCATGCTGGTTGGCGTCAGGACAGTGTATCTCCCTCTCTGATCCATGTTTTCCTCACCACATCAGACTGCCCTGCAGGTTTCTGCCAGCAGCCACGTCCTCCATCCCTGTAATTTTAATTGTTTTAATTTGAGAGAGACACAGAGAGAGAGAGAGACAGAGAGACAGACAGATAGAGAAAGGGCACACCAGCAACCTCTCATCTGCTGTGAATGAACTCTAGACACGTGCGCCCCCTTGTGTGCATGTGAGACATTGCCCGCTTGTGTCACTTTTTGCTTCTGGCTAAACTTGGGACCTGGAGAATCGAACGGGCCTTCTTAGGCTTCATGAGGCAGGCACCTTAACTGCTAAGCAATCTCTAAACCATGTTTTATTTATTTGTTAGAGAGAGAGAGAATAGGCCCACCAGGGCCTCCAGCCACTGCAAATGAACTCCAGATGCATACACCACCATCTGGCTTATGTGGGTCCTTGAGAATTGAACCTGGGCCCTTAGACTTCACAGGCAAGCTCCTTAAACACTAAGCCATCTCTCCAGGCCTCCACCTGATTCTTGCTGTGAGCTTTGGTTTTCTCGTCTGTAGCAAGCATATACTATCCTTGTCTTCAGAGAGGCATGTGTGGGAATTGTGTACCCAGAGTCCACCTGCACTGAACATTCTCAGTGGATACATTTTTTTTGTTTTGTTTTTCAAAGTAGGGTTTCACTCTAGCCTGGGCTAACCTGGAATTCACTATGTAGTCTCAGGGTGGCCTCGAACTCACGGCGATCCTCCAACTTCTGCCTCCCGAGTGCTGGGATTAAAGGCGTGCGCCACCACACCCGGCTCAGTGGACAGATTTTTATAAGAGTTGTGTGCAGTAGGGCTGAGGGGGTGGCTTGCTGCATGCACACGGGGACATGCATTCCTTCCTCAGCACATGCAGAGTCGAGCACGGCCGCACGCCGCCACCCCAGTACTGCAGGGGATGGAGAAAGGCTTGCAAGGCTCCTGGTCAGCCAAACTGACTGAAAAGTGGGGATCTCCAGGTTGAGGGGAGACCACGTCTCAGGCAAGCAAGGCAGAAGAGCTATGGAGGATGACACCCCACGTCTTCTCCTAGCCTCTGCATGTGTGTGAATGAGGTATATGCATTTGCGCGCGCACGCGCGCGCGCGCGCGCACACACACACACACACACACACACACCATTGTGAACCACTAGATTTGGGGGCTGGGACTATGAACACTGCAGGCTAGAGGGTAAATTTCTGAGTTGGTCCAATCCATCCATCCCTACCCCACCCACCCATCCATCCACCCACCCATCCATCCACCCACCCAGCCATCTGTCCATCCATCCACCCAGCCATCTGTCCGTCCATCCATCCATTTACCAGTTTTATTCATCCTTACATCCATCCACCTACCCACCTACCTATTGATACAGGAGTTTGGGGTTCCTTGTACACCAATGCACTGATAATTTGGAGTGTTTCTGGATCCTTGTCTTTATGAACTCAAAGAATGAAATCCATGGACCAGAGGATGAGGTTCAGAAAGATCTGGTTACAGTTGAAAGCTTCAGGAGGACGAAGAGAAGGGGGCTTAAGCCTAGAAGAGACAAGGAAGCAAGGTGGCGCTCTTGCCCAGGAGGCAAGAGGGGCTTTGAGAAGCCCCCCTCGAGACTCAGATCTGGGTTTGTTTATGAGGAGTGGAGACCAGGTTGGCAGGTTGCTATGGACAAAGACCAGATTTCACAGCGTTGCCAGTGATCTTAGGGAAGATCAGACTTTCTGTCCTCTAGGAAGGGGGGGAGCTTAATCTAGAAATCTTTCCTGGAGGGTGTACCCAGCTTTCTGCAAGCTTAGTTAGTCAAGGAATACAAAACCCTTCACTCTTGGGCTTCTGTTACCCTGCCTAGCCAATGTCCTATCACTCCTACCTCTGCCTCCTGAGTGTTGGATTAAAAACATGTGCCATCCATCCATCTGTCTGTCTGTCCATCCGTCCATCCATCCATCAAGGCATCCATCTGTCTGTCCACCCATCCCTTTCTTCAACAAACATGCACTGGGAATCTGCAGTACTGGGGTACACTGCTGAGGTGATATTATGCCAGTTTCTAGTGGAGAAGCACAGAGGTAAGGAGCCACCCAGGGGACAGAGAGCGTCTATGGACCTTGAGGCCAGAGAGGACAGGCAGGACTTCCCCGAGGAGAAGTCTGAAGGATGAATTAGCAGGGAGGAAGGGGAAGAGGAGAGGAGGGAAAAGCTTTGTAGCCAGTGGGCACGGTGCACTCAAAGGGTCTAGAGGAAGAAGAAAACTGTGGATGGAGGGCAGGATGGATGGATGGATGGATGGATGGATGGACGGATGAAAGGGGAGAGCCGGCTGGTGGCCTGGTACAGTCAGTCCTTGGCTACAGAGAGTTTTGACCTTGACTGTAGCATTCCAGAAGCCATAGAAAGATGGGATCTGCATTGCCAGAGAGAGTTTTGGCAGCCTGGTGTGGATGGCGGCTGGCCGGGTGGGTCTGAAACAAGTCCAGCCCACAGCTGACCTTCCCAGACCTGTCCTGCAGGGCACTGGTGTTGGGGGGGGGGGTGGGCTGGTGGCGGGGGTGCAGAAAGCTGCAGTCGCCCAAGCAGTTGGGAGGCAGCACCCGTCTCCCCAGCCAGTGGGCTCATTTACATGATCCCTGCTTAATTCTCCCAGGGTATGCAAATATATGCAAACTGCCATCCAGGGGAGGCAAAAAATAGCAGGGCGCATTAGCATGCCCCACAGGGACTTTTCCTGCAAACGTCTGCTGGCCTGCTGAGTGGGCGGAAGGGGGCTTCCCATCCCCTGAAAGGCCAGGCCCCTGGCCAGGAGGGAGAGGACCCCTGGGTGGTACAGGGTCCTGGAAGACTGGATTCCAGGAGCTGAGTGGGTGGTGGCAGTCCCCCTGCTGCCCCTTGCCTGCCCAGGCCTCAACCTGTCTTCTTTCTCCTCTGGCTGCTCAGGGCCCTGGTCCCCATCCCCACACACATACACACCCAGTGGCTGTGCAGTGACACCCCACCCTCTTCTCTGCATCTCTGGCGTCAGCCTCAACTCCTTGGCTTTCTTCTAGCTCCCCTCAGCCACCTCCTTCCCCACCTTTGGGGACCCCAGCGTGCTGCTTTCTGTAGTGACTTTCTCCATATCCCAGCTCCACCTTGCTCTGCCCTTCTCCCAGCTCTGTCTCCCCTCCCCTCATCCTGTGTCACTGCCCAGCTGGCTCGGGCAGTTCGTTTTTTTTCTTTTTAATATTTATTTATTTATTTGGAGACTGAGAAAGAGGCAGTCAAAGAGAGAGAGAGAAGGAGAGAGAGAGAGAGTGTGTGCGAGTGAGTATGGGTTCACCAGGGCTTCTGGTCACTGCAAATGAACTCCAGATGCCACGTTGTACATTCGGCTTTATGTGGGTACTGGAGAACCGAACCTGGGTGATCAGGCTTTGCAGGCAAGGGCCTTAACCACTGAGCAATCTCTTCAGCCCTGGCTCTGGCATTTCTTCTCTCTTTCTCTCTTTCTCTGCACATCTCTCCATCTCGCCTGTCCTCTGTGCAATGTCTCTGCCCTTCTCTCTATACACTCTTT
The DNA here is from genome assembly GCA_036365145.1 of Orientallactaga sibirica. Taxonomy (NCBI): domain Eukaryota; kingdom Metazoa; phylum Chordata; class Mammalia; order Rodentia; family Dipodidae; genus Orientallactaga; species Orientallactaga sibirica. The sequence goes on along the minus strand of JAEOAD010000026.1, from coordinate 3,906,769 downwards.
CTCCAGTAGACTCTTGGCGACCCCTAGCACCCCCTTTGCTCACATCTATACCAGGGCTGTTGGGTCATATGGGAAGATGGCTTCAAGTTCCATGTCCCCACCCCCCCGCCTAGATCCCAACTACCAGCCACCCACAGTCAGGAGGGTCCCATCTTCTAGAGTGGCTTCCTGTGCTGGATGACAGACAGGGAGGGCAGACACTTCCAGGCCATGCAGTGTCCACCAGTGGCTGCTCTCTGTGCCTCAGTTTCCATCTCTGAAGTGGTCTACACTAAGTCCAGGTCCTGGACGTGTTTTGACTCAGTGACATTGTCACTGTTGTCACCGTCCTTACTCCTGTATTTCTTCTTCTTCTTTTTGCTTCTTCTTTTTTTAAAAATGGGAGCGCCAGGGCCTCTTGTCACTGCAAAGGAACTTCAGATGCATTCGCCACCTGTGCATCTGGCTTACATGGGTACTGGGGAATGGAACCTGAGTCCTTAGGCTTCTCAGGCAAGTGCCTTAATCACTAAGCCATCTCTCCAGCCCCCCCCCCCATTTTTAAAATTTATTTATTTATTTGAGAGAAGGGCAGAATAAGAAAGAGAGACAGAGAGAGGGCACACCAGGGCCCGCAGCCACTGCAAACCAACTCCAGATTCATGCCCCACCTTGTGCATCTGGCTTAGGTAGGTACTGGGGAATTGAACCTGGGTCCTTTGGCTTTGCTCACAAGTGACTTAACCATTAAGCCATCTCTCTAGCTCTCACTCCTGTATTTCTTCCTCAGCTCACTGGGCTTCCCTTTCTTCATCAGGAAATGAGGGTGAGAGATGGACAGCGGATCTGCAATCATGACACATAGTAGGTTGGTCATAAGCCACCTGCTTTCTTCAGTGTCAGACTTTGGCGAGGTACAGCTGTACCACTGTGTGTGCTTCAGTTTCCCCACTGGGGACTATGTCAGCACTGAGTCCTGGTCAAGTTAGATTGGACTAGGGTCCCCCAGGTGATGGATGGCCAGTGGCAATCCCACAGTGCCACCAAGTGGCCATAAAGGTCCTCAGGCTATGGGTCTGGGGTTGGGGTCAGGGGCGTGCTTGACACCTGGGACCCTTTTGGGACCTCCCAGGCTGATTATGCAAATATAACAAGGGCCACTGGGGGAAGAGAAATACCCAGGGGCACAGGGCTATGTGTAGCAAGCGAGGAAAGCTCAGAGCTCTGGTGCTGGGTCTGCTCCTCATGCTGGTTGGCGTCAGGACAGTGTATCTCCCTCTCTGATCCATGTTTTCCTCACCACATCAGACTGCCCTGAAGGTTTCTGCCAGCAGCCACGTCCTCCATCCCTGTGCCTGGTCTAGGGACATCTCTCCTGGGCAGCTTGCCATTTTTTAAAAATATTTTTTTATTTTTATTTTGTTTATTTGGGATAGAGAAAGAGAGAAAGAAGGGTGGGGGGAGAGAGAGAGGAGAGAATGGGTGTTCCAGAGTCTCCAGCCACTACAAACGAACTCCAGACACATGTGCCACCTTGTACATCTGGCTTACTTAGGTGCTGGGAATCGAATCTCGATCCTTTGGCTTTGCAAGCAAGTGCCTTAACTGCTAAGCCATCTCTCCAGACCCAGTTTGCTATTTTTAAATTTTTATTTTTTTTTTTTTTTTTTTTTTTTTGTTTTGCAAGGTAGGGTCTCACTCTGGTCCAGGCTGACCTGGAATTCACTAGACTCTCAGGGTGGCCTCGAGATCCTCCTACCTCTGCCTCCCGAGTGCTGGGATTAAAGAGACGCCCGGAGATGAGAGAGAGAGAGAGAGAGAGAGAGAGAGAAGAGAATGAGTGTACCAGGGCCTCCAGACTCATGTGAGCTCCAGACTCATGTGCAACTGGCAACATGGAATACTGGGGAATCTAACCTGGGTCCTTGGCTTTGCAGGCAAGTGCCTTAACCACTAAGCCATCTCTGCAGCCCCAGTTTGCCATTTTACTGAGCACTCACTGTGCACTGTCCCTGTAGGGTAACAGGCACACTAATAGTCAGTCATGGGGGTACATCTACTGTGAAGGCTGGGTCAGGAGCTCACAGTATGGGGTGGCAGAGGGGCAGTGGGGGGGGGGAAGAGACAACATGCAGTAAGCAGAGAAAACATGTGAATGCAAACATTGGGAGATATATAAGAGCTCCAGAAGGGAATGAAGGAGGAGGCTTGAGAATGAAGAGAAAGAGGCTGGTAATCAGGGAGAGCTGCCTGGAGGAGGTTTCCTGTAGTGCAGAGCTCAAGGAAGCATTAGAAGGGAAGAAGTTGTGTAAAAAGACTCTGGGGTAGGAATAAACTTACCCCGCAGGGACCCTGGAAAAGGATCTACAGGAGTCTTTAAGCTCAGATCCCCCTTCTCCTAACCGGACTCAGCTGGTGTTGGAGATTCTCACTCTCTCTGGGAAAATTGCCAGAGAGATTTAAAGAAAAACAAAGCAACCAGCAAACCATTCCCAGGCCTGTGGGGCAGGGTGCCGTGTGTGGGGGTGTGTGTGTGGGGGCGGGGGAGAATCAACTGGGGTCTGTGGAGATTGAGGGTGGGAAGTTTCTGGAAGCTTTTTGCTGTGATAGCTTGTGATGTTTGCAGCTGCTCTCTGGGCCCATGGTGGCCCCTGGAAGGAACGCCCTGACCCCGTAATAGAGGGGCTGCCTCTTTGCTGTGGGTTCAGTCCATGCGCTTATAAACGCCCACCGGGTTTCAAGAGAAGGGAGACGTGTCTGTTCTTGTAGCAAGCTTCTGAAATGTCACGACAGCCATTTTTATTTTATTTTTAAATTTCAATTTATTTGCTTGTGTGTGCATGCCAGATTCTCTTGATGTAATAAAATGAATACCAACTTTTAATTAATCAATTTATTTATTTATTAGGGAGAGAAAGAGGCAGATAGAGAGAGAATGGGCACGCCAGGGCTTCTAGCCACTGCAAATGAACTCTAGATGCATGTGCCACCTTGTGCATCTGCCTGGCGTGGGTCCTGGGGAATTGAACCCCGGGTCCTTAGGCTTTTCAGGCAAGTGTCTTAACCACTAAGCCATCTCTCCAGCCCTGAATACCAACTTTTATGTGGGTGGCTGGGGAATTGAACCTGGGCAGACAGGCATTGTAACCAAGCACCTTTAACCGCTGAACCATCTCCCCAGCCCCACCACAGCCATTTTTGGAAATGACATTTTTCCATGATGACAGCACCATGGACGTGTTTGTCTGTGGGGTGGACAGTATATCCCATCTCTCCTTGAGCAGTGGTTGTTAAGACCAGACAGTCCCACCTGGCTTTCCTTCAGCCTCTGTCCCTCCCTATGAGCAATGGCCCATTCCCATGAGACCTGTTTTCTGACTGTCATGCAGGTGTCGGAAGGACCTGCACCCCTCTGCCCATGGCCTGTGAACACACTGCAAGGGGGCAGCAGGCAGAATAAGGGAGGTGAGCCAAGCCTGAGACCATCGCTCCGGGGCTGCACTCTGATCACACACTCATTCAATAACCCCAGCAGGTGCTGAGCTCCTAAGCCTGGTGCACAGCCCATCTGAGAGGGCATGGAGCTGAGGCTCATCTTCCCTCCTGGGGGGGGGGTGCTCAGGGGGGAACCAAACAGCCAAAGCCACTAGTTGCTTTCATTGGAGGGGCAACTTTACATGTCTGGCCAGGGGACAGCATTGACAAGGTGACGAGGGCCTTCCCAAAGAGGGCCAAGTTGAGTGGAGATCTGATAATAATGAGATGAGTGAGCCAGGGCATGCTGGGAACAGAGGTCTAGGTCTAAGGAGCAGTGATGGAATTAGCCTGCTGGGGACACAGAACTGGGGATCAGGGTCCTTGCTGGTGGGCCATGGGGACATCTTCTGTTACTGTCATCTCATGTTCAGTCCAATAATTCATTACCAGTGGCATCTTTTCGGCTGCTGTCTTAAAGCAGGAACCTGTCGACTCTTTCTTATAACTCTCCATCCTTTTAACGATCTGCATTTCAAAATTATGTCTCCACATCCTAAGGCCTCTGGGTACCAGGTATATTTCTCCAAATCCCAATAAATAAATACAGTAAATTCATGTGCTTTCGGGGATTTTTATGGGCTGGTCTGCCAGGGAAATGGGCTAGTTGTCTCAGAGGCCTGGGCTGATGGAGCTGGTGAGGTAATTAGCTGCTGAGTTATGGGACCACTTGAAGTCTAATTATCTGAAGATCGGAGGCGCCCGCCTCATTTGGGGGCCAGATTTACATGGTACTGGGCACACTCCTCGGGTGGGCGTCTCCCTAGGGACACAGCCGGGAGGCAGCTGGTGGGTCTCCCAGGGAGGGACTCAGAGGCCCCAGGTGGACACTGGGCAGTATGGTAACTCTGAAGCCATGTCTGCATCTCTGTGGGAGGTGGATCCTGTCCTGCTGGGCCCTGCTGGGCCTCCACCTGCTCCTCCTCTTCTGCAGCCGGAAATCTTCTGTAGGATACAGACACCTAGCCTTTCAGACAGCTAGATACAGCAAGCCAGCTCTCTGTGGAGTGTCCCCAATACTCCCAATCTTCTTGTCCCCAAGGGACCACAGAGCTCATGGTAAGTAGCAGCCCAGGGTGAGCACAGAGGATTTTCCCCATTTCCAGGGCCCAGGAGAAGGTCAGACTTGTCTGTCGGCCCATCAAACCGTGACAGTCGGTGGGTCTGGTTTGGAGCCTCTCGTGTCTCTTTCCTAAATGTTTCACTCACTAAACGTCGTCACTGTCTGTGTGTGGGTGTGATGTGTATGCATGTATGTGTGTGTTTGTATGTGAGTGGGTGCACGTATGTGAGCGTGCATGTGGAGAGTGGAGGCCAGAGGTGAACATCAGGTATCTTTCTCAATCACCGTCCATCTTATTTTTAAAAAATTATTTTATGTGGGTTGGAGAGATGGTTTAGTGGTTAAGGCACATGCCTGTGAAGCCTAAGGACCCAGGTTCAATTCTCCAGGTCCCACCTAAGCCAGATGCACATGGTGGCACATGCATCTGGAGTTTGTTTGCAGTGGCTAGAGGCCCTGGCATGCCCATTCTCTCTCTCTCTGTCTCTCTCTCTCTGTCTCAAATAAATAAATGAAAATAAAATAAAAATGTTAAAAAATATTTTATGTATTTTATTTTATATGCAAACAGAGAGAGACAGAAGAGAGACAGATACACATACTCGGAAAGTGAGAGAGAAAGCCGGGTGTGGTGGCGCACGCCTTTAATCCCAGCACTCGGGAGGCAGAGGTAGGAGGATCGCCGAGAGTTTGAGGCCACCCTGAGACTACATAGTTAATTCCAGGTCAGCCTGGACCAGAGTGAGACCCTACCTTGCAAAACCAAAAGAAAAGAAAGGGAGAGAGAAAAAGAGAGGGAGGGAGACAGAGAAAGGGGAGGGAGAGAGAAGAATGTGCATGCCAGGGCTTCTAGCCACTACAAACAAACTCCAGACACAAGTGCCACTTTGTGAATCTGGCTTTATGTGGGTTCTGGGGAATGGAACCCAGGTTTGTAGGCTTAGCAGACAAGAGCCTTAGTGGCTGAGCCATCTCTCCAGCCCCCATCTGCTTGTTTGACAGAATCTCTCCCTGCCTGGAGCTCATGAATAGGCTTGACTATCTAGCCAATGAGTGCTACCATAGGACCCTGCCCTGGCCGAGTGCAGACCACCCCTGCATGCCGGCCAGGGGCACGGCCGACTAGGCCACGCAGAACCTAGGTGGCAGCAGGAAACCCAAGACCCATCCTAATGAAGGGAAAGTTGAATGTCTAAAACCAGATGAAGCATCTCGACCACCTCTGCCAGAGCTCAGGAAACATCGCAGAGGCAGTGGTGGATTAAATATGAGCGCCGTTCTCATGGCTGGCTGGAGAACCTGCTTCCTGGAGATGTCAGTACACATTGAGGAGACTCAAAACTCACTTATCAAAGGGGCTGGAGAGATGGCTTAGTAGGTAAGGCATTTGTCTGCAAAGCCAAAGGACCCACGTTTGATTCCCCAGGACTCACCTAAGCCAGATGCAACAAGGGGGCGCATGTGTCTGGAGTTTGTTTGCAGTTGCTAGAGGCCCTTTCTCTCTCTCTCAAATAAATAAATAAATAAATAAAATAGTTTTTAAAAAATAAAAGGCCCTGCCCAACTCTCTCCTTCCCCTCTCTGCTCCCACACAGCAACCCTAGGATGATCAGCAGGGACCTAAGGCAGCCTCCTTGATAGCCTCCCTGTCCTGACCCTCAAGGGGCTCCGTCTCCAGAGTCCTGGAGTGCTGCTCTAGTTCCACCATGATCTGTGTGACTCAGCCTCCTGCCACTCACACTCACTTCTCCCTGCAGCCAGGCGGGCTCCTTGCCACTCTCCCTCCCGTGCCTTGCACACCATCAAGCCTTTGCCACATGGGTGCCCGACTCCCAGCTCCACACCTACTTTACCCTTCCTTCCTCCCTGTCACACCTCTGCCAGAGTCTGAACCTCTCACTCTTGGTTCTATTTATTTATTTGAGAGCAAGAGGCAGAGAGAAAAAGAGAGAGAGAGAGAGAGAGAGAGAGAGAGAGAGAGAGAGAGAGAGAGAATAGATGCACCAGGGCCTCCAGCCACTGCAAACAACTACAGATGTGTGCCCCCCCTTGTGCATCTGGCTTACTTGGGGCCTGGAGAGTCGAAATGGGATCGTTTGGCTTTGCACGCAAACGCCTTAACCACTGAGCCATCTCTCCAGCCCTTGGTTCTGTTTTTTAAACATAATTTATTTTCATTTATTTATTTGAGAAAGAGAGAACGAGAGGGGCAGATAGAGAGAGAATGGGCACTCCAGCCACTGCAAATGAACTCCAGACACACGCCCCACCTTGAACATCTGGCTTTCCATGGGTACTGGGGAATTAAACCTGGGTCCATTGGCTTTGCAGGCAAGTGCCTTAACTGCATTTTAATCTGTAACGGTTTCCGGTTTCCGCAGTGGCTGGGGAACAGCAAGGTGTTCAACTCACCATGGGGACCAGTGACCAGACAACCTGCTGCGATGGACAGCTACCATCTCACAGGGATGCCCATGGGGGTGCTGGGGCAGGGTGCCAGGGGCATTTTCTAAGAGGTGATTACATCGGGACTGGTGAGGGAGCCTGAGTAGAGGCTTCACAGAAATGGTTCCCACAGGGAAGAGAACACAGAAGGGAAACGTCACACCCCTTAGGAAGGCTTCCAGAAGTTCACTGTCAACACAACCAGTTGGACAAGGAGCCCAGCGCACTGACAGAGCCGCTACCTGAAGCCTGGGTCCAGGAATTAAGGCTTGGCTCTGGAGACCTTAGGGATAACTGGGCCTGCCTGCAGGGTGTGTAAGGATTTCAGAGGTCAATGTTCTTTTATTTCTAGAAAGAATACAGAGGAAAGCCCGCAAATGGCCCAGGGAGCTGGTGGCTGATCTGAGTGGATGATGTTGAGGACCAAGAGGAGGGAGTGGCCTGTCAGGACAGTCCTTCAAGGCCTCAGAGGTCATCTTTGGAAAGACTAGAACATTCCCTAACTCCCAAGCCCAAGAGAGGCACAGACAGCCCAGGCCACCTCCCTGCGGCCCCCGCCTGGTCACAAACTCAATTAGCCAGATCTTCAGAAAATGCTAATTGCACCTTCCATCCTTCTTTTTCTCTTAAAAATTTTTTATGATATGTTTTTTGACAGCGAGTGGCTCTCAGATGCTCAACGCGCTGTACATTAAGTGGAATGACAGCTGCAATATTGCCAAGTGAAACCAAATACAAAATTTACAGCAGCAGATCTTTCTCTCTTCGGGGCGGTTAATTATCTTAATTACTTTTATTATCTTTTATCTTTTAAGATCCTAAATTGCTTATTTCTGCCTTTCCTGCCAAAGGCGACCACAGATCTTTTATTGGTGCATGCGGCGTGCCGACCAGCGTATGTGCAGCTTCTTGGTTAAAAAAAAAAAAATTTAAAGAAACTTTGATTTATTGCTGACTTCTCCTTGGGATTTTAATTGTGCTAAGTGGTGGCAACAAAGTTCCGTGAAATATATCGACCGGCTGCAGAACACACGCATGCATGCACGCACGCACACAGGCACGCACACAGGCCCGCACACAGGCACGCACACAGGCCCGCAGCCGCTCCAAGCCTGGCAAACCTGTTTCTTCCTTTTCTTCCTGTCCGTCCCTCCCACCCCCTTCTTCCCTGCATTCTCTGTGCAATGTGGGGAAAACCATTTCTCTCCAGAAACTCCGAGCTCAGGAGAGAAGAATTACAGTCACACTTTCCCCAGGAAGCAGGCAGGGAAAGGTGGTTTGGTTGGAAATAAATCCGTTCCCTGTTGAATGCAAAAGGTGAACATTGACCCAGGCATCCAGACCTGGGGGTATCTCAGGCCTGGCTGGGCGAGGGGGATTGGCAATAGCTCAAACAGTCGGAGACAGGTGGAGGGGCACAGTCTGAACCAGAGCAGCCCAGAAGGAAAGGATGCTGAGTGACTCGGCACTCCAAGTGTTCCCCTTAGGGAATTAGCACAGCTTAGGGACAGATGGCTCAGGTTGGTGAGTTTTGAGGCCATAGTCCCCATAGCCAGGGCCTCTCAGGGCCAGACAGGTTCTGGAATTTAGAAGTGATGCATCAACCTGGAAGGGCATCCTCCCTGGTGTAGCTAGCCCTCTCCAGGACCTGTCCCGTGGCACTGGGAGAGACAAGACCCAGGTAGACCTTGGTTCCGGTCTTATCTTTGCCAGTCTGGAGCTGTGTGACTTGGGCTCACGCACTAACCTCTCTGGGCCTTCTTTATCCACAGGGTCCTTGGATAGTGATAATGGGGTCTCTGGGTGCAACGAGGGCAGCCATGTGGAGCCGTGAGCTCTGCTGTCCCCATCAGGAGATGGACACTAAAGCCCAGAGAGCTTGAGTCACTTGTCAGTCACCACATAGGCTGACACAGGCAGTTAGCTACAACTTCCGTCTCTGCGTGGAGGTTGCACACTCGGCCTGGGGAACTTCATGGTGACACGGGGAAGGGAGAAGTCGGTGGGTGTGGGCGTGGGCAGGAATGGCCAAGACCCCTTCTTTGGAAGGGGGGAGCAGCTTGAGGGGAGGGCAGTGACCTCCCTCCCTGCCTCTCTTCAGAGACAAGGTCAAGTATGGGATTGCTGGGGTGGAGGGAACTCTGAGCTTCAACAGAGCCCCGAGGCAATGCCCACCCCAAGCCTGGTGCTGGAGAGGCCCCCATGCCCTCACGGCATGCGCCCAAACACCCTCTTGCTCCTGTGGCTTTGGGTGGCCTGATGGGGAGTTGCACAGCCATTGCATGAACGCCCCTCCCCCAGGAACTTGTGGAACCCAGCAAACCAGGTGGGCTTACCTCATAATTTCTCCTTTTCCTGTCCTGCCTGTCTAGACCTGACAGCCAGCCTCCTTCTCCATGGTCGTTGGTTCTCTTTCCTTTTCTTACCCTTCCCATCCTCCAATTTTGTTCCTCTCTGCTTTGCCTGCAGACCCTTCCCATGCTGCCCTGGGACCAGAAAAGGAAATGGCTGACAGTCTGACTGCTGGAAGTCAGGGGCATAGGGCATGGGGACAAGCCAGAGGGCAGGGGCTGTGTGTGTGTGTGTGTGTGTGTGTGTGTGTGCGCGCGCGCACGCGCACGAGGCTCTGCAAAAGCTTTCTGTTCCTGGGGTGCAGGACAGGTGTCCCAGGCTGTGAACCTGTTTGTCATCATGGCCTTTGTGGAATCAGGGTGGGAGACACCGGGCAACGAAGACAGGAGCACCTAGGGGTGGAGGGTCCCGAACCCCACTGCTTCAGAGACCTCTCTGAGGTCACTGCTCCCCCACATGGGGCCATTGAGTGCATTGGCACCTGGCCGGTGGGCCCGAAGGAACTGAATTTTCAATGACAGTATTTTGTGAATTTAAGGATGGATGCTCCAATCAGCCGGAAGCATGGCTGTAATACCCTCGCTGTCTGGATATGATTTTTCATTCCCAGCGGCTCAGTGTGTATGCAGTATCAGATGTACAACCACGTGTACAGTGTCACCCAAGAGCCAGGGCCACATGGTGGTCAGGGGGGAGGGGGAGGTGACAATATTGTGATGTGTGAAAGCATTCTTTAAAAATGAATGTTTCTTTTTAGTATTTAAAATGTGGCTGCACCAGAGAGATGGTGATAGACACTGGGAGCATTCAAAAGATATCAAAGGTCTGGAGAGATGGCCCAGTGGTTAAGGCACTTGCCTGTAATGCCACAGGATCCAGGACTCACATAAGCCAGACACACAAGGTGACACATGTACCTGGAGTTTGTTTGCAGTGGCTGGAGGCCCTGGTGTGCTCATTCTCTCTCTCTCTCTCTTTCCCCCTCTTTCTCTTTCAAATAAATAAATAAAATATTTTTTTTAAAATAAAACATTTAAAAAATGTATCAAAGCAGAAATCCAGAAGTTGCTGGGAGCTTACCACTAAAGTAGACTTATAATACACCCACCAAGGCTCAGGAAACATTGCAGAAGGCTGGTGGGGGTTGGGGAGAGGGGATTCTAAGAGCCACAGGGCGGGAAGGAGTATCCAGAGGCAATGTTCCCCCACCCACAATGACTGACTGCGGCTCTCACAACTCTTAACCCACAATCCCATGATGAATACCAGTAACCCCTCTGAGGGGGGCCTTCAGTGGAATGGGGGGAGTGGATGGGACCAACACATGCCTTGTCCAAGCAACAAAGTTTTAATTAATAAAAATGAAAGAAAAATCACGACAACAAAAACTGTGGCTTCTGTAAAATGAGCAGCAACCGGTGTGGCATGAACGAGGTTCCTCTGGTTGAGTCCTCTGGACTGCGACAACTTCCCTTGTCACGGAGAGTGGGTGTTCAGTGAGCCTCTGGCACCGGGACATGAAGCCATTTTGCTGATGTCTGTCTGTTCCCTTGTCTGCTGTCTTCTTGTAGAAAGAAGGAACGGTGCCCATGACGGAAAGGAACAGGTTCTAACGTGGAAAGGTGATGAACGTTCTGACCAGTTAAGGATGTTTCAAGACCAGTTCCCAGTCATGTTTCAAGACCCCCCCCAGATCCCAGATCAAGACCATCCCAGGTCCCAGTCATGGTCATTGCAAGACCCCCCCCAATCCCAGATCCCAGTCATGGTCATTTCTCCCAGTCATGGTCATTGCAAGACCCCATCCCAGATCCCAGTCATGGTCATCCCAGACCCCCATCCCAGATCCCAGTCATGGTCATTGCAAGACCTACCCCCCATCCCAGAACTCAGTCACAGTCATTTCAAGCCACCACCAACCCCTCGCCATCCCAGAACCCCATCCACAGGGGCACCAGCAGTGGAGGGTAGAGCCAGTTATTTTCAGACATGGAGGCCTTTTTCTAAATATATATATATACACACACACACACACACACACACATATATATAATTTTTATTTATTTCTTTGCAAGGAGAGAGAAAAGAGAGAATGGGTGTACCAGGACTGCTCACCACTGCAAACAAACTCCAGATGCATGTGCCACTTTGTGCATTTGTCTTTACATGGGCAGTGGGGAATCAAACCCAGCCTGTCAGGCTTTGCAAGCAAGCACCTTTAACCTCTGAACCATCTCTCCAGCCCTCCTCTTCTTTTATTTTCATTTTATTTTATTTTATTTTTTGTGGTGCTAGCACTTGACTGGGCCAGTGCTGGACCACTGAGCTACATGCCAGCTTCTCTGAAGACACTGAAGAGGCCCCAGGGCAGGCCTAGGGTCCAGATAGAAGGCCTTGGCCAGATGGGCAGCCAGTGAGTCAGTCCCCAAATGTGCTGGATGTCTCCTCGGTGCCAGGCAGTGGATGGACAGATGGGTTCTGCCCTGGCCAGGGTGTGTGTGAGGGGGAACGGGGTTGCTATCTTGTGTGTATGTGTGTGTGTGGGGGGGTGTGGACACTGACCTGATAGATTATGTGTGGCCCTCCATGATGCTGTGCTATTGGTGACACATGTGGCCTTGTGTGATCATTGTGTCTTGAGCTGAGTCTCACTGTTCAGAGTTGGGAAGCCCTGCCTGGAACATGTACACATTGGAGCTAGGGCTCTGCAACTCACTGGTGTGGCTCACCCGGGCTGTTTCTGGAATGTTCTGTGAGGGGTGGAAGGTGAGCGTGGGTGGGAGGGAGCCCAACTTTCCTCCGGGGGGGGTTCCCTATCTATGCCGCCCCCTCCAGCTTCCCTTGACTGTTCTATCTGTTCCCTCGCTCCCCCCACCCCTGTCTCCCCGAGCACATCACGGTAGGCCTCCCAGAACCGGTATTTTTAGCCTCACCACCTCGTGGGATAATGAGCCTCACACGTTCACTTCCCACTGAGTCAGGCTCTGTGGTGCTTTAATTCTTCCTAAAACCCTCCTGAGTGGTTCCTGGGAGATGTGGGCGAGGAGATTCTTCCAGACTCCTTCCTCCCCTGCTCCCCCCCCACCCCGACCAAAGCCGCTCTTGGGTGACCCATTCCCCCTGTCCTGCATCCTAGACATGGGGCTTCACAGGGGGTAGGGAGAGGGGTTGACAGAGAGCACAGCGTCCAGCTCCACTTTTCTGCACAGTGCGTCCCACACCTGCGGCTGGGACTGGGAAGAAGGTGAGTAAGGAATATAATAATAGGTAGGGTCTTGCTCTAACCCAATCTTACCTGAAATTCACTATGTAGTCTCAGGCTGGCCATGAACTCATGGTGATCCTCCTACCTCCGACTCCTGAGTGCTGGGATTAAAGGTGTCCCCCACTATTAGAGGACACCAGCCCAAATCCTTTTGGTGGCCTCCACCCCTCTGTATTCATCCTTTCTAACTGTCTCTTCCCTCCCTCCCTCTGTTCCTCCCTCCACCCCAGCACTTCCTGACCAGGGCCTTTGCACAGCCTGCCTCTCCATCTCCAGATATGTGCATACCCACTTCCTTCTCACAATTCAAGCTGTGTGCAATGTCTCTTTCCCAGGGAGCATCCAGGCTGCCTTAGTGAAAACTGTAGTTCTTTTCTCATTTCCCCCCTGCTTTTTCCATCACCTTCTACCAATTCTATAAAAATAAAAATACATCCTTGAAGGTGTTAATTTCTGTTTTTTAAAAAATATATTTTATTTATTTGAGAGAAAGGGGGAGGGAGGGGGAGAGAAAGAGAGAGAATGGTTGCACCAGGGCCTCTAGCCAGTGCAAAGGAACTCCAGATGCATGCACCACCTTGTCCATCTGGCTTACGTGGGTCCTGGAGAGTCGAACCGGGATCCTTCAGCTTTGCAGGCAAATGCCTTAACCGCTAAGCCATCTCTCCAGCCCAATTTCTGTGTTTTATTCCCTTTTCTCATGGACTGGGTTGTTGGTTTGTGCCTCTCCCTCTTCTCTCTTCACTCCCCACCCACCCAGAGAGCAGCCCAGCGCACAGTAGGTGCACAGCACTGGGCGAAGTCTGAGCATCATCTTTCAAGACCACGCAGGTTGGGAAACATCGTGAATGTGCCAACATGACCTCTATCGTTCTATGATTCACGGGTGTGTGGCTCACGGGCACTGTTTCTAGAATGTTCTGTGAGGGATGGGGGGGGCAGGAGGCAGCCCACCATAGGCAAGCCCATGGTCGGTGTTTTCAGAAACAAACCAAATTCCTCTGGGAGGGGTCATATGGGGGCCAGGTGAGTCAAACTCGAATTCAGACCATAATGGCTGGGAAAGTTATTCCACACCTGCCAGCCTAGGCTCCAGGTCCGGGAAACTGAGGGATGTGGTCTCTGTCCATCTAGACTTCCAAGAGTATACGTGGTCAGTGCCATCTGCTTCTCATCCTTCAACCCATCTCCTGCCCCAGGCTCCCATTTGAAATGGGTCTCTTCAAGACACCAAGGTGGCAACTCTAATGGTTTGAATGTACTTTTGTCACAGCCTGACGTGTTTATTATTATTTTTATTATTAAGTTTGAGCAACTTGAATCTCCAGCAGGCAGATCCTTGCTGGGGCAGAGATCTCTACTGCAGCCCTATTAGGTGTCAAGAGCCAGTTTGTGTGGGGCGTGGTGGTGCACACCTTTAATCCCAGCACTCAGGAGGCAGATGTAGGAGGATCACCGTGAGTTCAAGGCCACCCTGAGACTACATAGTGAATTCCAGGTGAGCCTGGGCTAGAGTGAGACCCTACCTTGAAAAACCAAAAGAAGAAGAAAAAACGTACAAGGCAGTTTGAGCTCTGGCTGTTTGAGCCGGCTGCTGGTGACTTCTCTCTCTGCTGTGGGTGTTGTTGAAGTGAGCCCGTTTCTGCTGGCATGACAGTGTCCCCCGAACCTGTAAAGCCTCATAAACCCTTTCCTCCCATACGCCGCTTCTGGTTGGGTGTTTGTCCCAGTGACAAGGTGGTAACTGTGACGGCGACTGGGACTGCGGCAGAAGTGTCCTCCAGAAGCACACGGGGCAGCTGGCAGGACTGTAGGGAGAGGCTGGATTTGTGGTTAAGCTCAGGTATGGAGGCCATCATGCACAGGTAAGAAAGATTCACATAGTTTTGGTTGTACCAAGCAAATGACTCCCAATAAGGTCTATGGTTCTGCAAGAAAGTCCCTGAGAGCCCACAGGTTCAAGGCCTGGTTTCTCGTGTGGCTTCACTGAGAGTTGGTGGAGGGCTGGAGGGATGGCTTAGTGGTTAAGGTACTTGGCTACAGAACCAAAGGACCCAGGATTGATTCCCCAGTACCCACGTAAAGCCAGATACACAAGGTGGCACAAGTGTCTAGAGCTTGTTTGCAGTGGCTAGAGGTCCAGGCATGTCCATACTCTCTTCTCTCTCTCTTTGCCTCTCTCTGACTCTTTTTCTCTCAAAAAAAAAATATATATATATATATATATGTATTTTAAAGGGTGTTGGTGGAAGCTTTAAGAGGCAGAGCTTAGAGTGAGATGTGCTGATCACCATGGAAGGTGGAGCCCCTCACTCTCTTAGTTCCTCCATGTTCAGGGGCCTGAGGTGAACCCCTTTGGTCTGTCACACCATTCTCCCAGAATGCATTTCTTCACCATAGTCCAGAGCAGACGGGCCAATTGACCATGCACGGAAACCTCTGAGCCAACTGAAACCTGCGGTCTTTCTAAGCCATTTACCCAGCTACTTTGTCACAGTAGCAGAAAATGGAATAACAGTTAAAAATGCCAGACTTCTGGGACAATGACCATAACATTGTTGGCCACCTGTGATTACCCAGTGCCCAGGCTAGCAGACAACCCGACCACCTGACTCTATTCCAACTTCCTCACCATTGCTCCAAGGCGGTGAGGAGACCCATTTAACAAAGGACAGAACAGAGGCTCAGAGAAAGAGGCTTCCTGGTGGAGTGGAAGGCCGTGTGCACATTTGCATGTGTACTCTAAGGTGATGATGGCTAAGTGATGGGGAGGATTCTAAATCCTTACCAGGGACAGTAGAGTGGAGTATGGCAGAAAAATCCCTCACATGTCTGCTCTGGGGGAAACCAACTGCTCTCTAATTGGACTGAAAGCCCGCTCTATGGGAGGGAATATATGCCTGGTACTGAAAAACCTAATCATGAGCTTTAGGGGTATAAAGCCTGCTCTTGTCTGGCTAAATGTATATATTATTCTCACCAAATTGCCCTGAAAGCACTACACTTAATGTTCATATATTAATGCTACTCTCACTTCTGGTTAGAGAAGCTTCTCTTTTCAGATGGCGGTGACCACTGGGATGACCCAAAAGGCAACATAATGCTGAGAAGAAGGGATGGAGGAGCGTCCAGCACTGAAACATCTCTGTCACACCCTCCAAGGCTCAGGGTCCATTGCGGAAGAGGTGGTGGAAAGAATGTAAGAGCCAAAGGAAGGGTACGACTCCTTACAATGCAACTGTACAGACAGAAATTGGCCTCAATATCCATGACCTCGCAGTGCCTAGCAATACCTTTACAAGACCCTCATAATAGGAGAAAAAGATGATGACATCAAAATAAAAGAGAGACTAACGGAGAGAGGGAAGGGATATGATGGAGAGTGGAGTTCTGAAGAGGAATGGGGGAAGGGAAGGAAATATGATGGTTTATTATCTGTAAGTATAGACGTTGGCAATAAAAAAAGAAAAAGAAAAAAAAAGAAGAAAAATCCCTCACAGAAAAAACATAGGGAAGGGCTGAAGAGATGACTTAGCTGTTAAGCGCTTGCCTGTGAAGCCTAAGGACCCTGGTTCAAAGTTTGATTCCCCAGGACCCCTGTAAGCCAGATGAATAAGGTGATGCATGCGTCTGGAGTTCATTTGCAATGACCGGAGGCCCTGGTGCACCCATTCTCTCCCTCTCTCTCTCTGCATCTTTCTCTGTCTGTCGCTCTCAAATACATAAAAATAAAAAATTAAAAAAAAAACAGGGAATGACTTCATTCCAATCTTCCTCAGTGTAAGCAGAGGTACTCATTGTGGTATTGTTTTGAGTCTAGTCAGTGTGTCTTTTTCTCTTGCACTTGACATCATATTCACTGTGCAATTTTCCATTTTTTTCTTTTGGGATGATTATTATGTTATGATTATTATTATACGTCTGTGTCATTTTTCACTTCAGTAACTGCTGGGATGATGGTGCACAAACGGCATTCTTCAGACCAGTCACCCCTCGATGTTCACGCTCTCCTGGGTGAACATATAGGTCGCTGCTCACCCCGGGGCCCCATGTTTAATGCAACAGGGAGCATCTCTCCTTGGGCGTCATTTTCCTTCTGCGTCTGGGATTCGCTCAGTGGCTTGGCACACGGGCCTTGTCTGCACACAGCTCACCACGCGGTGACAGGTGACCCGGAGCGTCCACCTGGTGCAGCATGAGTCTTTTGTCACATCCTGGTTTTCTCAAACAGCAAAGTTCTCATTTTCTAAAAAGAAAGTGAAAATTGTATTTTTTGCCTTTTAAAAAAATATTTTATTTTTATTTATTTATTTGACAGAGAAAGAGGGAGAGAGAGAGGAAGAGAGAGAGGGAGAGAGAAAATGGGCATGCCAGGGCTTCCAGCCACTGCAAACAAACTCAGACATGTGCACCCCCTTGTGCATCTGGCTAATGTGGGTCCTGGGGAGTCGAACCTGGGTCCTTTGACTTTGCAGGCAAATGCCTTCACCACTAAGCCATCCCTCCAGTCCTATTTCTTGCTTTTAATTCTTTTTTTTTTTTTTTGGACTCCTATGAAACCGAGTTTCTTCCATATTACTCTCCTCTCTCTCCCTCCCTCTCTCTCCTCCCTCTCCCTCTCATGTGCTGTACCCCTGAGCCACATTCCTTTTATTTATTTTGGGGCAGGGTCTTGCAAAGTTGCTCAGACTGGCCTTGAACTCTTGCCTATGTTAAGCAGGCATGGTTCCATTTCTTTGGAGACTGTTTATTGGAAAAAAAGTCTTGAGGTTAAAATGGAGAGATGGCTTAACGGTTAAGGCGTTTGCCTGCAAAGCCAAAGGATCCCGGTTCAATTCTCCAGGACCCACGTAAACCAGATGCACAAGGGGGTGCATGCAGCTGGAGTTGGTTTGCAGTGGCTGGAGGCCCTGGCACACCCATTTCTTCTTTCTAATAAATAAATAAATAATATTTTTTTAAAAAAGAAAAATATTGCCAGGCATGATGGCGCACACCTTTAATCCCAGCACTCGGGAGGGAGAGGTAGGATAATCGCCGGGAGTTCGAGGCCACCCTGAGAATACAGGGTGAGTTCCAGGTCAGCCTGGGCTAGAGCGAGACCTTGCCCCAGAGAAAAAAAAAAAAACATTAAGGGGTGAGAACTCCAGAAACTAGAAACCTGTCCTTGTACCCTGGGGTTCTCCTGAAAGTCTCCTAACTGACGTCACTTCCCTCCTCAGACACCAAGGCTTTTGGAGCATGGGGGGCTGGGAAGACTCAAATGTAGGCCAGGGTCTCCAAATGTGGGCTGGGGACCCCACTCAGATGGAGCTGGAGGGCAAAGCTCCCCCAGGACGGCAGCCTGTCCCCAATCCTGCTGTGTAGCCCGCTCACTGTACCCGCTGTGGTCAGGCTGGGCTAGGGTTTGCTTGGGGTCTTCGGTGTGGGTGAGGTGGCTGAGGAAGCACCTTGTCCTCTGTTCCTGGAAGGTGCTCCTGCCCAGACCATTGCTTGCTGGGATGGCACGGGATTGTTCACCCTCTACCCCCCAGTTCACGTTCATTCAAAGCAGTATCACATACCTGGGTCCCATTGTGCCCCTGGATACATGCAGGTCTTCTGGCGTTCTCCCTGCCCTCCCTCCAGGACCCAGCACTCTTCCCCAGACCTGCATGGAGCAGGTTGTCACCACATTGAGGACACCACCATCTGATAGCTCCTCTTTCCACTCATCCTGTTCCTTCTCTTCCTGGCTCTGCTCTCCATCCTGACCACCATAGGAAGATCCCAGCTTTAGGGAGTGGTCCAGAGACTAGCCATTAAGATTTGAGGGACTTGGTGGCGCACGCCTTTCATCCCAGCACTCGGGAGGCTGAGGTAGGAGGATCGCTGTGAGTTTGAGGCCAGCCTGGGTGTACAAGAGTTGTGTTCTAAGTCAGCCTGGGATAGTGAGACCCTATCTCAAAAAAAAATTTTTTTTTTTTTTTTTGCAGGAAAAAATGGGTGAGAGATGAATTGGTTTTGTATGCATGTCTCTGGAAATTACATAAATAAATAAATAAATAAATAAATAAATAAATAAATAAAAAATAAATAGTCAAAGGTAAGAAATGAACAGAAGTCCCAGCCGGGGCTTCTCTCTCCTCAGTATTCCTGTGGCAGCGGGCCCCGCATAAACATTCCATGCGCAGTCCTCAAAGACACTTTTTAATAGAATCGCTTAAAACAATTAATTACCAGAGTTTTCATTCAAGCTGCAGTGCAAAAGATACGCTGGCAATAAAAGGCATTTATCCACCGCTTTCTCGAGGCCTGTTTGTTATTAAGATGTAAATTAAACCATCACAGATGTTCCATTTTTTAATCTAGGCCTGGGAAGATCAGGGCAGAGCGTGGCCTAAGCCGGCTGATTTCATTACCCGCACATTCATTAGAAACCCACCGCCTTCCTGGTTATCATTTTTCTTGGGTGACTCCCCCCTCCCCCACCGCTCCCCACTTTTTAAACAAATTATCAGGATAATTTGTTCATTTCCCCATCTGTTTGTTTTTAGTGATCACCAGCTCTAGGGTGGTAGAGGGCAGGGCTGCCTAGGAAGGGTTCTCCTCCCGGTCTTTGGGGGAGTCCTTTGCTCTCCTGAGGCTGGGAAATGCCTTGCCCAGTTGGGTAGAATTCTCTGGAAGTTTCTAGAAAACAGTTGCCTTCTCCAACAATCATACATTGGGAGACTAGGGCTTGATATCTTTGGCTGTGGCTCATGAAGTGGAATTTCTCCGTGGAAAGGAACTGCCAAACTCAGCCCTTGTCCTGGGTGGGTGGTGGTTCCAAATGAGCATCAACCTCAGGAGTCATTTGTAGTTTTGCTTGTCTCCTTATGCCTGGTCCCTGCACTGTGTGTTCCTGAGGCTTGGGACAATGCCTCTGTCATAACCCCTGCCTGCCTGGAGCTCTACCTGATGCCCGGCACCTAATAGATGCTCAGTTAACAAATACACGAGAGTTCAGGTCCCTCCTATGCAGTGGCATCATGTTTGCACTTCCTGTGTGCACAGGAAGTCATCCTGCGATGACTGATGGTGTGCTGTGCAATGTAATTGCCATGGAATTGATGCTCTGCTGAGCTGCCTGCCGAGGGAACAGGGACAAGTGATAATAGTCCATGTTTGGTGCAGATGTGGCCAAACGCAGGCCTTAACAGGCAGCTGAAAACAGCTCCAAGAGTACAGGGTGGGGGGTGGAGTGCTGTCGAGGCTCTGAGTGGCTGGGAGGTGACAGCAGGCTGTGTCCACCCAGCTTCATTTATGTGGATTCAGTTTCCACCCTTGAAACTTTCTGGAATTTATTTATTTATTTATTTATTTATTTTTCAAGGTAGGGTCTCGCCCTAGCCTAAGCGAACTTGGAATTCACTATGTCATCTCAGGGCGGCCTGGAACTCACATCGATCCTCTGACCTCTGCCTCCCTAGTGCTGGGATGAAAGGCATGCGTCACCATGGCAGTTATTTTTAAATGCTGTGGATCTGGGGTTGGCTGAAGCTGCCGATATGGGATCCTTAGAACCCATTATGACTTAAGTGTCTGACAGGGCTTAACACACATGATCTCCTAGGACCACCCTGCAGCCCAGAAAAGACACGATGTCACCATGCCCAGCCAGGGTTGAAGTCAGTACACTGCAGGCAGGGCAGGAACTGGTCTAGGGGTACCAGAGCTGGTGATGCACAGTGAGGACTGGAACCCTGGCCCTCCCTGTCCCTAAGCCTTGCTATAACTGTTCTCTGTGTACACAGTGCACTGGGGGGGGGGTTTAATTTGTTTGTATTTAGTGCCAGGCATGGGGGTGGGGCGTGGGCATCAGCAGTTACATCACTGGTTGCCATCCAGCTTGGCAGTCCAGAGGCTGACAGGGCCAGCCACATACCTCATAGTGTCTACTGTAAAGGACATGTGAGAACCCTTGTCAAAAATGACAAGAGGTGGGGCGTGGTGGTGCACACCTTTAGTCCCAGAACTCGGGAGGCAGAGGTAGGAGGATCATGGCCATGAGTTCAAGGCCACCCTGAGACTAAACAGTGAATTCCAGGTCAGCCTGGGCTACAGTGAGACTCTACCTGGAAAAAACAAAACACCAAACAAACAAAGGAAGACAAGAATTTCACAACCATAGATGACAGAGTATGAATCCCAGAACCTGGCCTTCAGGATTCTGGGGACCCGCAAGGGGTCACATGCCTGGGGAGCTGGCCCTTGGGGGCTGCCCCCCCCACCGTGTTCAGAGACAGGGTCCTTCCTTTAGGTGGCCCTAGCCCACCTCTCCCACCCACCTGCTTCCTGGTTTCCCTCACCTTCATCCCGGTTCTCAGTAGAACCAGCTCTCATGGATGGGAGGGGAGAGCTCTGCCCCCTTTCTCCAACAGCCAACCAGGCGCAGTTGTCTTTTCCCATGACACGTAGGCAAGCACACGGCCAGGGGACTCCAACTTTGTTCGTTTTGCACACTGGCCACGGGACTTGCTGCTTTTGTTTTTTAGAAAATACTTACTATGTATTTTTTATTTGCAAGGAGAGAGAGGATGAAGTGGGCACACCAGGGTCTTCTGCCACTGTGACTGAACTCCAGATGCATGCACCACTCTGCGCATCAGGCTTTATTTACATGGGTACTGGGGTCTCGAACCCAGGCCGCAAGCAAGGGCCTTTAACCATTGAGCCATCTTTCTAGCCTCGAC
The DNA here is from genome assembly GCA_036365145.1 of Orientallactaga sibirica. Taxonomy (NCBI): domain Eukaryota; kingdom Metazoa; phylum Chordata; class Mammalia; order Rodentia; family Dipodidae; genus Orientallactaga; species Orientallactaga sibirica. Next base: position 3,885,417 of record JAEOAD010000026.1, on the reverse strand, counting down.
TTGCTGCTTTTAAACACAATCTTGCCAAAGGTGGATGTCTGGGCTTAGGAGAGGCCCAGGCACAGATCTAGGGTGACGGGATCCTCAGAGAGATCTCAAGAGATGCAGGGTCCTCAGAGGTCCAGACACAGATACTATCCACCTGTGCCCCCCCCCCCAGCTCCCAATAATACTGCTCAGACTCGGCCCCTGCTGAGAATTGATCATTTTCTGCTTCCTGCTGGTGGCTGGTCTCATGTTTCATCAGGTTCCGAAAGAAAAAGAATGGAAAAATAGCTTGGCTTTTATTCCCCCCTGCGTGCAGCAGAAATTGCCTTTTTATAAAAGGCCTGGTAGTTTCTGGAGTATTTCGAGAACTCTCTAGGCTGGGAGACCCCATATGCATCTACTGTCTTTGCAGAACAACTGGGTAGTTGTTCGTGAGCCAGCTGCATGAGTGGGCAACCTTGGATGGAAGGTGACTTTGGCAGAGGCTTGGGCTGCACATGGGTGACAAGGTGTCCCCTGGCTCACAGGGAAGGGCTGGTGGCACCCAGGCTATTCAAGCTCATAGGCCGGGTCAGGCCCTCTGCTAATGTGACAGCCTCAAGCCAGTGCCAATCAATGATGTGCTGGGACAGGCAGGTTCCCAAAGTCCACTGCCCCCGGTGTCCCCTTGAGATTCAAATTGCTTGTGTTTTCTTTTCTAAAATTTTATTTATTTATTTATTTCCAAGGAGAGAGAGAGAGCATGAGAGGAAGAAAGAAAGAAAGAAAGAAAGAAAGAAAGAAAGAAAGAAAGAAAGAAAGCTGGGTGTGGTGGCGCAAATCCCAGAAAGAGAGGTAGAGGATCACCAGAAACCCTGAGAAATAGTTAATTCCAGGTCAAGCCAAAGACCCTACCTCGAAAAACCAAAACCAAAAACAAAAAAAAAAAAAAAAGAAAGAAAGAAAGAAAGAAAGAGTACACCAGGGCGTCCAGCCACTGCAAACAAACTCCAGATGCATGTGCCACTTTGTGCATCTGGCTTTATGTGGGTGCAGAGGAATCACCCAGCTCATTAGGCTTTGTGGACAAGTGTCTTAACCAACAAGCCATCTCTCTGGCCCCTAAAATTTCTTTGGACTTCCCCACTTCCCCCAGTTAGTAACAGCTGAAGGAATAAATAGTTTTGAAAAAAAAAGCCAGGCATGGTGGTGCATGCCTTTAATCCCAGCACTTGGGAGGCAGAGGTAGGAGGATTGCTGTGAGTTCAAGGCCACCTTAAGACTACATAGTGAATTCCAGGTCAGCCTGGGCTAGAGTGAGACTCTACCTCGAACCCCCACCCCCAAAAAAACCCCCTTTAGCCTCACTCCCACGTAATTGTGCATGGAGTTATTAAAGGTAAGATGAGGGCTGGAGAAATGGCTTAGCGGTTAAGTGCTTGCCTGTGAAGCCCAAGGATCTTGGTTCGAGGCTTGATTCCCCAGGACCCACATAGGCCAGATAGATGCACAAGGTGGCGCTTGCATCTGGAGTTTGTTTGCAGTGGCTGGAGGCCCTGGTGCACCCATTATCTCTCTATGTATCTGCCTCTTTCTCTGTCTGTTGCTCTCAAATAAATAAATAAATAGAAATTTAAAAAAATAAAGGTAAGTTGAGATGCACCTGCATGGAACACCAGAATCAAGCTTGGGAACTTGGACCATCCTGCCTGAGGTCATTGTCACCACACAGAGCTTGTGGAAACACTAATTTTTCTGTTAAAAAACTCCTTTTAGCAGGGTGTGGTGGCACACACCTTTAGTTCCAGCACTCTGTAGACTGAGGTCTGAGGATCACAGTGAGTTTAAGGCCAACCTAGGCTAGAGTGAGACCCTACTTCAAAAACATTTAAACAAAACAATACAAAAAAAAAAAAAAAAAAAAAGTCCTCCTTTTTCCTCAAAATTGAACTTACCTATTAATGAATGAGTACTTGCGATCTTAAGATAGACACACACGGTGACACATCCATGTACACACTCATTGATGTGCATACATGCACTGACTAAAATATTCTTTCTCATAAGTTGTATATATTATACCTTGTTTTATATATGTACCCAGAGCACCCCGTCCCCAGATGCAGGGTGCTCAAGGCCCTTACATGCATTGGTGAACCAGTACCCATGTTACCCATGTTCTCTCTAGTCATCTGTAGAGGACGTGAACCCCCCAAAACAATAGCTGTGGTACTATATTGTCGCTGGAAATAGTGACAAGAGGAAGTCAGTACAAGGTCAGTGTAGACACAGTGTAAAAGTATTTTATTTTATTTTATTTTATTAGCAGCTTCCATGGTAAGCCTGGCAAGAAGTGCCAGGGTAAAGGACGCTCAACACCTACCAAAGCAGAGAGCCAGAGGCTCCTAAGAGCCCATCACGAAGGTAGACTTCAAACTCCCCCAACATGGCTCAGGGTATTTTGCAGAAGAGCTGTGACGCTTCAAGACCCCTCAGAATAGCTAAGGAGGCCATGGGAAGAGGCAGGTTTTCACGGCACTGAAGAGCGGTGCTGGAGCCAGAGGGCTGGGGACAGTCACTCTGGGACATCCATCCCTGTGTGTTTAGCCTGTTGAGGGCACCATGCAAGCCTCCTCTTTGGTCTGTAACAATGCCTCCTTTGAAGCAACTATTTCAGAATGCAGGGAAGCAGTAGGAATGTTTTCTGAAAAACATTTTTTCAACTTTTTTTTTTGTTTTTTGTTTTGTCTAGGTAGTGTCTCACTCTAGCCCAAGCTGACCTGGAATTCATAATATAGTCTCAGGGTGGCCTTGAACTCACGGCGATCCACCTCTGCCTCCCGAGTGCTGGGACTGAAGGCGTGTACTATCACGCCCTGCTAACTTGTTTTTGTTAATTCATTTGTTTTAGTTTTTTTATATTTTTATTATTTTTTTGGAGAGAGACACAGAGATACACAGAGAGATAGGGAGAAGGAGACAGATAGAGATGGGCGCGCCAGCAGCCTCTCAGCAGCTGTGAATGAAATCCAGATGCGTGCGCCCCCTTGTGGTCAAGTGCGGCATTGCGCTCTTGCATCACTTTGCATCTGGCTAAACGTGGGACCTGGAGATTGGAACCAGCGTTCTTAGGCTCAGGAGGCAGGCGCCTTAACCACTAAGCCATCTCTCCAGCCCTCATTTGTTTTAGTTTTAACCCAAGACCCTAGAAAATTCCAAGTGAGATTTAATTTTCAGTGGCAGAACGGGCTTGTCTTCTTGGTTTTTGCGTATGATGTATGCACGCATATGCACATGTGTGCTGGGTGTGTGTGGAGGCCAGAGATCCACACTGGATATCTTCCTGAGTTCTTCTCTGTTGGCGTGGCCTTCCCGTTGCTGGTACAAAGCACCCACCAAAAGCAGCTGGTGAGAGGGAAGGGTTGATTTTGGCTCATAGTCTCAAGGGGAAGCTCCGTGATGGCAGGGAGACAGCATGGCATGAGCAGAGGCTGGGCATCACCTCTGCCACAACAGGTGGAACACAGCAGCGGGAGAGTGAGCTGAACTCTGGCAAGGAGGAGCTGGACTATAACACCCCTAAGCCCTGCCCCCAACCACACACCTCCTCCAGCAAGGCTCCACCTCCCAAATTGCCACCAGCTCGGAACCAAGCATTCAGAACACACAACTTTATGGACCACCACACTCACCATCTTATTCTCTCTCTCTCTGTCTCTCTCTCCTTTTTTTTTCTTTTTTTGTTTCCTGAGGTAGGTTCTCGCTCTAGTTCAGGCTGACCTGGATTTACTATGTAATCTCAGGGTGGCCTCGAACTCACGGCAATCCTTCTACCTCTACCTCCCAAGTACTGGGATTAAAGGCATGTACCACCATGCCTGGCTCACCTTATTTTTATTTATTTTTTTTTGTTTTGTTTTTTCAAGGTAGGGTCTCACTCTAGCTCAGGCTGACCTGGATTCACTATGTAGTCTCAGGGTGACCTCGAACTCACAGTGATCCTCCTACCTCAGCCTCTGAAGTGCTGGGATTAAAGGTAAGTGTCACCACGCCTGACTGACTTGTTTATTTTTCTCTAACTATTCTGTCCCTCCCCACACCAGTTATTTCACTTATCTGTTGTTTTTTTATTCTTCTGTCTTTGCCCATAACTTACATTGTTTCTTTTTTTAAGCATTTATTTTTAAAATTTTTATTTATTGATTTATTTGACAGAGAAAGAGGGAGAGAATGAGAGAGCGTGCAAGAGAGAATGGACATGCCAGGGCCTCCAGCCACTGCAAACAAACTCCAGACGTGCACCCCCTTGTGCATCTGGCTAACATGGGTCCCGGGGAATCAAACCTGGGTCCTTTGGCTTTGCAGGCAAGCGCCTTAACTGCTAAGCCATCCCTCCAGCCTTACATTGCTTCTTTTGAGTGTGTGTGTGTGTGTGTGTGTGTGTGTGTGTATGTGTGTATGTGCTGGGGATGGAGCCCATGCCAGGCAAGCTCTGTGCCTCTGTGCCACATCCCAGCCCTGTCCCTCCTCTCCTGTCACTTTCTCTGTCCTTTTCCCTTCCATTCACATTTCTTTCTCCTTCCTGTCCTTTCCTTGCCCCTTCCCTTCTCCACTGAAGAAGACATGGTCTCCTTACCCATGACAGACCAAGGAGAAAAAAAAAAGAAAATCTAAACAAAAACTTAGACAACCCAGGAAGTGGCTGTGGTCTTGCTGCATTGGATGCTGAAGGCCGGCCGGTGTGGGGTGACCGTGAGCACCTTGAGGCGCAATCTGTAGATTGGCTGGAGGGACTGGAGGCCTCCCCTTCCCAGGCCTGTCAGCCTCATGGACATTTCTAAAAACGATAGGAGACTGGGAATAAAAGCCGGCTCTCTAGGCCCCTGATGCCACGTCAAGACGGGGAACGTGTCTGCTCGAATTTTCTGGAAGCAGGACTCACTGACTGAAGGTCACACAAGGCAGTTTCAAAGGACGGGTGCCTGAGTGGACACACTTTGCCTCCCCTGCTCCCTGGCATCAGATGCCCATCCTCATGGGTCACCCTGGTGTGGGAAAACAAGGAGGAATGTGTGGAGATTGACGGACTGGTCATGCCTGCTACCTGCTCATAGCCAGATCGATCTTCCTGCTTTCATTTGTGCCAAGAGCTTTTGAGAAGCACTGGCGGTATAGAGCAGGCATTGGACAGGTATCAGTGGACACTGACAGAGACTGGTCATTAAGGTCTTAAATTGAGCAGGGAAACAGACCACCACAAGAGGGTCTCAACATATGGAGCAGGACGCATGCAACAGGGCACTGAGCCACGTCTAGATTCACACGCATGGTGAGCCCATGCTCGCCAGATATGTCAACTTTGTAGAAATTCCTTGAGCTGTGCATGACGATGTGTGCCTCTTTCATGCGTTTATGCCAGGCTTTCATTTATTGATTTTAATTAAAAATACGTTTGCTTGAGAGATAGAACGAGGCTGACACTTTTGAGTGACACCACCACGGTCACACCAGAGACTCCTGCCACTGCAAACAACCTCCAGACGTATGTGCATTTGTGCATTTGGCTTTTGGTGGGCAATGGGGAATTGAACCTTGGGAAGGAAGGCTTTGCAAGCAAGTGCCTTTAATCGCTGAGCCATTTCTCCAGCCAGAATGCATATATTTTGAATTAAAAAATGGCTTCACTAAGTTTAAATGATATATTTAAGAAAAATAATTTCTTTTTCTTCCCCTTCTTCTTCCTCTTCTCCTCCTTCTTCTTCTTCTTCTTCTTCTTCTTCTTCTTCTTCTTCTTCTTCTTCTTCTTCTTCTTCTTCTTCTTCTTCTTCTTCTCCTCCTCCTCCTCCTCCTCCTCCTCCTCCTCCTCCTCCTCCTCCTCCTCCTCCTTCTTCTTCTTCTTGTGTGTGTGTGTTTCAAGGTAAGGTCTCACTCTAGCCCAAGCTGACCTAGAATTCACTATGTACTTTCAGGGTGGTCTTGAACTCACAGCAATCCTCCTACCTCTGCCTCCCAAGTGCTGGGATGAAAGGCATGCGCCACCACGCCTGGCAACCAAGGAACTAGCCTCTATTAACTTCAATAAGATGTGTGGTGGCTAACCTCTCTCTCTGCATGTAGAATAATATTTAAAAGGATTCTTATCATAACCTATAATGTTCAATTATTTACACACCCTTCTGGAACATTCAGGCTAGCTACCCCATTCCAGGAAGACTGTGCCTCTCTGAGGACCCTCTGAGGTCATAGGTCTGAGTGGGGCCACCACGCTGTGTTCCCAGCACAAGTGCAGGGAGTAAGGCCCGGAGACACCCTACACTGGCCAGAAGGGCTTAGCACGCAGACCACGCCTGGCCACCCTGATGTCATCACCTTCCCAGGGCTGGGTGCCACTCTGGTACTCTTGCGATATCTGGGAAGGGGCGGAACATGTGGGCCACAGTGGGTTGTATATGCCACTTCTTTGCCAGTCCCGCTCTTCTGGCTGTAACACAGCTTGGCTCTGCACATGGTGGCTCTGCTGGGGTTTTGCCAGCATCACTGGCCTCACGCAAAACGGGGCTGTGTACCTGCTCAGCCAACATAGCCACACCCACTTCGACGGTCACCCCTGACTTCTCCGTCAGCCAAAAGTCCACATACGGGGACACCCCACACCCAGTTACCCACCTCGAGGACACGGGAGGTCAGGTACTCCTTTCTCTCTCCAGCTTTGGACTGAAGTGTATTTTCTGCACAGGGACATGCAGTGTCCCAAGGGCTCATGGCTGAAGGCTTAGTCTCCATGCATCAGAGGCCAGCAGTGGGCTTTGCAGGTGACTGGGACCCAAGGGCTCTGATGTCCTTGGTGGATGAGCCAGTGGGTGAATGGGCTGTGGGGTGATGGGGGAGATTGTAGGAGGAGGCCTATCAGACGCAGGTCACTGGTGACACACCTTTGAAGGGGGTGTTTTGTCTCTGGTTCTCACGCTCTCCCCCACCCCTTCTTGGCCATCATGAGGTGAGTAGATCTACCACATGCTCCTCAGCCATGATGTTTTCCCTCCCCATGGGCCACACATAGGCCCAGTGACAATGGACTGAAATTGTGAACCAAAATAAGTATTTCGGGCTGGAGAGATGGCTCAAGTGGTTAAGGTGCTTGCCGTTGAGCCTAACAACCCAGGTTCGATTCCCCAATACCTGCATAAAGTCAGATGCACTAAGTGGTGCATGGGTCTGCAGTTTGTTGGCAGTGGATGGAGGCCCTAGCATGCCCATTCTCTCCCCCGCATGTACAAATAAATAAATAAAAATATTTTAGAAAATAAGTATTTTCTCCTTTATATGATTTTCTCATATATTTTCTTACAGTGATGAAAATCTAACTAACACAGACACAAATTGTTCAAGAGAATTATATATGAATATAAAATATATATTCTTATATATAATGTGATATAAATTCTTATACAATTATATATTATATAAATAACATATATATCTTATGTATATATCATAGTAATAGATATTTGTACTATACCTATTTATGTGTGATACAGGAATATATATATAATATCTGTGCTATCTCTGTGTGTGTGTGCACATGTGCTTGTATTGTCATAAACAAGAATTTTTAAAAATATGTTTTTTGTTTTGTTTTTTTAAAAATATTTTATTTTTATTTATTTATTAGAGACAGAGAGAGGGAGGGAGGGAGAGAGAGAGAGAGAGAGTGAGAATGGGCTCCTAGCCACTGCAAACGAACTCCAGATGCATGCACCACCATGTGCATCTGGCTTACGTGGGACCTAGAGAATCAAACCAGGATCCTTAGGCTTTGCAGGCATGCACCTTCACTGCTAAGCCATCTCTGCAACCCCAAAATATGTTTTTTTTATTTATTTATTTATTTATTTATTTATTTATTTATTTGAGAGAGAGAGAATGGGTGTGCCAGGGCTCCAGATGCATGTGCCACCTTGTGCATTTGTCTTTACATTGTGGGTCCTGGGGACTCGAACTGGGGTTGTTAGGCTCTGCAGGCAAGCACCTTAACTGCTGAGCCATCTCTCCAGCCCCACAGGAATTTATTTTTCTCTTAGACGTGTGGTTCTGGGTCTAGCTGGGGGCTCCTCGGCAGCCTGTATGGCGTAGCTGGGGCTGAAGTTGGAAGTTGTAAGCGTGGATGCGAGCTGGTGAAATGCTGGGTGGAGAGTTCCCCAGGTCACCGAGGTGGCGTGGGACTCAACTCAAGGCCATCAGCGTTGCAAGATGGGACAGAGAAGGTGCAGGGTGGAGGGGACACGGTCTGCGCATAACACCTGGTCCGGAGACATTGTTGTGACTAATGTCACAGCTGGATGGGGTGGGAAAGGGAGGATGAGGGAGGGGAAAGAGTGGGTGTGGGGCACACACCCAAGTGAGCATTGCAGAATGGACTGTAGAAGAAATTGGGGCTGGAGCAGAGGGCGGGGAGGGCATGGTGGGAACCTGAGCTCAGGGATGTGGGGTCCCGGGGAACTGGGTCAATGGGGGGGGGGTGCTGAAGAAGGATGAGGCAGGGCTCCAGGGAACAAGGTAATACAGAATGCATCCTGAGGCTCACTCAGCTTGCCTCGGTGACCTCAATGGAGAGGACTAACGGGACCAGGGGGCTGGGCAAAGGTCAAGGTCATAGGCTATGTCTGGGCAGGTTGACCTTGAAAGCATTGCAGCTATCCCTGAAACAGCACAGTCAGGGGCAGACTTGGTCACCCTTCAAGTGTCTGTGTTGGAGCTCAACCCCCCCCACCCCGGGGGGCCTCAGAATGTGACTCCCAGGTCTCCAAAGATGTGATTATGGCCCTTGCGACTCCTCCCCGTTCCAGGGAGCCCAGCCCAGCATTTCTGCCTCCGATGGGCTGCTTGGATAGGAATTTGGAAGGGGCCCCCTCAACCAGTCCTCAACACTGTGAGGCCAGCTCACAAGTCACAGAGATCAGTGCAACTCATGAATATTTACTGAGCTGCTCAGATACGCAGCGCAGAAAACAAATAATGAGAGACAGACAGAGAGAGAGAGAGAGAGAGAGACTGAGAGATCCCTGACAGTCATGTCTTCACAGGCAGGCTAGGGCAGAGGGTGTTGGAGCTGGTGTTGTTCCAGGAGAATGTTTGCAGCCTGCACACTTTTGCCGAGGATCAAGGGAACAGCTTTGTGTATAATGAGATTGACTCTTCAATTGAAAGTGCGAGTGCACGCTCTGCAGTTCAGACCTCCCTGCTGGGTGTTTATTCCCAAGGCTCTGACATTAAGACATCGTACAGACGAGCTGGGAGCATTCAATTAGGTTTTCTGTTATTAATCAGTCAATTAAGCTGCGATCTCTGGGATATCCATTTTCACTCTTAAAGAGGTGAGAAGCATGCAGGGCCCTCAATCTGGTTTGGAAGTACACGGGAGTGTGGCAGGAGAGGCCACGGGGTCCCAGAGAGCCAGCAAGAGAGAGAGAGAGAGAGAGAGAGAGAGAGAGAGAGAGGAGGGGGGTCACAGCTGTGAGAGTGGAGTGCGTGGCGGCAACTGGAGTTTTGTCTCTGGAGACTTCTGAGGGGACTATGGTGGAGGTGTCTTCCTGTAGGGGACCAGATGGGAGAGAAAACATGAGCCCATGGAGTGTGTGTGGCGTCTGACTGACTTTGGAGCTAGGTCTGTAGGAGAAATACAGCTTGGATGTCCCCAGTCTCACTCTTACCCTTTTGTGAAATGGTAACTTCTTTTTTTTGACAGCTTCTATACTAACAGACAAGAAACCATGGTTTTCCCTCCCCTCCCCCATTCCCCTCCAGAACTCCACTCTCCATCATATCCCCTCCCTCTCCCCATTAGTCTCTCTTTTAATTTGATGTCATCATCTTTTTCTTCTATTATGAGGGTCTTGTGAAGGTATTGCTAGGCACTGCAAGGTCATGGATATCAAGGCCAATTTCTGTCTGGCCAGTTGCATTGTAAGGAGTCGTACCCTTCCTTTGTCTCTTCCATTCTATCCTCCCCCTCTTCCGCAATGGACCCTGAGCCTTGGAGGGTGTGACAAAGATGTTTCAGTGCTGGACACTCCTCCATCCCTTCTTCTCAGCACTATGTTGCCTTTTGGGTCATCCCAGTGGTCACCGCCATCTGAAAAGAGAAGCTTCTCTAACCAGAAGTGAGAGTAGCATTAATATGTGAATATGAACATTGCATGTAGTGCTTTCAGGGCAGTTTGGTGGGAATAATATATACATTTAGCCAGACAAGAGCAGGCTTTATACCCCTAAGGCTTATGACCTCCCCTGCCATAGACTTTTGATTAGTTTTTTTTTCAGTATCAGGCATGTATTCCCTCCCATAGAGAGGGCCTTCAGTCCAATTAGGGAGCAGTTGGTTTCCCCAAGAGCAGACATGCCACTATTGCACCCATGAAATGGGAACTTCTAACCCCTGGTCTTGGACTCTGTCCACCTGCTCTGACGACATGCATGTCCAATGTGGCCAGTAACATGGAAATATATTTTATCTTTCCAGTGCTGGAGATCCGACCCAGGACTTCATGCATGCTAGGCAAGTCCTCCACACTGAGCTATGCCTCAGCCCCAAATAAGGAATCTGTTGAGAACTATCCAGCCTTAGAAAGGACAGGAGGAAGTGACGAAGGGCACGCTAGATAGAATAACACAAGGTACAAATAAACCAAGGATGGAATTTCTCCCTCTGAATGTAAAGCACAGATCCAAAGATGGTCTCAAAAACACCTGTGGGGGGCTGGAGAGATGGCTAGTGGTGAAGTGCTTGCCTGTGGAGCCTAAGGACCCTGGTTTTAGGCTCAATTCCCCAGGACCCACGTAAGCCAGACGCACAAAGTGGTGCCTACATGTGGAGTTTGTTTGCAGCCACTGGAGGCCCTGGTGTGCCCATTCTCTCTATATCTTTCTGCCTCTTTGTCTCTCTGCCTGTCGCTCAAACAAACAAACAAACAAACAAACAAACAAACAAACAAACACTTCTTGGGCTGGAGACATGGCTTAGAGGTTAAGGCGCTTGTCTGAGAAGCCTAAGGACCCAGGTTTGATTCCCCAGCACCCAAGTAGAGCCAGATGCAAAGGGTGACGCATGAGTCTGGAGTTCATTTGCAGTGGCTGGAGGCCTGGACACACCCATTCTCTCTCTCTTTCTCCCTGCTTCTCTCTCAAATAAATAAATAAATAAAATTGTTTCAAGACCACCTATGCCACATGTGTGATTTCATTGATGGACCTTCTTACACTAGGTTAGCACTTCCACTCTAGCTCTAAGAGAAGGGACTTGAGGGCTGGAGAGATGGCTTAGCAGTTAAGGCGCCTGCCTGAGAAGCTTAAGAACACTTGTTCAAATCTCCAGGTCCCACATTTAGCCAGACATAAAAGTCACACAAGCACGCAATGTCGCACATGTGCACAAGGGGGGCGCACAAGTCTGGAGTTCATACACAGCGGCTGAAAGGCCCTGGCACATCCATTCTCTCTCTGCCTCTTCCTCTCTGTCTCTCTCAAATTAAAAAGAAGGGGGACTTGAGCCAATCATGAGAACATACCTCATACCCAAGGAAATATCTGGATTGGTGGTAAGCATAAGTGATTTGTTATTACACAATCTAAAAAAATCAAATGTTGGTATAATTAGCACATAAATCATCTGCACTCAGTGTCCCTCAAGTGCCTGGTGTGTCATGACATGTACATCACCTGTACAGGGAGATTGCTAAGATTTTGGGTGTGTCATTAGCACATGAATTATTTTCACATTAGTGTTCATTGTGTAATTAGCACATGGTTCTTTGCCAACATGTGTTTCAAGTTATCTGCTTCGTTGTTAGCATGAGGATGCTAGAACTTTCTAAAGTATTTGCTAGGCAGCGAGCACATATTTAATTTGCAAAGGATAGTTTCCAAAGATGCCTTTTGTAAGGAGCACATGCATCCATTGGGTACATGTATGTTTAAGAGCTCAGATCATTTTGTGTGTAAGATCTGTGCCACGATTTGTAACTTCCATGGCTTCTCTAGAATGTTCAACTGATAATTCACATTTACAAACAATCCATGGGGCTAAAGAGATGGCTAAGCCATTAAGATTACTTGCCTGTGAAGCCTAAAGACCCAGGTTCAATTCCCCAGTACCCACGTAAGCCAGATGCACAAGGTGGTGCATGCATCTAGCGTTCATTTGCAGCAGCTGGAGGCCCTGGCATGCCCATTCTCTCTCTCTCTCTCTCTGCCTCTCAAATAAATAAATTAAAAATAAATAAAAGCAATCTGTGGCTGGTTTTCTAATAACTGCTTGGAAAAGTTCTTCCTCTCTGAAGAGACTCTCTTTGATCCTGGCTATGTTTGCTTAGCCAGCCTAATTGTACTTATAGAAAGAATTGATCCGTTGCTGAATTCCTGGCTGTCTTCCCTCCCTGAGATCTCAGAACATGTGTGTCTATGCTGAGGCCATGTCAGGAAGAACTGTGGTTGGCCTGCATGATACCAAGAGCCTAGAGCATTCTCAGGGATCCAGGTCAGGTCTCCATCGGAGCAAGGCATCTCATGCACACCAGGATCTCGTAAAGTGTTCTCTGAGGACCCGTGTCTCCAGAGCTGATGAAAACAATATCAGGATTGTTGATTTGTGAAGCAGTATGTGAACTTGACCCAGAGGAGAAGCCTGGCTCTTCCAGAAACCATCCTTGAGGGAGACACAAAAGGGATTGGAGGTTGTGGAGCACTTAGTGAATGCCAGCCATGACCCTGATTGTTTTATGGGAGAAACCTCAATTAATTACAGTAGCCACCATGAGGCCAGGCATTGCTGCCTTGCCTTCATCAAAAATGGAGCAGAAAGAAACCTTCCAGGGTTCAAAAGACCCTAAGGGTGGTCTGGGGAAACACCACCTCATTACAGGCAAAATAATGAAAAGATGACTGTGACCACATGAACTGTGTGGGTTTGGAATCCCCAAGCCAATTAAAAAATCTGCTCAAGATCTAGACAGAAAAATAAAAAAAGATTAAATGTGAAAATTATCATTTTACTTTGAAAGACTCAGATTTCTCCTCCACAATAATAAATGCTCCCAAAGGGAATATTAAAAACAGTAAATGATATGACCAGCCATTTTATACCCAGCCAAACTGCTCTAAACATAGGGAAGTTTCCAAAGAAAACATTCTTATACACCAAAGAGCTTGAAAAGGCAGCCCCATGCAACCTTCTTGAAAAACAAAATTACTTCAAGATGTCCTTCAGGTGACAAGTGGACCAGTCAAAACTCAGAACTGAGAGGCAGCGCTGTCAGCTCTGTGTTCCCAAGGAAAGACCTAGGACCAGCTCTCAGAGACAAGGGGCTACCTTGGCTCACAGTTTTGTGGTTACAGTTTGTGACTGGTTTTGGACCTGTGGCTGGCACACCGATGGTGTGAATATGTGGTAGGAGAGAGCTTTCCACATCATGGACGAGAAGAGTGAGAAGAAGAAGATGGCATCCCAGGGTCCCTTCAAGGGCACACTCCCAGTGATTTATAATTGCCCTCCTTTTTTTATTTTCATTTTTCGGTTTTTTTCAAGGTAGGGTCTCGCTCTAGCCCAGGCTGACCTGGAATTTGCTATGTAATCTCAGGGTGGCCTCAAACTCATGGCGATCCTCCTACCTTTGCCTTCCGAATGCTGGGATTAAAGGCATGCACCACCACGCCCGGCTATAATTGCCCTTAAAGTCTTACTGCCTCCCAAGAATACCAAGCAGGGACCAAGAGAGCAATGTTTGGGGACATTCCAATCTGAGTATATGGATGGCTAAATGTTGGTAAGAAAGGATGTGTGTGCAAACCCAGCCAGAGATGCCATCAGAATAGCACAGTAGGCAACGTGGTTCAGAATTCTATCCTGGGTATGGGAAGAGGAGGGACTACTGGGGAAATGGGTACCTGGCTGACCCTCACTCCAGGAGCATGCCTACCCCAGCTCCACTCCCGAGGTGAGTCCCCATGGCCAGTGAGCTCTGTCTGCCTTCCTGTCTCTTTCTATGGTACAAGAGCTTCCTCCCTCATGTTCAAAGGCGCTCTAAGGTGAAGTCATAGCAAATCTCTTGCAGCAGGGGTGCCAAGCCTCTAGTTGTTTGGAGATTGGCTTTTGTATCTCTGTCAACAGTGCTATAATTTACTCGAGATTAAAACAATCCGTCCACTTGATTGTTTTAGACAGTCTTTGCATATGTTGGCGGTGTGTGTGTGTGTGTGTGTGTGTAAACAAATGACAACTTTAGTTGTCATTCTTTTTTTTTAAAAAATATTTTATTTTTATTTATTTATTTGAGACAGAGAGAAGGAGAGAGGGAGAATGGGTGCTCCAGAGCCTCTAGCCACTGCAAACGAACTCCAGACGCGTGCACCCCCTTGTGCATCTGGCTTACGTGGGACCTGGAGAATTGAACGGGGGTCCTTAGGCTCGCAGGCATGTGCCTTAACCGCTAAGCCATCTCTCCAGCCCTAGTTGTCATTCTTAAGGCACACCATCCACCTCTTTATTTATTTATTTGTTCATTTATTTAGTTGAGAGAGAGAAGGGCAGAGAGAGAGAGAGAGAGAGAGAGAGAGAGAGAGAATGCGCCCCTAGCTACAGCAAAGGAACTCCAGACACATGCACCACTTTGTGTATCCAGTTTATGTGGGTCTTGGGGAATTGAACCTGGGTCCTTTGGCTTTGCTGGCAAGTGCTTTAATCGCTAAGCCATCTCTCCAGCTCCACCTGTTTTTGAGACAAGGTCTCTGTTCCTAACCTGGGGCTCACCAATTAGGCTAAGTTGTCTGGCTGGTGATAGTCCTATGTCCACCTCCCCAGCACTGGGATTACAAATGTGTCTCCATGTCCAGCCTTTTATGTGGGTTCTGGGGCTCAAACTCAGACCCCACATGCTTGCAAGGCAAGCATTTTATCAACTGAACTATCTCGCCAGCCCTAAGGATATTCTTTATATCAGCTATATTAATTGTACAAAATAATTGGTCTCAGCATGACATTTTTATGTATACACATAACATACTTCGATCATACTCACTCCCATTAAATATATTTATTCCAAAAGCTAATTTATTATGTAGCCCCATAAAAGGGACTCTCTATCAGCAGCCACAAAAAAAGGCCCCATGGACACAAAAATAGTAAGAATCCTGAGATCTGTCATTAATAGGAATTACTGCTTTTTGCTGTTTGTGTTTTCCTAAGTCATAACACACACACACACACACACACACACACACACACACACATAGTTTATCAGTTCTGAAATTGAGATCTACTTCAGAACAAGTGCTCTTTTCCTATTAGTTAGACAATTTATCTTTTTTTTTCTTCTCAGAAGTGTGCAAAAAAGAGTGGGCATCTTGCAAAGTTGGCACCTAAAGGTGAGTGAGATATAGGAATAACGCACTAAGGCTCCTTGCTGAAAGCTCCAGATTCTAAGGTTACTTGTTGCAAAACAAAATGAAACAAAACAAAACAACAACAACAACAACAAAGAGAGTAGCTAAGTGCCAGTGAGATGTGCTGAACAGAGTAGTAAAAGTGAGGGCTTCCCATATACCCAGGGAGATGGAGTGGGGTTTGTGGAGGTCAGGGCTGTATAATACTCCTGTGTGCATGACGGCTCCAGACACGCTCAGAGGGGAGCAGTGTGGAAGAGAGTCTGTAAAAACCAGGGCGAGGTGTTCCCAGCCTTGTTAAACACAAGGGGGTTGGTTGTCTCCATGGTCTAAGCGCGCCACGTCTGGGTGCCTCGAAGATCAGTCACAGTCAGACCTCAGAGATTCCTCCCCGACGGCCAGCACCGAAGCCCAGGCTTAGGATCTCTCTCTTAGCAGAGAGAGACTGGACGGAGGCCAGGAGTCCTCCTTACCCCTGAAATCATTGCCACCAGGCCACGTTAATGAATATTGAAATGTAACCCTTCCATCCCAGCACTTTCCAGCAATGGGGATATTTACCCAGGGCTGGGGGACAGCCTCTGTCCACGGGGAGAAGTCACAGGCTGGCTGCATGGGTGGGGAGGGGGGTGTGTCAGAAACTCTCCCATCCTACCCCTGAGGTTGAGAAGTTATTTTTCTAAATATTTCAGATTAGAGTTGCATAACCTGACATCCTAACAACACTCTTTTTCATTGTTTCTTCTGTTTTTGTAAAAAAGAAAAATTTGAGACAGGGTATATATCCCATGCTAGACTTAAACTCTTTTGTAAAAAATATTTTATTTATTTTTATTTATTTTAGAGATAGAGAGAGGGAGAATGGGTGCGCCAGGGCCTCCAGCTGCTGCAAATAAACTCCAAACACATGAGCCACTTTGTGCATCTGGCTTACATGGGTCCTGGGGAATTGAACCTGGGTCCTTTGGATTTGCATGAAAGTGTCTTAACCACTAAGCCATCTCTCCAGCCCTAGACTTGAACTCTTGATCCTCCTGCCTCAGCCTTCTGAGGGCTGGATTACAGGCATGTACAGCCACACCTGGCTGCCTTTTCTTCTTTCTTTTTCCTCCTCTCCCTCCTTTCCCTCTTTCTCCTCCTCCTCCTTCTCTTCCATCTCCTCTCCCCTTCTTCTCCTCTCCTTCCTCTTCTACTTCTTCTTCTCCCTTTTCCTCTTCTTCCCCCTTATTCTTCTCCTTCTTTTAAAAAATATTTTTATTTATTTAATTGCAAGCAGAGAGAGATAGAGAGAGAAGAGAGACAGAGAGAATGGGCTCATCAGGGCTTACAGCTGCTATAAACAAACTGCAGATGCATGCTCCACTTTGTGCACCTGGCTTTATGTGGGTCCTGGGGAATTGAACCCAGGTTGTTAGACTTTGCAGGCAAGTGCCTTAACCACTGAGCCATCTCTCCAGCCCCTTCTCCTTTTCAATTGAGAAAATCATTTGTTCCGCTGTAAACATTGGTGACACTCCTGTGCCCAACCTATTGTCTTCACCTGGGGTCTCAAATGACCCAGTGCTGACTTCAACTTTGTTTGAATGAGACAAGGCATAAATGCGCTCAATAGTACACACACACACACACACACACACACACACACACACACACACACACAAATGGCTGAGAGTTAAACGCAAGGCCCACAGAATGAAAAGCACAGGTCTCTGTCATTTGGACTCAAGTTATGTCTACTCCATTCTCTTCTCCTCTTCTGAAAGGGCGTCCTGATTTTATCTCACATTTCTTTGTATTTGCATATGTCAGTGACACTTTGTCCAATCAGAAGAAAGGTGAAGGTGGCACCTGCCCTTTGATAGGATGCTTACAAAACTCCATCATGAAGCCCGTTTGCTTCACTGACAGATTTAAGGTGATGCATCTTTCCTGTCGATTATATTTGCTTCCTTCTCCCCCACCCAAAGGGCCCCTGGATCCAGTCTATAGTGGGAAGAGTAAACAATTGCAGATGGGGACAAAGACACCTGGTTCCCGCTGCACCAGACGTCATCCCCCCTCAGGGCTTTGCTGTCACAACAGTTAAGGAATAACATCAGCAGGTGCAGCGACAGGCTTGGGGACCTCTCTGGACAGCAAACGGTGCTAGTCTGCCCAGGACCTACCTGCGCAGGTGTCGCGTTCACTCTGGGAACTTCCTGTGCCTGACACAGGACAGGTGCTGCACACGGAGCTAAGCTACTGCCCGTGCAGACCTTCAATACCTGGTTTTGCCCTTGGAACTTTCAGTCTGAGGTTGGTTAATCATGGATACATGACCCATGAAAACGGAGGGCTCGTTATGTTTACGTAATTTAGTTCTGTGTGAATTCATTACAAATATTTATTAGTCTGGCCTGAACTGAGTTTTATAATAATTTACGAATGAAAGAGTTCTGGTCCATGCCCAGCTGGAGCCCAGGCTGGCTTCATCCTGCGTCACTCTCAACCTGCATCCGAGGCTCCTTTGAATAAGTCATTTTTAACAGCTTTTCTCTAAACTGGCTCTCTAGGGAAACAGCCCCAGCAGCGTTGGTCAGCAGTGAGAACAGTGGCAGGCCTGGGAGAAGAACCTTACAGATTTGGCCCCCAGACAAGCTAACTTAGGGGCCTTTCCGTTATTTTATTTATGAGAGAGAGAGAGAGAGAGAGAGAGAGAGAGAGAGAGAATGCTGGTCATGGTGGTACACACTTTTAATCCCAGCACTCAAGAGGCAGAGGTAGGAAGATTGCTGTGAGTTCAAGGCCAGCCTGAGACTACATAGTGAATTCCAGGCCAGCTTAGAAAAAAGAAGAGAGAGAGAGACAAAGAGAGGTAATAGGCACGCCAGATCTCTAGCCACTGCAAACAAACTCCAGATGCATGAGCCACTTTGTGCATCTGGCTTTACATGGATACTGCGGAATCGAACCTTGGCAAGCAAGCGCCTTTAACCACTGAGCCACCTCTCCAGTCCCCACCAGAGGTCTTTCTAATCAGCATCAACCAGTCTAACTATCCCTGCTGTCTGTTTCTCTCCTCCGCCAGGACTCCTCCATGCATTGCGGCTGGTTTGTCCAAAAAACCAACAATGAAAAGGACGTATTTGAATACACCTTTGAAGACAAACCGTAGGTTTGTATACACAAACATAAATGCATGCACAGGTATATTATTGGCCCCTGGTTCTTTCCCATTCGCCTCTTTTCAAGGAGGAAGATGGCCAAGGAGGCTTCTCTGGGCTGGTTCCCCACCATGGAATTCAAGTTGTCTTTATTCCTGTCCCGAGCGCCCACATGTGGGTCCAGATGCCTGACACATTCTCCCTTCGAGCCCCGGCACGTGTTTTTGTGAGAACTCGAGGAGTCACGGCATGCGGAGAACTCCTGCAGGTGGGCACTCCTCTGCGCCCCTCAGTCTGGCCAGCGAGCGAGGACACCAGCTGGTGAGAAACCACACAAGAGTCAGACCTCCCTATCCTGAGACCTGGGACGGCCTCTGAGTATCCTGGAACCTCTGCCTCTTGAACTTGACCACACAAGGACTTTGGCTTTTAGCCAAGATGAGATAATAGGGCTGAAATAACCAAGATAAAACCAAGCCAAAAAAAAAAAAAAAAAAACCAACACACACACACACACACACACACACACACACGAGGGCTGGAGAGGTGGCTTAGCACTTAAGGCACTTGTCTGAAATGCCAAAGGACCCTGGTTCGATTCCCCAGGACCCACGTAAAACAAGATGCACAAAGTGGAGCACGCCCCTGGAGTTCATCTGCAGCGGCTGGAGGTCCTGGATCACACCATTCGCTCTCTCCACTTTTCCACACGTTGGACATTAGGCAACAAACAGCTGCAGTTGAAGAGATGGCGAGATGGTGAACCAAGCCCTGCTCACTGCTTCGAGAAGATTCCAGGGCATTCTGCAAAGAAGAGAGCTGCAGTCCAGGGGTGCCAAGATGGCTACAAAGAACCAAGCAGAGATCCAGTAGCAGAGGTTCCCCCCCCCGCCCCCCCAGCACGGGCTTGGGGAAGGGCCTATAGCCAGGACAAGGTCCTGCAGGGAGGGTCGGAACAGGAAATATCCAGGAGTCATCTGGGCTCCCTTAGGTGGAATCTCTGGAGATTTTTGCCTTAATAGCAGGGAGGACTTAGTCCAGAACAGAATTTCTCTGGGTTCACCTGACAGAGCTGGGAAACATGATCAGAAAGGATTCAAACTGTTGCATTTCTTTTTTAAAAAAAAATATTTTATTTATTTATTTATTTGAGAGAGAGAGAAAGAAAGAGAGGAAAAGGCAGAGAAAAAGGCCATGCCAGGGCCTTCAGCCACTGCAAACGAACTCCAGATGCATGTGCCCCCTTGTGCATCTGGCTTACGTGGGTTCTGGGGAATCGACCTGGATCCTTATGCTTTGCAGGCAAATGCCTTAACTGCTAAGCCATTTCCCCAGCCTAAACTGTTGCATTTCTAAGTAACAGGTGCAATAGGAATAAGTGGGGGGGGGGAGAGGAAGAAGAGGAGGAAGAGGCAAGAAAGCAAAACAAGAAATGGAAATTTTACAGTAGCTGGCATGCAGCCAAAATACACCCAAGTAGGCAAAGAAACAGAAACATGGAACCCCATAACGAGGGGATAAAAATCAGTCAGTTGAAACTGATTCAAAAATGGAAAGTATATTAAAAAGAGATTGTATAACTAGGTTCATGCTAGAGAAAAGACTAGACATGTTAAATGGAGACACGGATGATAATTTTTTTAAAAATCTAGAAGTGAATGCGACAGTGGCTGAAATAAATACAATATATGCAGATGACTTTAACAGAAGATCAGACATGGCAGGAGGAAAGATGAGTGAGTATGAAGGCATGGAGATGGAAACTAAACAAACAAAACCACTGAAACACCATACTAACATCACCACCGCCATCACTTCCACCATTACCACCAACACCACCATCATCGTCACCACCATCATCACAACCATCACCATTATCACCACCATCACCACCACCATTATTACTACCACCACCACCACCATCATGTGCACACAGGCTCTAGGCAAACACCATGCCACTTTCTCTTAGAACCTTGCACATGTGTGAGTTTGGCATCCAAAGGGTCCTGGTAGACCACCAGGGTTGACTAGGAGAACTGGAGAATCAGACAATCCTATATGGACTTTAAGATGAAAGATGGCCCAAGGCAGACGCGGGCTCATGGACGGCTGAGTTTTGTCCCACCACCGTCCTCTGAGGTCTTCATCTTTTATTTTGTTCCCAACACTTGTGAAGTCATCAGTTGAACGGCACCATTACAAAGCTCTTGTCCTCCTGCCTTCTATCCTCCTCATCTTGGAAGGAAGGCCACATGCCAGTCTCCAAAAACTGCAAGATGGGGGCAGGCGAGATGATGACTCGGTGGGGGGGGGAGGGTAAAGTGTTTGCCTTGCTTGGTGGTTTGAATGGAAAGTGTGACCCCGCGACTCAAGTGTTTGAACACTTAATCCCCAGTTGATAGCAGTGATGGGGAAGGCCGTGGAACCTTTAGGGGGTGGAGTCTTGCTGGGTAAAGTGTGTCACTGGGGAAGGACCTTGAGCAGTTACAGCCCAGCCCCACTCACTCCCTTTGGTTTTTCTATGCTGATATGAAGCCATGATACAGGCTTCCTGCCCAGGCCTGCCATGCCTTCTCCCCCATGAGGGCCACTTCTCCTCTGGAACTGGGAGCCCAAATAAACTCTTTCCTCCCCTAAGCTGTTTCTAGGCAGATATTTTGTCCCAGCAATAACAACAAAATTAACTAACACTCCTTGCAGGCATGAAGGACCTCAGTTTGAATCTCCAGAACCCATGTTGGGGGTGGTGGCACATGTCTGTAATCCAAACACTGGGGATCCCTGGGGTTCACTGGCCAGCCAGTCTAACCTAATTGGCGAATTGCAGGCCACTGAGAGATCCTGTCTCAAAAAAAGCAGCTAGAGGGGGCTGGAGGGGAGGGGTGGTTTAGCAGTTAAGGCGTTTGCCTGCAAAGCCAAAGGACCCAGGTTCGATTCCCCAGGACCCACGTTAGCCAGATGCACAAAGGGTATCACATGTCTGGAGTTCGTTTGCAGTGGCTAGGGGCCCTGGTGTGCCCATTCTCTCTCTTTCGCATTCTCTCTCTCTCTCTCTTTCTCTGTCAAATAAGTAAATAAAAATAAAAAATATGTATTTTAAAAAGCAGATAGCATTCCTGAGGAAAACTTCTGAGGGGTTGGAGAGATGGCTCAGTGGACAAAGGTGCTTGCTTGCAAAACCTGATGGCCTGGGTAAGATTCCCTATCACCCACACAAAGCCAAGGGGCACAAAGTGGCACGTATATCTGGAGTTCATTTTGTAGCAGCAAAAGGCCCTGGTACACCCATCCCCCCACCTCTCTCACCTTATAAATAAAAAAATTTTGAAAACACCTGAGGTCATCCTCTGGCTTCCGCTTGCATGCCTCCACCCCCACCCCACCCACACACGTTAACACGCAAAGGAGGATGGTTCAACGTCATCAAATGAAATGGAGAGAGAGGACAGGGGCCAGGCCCAGTGAGCTATCAGGCGGAGTCTCCCATTACCCGCTGCAACCACATCTCAGAGACTGTTTACTTAGCCCTGTGGATGCCCTGTGTTTGTCCATCACAGGAAGCCGCTGCGTGTTGAATGCCAGGTTGCTCTCTGGACAGCAGGAGTTTCACACACAGCCCAAGTGGACCCCACTGTGCCCAGCGCTGACCCCTCAATGCATCTCATTACTGCTGAGAGGTCTGACCCAACGTGCCTCCAGCTGGGTGCTAGGCAGGGTGCTTGTGAATGCCACGGATGGGAGCAGAAGGACCTTACCTATAAGGTGAGGCTGTGTGCCCCCAGTCCTTTCAGTCACTGGTAAACTCTGCTGTGACTGCCCGTGACGTCAGCCATGGGCAGCGTCCCTGCCATGGGAACAGTCATTGTGCCCAGTGCTTAAGGGACAGTGATGAGAAAACTCTGCGCGCTTGCTCAGTGCAGGCGCGTGCTTTCACTCTACCAGTCTATAGTTTTTGCAGTACTGGGCGGGGTGGGGAGCAAGGTCTCCTATGTGCTAAGCATGTCTTCCTCCACTGGGGCTCCACCTCCAGCAGCCTCTGTGTTTTCAATCCACAGTGGATCCTACAGAAAAGGGGCTGTGTGTATGTGCATGGGAGCATGTGTGTGTGCATGCATGTGCGTCTGCATGTGTGGATTTATGTAAGCATATGTATGTGTATACATATATGTGTGTGTGTGTGTGTGTGTGTAGTGTAAGGTATCAGTTCCACTTGCACCAGAAACGGGGCTGCTGTAGGGTAGGGCTCAGTCACCTGCATTTTCTGTGACTCCCTCCCTGAATTTGAGCCATAGAATTCTTTTCTTTTCTTTTCTTTTCTTTTCTTTTCTTTTCTTTTCTTTTCTTTTCTTTTCTTTTCTTTCCTTTCCTTTCCTTTCCTTTTCTTTCTCTCTCTCTCTCTTTCTTTCTTTCTTTTTGGTTTGTTTTTCAAGGTAGGATCTTGCTCTAACCCGTAGCTGACCTGGAATTCACTATGTAGTCTCAGGGTGACCTTGAAATCACAGCAAACCTCCTACCTCTGCCTCCCACGTGCTGGGATTAAAGGCGTGTGCCACTACACCCGGTTAGTAGTATTCTTTAGAACCTCCACAGTCTTCCCAGTCAGTGGGCCAGCCAGTCTTTTTTTAAAAAAAATTTTTTATTTATTTATTTATTTATTTATTTAGAGAGCTAGGGCATGCCAGGGCCTTTATCTGCTGCAAATGAACTCCAGATGCATGTACCACCTTGTACATCTGGCTTTATGTGGGTCCTGGGGAATCAAACCTAGGTCCTTTGGCTTTGCAGGCAAGCACCTTAACCACTAAGCCATCTCTCCAGCCCTGCCAGCCAGATTTTTAATGTGAGGTGACTGTCAGGTTGTCACCAAGAAGGAAGCAGGCAGATGTGAGACGACCAGAGCAGATTTAACCAGTAGAGCACTAGTTCAAGACAGGCATCTGGAGGCCTGTGACCCTGACCAGGTCGTCACTGTCTGACCACTGCTTCACAGGACCTGGAGGCCTGGTCATGTCCCGCAGTGCCATCCTCCCCCCCCCCGAGGGCCTGGCTCCCCGGCTGGGACTAGACCAGCACTGTCCCATGGACATGCCCACGGCAGCCCCTTCTGTAGGATCCGTGAAGACCCCGGTGAGAGCAGAGTGCCCCGTGGGAATAGACAATTGTGGTCATTGGCTGTGGCCTCTCTAGCAGCAGAACACTCAGCCTACAGCCTTCAGTGCATAAATACCAACAACGAACCACCCCTCCCCCCCACAAGCCCTTGTACTATCATGGCCAAAGGTAGTTTTGTATCACCCCCACTGGTTTTTAAGAAATATTTTTATTTATTATTTATTTACAAGGAGACAGAGAGAAAGAGAGAAATATGTGTGCACCAGAACCTCCTGCAACTGCATGTGCCACTCTATGCATCTGGCTTAATGTGGTTCTGGGGAGTTGAACCTGGACATCAGGCCTTGCAAGCAAGCATCTTTAACCACTGAGCAATCTCTCCAGCTTAATCCCCCCGCCCCCATATTTCTTTGATAAGCAATAAATGCTAAAGGACAAGGGGAGGCCGGCCTCCTGAGTTATGAGTCTAGAAGGCACAGTGTCCATAGTGGCCAGGGACATTGTGATCCACACAGGACTCACGAGATGGCCCAGCGAGGTGCCTTTCCATTGATTTCATTGAGGTCTTTCTGCTCGGTAAACTGGATATTAAAAACAAATGTACCTAATTAGAAATAAAATGTTTCCAACCAGCTCGAAATAAAATAAAATGTAATTACTAATGATATTTAAATGTTGTAGATATTTTATTTTTTAAAAATCCCCTTAATTTAAAATGAAGTACGACTTTAATTTAGTCAGGAATGCATTACGCTGGGAAGGATGTGGCTCGCAGCTTGGCGAGGGTCTCCTGCCGCTTATGAAGGCTGATGAGGGCTTGGGGGACCAGCTCCCTACCTATGCAGATGGCACACAGGTTTTGGGGGGAAGCATGTTCTTTGGGATCATAAATACATTTTCTGAGACCTTTTAAAAATATTTTTATTTATTTGAGAGAGAAAAGAGGCAGATAGAAAGAGAGAATGGACACACCAGGTCCTCTAACCACTGCAAACAAACTCCAGACGCATGCGACCCCATGTGCTTCTGGCAGTACATGGGTCCTGGGAAATCGAACCTGGGTCCTTAGGCTTCACAGGCAGGTGCCTTAACCACTAACCCATCTCTCCAGCCCTTCTGAGACCTTTTAACAGGTCAGGTTTCTGGCCCATCTTTGCTTCTAATGCATCCTGTGGACAGGCCCCTACATGCTCTGTGCCTTGTTTCTCTGCCCCCCCGCCCCCACCCACCCTGCTGTAAAGTGAGAACATTAATCCTTTCTTGGGACCAGTTTAATGACAACAGTCTCTGAATACCAGTGGTACTTTATGAAGGCAGCAGCATTCCAGGATGGCAGCTTTGGAGGTCACTTCCAGGCCAAGGCTGGACTGGAATGTGTCTCTTTGTGTCCAAGCCTCTCTCTCACGGCTAGATGGACAGATGAACTAGTGGGGTGGCCCAGGATAGGGTCCTATGGTTGGAGGAGGTGAGCATTCCATCTAACCCCTTTGAAAGCTGGACCTATCTGCCTCTGCTTTGTGACCTTGAGGGACTTGGAGGTCTTGAGGGATGGGGAGCTCTTTTGCCCCCATCCAGCACTGACTTGAGCTGTGGAGGACTCTGACTTCTTCTTCTTTGGAGAGAGACACAGAGAGAGATGGGGGTGGGGGCAGAGAGAGAATGGGCGCACCAGCAGCCTCTCCACTGCTGTGAATGAACTCCAGACATATGCGCCCCCTTGTGGTCAAGTGTGGCATTGCGCCCTTGTGTCACTTTGTGTCTGGCTAAACGTGGGACCTGGAGATTGGAACTGCTGGAGATTGGAACCAGCGTTCTTAGGCTTAGCAGGCAGGTGCCTTAACCACTAAGCCATCTCTCCAGCGCAAGGACTCTGACTTTTAAAGATCTCTTTTCCTCTGAGCCCCTCTCTCTTCCTCATTGGGGTCTCTCTCCACCCTCTGAGGCTCAAGTGGCAAAAGGACTGGGACATAGGAAAGTGATTACCACGAGAGTTGTCATCTCACACAATGCTTGCATGTCACATGGGATGTCACATGGCTCTCAGAGGAGCCCTAGAGAAGGTGGACACAGTTCAAACCTGGGTCCTGCCACATATACTGTGTGGCACCAATGGCTGTGTGACCTTAGCTGATGACCTGCCCTCTCTGGGCTTCAGTGTTCTAGTTTGTACCTGGATGATCAAGAGAGACGTGACTTCTGTTCACATCATGACCAAATCCCAGAGAAGAACAAGATGGGGTGAGTTGATCTTCTTTCCTCACGCATCCTAATGGCATAGCGATTGAAGGCAGTTCTCCTGGCATGGACTGTTCCAGAAGCCGGCACTGGCCTCCTCCTGGCTCCTTGGTGGTAACATGCTTCTCCATTCTGCCAGAGCCCCAGGGATCAGCCTTTCTCTGCCTCCCCAGTGCTGGGGTTACAAATGCCACGGCCAAGTTTGGGTTCTGAACACTGAACCAGACCCTCATGTTTGCAAGGCAAGGACGTTTGCCACCTAAGCCATCTCTCTCTAGCCTCTATCCATGGCAATGTTTGCCTTCAAGAGGTTAAATGGATTTTCTATTTTTCAAAAATATTTTATTTATTTATTAGAGAGAGAGAGCGAGAGAGAAGGCAGATATATATGGTGAGTGAGAGAGAGAGAATGGGTATGCCAGGTCCTCAAGCCACTGTAAATAAACTCCGACACATGTGCCACCTTGTACATCTGACATTACGTGGGTACTGGGGAATCAAACTCGGGTCCTGAGGCTTTGCAGTCCTGAACCGCTGAGCCATCTCTCCAGCCGCTGAAATGGATTTTCTATTTAACCATCCATTAATCAATGGATGGATCAATGAATCTATCTAACCATGCATTCACCTTTCACTCCACCCACCCACAAATCCATCTAGCCACCCATCCTCCAGGGCTGCCTTCCTCTGCTTTCTCCTTCTCCTCCCTGTCCCCCCTTGAAGCGCGTGCAGCAATTTTCTTTTCACCCAGCAGCCACCTGCACCCCACCCAGGCTCTGGACTCCACACTGGAGCGTCACTTGTTTTGGGGTAAGGAAAAAAAAAAAAAAAAACATGGCCAAATGTTGGGTATTGGTGTTTGGAGATCTCGCTCACGGACGTCAAGTGGGAAGATCACACCTCTCTTGGCAGGAAGCCCCTCAGTCTGCCAGTCCGGCTGCTGAGCCCCCCCACCTCTCATGTCTCATCTCTCCCAGAAGGAACGGGGGCTTGGGGCCCCCGCTGCTGGGGAACTGACACTTTGGATTGGGGGGCGGGGTCTAGGGACAGGGTGGAGTGTGCAGAGGGGACAGTGGAGTGTGAGGTGAAACGCTGCGAGGCTCTGCTGAGCGCCTCCTCCAGGGAGCTTCTTGCAGCAGCAAACACCCTCCCTGTGGCTCTGAGCAGAAGGCCATGTGGGCCGCCTCTGTGACAAGTGTGCTGGCTGCTCAGAGCTTTTGGTCTCAGATCCCCGCCACAGGGTTAGTCACAGGGGATTAAGGGGAAGAATGCATGTAGATTTCCTACAAGTCCTCTGCATGTAGTTGGTGCTAAATCCTAATCCTTGCAAAGACTGTCAGCCCGTGTTAACTTGCAGAAAATTCCAGGCCCCGCAAAACTGGGTTTCAGCGGGTGGTCACGTCCTCAGTCTGGAGTCCTTGTGCAGTGCGCTCTCTGCGCAGTGGTCCACCTCCCCTGTGCCTGAGAGCCCTGGGCTCTGTTGCTAGTTCTGTGTCTTTGATCCTGGACCCAGTCCTGCCCCCTCTGTTCCTTCCCCCAGATGAACCTGCTCAGTCTAGTACACTTCTCAGTTCAGAAGACACACTGTCTCATGGCAGGCCAGAAATTACGCTTTGAGCTTGCTGCATGACCCAAAGCAAGCGTCTTCCCCACTCCACAGTGCAGTTTGACTCGCTCTCAATGAAGCCAGTTGCTGGTTGACTCTGAAAGGCTGTGATCCCAATGACCAATCTCGTCCCTTAAACTCCATCTGTATCTCCGTGGTGTCCCCCAACAACTCCGGAACCTGCCACCTCCCTCCTGCTGCCATGCGTCCAGGTTCTCTCTGCTATTTATCCCTTCAGGCCAAGTTCAAACTCCCCTGACTCAAGGATGCCTTTCAGGTGTTCTCCTCAGGCATCTGCTGCCTTCACAATCACTCACACAAGAGCACCCACTGCACGGTGCTCTCTGAAGTGTCTGCTTGCCCACCAGAGCCCCTTGGAGACCCAAGGGCCTGGCATGATCTGGGTTGGGTTGCACACACTCAATGAATTCTCAGTGATGAAGGGATAGCGTGGAAGTGTCTGGAAGTATACTGCCGCCCTCCTGAGTTCCAGGCACATTAAACGGTCTATGCCAGCTTTTTGGGGCAGTGTCTTTTGAAGAGTAAAATTATTTCATTTTCATCAAGCATAACG
Source organism: Orientallactaga sibirica (assembly GCA_036365145.1). Lineage (NCBI taxonomy): Eukaryota > Metazoa > Chordata > Mammalia > Rodentia > Dipodidae > Orientallactaga > Orientallactaga sibirica. The sequence continues at coordinate 3,857,348 of JAEOAD010000026.1, read as the reverse complement.
TATTTTTTTCATCTATATATAGGTCATGTATTTTTGACCTTTTCGTGTTTTGTTTGAGATGCCTTCATCAAACGCAAGGCTGCTAAAGATTTTCTTCTATGTCTTCTGCTAGGAGAAATTCATATTTCTTAAGGTCACGAGCATGTGCCGCCAAGCACTGTCTGTTACATTTATGTCTGTCACTCGAGTGGTCAGCAAGGAGCCGGGTGCACAAGTCAGTAAGAGACCAAATATGTGGTGGTGAGCCATGCCATGCTGTTCTTCACCCACTCTGCCCACGAACCAAGTCGGGGAAAACAGGCAGATCGAAACAAAACTAAACAGGGGCTGGAGGGATGGCTTAGCGGTTAAGGTGTTTGCCTGCAAAGCCAAAGGATCCCGGTTCGACTCTCTGGGTCCCACGTTAGCCAGATGCACAAGGGGGCACATGCGTCTGGAGTTTGTTTGCAGTGACTAGAGGCCCTGGTGTGCCCATTCTCTTTCTCTCTCTCTCAAATAAATAAATAAAATATATTTTAAAAAAACGGGATGGAGAGTGGCTGGAGACCCTGGCATAGCCTTCTCTCTCTATCTACTTCTCTCTCTCAAATACATAAATAAATAAAAATCTTTAAAAAAAAAAAAAAAACAGAACAGGGCTGGAGCCAGGTGTGGTGGTGCATACCTTTAGTCCCAGCACTTGGAAGGCAGAGGTAAGAGGATCTCTGTGAGTTCGAGGCCACCCTGAGACTATAAGAGTGAATTCCAGGTCAGCCTGGGCTAGGGTGAGACCCTACCTGGAAAAACCAAAAAAAAAAAAAAAAAAAAAAAAGGGTTGGGAGATGCCTCAGTTGTTAACACCTGCCTGCCTGGGCTCAATTCCCCAGTACTCATGTAAAACCAGATGCATAAAGTGGCACAAGTGTCTAGAGTTCACTTGTATCAATAATAGGCCCATTGTCTCTTCACCCCCCCTTGCAAAATAATATTAAAAACAAAGGCAAAGCTAACCAGCCACCTTCCCCTCCCCCAGAAGCTCAGAGAAGAGCCCCCGTGAACATATTCCTCTTTCATAAACGATCCACATTTGAATTACATAGCAAAAGAAGTCACCATGAAAAGCAGGGATTGCAAATTGGATGCTATTAAAAATTTAAAAACATCCCTTCCTCCATAGAAAGACGGTGGAAGGCAAGTTATTTGCCTTACGTATGACTAACAATCATACCCAGAATTTAAAAAAGAAACAAAAACAGGACAAAAGACTCAGTAGAAAGCAGGCAGAACCTTGAACAGGCACTTTACCAAAGAAGCCACCGAAAAACCCAAAAAGGATGATGGGGTCTCCAGGGAACCTCAAAGGGACTGCGCAGCTTCTGACACCCGGCCGCGGGGATGGCAAAAGAGGACGATCAGACCGCGCGACCAAGCGTCTGCATAGGTAAAGACGGACCTTGCAGATGCAGGAGCGGCACAGAGTGGCAAAGCGCTTCTGGAGTCATTTGCCAACATCCATTATAACTGAAGGGATGGTTACCCCAGCGGCTCCACTCCTCGGTCCGCACCAGACAAGAAATGCCCCCATATGACACCAAAGATATGCAGAAGAATGCTCATGGGAGTGCCATGTGCCAGGGCCCCTAGGCTGAATGGAGATGCATGTACACTGGGGTGCATCCGCACAGTTCAATGCTATCTAGAAATCACAATGAACAAATGGCTTCGACATGCACCCCCACTGTGAATATCACCGAGCAATAGAGACAGGAGCCACCCGCTGAAGGTTGGTTAAAGACCAACCAAGGCTGTCCGTGGGGGCGGGGGTGAGGGGTGGACATGGGGAGCCCTCACAGCAGCCTGGTCACTTGTATACGTTGGCCGGGGTGCTGGGTTCTTGGGTGTATCCACTTTGTGAAACCTCACCAGTCTGTTGGCTCATAATGCCATTCCCTTTCTCTCTGTCCCCCACTAATATTTATTTTTAAATTTTATTTAGTTGTTAAATATCTACTTTCATATATTTATTTGAGAGTGAGAGAAAGGGGAGAGAGGAGAGAGAGAGAATTGGCGCCCCAGGGCCTCCAGTCACTGCAAATGAACTCCAGTCTCACACACCACCTTATGCATCTGGCTTATGTGGGCCCTGGGGAATTGAACCTGGGTCCTTTGGCTTTGCAGGCAAGTGCCTTAACTACTAAGCCATCTGTCCAGCCCTTAAATTGATTTTGGAAATGCTCTGCCTGGTTACGGTTCAGAAGAGCAGTCCCAGCTGCCGCCCTGGGCCCTGTGCCTGCTGGACCACCAGGCCCTGCCTCCCCTTGCTGTCCCTTGAAGCCTACAGTCTGGAAAAGGAATATTCTCCCTTCTTATTCTTTTCCACTCCCATGGCCTGGGGCTATTGTACATATGCAAATGTGGAGATGTGAGCTTCCCAGGCAAACGGCGCTATTTATAGCTAGCGCTTAGCCAGCCACTCTTCTCACTAGCCTCTGCAGACACACACTCACACACACACACACACACACACACACACACACACACACACACACACACCACGTACACGCATGCACGCACGCACGCACACACGCACATTACACAGAGTATATTTTTTCCCCCCAGGATATAAATTTCCCATCCCATTGCAGTCTGGGCCGTCGCATGCAACATTGATTGTCTGTTATATTACATTTATTAAGAAGTGATAACTTGTAATAATTGGATGTTAAATTAAAGAACTCTCTCCTAGTTATTGCCGTCTCAATTATAACTGTCGCTGGCTGGCAGTTATAATGATATATGAGGGTTGTATTTTACGCAGCCGACCGTGACCTGGTGAGTAATATTCCCCCAGCTCTGGGGGCATTCGTGCACTCCTTCGCTCCTAATGTCTTGTGTGGGTGCTGTTTGGAATATTAAGTTTCTGCAAGACTGCGGCTCCGACATCCTCCGGGCCCAGAACCCCTCCGGCATCCCCGGCCCCTCCCGCTCCCCTGGCTGGTCCGTGGCCAACTCGTTTGGGCTTTGTTTTATGGTTATAGGAATCACGTTTATTTGGGGAGTTAGAAAGTCATAAAACGTGGGTGAGAGCCTGTTTGCGGTTCCCTTGAAGCTGTGGCTTCAGCGACCAGCTCCTGAGTCTGTGTCAGTGGACAGGGAGGTGGGAGTAGGGGGTGGCTGGGTGGTATCTATGGGGAAGGACTGTGGAGGGTCCCTGCAGCCACCTCTGGGAGAGAGACCCACAGAGGACGAAGGGAAAGTTAGAGGCTCTGAGTGGCATCTGGTGCTAAGGGCTTCCAGACCCTGCATGGGTACCAGGGCTGACTGTAGTCCTGGGGATAAGGTCGGACAGTACATTGAACCAGGCCCTCATGCCTGAGCTTTCTCCCCTTTATCTGTTCTCTTCAGTAGAGCCGCAACGGCCACTCCAGCATGCCAGGGGTGGACGCGTAGCATTCAAGGGAGGCCCGTGGACCCCACTGGTGTCATAGCTCACACAGGAATGCATTTGAGCTCTCTCTCTCTCACGTGCGCACGTGCTTCTGGACCAGAAGTCTTAGATTAAGGTGTTGACAGGCTGCATTCCCCATGAAACCTTGTGGGAGCCCCCTCCCACCCACTCTGGGCTCTTAGCTTCTGGTCACCCAGGTGCTCCTGGCCTGGTGGCCATGCTAAGATTTCTCTGCCCACACTGAGATTTCCTCTGTATGTGTGTTTGTGTAAAATTCCCCCTTTTTAAAAAAGTATTTATATTGCAAGGAGAGAGAGAAAGAATGGGCACACCAGGGCTTCCTGCCACTGTAAACAAACTCCAGACCCATGTGCCACTATATGCATCTGACTTTACGTGGGCACTGGCGAACCAAACCTGGGTAGTCAGGCTTTGCAAGCAAGTGCTTTTAACTGCTGAGTGTCATCCCAGCCCTAAAATTCCCCCTTTTAATGACATCCGTTGTTCTATGTAGACTTACCTTACCCCAGGGTGACCCGTTTGGGCTAATTATAGCTGCAAAGATCCCATTTCCACATAAGGTCATTTTCCCAGGAGTTTGGGCTTTGGCCCATCTCTTGTTGGGCAGGACGTGATTCAACCCAGAACACATTCTCTTTTTATGGGTGAGGAAAGAGTGTTGGGTTCCCGGGGTGAGGGTCAGAGCTCACGCAGGGGGATGGTACAACTGGGGAAACCACCGTTTTTCATGCCATCTGGCTTACTTGGGTATTGGGGAATTAAACCCAGGTCATTAGGCTTTGCAGGCAAGCACTGTGACCTCTGAGCCACCTCTCCAGCCGCGTTCCTTCTTTTGAGAACACTGTTCCCTCTCTCTGCTCTCTTCCACTCCTAACTTTCTATTCATCTACCTGATCTTCACTTTGGTTCCATCTGACATCCTGGGAGAATCCCTCCCAGCATTGGCTCTGTCTGGCTCCCCTTCCAGGGCTGGAGCTCACGGCTCCCACCTGTGAGCAGCAGACAGAGTTCAGGTTCAGGGTCTATGGCATCTCTGGAGGAAGAGAGCAGTATAGCTTCCTGGAGGCTGCATCCCCATGGCCTCGGGGACTTTGTGTTTATTTATTTATTATTATTATTGTTTATTTATTTATTTCTATTTTGGTTTTTTGAGGTAGGGTCTCACTCTAACCCAGGCTGACCTGGAATTCACAATGTTGTCTCAGGGTGGCCTCGAACTCATGGCGATCCTCCTACCTCTGCCTCCCAAGTGCTGGGATTAAAGCCATGCGCCACCACACCCGGCTAGTTTGTGTTTAGTTTCAAATGGGGTCTTGCTACATTTTGCCCATGCTTTAACTCATGATCCTCTTGCCCTAGCCTTCTGACGGTGGGCATGAGAGGCCTGCGCCTTGCCTCTGGATCATGCCCTTCATTTTAGTAACTCACCTGGCAAAGCGTGTCAGCCCACTCTGCCCTGTCCCATGGGGACAATGCCATATGTACAAAGAATAACAGGCATAGAACTCACCTCTCATTCTATTCAAGTCTCAAGACACCACCCCTACGTCCGGTCCCCACTTTCACGTGGGGGTCCTCTGCCCTCTCACAGAATTAAGGGATTAGTGACAGAACAGCTCCCAGTATTTTTTTTTTTTTTAGAGAGAGACACAGAGAGAGACAGACAGAGAGAGAGGGAGAGGGAGACAGATAGAGGATGAGTGCACCAGCAGCCTCTCAGCTGCTGTGAATGAAATCCAGATGCATGTGCCCCCTTGTGGTCAAGTGCAGCATTGTGCCCTTGCGTCACTGCATCTGGCTAAACGTGGGAACCTGGAGACTGGAACTGCTGGAGATTGGAACCAGCATTCTTAGGCTTAGGAGGCAGGCGCCTTAACCACTAAGCCATCTCTCCAGCCCCCAGTATTTCTTTTCTATTGTGTAATCAAATAAAAATTTTAGAGAGAGAATGAGACAGAGAGACAGAAAGAGAGAGATTGAGAGAGAGAGAGAGAAAGAGTAAGAAAGAATGGGCATGCCACAGTGCCACCTTGTGCATCTGGCTTGACATGGGTACTGGGGAATTGAGCCTGGGTCCTTTGGCTTTGTAGGCAAGCACTTTTAACAGCCAAGCCATCTCTCCAGCCCCCACTATTTCATTTCTATCTCTCACCACTGGGCCCTCAGCCCCACCAAGTAGGAACCTCTCTGTCTTGCTCACCCCAGGGTCTGGTGCATGGAAGGGAAGGCTTCTGTTAATCTAGAGCAAAGAAGGAGTCAGGATGTTTTATTTGAAGAGGGAGAAAACAACAGACATTTCTGCACTCAGCATGCACTTCCCCTTTAAGCCCCAACAGCCACCCTGTGTGTGTGTGGGGGGAGGGTCTTTCCACTGTGCATATGAGTAAACTGAGGCTCAGAGGCAACACAGTGACTTTTCTAGAACTTGTCTTGATCCGGGGCTGGAGGATCACCCGGCTATACCTGTGTCATTCCTCAGCTATTGAACCATCAGATGACCCTGGCCAGCTTCTCTCAGGGACATTATGTTCCCAAGAGCCTCCAGGAGACAGCACCATTTTCACCATGCTGAGATGTTTGCTTTCTGCCTTGCTCTTCTTCATACACAGCCTCCCGTGTCTCCCACTCTTTTTTTTCCTTTAGGAATTAATTGCCCTTTTTATGGCTGTGGTTGTGCTTGTGAGCGCCTTTAATCACAGCAGCATCAGGCTCGACGTGCAGAAGACACGTGTAGGCAGTAAGTGGCCGCGCTCGGGGGGCGAACTTGCTGCAGAGCTCAGAAAAGTTGTTGATCCAGACAAGAGCGTCACGTCGTACATCTGTTCATTTTGGCCAGTGGTTGAAGGTTAGCTTGGGGCAGCAGGAGGGAACCAGGCCAAGGAGGAGCCAGAAGCTGTCCCCATTCAGGAGTGGCCACCAGCCTGCAGTCATGTTATCCTGGGAGTGGTCTTCTAGTCTCAGGGTGGCCTCGAACTCATGGCGATCCTCCTACCTCTGCCTCCCAAGTACTGGGATTAAAGGCGTGCGCCACCACGCCCGGCTCTGGAGTGGCCTTCTGGAAGCAAGGTCCTGGCAGACCAGGTAGGATTGGCTTAGATCTTGCTGCTGGGCACAGTGCAGGCCAGGCAGGCCTATAGGGGATGCAGCTTCCCAGAGGCCCCCATTCCATTCCCACTGCCTTCCTGGCTCTCTGGGGGGGGGGTCCCTAAATTTTGCCCTGTCTGTCATCCATCTGCCCTTGTCTGTTTGCATGCAGAGCTGGGTGGGGTGGGGCTTGGCACTGGGGTCTGTGTGCGCACATGAGTGTGCCTTTGACTATGCACATGTGTAACTGTGTGCAAGAGAATATGTGTGAGTGCACACAAAGGTACATGTGTGCGCAAGAGTATACCTGTGCGTGACTGTATGGCACCAGGTGTGTGCCCCTGTGTGCACTCGAAGGCGCATGTGTGTCTCTGGACTTTTCCAGAGTGGAGTGGGTGTGGGAGCGGCGTGATCTCAGGCCTGCAGATAACCGAGAGCTTTTCCCTCGCAGTGGGAAAGCCCAGCACGCAGAGGGGCCAGCTGTCCTCTCCCCCCTGCCTGTCTCTTGTCCCCATCTGACTTCTCGTGCTGTTTTCTTCCTGCCTCGCTCTTTTTCTCATCTTAGGCTGCTGTCTCTTGTCTGCAGCCTCCCCTGAACTGGGTCTCATTTGTTATTCTATTTCTCACCATCTCTTGTCTGCTTTCTGTTCTGTTTCCCTTTTCCCCTCTTGCTGACTCCCCTATACATATGCACACATGCACGTGCAAGCGCGTGCAAGCGCGCGCGCGCACACACACACACACACACACACACACACACTGTGAATTTTGGGATTATCCCACCAGACTTCCCCGATGACAGAGTGATACTCAGTTGCCTCCTTCCTCCATGCCCTTCTCCTCCTCCTTCTTCTTTTTTAAAGATAACAATATGTATTTTATTTATTTGAGAAAGAGGCAGAGAGAGAGAGAGAGAATGGGCATGCCAGGGCCTCCAGCCACTGCAAACGAACTCCAGATGCATGCGCCTCCTTGTGCATCTGGATTTCATGGGTCTTGGGGAACTGAACCTGGGTCCTTTGGCTTTGCAGGCAAGTGCTTTAGCCGCTAAGTATCTCTCCAGTCCCCTTCTTCTTTTTTTAAAGTATTTTTTATTTATTTGCACACAAAGAGAGATAGAAGAGAGACAGAGAGAATGGGCGTGCCTGGGCCTCCAGCCACTCACTGCAAATGGACTCCAGGTGCATACACCACTTCGTGCCTATGACTTCATGTGAGTACTGGGGAATCAAACCCAGGTTGTTAGGCTTTGCAGGCAAGCACCTTAACTGCTGAGTCATCTCTCCAGCCCCTCCTCCAAGCCCTTCTTCAGGTATGCATGTACCACTTTGTACCTATAACTTCATGTGAGTACTGGGGATTCAAACCCAGGTTGTTAGGCTTTGCAGGCAAGCACCTTAACTGCTGAGCCATCTCTCCAGCCCCCCCTCCAAGCCCTTCTTCAGGTATTGCTCTCCCTCCCGGGCTCGGGTGAAAGGAAGCATCATTCTAATACCCCCTGCAGCAGGCTCTATGTCCCCAGTCTAGGTCCCCCCCCCCGGTAGGCTATGCCTCTGCCCCTAGCCCTGTGCGGTGGCTGGGGGCCAGCTGCAGGTTAACATCTTTACCCACATGGGCTCTGGAGCAGAAGGAGGGGGTGCAGGTTAACCATTCATTACGGGGATGGGGACAGCTCTCTCCAGCAGCACACTGCATTCATGGGTATCCAGAAAAGCTGCCATTCGGGCACTTACTGTGCTGGGCTGGGAGGGATCGCTTCCCCAGAGGTGACCCTCAGCGGGAGATTGCATGTCACCGCGTGAGGAATGGCCACGCGGGCGTGATGGGTAGGCTGTCTGCCTTCGTGACCTCAATCGCTTTCCTGCTGCGCAGCTGCTGGGGACAACAGCGGCTGACAGAAAGTGCTTATAATTTCCTCTGCAGAAGGATAAGGTGGGGGGAGGTCTGGGCCCCCAACTGCTGGGCCTGGCCTGGCCTCTGGGGCCTGAAGCTCCTGTCGGGAGTGGCTGTCCTGCGAGGGACAAGGTGAGGCTGGGTTCAATTAGGGAAGACCCAGGGGAAGGTGTGGCAGGCTCAGGATGTTCTCAGAAGGACCAGGCAATGAGGACTATCGAGAGGGGCTAACGTTTCTTGTCCCTATCCTGGGTTTCTCTTTCTTTCTTTCTTTCTTTCTTTCTTTCTTTCTTTCTTTCTTTCTTCCTTTCTTGCTTTCTTGCTTTCTTGCTTTCTTTCCTTCTTTCTTTCTTTCTTTCTTCTTTCTTTCTTTCTTTCAATATTTTATTTAAGAGAGAGAGAGAGAGAGGAGGGAGAGAATGGGCATGCCAGGGTCTCTAGCCACTGCAAATGAACTCTGGCTACATGTGTCATCACCTTGTGCATCTGGCTTACATGGGTCCAGGGGAATCAAACCCCGGGTCCTTAGGCTTTGCAGGCAAGCACCTTAACTGCTAAGTCACCTTTCCAACCCCCAACCCTGGGTTTCTTCAGGCTTGTTCACAAATATCTTCCCATCCAGCTGCTGGTGGCCTGTCTGCATGCTGCCTGGTCAGAAGCAGGGGCGTCATGGCCATGAGTCACACCCCAGCACCAGAGGCACCACTGCCCTCAGGTCTCCCAGTCTCTAAAGGAGAGGGTCAGTGTACATCTAAGCTCCCTTTGAGCTATCCATGCATCAAAGCCATTAGCGCTCAGAACAGGGGGCAACAGGCTTTGCGACATACTCTTGTCCCATTGTTTTACTCCTCATCCCTTCTGGGGTTCCTTGATCGCCCTAACGTGCCTTGCCTTTGACACTTCGTCTCAAAACCGGCTTACTCCCAGAGAAACCCCGCCAGAGGGAAAACCCAGGGCCAGCTCGGGGTTCTCTGCCTGCACTTGGAAGGAGTTTAGAGTTGGGAGTCACATGTCCATGCGGGAGGCTGGAGAGTAACTTACAGACACATTCTAGAAAACACTGCAGAACAAAAGCTTCAGAGACACCCCACCCGAAGGGGAAGAGGAGAGCTGGGGAGCTGATACCGTTTCCCAAGACTCATTCCCAAGAGGACTGCTGGTTCTGGGTTAGGGCAGGTGAATTCTCTGGCACTTTCCTGTGGATTTCCAGAACAATCTCTAAGACTCAGACAGCTAAGCAGAGGAATCCATAAAACCCAAGGTAGGGGCAGGAGAGATGGCTCAGCAGTTAAGGTGCTTGCCGGCAAAGCCTCAGGACCCAGGTTTGCTTCCCCTGCACCCACATAAGCCAGATGCACAAGGTGATGCACTCGTCTGGAGTTTGTTTGCAGTGGCTAGAGGCCCTGGTGTGCCCATTCTCTCTCTATCTGCCTGTTTCTCTCTATCTCTAATAAATCAATATTAAAAATATTTTTTAAAAAGTTAAAAAAAGAACCCTAAAGGATACATGCTGGTCCTGACAGCATAACCGAAACAAAAGCTCTCACTTGATATAATCTTTGCCCGTGGAACCTTCTAGGCTGTATGAAATGCCTCTTCCCTGTCACTTTATATACACCCGCCTTCCAATGCCATGTCTGAGTAGCTGTGTTTAACTGCTTGTGGTTCTGCTGCCCCCATCCTGGGTACCAGTGTCAGATGCCACAAGACTGCCAAAGTATGTCTTGTTCAGCAGCTTTGTAGCCAACATTCCAAATTAAAAAAAAAAAAAAAAAAAAAAAAAACACGAATCTCCAGCGAGGCCCACGGGAGATAGCTCGCTGTGAGCAGGCCAGCCAGAACCTTGGACTCAGCAGACATCACTGGCTGCCAGTGCGGAGAAGCTTTCTCTGGATTCACCCCAGTTCCGACCATCAGTGTCCCCACCCAGTCTGATTTCAGGAAAGGGGAGAGCGAGGCACGCCCCTATGAAAGCGGAGGCCTTTGCTCGCCGTGATTGGGAACAGATGCATCTGAGCTCATTCTTGGCTGGAGACTCTGGGAAAGCGGGAATGCTCCTTTTTTGGGTCTTGACGGTCGAATCTTCTCACAGTTTCTGGCTGGGGCTCCTTCCTGTTGACCCCTGTCATAACTGTGAAACGTCTGAGAATCGTGTGTCACTCACAGGTGGTCCCCGGTCACTTGGGTGTGAGGCAGACACGAAAACCTGTGCCTGGGACTTGACTAGGGTGATCATTCTGGCAGGGGAGGGGAGTAACAGGGCTGCAGAGATGGTTTAGCAGTTAAGACACTTGCCTGCAAAGCCTAAGGACCCAGGTTCGAGCTCCCAGGACCTGCATTAAGCCAGATGCACAAGGTGGTGCATGCATCTGGAGTTCGTTTGCAGTGGCTGGACGCCCTGGCGCGTCCTTTCTCTCTCTGTCTCTTTCTCTCTGTCTCTCAAATAAATAAATAAGCATATTTTACAGAGAAGCTAAAACAGTTTGGAGGCAATATGAGGGAGCTGAGGGAACTTCCAGATCATTCTGAGGTGGGCGTTGCGTAACATGCTGGCCACCCTTCCTAACTAAAAACCCTTCTTGTCACCATCCCAAGGAAGTGACATGCTTACCTTGCTGAAGCACACAGGAGCACTGTCAGTCTCTGAAGTAACCACCGGATGAGCAAGGGTTCGGCACATGGGAGGCGGTCTGTTTTAAACGGATTTTTTTTTTTTTGAGCAACTTTTTCCAAACTAATGTTTGTGTTTCGTGCAAGTCATCGTGTTTCCGCGCCAGACAGTGTTCTAAACACTTTGCCAATTCTCGTTCAGTTCTTGTGACAAGCCAGCCAGGCAGCCATACTGTTTTCATCTTTCATTTTACAGATCAAGTCACTGAGGAGTGGAGAAACAGGGTCGCTTGCCTCAAAGGTCATCCAGCCAGCACACCTAAGAGCCAGGGGACAAAGCCTCTGGTCTTGATGGCTGCATTTTCCCACCCAGTGCCCCTGATTTCGGTGATGGAAATGAACTTGACCCAGGCCTGGCGCTGGCCATGCTGGGAAGCCTCATGGTGCTGTGTGTGGTGGGCAAGCTTCCAACAACCAGTGTGCCCTGAGCCTTCTTCCCCTTCTTGCTCATCCTGTTCATGGCTAAGGTTTCCATGGTGGGCAACAAACGAGTCAGCTTCCTGTTACTATACCAAACCACCTGAAAGAATCAGCTTATGAAGAAGAAAGGTCTATTTTTTTTTTGAGAGAGAGACACAGAGAAAGAGACAGAGAGGCAAAGGAAGACAGATAGAGAATGGGCGTGCCAGCAGCCTCTCAGCTGCTGCGAATGAAATCCAGGTGCGTGCGCCCCCTTGTGGTCAAGTGCGGCATTGCGCCCTTGCGTCACTTTGCATCTGGCTAAGCGTGGGCCCTGGAGATTCTTAGGCTTAGGAGGCAGGTGCCTTAACTACTAAGCCATCTCTCCAGCCCAGAAAGGTCTATTTTGACTCATAGCTTTGGAGGAGGCTCCAGCCCATGATGGAGCAAGTAGCCTTGTTGCTCTGGGCCTCTAGCAGACAGAACCTCATGGTGGAAACATGTAGCAGGGAAAACTGCTCCCTTCATCCAGGAAGCAGGAAGAGACCAGGGCCCCTCAGTCCCCAGCAAAGTCACACACCCCCGATGTTCTAAAGACCCTCCACAAGCACTCCATTCTAGCACTCAGGAAGCTGAAGGCAGGGGGGATTGCAAGTTGAAGGCCAGCCTGGGCTACATAATGAGATCCTGCCTCGAGATAATACCCGTCTGCCTGTCTAGATATGTAGATAGATAGAAAATAGATCAATGGCCAAGCAGCTGATGGGAGGAAAGGGATTATTCTGGCTCACAGTCTCAAAGGGGAAGCTCCATGATGGCAAGGGAAAGCTCGTGCCATCGTGGCACGAGCAGAGGCTGGGCATCGCCTCTGCCACAGCAGGTGGAAAACAGCAGCAGAAGAGAGGGCTGAGTTCTGGCAAAAGGGAGCTGGGGACTGGAGAGATGGCTTAGTGGTTAAGGCGCTTGCCTGCGAAGCCTAAGAACCCTGGTTTGATTCTCCAGGTCCCACGTAAGCCAGATGCACAAGGGGGTGCACACATCTGGAGTTCGTTTGCAGTGGCTGGAGGCCCTGGCTTGCCCATTCTCTCTCTCCCTCTCTCTTTCCCTCTCTCTGTCTCTAATGAATAAATAAATAAATAGTAAAATCTTTAAAAAAAAAAAAAAAAAAAAAAGGGAGCTGGGCTATAACACCCGTAAGTCCACCCCCACCCCAACAATATACCACCTCCAGGAGGCTCCAGTTCCCAAACTGCCACCAGCTGGGGACCTAAGCATTCTGAACACAGGAGTTTATGGGGGACCCCTGATTCAAACCACCAAACGATTCACCTTATGTGCTGGGTCAGAGTCCCACACTTGAAGCCAGAGCTCACAGCTTTCACCAGGGTGCCTCACCCTCTTTCCCTGGGGATCCCCATGTCTGCCTGCTGAGCGCTTGGGTTACGGGTAGACTGCCATGCCCGCCTGGCGTTTACATGGTTGCTAGGCATCCAAACTCAGGTCCTCATTTGTGTGTGCCAGTGCATTGCCTGCTGAGCCATCTCCCCAGCACCTGGGGAGCTTGCATTTCTAACATGTCCCCACACGCTGCCTATGTCTTAGAACCCATTTCAGCTTCTCCATCTCAGCTGCATAGTGACATCACCTGTGGCATGGAGGAAAACTGACTCTTTGCTCCTCCCAGGGACCTGTGTCTGTGCTTTATTTTGTTTGATGTTTTATTTTGTTTATTTTGTTTGTTTGATGTTATTTTCTCTCTCTCTCTCTCTTTTCTTTTGGAGACAGTCTCCTATGTAGCCCAGGGCGGCCTGGAACTTAGAATCCTCCTGCCTCAGCTTCCTGAGCACTGGGGATTCCAGGCATTTATCACCACACACCCTGCTTGGGTCTCACGAAGGGTTATTTTTGTTTTTAATTGAGAGCGAGAGAGGGCAGGGGCAGAGGGAGTGAGAATGGGCGCACCAAGGGCCTCCTGCCGCTGCCAACCAACTCGAGATGCCTGCACCGCTTTGTGTTTCTGGCTTTATATGGGTACTGGGGAATTGAACCTGGGCTGCCAAGCTTTGCACGCAAATGCCTTTAACCACTGAGCCATCTCTCCAGCCCCTCACAAAGGTTTTAAAACTTTCCCAGTGTGCTTAGGGGAAGCTCAGAGAAAAAGGACATTTGGACAGCATTTATGGTCTCTCGAGTTTGACCTTCTTGGTGGCTTGAAGGTTGGAGAGCTTATCTGGGGTTGCCCCTCCCCCCCAGTTTTGTGTCCCCACAGCCAGCATTCCTGCCGTGTCCCGAGGCCGCTCTAGACTGATATTTTCAGTGGCTTCCTGTCTGTCCCCTGGCCCGGGGCTGTGGCTCTGTCTATGAATTGCTGAACTACTCCTCCTGCGCAGGCCTCGAAGCCGATGCACTGGGAAGGGCTTGTTTCTGTGAATGTGGAAGTGAATTAATTCCTCTACAGACCCTCCAGAGAAGTGGAGTCGGGGCTGTGGGGTGGCGGGTGGGGGCGACTCACTGACTAAATCAACAGTTATAAACTTGCAGCGTCATTTTTCATGATTCGGTATGCTGGGAAGGTACTTCCCTCCTCAAGTGCACTTGGCAATCTGTTTGGTCAGGAGTTGGTCTGCAACCTCATCAGCATTTGCCCCTGAAAGCTCACAGCCTCTGTCAGGGGAGGAAGAAAAATGAGCCGGGTCCCCACAGTCATAGATTTCATGTGGCCGTGAGGGGTGGAAGGGGCTGCCTTGGGGAGACACTGGGAGTTTTCAAGCATGTGGCCAGTGGGACCTGGATAAGGAGGCTCCTGGCTATGGGTGTCAGGTGAGGCTACTGGGTCTCCTCTGGCCTCCAGAACTCTCTTGTTTCAGCCCCTTCCTGAGCGTTCATGTAACCGCAGCTGGGGTCTGACATCCTTTCATGGCATGTGACATTCCAAGGGGGGAGGGCAGGTTGCCAAGGACTTGTCACCGGGGATGGCATTTGAACTGGTAGCTCTTTCACCAACAACTTGTGCGTGAGGGAATGCTCTGGAAGGGAAGATGTGAACCATGGTCCTGTTTCTTGCTTGGAGTTGTGTGACCTCAGAAAAGTCACTGAGTCTCTTTGAGGCTTGTTTCTCTCTCTTTGTGGAAGTGGGAGGGTCAGGGCTGTGGTGGTGTCTGGTACCCAAGGATTGTGAGACAAGGCATGGGGAGTTATAATGTGAGGGAAAGGGAAGGAGAGAGAGAGAGAGAGAGAGTAAAAAAAATTCAGTGCCAGTGAGTTGTAGGCCAGGGAGATCCCTGTTGCTCCTGAACCATTACAGGTTATTGCCAAAGCTCTTGGTTTCTCACCAGGAATAGATGACAAGACCCTATTGCTGAAGAATCCACATGCCTGGGCTGCAAGGTCACTGATAAATCCTGCTGGAGGTGAGCTGAAAACCTTCTCCTGGTAGACCAGCTGACAGAAAGCTGGAAAAAGCTGCACTGCACGCAGCCCTGTGGGAGACAGAAGACATCACTGGCAAAAACAGTAGACATTGCAAACCTCAAGTTGGGTCAGCCAGGCCAAATGGGCCAATGGGTGCAATAGTGGCATGCCTGTTATGGGGGAAACCAACTGCTCTCTAATTGGACTGGAGGCCCGCTCTTTGGGAGGGAATACATGCCTGGTACTGAAAACCGAATCAAAAGCCTATGGTGGGGCTGGAGAGATGGCTTAGCGGTTAAGGCACCTACCTGCCAAGCCTAAGAATGCCTGTTTGATCTCCAGTTCCCACATTTAGCCAGATGCAAGTGATGCAAGCATGCAATGCCGCGCTTGCCCACAAGGGGGCGCACGTGTCTGGCGTTCGTTCACAGTGGCTGAAATGGCTCTGGCGTGCCCATTCTCTCTCTGCCTCTTTCTCTCTCTGTTTTTTTTTCTCTCTCTCTCTCTCTCTCAAAAAAAAAAATCCTATTGTTGGGGAGGTCATGAGCCTTAGCAGTGTAATGCTGCTCTTGTCTGGCTAAATGTGTATATTTTGCTCACCAAACTGCCCTGTGAGCACTTCACTTAATGTTCATACCCATATGCTCACATCGCTCTCACTTTTGGCGAGAGAAGCTTTCTTTTCAGATGGCCTGAGCATCTTACTTTGGATAACCCATCCATTATCCCTGGGAGGTGTTGCCTGACCACCTTCCAGGTTCCCGTCATTGGCCTTCCTGTGACAGGAACCATTTGACATTGTCTCAGCCACTCTCGAGATACTGCTCATCTCCTCACCATGAGCCCCAAAGCAGGGACCATGTCTCCTCCACTCGCCAGAGCCTGGCACGCAGCAAGGGCTCACTAAATATCTAATCATTAACACCTGGCCCCATTGCCAGCTCTCTGCCATTGGTGGTGTGCAAAACACGGTGTGAAAGAGAGACAGTCAACCTGTCCCCATTGGATTTCAGGTCTCTTCCTTTGATTCCCCACAAGAGCTGTTGGCAGTTTACTTCCATCCCATGTGCAGTTGGAAGCAGAGGTCCAGAGAAGGCAAGAGATTCGCCTGAGATCACACAGCAGTGGGAGGGGCAGAGAAGCCAGGACCGGAAGCCAGGGCTCCTTCCATACTCCTCGGCTCAGCCACAGGAGATTTAAGAACAGATCTGGGTTTGGGACTGGACTTGGTGGGGGGCTGTCCTTAAGTCAAGTGCTATAAAGTCAAGTGCTATAAAGGCCCGCAGACAGTGTTGGGAACAGATGGGTAACAGAGGACCCTGCTGGCTCAAGCAGAGCAGGCAGCTTTGGGCAAGAACTCTTCCTCGCTACATCCCTGACTCCTTGTCTTGTCATGGGGACATTATCCTCCGTGAGTGCTCTAGCTTCTACCCTGGCCCAAAGTGAAGGATAGGGGAGGGGAAGACAAAGGATGTGACATGGCAAAGAGCTGAGGGCACCAGCAAGCTGCCAGACTTGGCGGACTCAGCCTAAGAGCTGGATCTTTGAGAATGGCTGTACGTGTGAGGGCAGGAGCAATGGCAGCCTCTTGACCTTATAAGGCCCAGTGCTGTGCTCTGACGTGCTGGCTCTTCCCTGACGGCCATATCTGTAGAGGTGTCTGTTTCTCAGATAAGGAACAAGTCCCTGACACGTCACTTGACTGGATGACCTTAGCGTGTGTTGTCCTGTGTTCTGTCCACTTTGAGGACTTGCTGGCTCCTTCTTATAGAATAATCAAGCTAATATAGAAGGAACTCAGAGACCTCCCCAAGAGTACCCCCTTCCACACACACACACACACACACACACACACACACACACACACACGCACACCAGGTGGGGCCTCCTCTGGGCTCCATGGCTCCAGGGTCACCTGATGGGAGCAGTGACTTGTCACAAAGGACTTTGAGACACCTACTACCCATGACTGATCTGGATCCTGGGAGGGCAGCCAGATGCATCCCAGGGGTACTGGAAGGGCTTCTGGGACTTCTCTGAGCAAGCTCTCCTTGCTCAACCCCGACACCACACCAGGATCTGCCGCACTGAGCTGAGCTATGGCGTCCCTGACCCTGGAAGCTGAGCATTAGAGGCCTGACCTCCAGGGCAGCCCAGCCTGGCCCAGGCCCGTGCCTGAACGCCAGCCCAAACTCAGAGGCTTCCAGCACCCCAGGCCTCAGGTCACACTCCCCGGTGACGTCCTGCCTCTTCGGGACTTCAGTGGCTCCAGCTTTCCTTGGCTGTGGGTGCCTCCCCCAGCCTGTCTCCATCTTGTGGTACTCTGGCTCCTCTCTTCCTCCCAGTTCCTCCCAGACCCCGGGTGTCCTCGTCTCTTCTTGTTATTATTATTTAATGTTTTATTTTTATTTATTTGAGAGAGCAAGCAAGAAAGAGGCAGACAGAGAGAGAGGAAGAGAATGGATAACCCAGGGCCTCCAGCCACTGCAAATGAACTCCAGACACATGCGCCACCTTGTGCATCTGACTTATATGGGTCCTGGGGAATTGAACCGAGGTCCTTTGGCTTTGCAGGCAAACACCTTGACCGCTAAGCCATCTCTCCAGCCCTCCTCTTTCTCTTCTTACAAGGACTGAAGCCATGGCATTGGAGTCCAATTAAATCCAGGCTGACCTTGTCCTGTTTAATCACATCTGAAAAAACCTTGTTTGTTTATTTATTTGCAAGCAGAGAGAGAGAGAGAGAGAGAATGGGTGCACCAGGGCCTCCAGCCACTGCAAATGAACTCCAGACGCATGTGCCACCTTGTACATCTGCTTTATGTGGGTCCTGGGGATGGAACCCCTGGTTGTTAGGCTTTGCAGGCAAGTGCCTTAACTGCAGAGCCATCTTTCCACCCCAAGACCTTGTTTTGAGTCAAGACAATTTCTGAGGTTCCTCCAAGGGATGCTGCTCCGTCACCCCCTACCTCAGGAGTGTGCTCGACATTTTGAAAGACAGGTCACCAGCTGGGGAATTAATCACCCTAGCAACCGCAGAAATATCGTAACCACAAGCCATAGGTTCTCTGTGCTCTGGTCATCTGTGTGCAGTTTCCCCAGCAGCAGGCCTATGAATGCCCATTTTACAGAAAAGTCAATTAAAATTGAAGGTCTATAGCATTCCATGTCCAAGCTCCCCCTGCCCCCCCCCCCACAGCTTATACAGATAGGAGGCCAGCACTGTTCCTCAGCTCTGACCCTATAGGAGCCGGTCACTGCCTGGATGCGGGGCGGGGGGGGGAGAATCAATGTCACCGTGTTGGGCTGCAGGGAGGGGCCTTGCCAGGCACGGCTCCCATCTTCCCTGCCTGGGCCCTGCACAGGCCGCTCCACGTAAACAGAGTCTGAAACCCATTCTCATTAGGCTAATTTACGAATAAATTACCATATTCAATGGCCTTATTTTTACTGCTCGTTAACAGGCCTATGATAGGATGATAATTACGGGATTTTAAGTGGCTAATGGCAGCTGGGGCGTCAAAAGCAGTTTTTACGAATCTGTTTATGGCAGTGAAGGTGACAGGAGGGGAGGGACATTGAAATGTTGAAATCACACTTTGGAAAAAAAAAAAAGCTTTAATTGTTGGAGTATTTATTAGAGAGGAGGGAAGGCTGTAATTTTAAAAAAAAATGAGTCTCTGAAAAACAAAAGAAATTAATTAGTCTTCCCTGGGCACTATGACCTTCAAGGAGTGGGCAAAGGGTGCGTGGGATTCTGGGAGTGGACCTGAGCTAGGTTTCCACGGCCCCTGAACTTGAAGTTCCTGGTGTAGCTGAAAGACTCTGCACTGGGATCCAAGGACCCACCCTCACTCATGACAGACACAGCACACACGGTCCACACCCCACTCACAAGAGGGACTGCACAGGGTCCAACCCCACTCACTACACGGACAGCATGGGTTCCACCTCCAGGACGGCACCAGGTTCACCTGCAGTCCCAGCTGAAACCAGCCACCAGCTCTCCATCAGTCCGTGTCCCTGCTGTGTTTTAGGGTTATTTCCTCCCATTCAGAGCTGACCATGACCTTGAGACTGGACACTCAGGGCCTACAACATCTCCACAGTGAAACAGTGACCCCCATGGCTGGTTCCTATTACCAAGTCTTTTTTTTTTTTTTTTACCTTTTTTAGTTTTTCGAGGTAGGGTCTCACTCTAGCTCAGGCTGACCTGGAATTCACTCTGTAGTCTCAGGGTGGCTTCGAACTCACGGCGATCCTCCTACCTCTGCCTCCCGAGTGCTGGGATTAAAGGCGTGCGCCACTGCACTTGGCTAAATTATTTTATTTTATTTTTTTGTTGTTCTCTTTTTCTATCTTTGTTTGTTTGTTTTGAGACAGGATCTGACTCTAACCCAGGCTGACCTGTAACATACTCCGTGGCGCAGGCTGGCCTCAAACGCATGGAGATTTTTCTACCTCAGCCTCTCCGGAGCACTGGGACTAAAGGCGTGCACATGCCACCATGCCCGACCTACCAGGTGCATTCCTAAGGAGGCAGGAATGGAGGCGCTGAGAAGGTTTGCAGGTCTGGCAAAATCATACAGCCAGAGCAAGCCCCTTCCTTTCTCACCTTTCTCTCCTTGAGGCCACAGCAGGTGGGCTCCATGTTACAGAGGACGGATAAGAAGCACAGAGGGGTCAAGCCACCTACCTGGGGACACCCAGCCTGAGCTCCAACATGAGTGTGACTGGGCTTCAACTGGCGGCCGCTTTAGAATGAGCCTGGAGATGGACAGAGCATGTGATTGGGGGTGGGGAGGGCTTTGGAAATGGACTGGGCATTTGATGGGGGGCAGGGACCTCGTGTCTGGCTCTGGGGCACCTGTCTAGGAGTTCAGACTTTCTCTGCTCACTTGCTCTCCTTCTAGACCAGTCCGCACCCTTGTCCCGCCCTGTCGTCCCCATCTGGGGGCCCCATCATTCCTCCCGCCTCTCTCTCTCTCTCTCTCTCTCTCTCTCTCTCTCTCTCGTTTTAGTATGCAGCTCTCGGAAAACAAGCCCTCGCAGCTGACAGTGGGAATAAATATCGCAGCGACGTTGGTTAGCATTTGATCCCAGCTGGGGCTCCGGGAGCTGAAGTGCTGGAATGTCTTGGCAGTTTTTTAATGCTGAATAATTTGATTAGATCAGTGACTGAGCTGCTGCTCCTGGGGAGATAAACCCTCCCCATGCTATAGGGGGAGTGGGGGGGGGATGCGGGAGGACGTGGCCCCCAGACTCCCTCCTCCCCTGCTGGCTGGCTCCATCTCCTACCCTCTCCACCTCCCTTCTCTTTTCTCCATCCTTCCTTTTCTTTCTTTTCCTTCCTTCCTTCCTTCCTTCCTTCCTTCCTTCCTTTCCTCCTTCCTTTCTTCCCTGCTTCCCTCCCTCCCTTCTCACCCACCTCAGGCCCTCTCCTTCTCTCATGAAGCCTTAAACACATCATTTAACCAACACCACTGCCTCAATTTTCCACCCTTGACAACTCCAATGTCTGATGAAGTAGTGATGACCCAATGGACGGTGGGCAAAGGTGACAGGGCCACTGGGCCTCCTGTCATGCCCCAGTCCTATTGCTATCCCTCCAAAATCTTCCAAGCTCCTGGCACCTGTCTGTCACCGGGGACACAAGTCCCATAATGAGGCCACACAATCATTGCAAATCTGGGGGTGGAACTTCTCTTTGACTGAGGACAGAAGCAAGCCCCAGGTAGGGGAGAGGCCCAGCAGAGGCCAGCTTGGGCTGTCAGAGACGCGGGGGTCAGTGTCTATAAAGACATGGACTGGCCTGACTCAGGAAAACTATGCCTTCCATATGAATGTAGAACCCATGCCTGAGGCCCTTCCCCACAAATGGGGAGCTGGCTCCTCTGCGAAGAGCCACCGTCAGGCTGTGTGTATCCAGGACTACGGGGGGCAGAGCTGAGCGTGTGTGACCACCATCCTGGGCTTGTCACTGTGTGACCCGAACCAACTGACAACCTCTCAGAACCAGGACTCCTCACCGCACGAGGAGACAGCAGAAGCCCCCTCCGCACTCCTCACGGGGTGGGGGGACAGGGCCGCAGAGACCTGGCTGGACCCCCTTCCTGCCCTGTGAGTTCCGTTGCTATAGTGACCCAAGCTATCTGGGGTTTTCGTCAAGGGCGGACCCTGGCCTGGCCATGGGCACTGACCCACAGACCGCTGGCGAGGTGGGAACAAGATGAGGTGGCGAGGCCTTTCTGGCTTGTCACTTTTCCTTCTCCCAGTTCTCACCTGGTGGCCGTGAAGTGAACCTGCCCAAGGATCAGCGATACGCACACCTGGGTGCCTGGTCCCAGTGCAACGACAGGGAAACGAATAAATGAATGGAGGGAGAGATGAATCAATGAATGGGTGGCTGGAGACAGGCAGGAAAGAAGGGATGAATTAATGCAGTAAGGAAGAAGTGAGTGAATGAGTGAATGAAAGAAGGAATGAATAAGTAAATGAATGCAGGAGTGAATGAATGAATGAGTGAGTGAATGAGTGAATGAGTGAGTAAATGAATGAGTGAATGAGAGACCATCCCTGGACAGGCTGACGTCTCAGCACTTGCTGAGCAGGTACATGCGCCAGAACCCACCTGACAGCCCCCACTTTTCCACAGGCCCAGTGTTTCCCACGGTGACGCTCTGAAGTCTTGAACACAGGAGCCGACCAGAGCCAGAGAATGCAGGAGTTTGATCTGCACGTTGCAAACATCACTTGCAAAGAGGACGGAGAAGCTCACGGGCTTCCAGGAGAGGTGTGGTGGCTGTGAGCAAGACACCGCAGGATCCCCTTCCCGCAGGCTGCAGGCTGGGAGCTTCACCACCTGCAGCTCCGAAGCAGGTTAGCAGAAGGCCACTGTGACTGGCATCACCCAGGCCTTGGCAAAGCACACAGCTCTCAAGGGCTTCATGTGGCTCACTGACCTGCCAGCTCCACAGACCGGACCCGTTACCCCAGAGGCGGCTGCCACCACACACTGCACCAGCCTGACTGCTCTGCTGGGGCTCGGGACATCAGGTGCCCCCTCCCATCACAATCCATCCTAGTGGGATCCAGGGGGCAACAGCACATTGCGCCTCCACCCTGGACACAAAGTGGGGACACATGGCTGTCAATCAGCTTGCTGCTATGTGGGAGAGACAGTGACACCCCAAGTAAGCAGTGTGACACAACGGTGTGTCAGAGGACCTGTGGGTGACACTGGGCCCTGTCTGTGTGGTGGGACAGCAGCGGGTATGTATCTCTATGGCCAGCTGAGCTTGAGAAATATTGACCTCACTGACCTGCCTCCTGTCTTCCCCACCCATCCACCTGTCTTTCTACCCTTGCTTTCATCTATCTGCCCATCATTTCATAGGCCCATCCATCCATGCATCCATCCATGCATCCATGCATCTATGCATCCATGCATTGCTGTCCCTTCACAGTGTGTGCTTACAGCCCCCTAATAACCCAAAAGGGAAGCGCCCCGCCATTCTCACCTCACAATATTGTCTTGAGAATCAACAGAAACTGTGTGAAAGTATCTGTGAAGGCTCCGAGTGTGACACACATATGACACGCAGCCACGCCAGCCTGGGAGCGTTGCTGCTCATGGGGCTCAATGAGTATTGAATATAGACGTGTGCATGGAGCCATGTGATCGTGGGAAGATTGTTCCAGCCTAGGGGACTTTCTGACTGGCAAACTCCTGCTCAATTCACAAGGCCCAGCTGCTATTGCCCTTCTTCAAGGAAGTCGTCCTTCCTCGGCACACCTGAAGGGAAGGCAAAGGGCTCCTCTGTTTTCCAAGAGCTTTGACAATTCATTCCCAACTCACGAATGGTCTTCTTTCTACCCTGGACTGAGCACTCTTTTTAAAAAACATTTTTAAAATTTATTTTGAGAGAGAGAGAGAGAATGGGCACACCAGGGCCTCCAGCCATTGCAAACAAACTCCGGATGTATGTGTCACTTTGTGCATCTGACTTTATGTGGGTACTGGGGAATCAAACCCGAGTCATTAGGTTCTGCAGGCAACTGAGCCATCTCTCCAGCCCAGACTTACTTTCTAAAGCTAGATGAATGAACAGCGTGCACGACAGCTCCCTTTATTCAAGCGAGGATGTCTGGAAGCATGCGTGTGGTTCCGAGCTATAAATTGACTCGTATTTTTAAATGCACCGGGTGTGGGGGGGGGTAATTTCTATTTAAAGGAACCCTGATGCATATCCTTTTTATAAAATGAAGACATCTTGAGTAATATGAATAATTGCTCCCTGACATATCTGTTTATAAATTGAGATTTTTTTTTTTAAGGATCAAGAAGGCTGATGCATTTTCTTTTAAATTTCATTTGGCAAAATCTTACGTGGTGGCAGACTGAGAGGTGAGTGTTAGATGTGGGCAGGATGACAGGGTGGACCTGACCCTTGAGGACACACGAGGGTAGCGACCCTCATTGGTAAAGTGTTTCTCAGGGCCTGAGGACCCACGTGGAGTTGCTCAGATAATTCTGTGCTTTTTCCTCTTGTTCCAGCTGTGTGTGCTTGGACCACTTACTTGACATCTCTGAACCTCGACTGCTCTAAGATGTGACCAAATGGCCACGAAGATTAAAAAAAAAAAATGGTCAAGTGTTCAACAGCTGCTGGGAGACCTGCCTGGTCCCAAGCACCATGTGGACACCAAGCCTGGGGAGACCCTTGGCTATCGGAGCCTGGAAGTGGCTGTGATTCATGAGAGTGGCCAAGGGCACTTTGTGCCTCAGTTTCCCCACCTGCCAAAGGAGGGCAGTCACACCTGTGCAGTGACCATATGCTGAACTCATATAATAAGGTATAGGAGGGAGGGGCTGGAGAGATGGCTCAGAGGTTAAGGCACTTGCCTGCAAAGCCTAGCAACCTGGGTTTGATTCCCCAGTACCAATGTCAAGCCAGATACACAAAATGGCACATGCATCTGGAGTTTGTATGTAGCCGCCAGAGGTCCTGGCAAACCCATACTCATACTCTGTCTCTCTCTCTCTCTCTCTCCTTGCAAATAAATAAAATTTTTTTAAAAAAAAAGGCAAGACAGGATTGAAGAGATGGATCAGCGGTTAAGACACTTGCCTGCAAAGCCAGAGGACCCAGGTTCAATTCCCAAGTACCCACATAAAGACAGATGCACAAAGTGGCACATGCGTCTGGAGTTTGTTTGCAGTGGCTGGAGGCCCTGGCATGCCCATTCTCTCACCCCCACCCCCATTTGCCTCTTTCTCTCTCTCTCTCTCTCTCTCTCTCTCAAATAACAAAAATAAATAAATAAAAATTAATTTTAAAAAAGGCACAGAAGATGTTTGAATCACCCAGTAAGTAATTGAGCAGTTGGAACAGTGTGGCTCTCTAAAACCATGACACCTGAAGGGGACTGTGACATCAGGGGGCACGAGGGACCCTTTGCTTTCCAATGTCCTCCCTTCCCCTATCATCCCAGGAGCAGAAGCCTGAGCTGGGACTTAGACGTGAGCTATTAGAAACGAGGGTGCAGGGAGGCCAGCACCCTGCTACCATGGCTCTCGGGAGCTTCCCACACAGTGCTGAGGGTGTGGCTCATCCACCTCTGTTCCCAGGCTTCGGAGTGGACTCTGGAGTTCAGGCCTCCCTTGGGCTCATCTTATCCAACCCACGCCTGCAAACCCTCCCCAGTCTCACCTTATGCCTGAGCCAGCAGCCTGGCGCCCTCTATCTGAGAGCCGCAATGTCTGGCTGGTCCCCTTCCTTCTATCTGAGGAATCCACCCAGGCCCTGTGGATTTCAGCCCGGCTTCTGTATTTGTTGAGCAAACGATAGAGGATTTACCATCTTCCACTTTAAAAAACTTATTTTTATTTTATTTTATTTTTGAGACAAGCCCCAACAGACTGGCCTTTATTTTATGTGAGAGAGTGAGCTGAGAGAGAGGGGAATGAAAGAGCAAGAGAATTGGCACACTGCAATCAAACTCCAGACATGTGTGCCCCTTTGTGCGAATGTGCGACTTTGCGCACCTGCGCCACTGTGCATCTGGCTTACGTGGGACCTGGAGAGTTGAACATGAGTCCTCAGGCTTCGCAGGCAAGCGCCTTAACCACTGAGCCATCTCTCCAGCCCAACTTCCACATTTACATGCTTCCCTGACATACCCTCAGGCCATCCTGGCTGGAGCAACTCCTTAAAGAAAGTCCCATCGTCGGGCTGGAGAGATGGCTCAGCAGTTAAGGCACTTGCCTGTGAATCCTAAGCACCCAGATCCAATTCCTTAGTACCCACGATTCCTCGGTACCCATGTAAGCCAGTTGCCCAAGGTGGCACATGCTTCTGGAATTTATTTGCAGTGGCTGGAGGCCCTGGCATGCCCATTCTCTCTTTCTCTGTCTGCCTCTCTTTCTCTCTCAAATAAAAAAAAAATTTTTTAAATGAAGGTCCCATTGTCACAGCACTTCACAGGACATAAACTGAGTAAAAGAGTTCTGTTCTTTTTCAGCTAATGGCATCAGGCCCCTCTTCCTAACTTCTGTGTCGTGCCCTGTAGCATCTTGGGACCACAGAGACGTTCTTGTATGCTTCCTGACTTGACCCCAACGGGTGCAGTAACAATCCCATATGCTTAGTCATGCTTTTTTTTTTTTTTAAGTATTTTTATTTACTTATTTGCAAGGAGAGAGATAGTGGGGTGGAGGGGATGATAGACAGACAGAATGGGAGTGCTAAGGCCTCTAGCCACTGCAAATGAATGCCAGGTAATTGGGCCACTTTGTGCATCTGGCTTATGTGGGTTCTGGGGAATCAAACCTGGGTCCTTTGGCTTTGCTGGCAAGCGCCTTAACCTCTAAGCCATCTCGCCAACCCTAAAAATATTTTTTTGTTTGTTTGTTTTGTTTTGTTTTCTGAGGTAGGGTCCTACTCTAGCCCAGGCTGACCTGGAACTCATATGGTGTTCTCAGAGTAGCCTCGAACTCACGGCGATCCTCCTACCTCTGCCTCCTGAGTGCTGGGATTAAAGGTGTGCACCACCATGCCTGGCTTTTTATCATTTTTTAAAATATAAAAACAAAGATCTAGCGAACCTAAGACTCAGAACCTTTCCAGCCACCATGTGGGACAAGAAGTTTCATTTAGGAGATAGATTTAGGGGCCAGGGAGATGGCTCCATGTGTGGGAACCCAAGTTCACTCTCCAATATCCACAGAGAAAGCCGAGTGTGGTCACACATGTCTGTAACCCCAGGCCTGAGAGGGGCAGAGACGGGAGGATCTCTGGGACTCACCGGTCACTCAGCCTGACCAAAACGCAGAGAGTCCCAGGTTCAGAGAGAGACTGGGAAGGAAGGCAGAGTGACAGAGGAGGACACTGCTTGTTCTGGCTTCCACACACATGTGCATGGACATGCTCACCTGCGCGTGTGCGCACACACAAACTGCACACTTGGGAACTCTGCCCTTAGTGGACACTGATCTAGGGGCACTGAGCCACTCACTCGAGGGCTTAGGGGCAGCAGGTCACTCGGGGAGAATGAAAAAAAAAAACTTTGGACTACATGCCATATTGAACTCTCTCACCCCACTCAGCTCAAAACCCACTTAGCCACCAGCTTTTAGAAAGACTGGCGAGAGCCTTGATGCAGGCGTAAACCCAGATTCCAGATGCACAAAACAGCTGTGATGGATTGGGGTTTTATTATTGGTTTTTATTAGGGGGCTTATGCCTTCAATCCCAGAAAGGGTTACAACCCCAAGCAAGGCTTTTCCATAAGCACAAAGAACTAATATTAGCAGATTGGGGGGGGGAGAGGGGGAGGTCTCTGTAAATATTCATTGTAATCTGTGGCTTGGTGAGTTTCGGATGCCTCCCTCCCTTCAAGCTGCACAGTTATAACTTGTGAAGTCATAAATATTTACGAATTCACACAATCATCAACCGATAAATTATCTCATCTGACAGCTCACACAAGCTCTGCCCAACTTGGTGAAATCCTCGTCAAATCTCGTGTAAACTTCCCCGGGTGACAGGCGGAGGAGGGACATGGCTCACGCCACCACCAGGTCTAGGGATTCCAGTGGGTCAGCGATGATATTTACAACAATGACGACAACTCAAGCAAGGGAGGCCGTGTTAAGTGGGCGCGCGGCCAGATGTTCCCAGCAACTGTACAAGTATTTATAGAGAAGCATCTCTCAAAGTGTCAACAGCGGAGGGACGATGTGAGCGTGCTGTGGAAGGACAGGTGCCCATGAGCTGGCAGGAGGGAGGGCGTCCAGGGCCTCTGCGAGTCTCCCATCGGGGGTGTAAAAACAGAGTCTTGTGACAATGATGGGGTTCTACTGATGTCCCAGGCCAGGTCTGCCCTGCACCAGGAGGCCCAGTCATCTGGGCTTTCTTTTTGTTTTTAAAGTATTTATTTACTTATGAGAGAGAGAGAGAGAGGGAGAGAGAGAGGGAGGGAGAATGGACATGGCAGGGCCTCCAGCCACTGCAAAGAATTCCAGATGCCTGAGCCACTCCACTCTGTGCATCTGGCTTTACATGGGTACTGGGGAATCAAACCCAGGTCCTTAGGCTTTATAGGTAAGTGCCTTAACCGCGGAGCCATCTCTCCAGCGCACCCCCAACCTGGGCTTTCTTTACAACATAGCAGATAACAGCCCAAACCATCACACGGTTTCCCATGACCATGAATGCTTTTCCTGTGCCTGTATTGAGATGGTCAGGAGAGACATTTCCGCGTGTGGTTTTAGGTTGGTATGTCTCCTTCGAAACACAGACCAGCCTCAGGGTCTCCCTGCCCGCTGGCATTGTGCTGTTAACCCAGTGCCTGTTTGCAAAGGCCAGCAACACTTTCCCGGAAACACCGTCCCAGTTCAGGGGTTGGACATCTCAGCGAATGAGAACTCACCCCTGGGTGAGCTGGAGTGACCTTCTACCTGCCAAGGTGATGGGGCTGGGTTCTCTCTCCCCTTCGTCCAATCTGATGGTGGTTACCTTTGAATTTTGTCCCCCCCCCACCCCCATCCCCGCTGGCTGGTGGTGAAGGCCATGCCACACCACTCTGTTTGAATTTTGTCCCCCCCCCCCCGCCCCCCGTCCCCACTGGCTGGTGGTGAAGGCCATGCCACATCACTCTGCTTCGTGGCCTCTGAGTACTGGAGTCCCCTGGTCCCATCCTTGTTTCTCTCGCCCCCGACTCCCTCCATTTCACAACCAAACTCTGCTCACTCCTGTCCCAGGACTCTGCACCTGCGGGTCCCTCTACCCAGAATGCCATCTATGCCACATCTGTGCAAACCTATCTTCTCCTGGCCACCTCCTCCGACATCTTTCCTCACTGATAAGCCCTCAAGTCATTCTCGTCATGGAATGTTCTAGTGCGAACACTGTGACTTCTATTTTCCTTCTCATTTTCCATCTCTGTCCACAAAGGCATTGACAGCCTGATCCACGGCTGCAAGCTCCCTCCAAAAACAGCACCTGGTATACACCAAGTGCTTAATAGCTGCTGCTTCGATTGAGCAAATAAACGAATGGAGCTGCAATCGGGGCAGGCGGCAGATTTAAATCCACAAGAGGCAGAGTCTAGGCTCCGTCATTCCTTAGCTTTGTGCCCTTGGGTGACTTATGCCCTAGCGGACCCTTGTTTTATGTATGTATGTATGTATGTATGTATGTATGTGTGTATATATATATATATATATATATATATATATATATATATATATATATATATACACACATATGTATATGTACAGTAATGGGATTTACATGGCCAAGGCATGTCCCTCTGGGAGTCCAGCAGCCTCAGAGCCACACACTGCCCAGTGCACAGAGGCCCATACATGGCCTGCCGGTAACTCCATCCTGAGGGCAACGTGAAGGCTACATAACTGACGGAGCCTGAGCCGTGGGGATTCACAGCACGAAGACATCACAGTGGCTGAACACCTCTGAACCTCTCCTTCATGCCAGGCTTCCAGTATTTTCCATGCTTGATTCTGGGGAACCTCCCCCCCCCCCACCCCCGGCACCAGCAGAGTTCAGGAAAAAAAAATCCACATGATTGCAAGTTCCGTACAGCGAAAAGCACAGAGATCTCTGGGTAATACAGATGTGGGGGTGGGGGGCCGTCACTGGAGACATGCTGATGCAGGGTGGGGCTGAGACCACATGCTGGGGAAGGGGTGACCTCTGAGTCTAGGTTTGCAATGTGTGCTTTTCCAGCTGCAGACACAGCCTGGGATCCCATGTGCAAGCACTAGCACTCACACGCGTGCATGCGCATGCGAGTGTGTCTGTGTGTAGAGGGGCATGTTCCAATGTCAGTTTTAGGCCCAATTAAGGTTAAAAGAGCTGCTTCTTCCGATTTTTTTTTTTTTTCGAGGTAGGGTCTCAGTCTAGCCCAGACTGATCTGGAATTCACTATGTAGTCTCAGAGTGGCCTCGAACTCATGGCAATCCTCCTACCTCTGTCTCCTCAGTGCTGCAATTAAAGGCGCGTGAGCCACCATGCCCGGCTCTCTTCCTAATTTTTTAAAATTTATATTTATTTATTTATTTATTTATTTACTTGAGAGAGAGGAAGAGGGGAGAGAGAGAGAATGGGTGCACAAATGAACTCCAGACACATGTGCATCTGGCTTACTGTGGGTCCTGGGGAATCAAACCTGGGTCCTTTGGCTTTGCAGGCCAAATGCCTTAATAGCTAAGCCATTTCTCCAGCCCTTCCTAAATTTTTATAACTTCAGCATCTGCTCATTGGGTCAATGGGACAAGGTTCATCTCTTTTGTCTTCTCTTTTCTTTCTTTTTCTTTTTTTTTTTCCCCAGAAATTCTGTGAGGAGTGTTTTTAAGCGTGCTGGCTGACAGTGCACACGCGTCTGCAGCCAGGGAGCAGTCGGCCCCGTCGCCAACTTGTTAGACAGCGAGTAGATTACAATCATAAATAAATGATTTGCTGTCGCCCCGCATTCAGGCTTGTAGCTTTTAAAGTGTGTCTGTCATCATGGAATCAGATCTAGTCAAATGCTGTGTAACTGCAAAATTATCCTATCCTTACCTTTTTATTCTCCTTATAATGGACAGTTAAATTGGATTTTCAAATTTGAAGTGCATATGTTTTCCAAATCCCCAGAGGCTGTCTATTTTTTCATTTCTAAAGCAACTCACTAATGTTTATCATTACCACACAGAAATATTACAATTCTTAAGGGGCGCCTGACGAAATCAGCGCAGGAGAAATGTGCTTTATCGTCTCAAAATGAAACCAATTTCTCAGCTGATTTGCAATTTATTTACATGTTAGCATTTGATTTCCGGCTGATTTATAACCCACATGGTTCTGTCTTGGGGTTTATTTAGAAAGCAGACAGCGGTGGCTGGGGAAGGCTGCGGAGTGCCAAGAGCCATGGGATGTCTGCTCCTCCAGGCTGAGGCAAGAGTCTGTCTCAAGTTCCTGGGTTTATGTTGGCCCTTCCAGGGACTCCAGTGGCCCGTGTGCACCTGTATGGCTGGCCAACCCCTACATGGAGCAGGTGTGTGAGTGCGTGCATGCGTGCATGCGTGTGTGCGTGCGCAGACAGTAGCATCGAACAGTGTGCACCTCCGAGAGA
Organism: Orientallactaga sibirica; assembly: GCA_036365145.1. NCBI lineage: Eukaryota > Metazoa > Chordata > Mammalia > Rodentia > Dipodidae > Orientallactaga > Orientallactaga sibirica. The sequence goes on along the minus strand of JAEOAD010000026.1, from coordinate 3,826,803 downwards.
GCAGGGTGAGGAGATGGGGGGACGGAAGGGATGGTGAACTTGGATCCCCGGGTAGATCCGCAGGTCTCTGATGGGAAGCGCAACACACCAGGACTCCGGAAGTGCTGGAGCTGACAGTGAGAAATCTCCTGGGATCATTGTTGCATCTGTGTGACCATTTATTTATTCAGTGATCCATTTCTTCAGCCCTCCCTTCAGCTGTCCCTCCAGGCTCCACCTACACTTCTTTCACATTTGTTCTCTCAACCCATTCATCATCCATCCACTCGTCCATCCACCTCTTCATGTGTACCTCATCCAGCCATTTCCCCATCCTTCTATCTACCTACTAATTCATCCACCCATCCACTCACTCAACCACCAACTCATCCACCCATCTACCTACTCACCCAGTTCCCATCTACCTACCTCCCTATACTACCAGTCCATTCCCATCTCTATCCATGCAACTTCCAATCCACCCATATGTTTGTCCATCCTCCTATCTACCTCCCAACTTATCTGCTTATTCACCCAACTACCAGTCCATGCATCCATCCATCCATCCATCCATCCATCCATCCACCCATTCATCCATCTACTTACTCACCCATGCATCCATCCATCCAACCACCCAACCACCCTTCTACCCACGTATCCTTCTGTCCATCCAACTGGAATTTAGAAATGACCAAGAAACTTGGGCTGGAGAAATGGCTTAGCGGTTAAGGCGTTTGCCTGTGAAGCCAAAGGCTCCTGGTTCGATTCTCCAGGACTCACGTAAGCCAGATGCCCAAGGGGCACATGTATCTGGAGTTCCTTTGCAGCGGCTACAGGCCCTGGCGTGCCCATTGTCTTTCTGTCCTCCTCTCTTCTCTCTCTCTCTGCTTGCAAATAAATAAATAAAAATTAGAAATGAGAGCCGGGCGTGGTGGCGCACGCCTTTAATCCCAGCACTCAGGAGGCAGAGGTAGGAGGATCGCCGAGAGTTTGAGGCTACCCTGAGACTACATAGTTAATTCCAGGTCATCCTGGACCAGAGTGAGACCCTACCTCGCAAAACCAAAAAAAAAAAAAAAAAAAAAAAATAGAAATGACCAAGAAACTTACACGGTGCTCACAAAGCTTGAGGCCGAGCAATGGAGACAAATAACTAGATTCACATGAAAGCACTTCATAAATGTCTGTACTCCGCCAGGACGCCAGTCTTGTGGTTGGAGCATGGGCTTCTGGTCAACCCATGTCTAACCAATGCAGGCACGGACAGGCAGTGGAATCCAGTATGCGTTGTTCCGCTATCTATGCAATGGAACAATTTCACTGGGAATGCCACCTGGCCCACAGGGACAGTGGGGATTTTTTGTTGTTGTTGTTGTTGTTTGTTTTGTTTTTGGAGGTAGGGTTTCACTCTAGCTCAGGCTGACCTGGAATTCACTCTGTAGTCTCAGGGTGGCCTCGAACTCACAGTGATCCTCCTACCTCTGCCTCCTGAGTGCTGGGATTAAAGGCGTGCGCCACCACACCCAGTGACAGTGGGGAATTTGATGCCACAGCCCACCTCAAAAACTCAATGGACTGGACAGATGCCTTAGCGGCTAAAGAACTTAACTGAGAGAAGCTTATGGAACCAGGTTCGATTTGCCAGGACCCACATAAGCCAGATGCACAAGGTGGCACATGTGTCTGGAGTTCGTTTGCTGTGGCTGGAGGCCCTGGTGTGCCCATTCTCTCTATTTCTTTCTCCCTCTTTCTCTCTCTCTCTCTCTCAAATAAATAAAACAAATAAAAAATATTAAAAAAAAAAAAACCAAGCTGGGAGTAGTGGTGCATCCATTTAATCCCAGCACTCAGGAGGCAGAGGTAGGAGGCTCACCATGAGTTCAAAGCCACCCTGAGACTACATAGTTAATTCCAGGTCAGCCTGGGCCAGAGTGAGACCCTACTTTGAAAAACCAAAAAAAAAAAAAAAAAAAAAAAAAAAAAAAAAAACAAAACAAAACCAAACAACAACAAAACCCCTTAGCATTGAAGAGTTAGTTACTGTTTCAGCATCCTCCCCCTCTCCTCCTCCTCCTGCCCCTCATTGTTATGAATGTGGAGGACGAGAAGTGACTTCGGAGCAGGGCTATGGAAAAGTGATGCCTTCTGCAGGTGCAGAGTGGACCAGCACATGGGCACAGAGGGCAGCTCCCACAGAGCCTGCAGCCCGGACGGGTGGTGGGAGGGCACACAAGACCCATGGACCTGGATGGGAGCGGCTGTCTGTGGCCCTGTAGGCCTTGGGTAGGAGGTTACAGGTCTAGCTTTGGGTTTGCGGGCCCAACAGGATGCCATCAGAAGGGCTCAGTCAAGCCCATGACCCTACCCAGTGGACACGTCAGTAGTTCTGCTGGCTGAGAACAAATAGAGAGGGAGGCGGGAGCCTGGGGGTCTAGGGAGGTGCAAGGGAGGCGGCTCAGTGCCGCGTGCGCACACACTGGGGGCTGGAGAAGGCTCAGGTTCCTGAGATCTGAGGGACAGTCAGTCGGGCTCAGAGATGGCCAAGGAGGGAGGGAAGAAGGAGGGACAAGGAGAGGCTGGCGGACACTTCCAGAAGCCCCCCCATCAGGCAAAGTCACTGAGTCTGAGGCTGAGCTTCTCCTCAAAAAGCTTGGCTCTGCCCGCACCTCAGAGCTTCTCGGAATAAATTTGCATGTTTTTATGCAGCGAGCAGAGCAGCCAGCGCTAAAAGGAGCATCTACCCCTCCCTCCCTCTCTCTCTCCTTCTCCCTTCTTGTCTCTCCGTTTGAAGCTCACATCCCACAAGATTTCCCCCCTCTGCTGCAGAGTCAGGAGCCAGGAACTTCAGAGCCCTCCTTGTGAGCTTGGACACATCTTTACCCTCTGTGTCCCCGGCTGGATACACTGTGGCTGGAGGCCCTGATGCACCTGTGGTGGGGCCTCTCACTCCCGGCCACGGAAGGACAGAGCACATTTCCATCACTGAGGACAATTCATGTTGCCAGGAATGGGAAACATGCCTCAAATCAGCCTCTTTCTCTCTCTCTCTTTCTTTCTCTCTCTCTCTCTTTCTTTCTTTCTTTCTTTCTTTCTCCCTCTCTCCTTCTTCCTTCCTTCTTTCCTCCCTCCCTCCCTCTTTATTTCCTTCTTTCTTTCTTTCTTTCTTTCTCTCTTTCTTTCTTTCTTTCTCCCTCTCTCCTTCTTCCTTCCTTCCTTCCTCCCTCCCTCTTTCTTTCTTTCTTTCTTTCTTTCTTTCTTTCTTTCTTTCTTTCTTTCTTTCTTTCTCCCTCTCTCCTTTTTCCTTCCTTTTCTTCCTTCCTTCCTTTTTAAAATTTTTTGTTTTTTCCACATAGGTTCTTGCTCTAGCCCAGGCTTACCTGGAATTAGTCCAAGGCTGGCCTTGAACTCATGGTGACCCTCCTACCTCAATCTCCCCAGTGCACCACCTCGACTGGCTAGATTAGCTTTCAAATGAAGACTCTGGATTTGGGGGACGGGGGCACCAAAAAAATCTAGACGTTCCAATTCTCAGGTGAGGCTCCATCCAACAGCTCCACCGTGTCACTCATTCGGGATCTGTTCCGTCTCTCACCTGTTCCCCTCAGGTCAACTTCATTTGAAGTTTCCTTTTTTGCTGGGAGGGGGGGTTCTCACCCACCACCAAGGAAAGAGGGTCTTAGCATGGGCACTGCCCACAGAGAGGTGAACTCTGATTGGATAACTCCATTCTCATGTCCATCTCTGAACCAATCACTGTGGTCAGGGGGCGGGGACATGCTAATAGATTGCTCCTGGGTCATCCTGTGTGGAAGGAAGCCCATGTCTCCACACGCATGTAGCCCAGCTTCCTATTCTGTGCGCTCCCCAGAAGGAGAACGTGTCAAACACAGCCTTGGGCTCTGGGAAAATTTCTGACTCCACATGCAGGGGAAGGTGAGGCCATAGGTATGCTTAAGGCAAGGAGTTTAAGGGGACAGGGAGGTAGGAGAAGTCAAGACAGCCAGCTTCGTTGTAGCAGTCTCTCCTCTGTGTGGCCCACTCCATTGCCCAGCCCAGAGCACCCCAAGTGCCAGCCTAGGGATGCTGTGGATTTGGAATGAGCAAATGGGAGCCCCCCCTTCCCGCAACCAAGGCATCAGGAAGGGTTAGCTCAATGTCAAGTTCAAGTTGGTGATACTGGACAGGTTAAGTCAAGTTCAGCTGCAGTAACAAAAGCCACTCCCCAGATCTTAGTAGCCCGACACACTCAACATCTAATTTCTTTTTTTTTTTTTTTTTTTTTTTTTTGGAGAGAGAGAGAGAGAGGAGGAGGAAGACAGAGATGGGCACGCCAGCAGTGTCTCAGCTGCTGCGAATGAAATCTAGATGCCTGGGCCGCTTGTGGGCAAGTGGGCATTGCGCCCTTGCATCACTTTGCATCTGGCTAAATGTGGGACCTGGAGATTGGAACCACTGGAGATTGGAACCAGCGATCTTTAGGCTTAGGAGGCAGGTGCCTTAACCCCTAAGCCATCTCTCCAGCCCTCAGTGTCTACTTTTTATTCTCACGTGATTCATGGTAAGTTTAGGTGGCTATCCAGGGAAGCCTGCAGTCCATCCACCAGGACGCCGCAGTCTTAGACGTGCACACTTCCGTGGTGAGGGCAGAAAGGAGCCTGGTGGCCTGGCTGTTCATTTCTCCTGCTGTGAAGTGACACACTCCCATTTGCCAGGAGGCCACTGTTAACTTCCTGGGATCCTTCTGTGGTCTCTGCAGGAGATGTGAGTTAGAGGAGGGGCCGGGAGGAGGTGGGGCTACCTGTGTGGAGATGGTGGGGAACTCGGCCTCTGATGCAGCCCCGCATAATCTGGACATCGTGTTCACCCCGAAGGTGAGATGGGAACAATCTCTGCATCTGTTCTGTATCTTGAGTCCAAAAGATGGGAGGAGGCTGGAGAGATGGCTTAACCGTTAAGGCCCTTGCCTGCGAAGCCCAAGGACCCAGGTTCGAATCTCAAGAATCCACCTAAGCATTCATCTGGAGTTTGATTGCAGTGGCTGGAGGCCCTGGTGCGCCCATTTTCTCTCTCTCCCACTCTCTCTTTCTCAAATAAATTAAGTTTTAAGAAAAGATGGGAGGGAAGGAAAGAGAATTTTGGAAGCTGCTGTTTCATGGGTACAAGTGGCTTTTACCATGCTTCAGGCTCATGGGTATAAAATGACCGTCTGAAGGCCGCCCACTGGTGGTGACCTTGTGACGCGGTGACTGTCAAGTCCCGTTTTGGGTCCTCCCACATAGTCATCCTCTCTTCCCTTGCCCCTCAGGGATACAAGACACCATCTAGACTAGGTCCTGTGACACACTGATGGCTGTTGAGCCTTGGGGGACTTCAAATGTGCTTCAGAACTTTCTTGCTTATTTATCCAGGTCTGGGATTCTCCCTCCCCCACCCCCGCAGTCCCCTCTACCCCGAGCCCCTCCAGTAGGTCATCGTGGCATTTGCCATTTCGAGATGACGAGGGACATGCCAGTCTGTTGGACAATGGAAGCTGCCTCAGAAACCTCCAGGGCCACCTGTCACATTCCGAGACTACGCAGCTGTGGCAGTTTGAATCAGATGTCCCCTGTAAAACTCATGTGTTCTGAATGCTAGTTTCCCCAGCTGGTGGAGGTTCCCTGCTCTTCAAAGTCGGCCTTATGCCCCCTCCACACCTGGATTAACAATTTGGTAGCCCACCAGGTTCTATGGAGTATGACAGATGTGCAGAGAAAGGGCCACTGGATGTGCAGCCCAGTTTTGGGTTTTTTGTTTGTTTGTTTGTTTGTTTTTGAGACGGCTGCTGGGCAATGTGAACCAGGCCTGTTGCATTCCCTGTGTGGAGGCCCGATGGAGCCATGGCACTGACAAGCCATGGTTTGCAGTGTAGAGCTGAGGGTGTTTTGGGTATACCAGGACTATTGGATGAGGTATATATACCAGGACTGTAGGAGAGCTGCTGGCTGGGGATGGCGTTTTCCACAGGCTGTGGGCAGCCCAGCTGGAGGAGTGGAACTGGAACTCCAGAGACTTTGTCACTGATTAGAAATGTCAGACTTGGAGCTACAGGATTTGATCTTTGTCCTGTTTGGTTTAGATTTTGCATTGGCTTAATGGTTCCTTGCTGTGCCATCGTTTGCAGTGTGAATGTTTTTTTAAATTATTTTTATTTTTTTTTTTTTTTTTTTTAGAGAGAGACACAGAGAGACAGACAGAGAGAGAGGGAGAGGGAGACAGATAAAGAATGGGCATGCCAGCAGCTGCTGTGAACAAAATCCAGATGTGTGCGCCCCCTCGTGGGCAAGGGTGGCATTGGGCCCTTGTGTCACTTTGCATCTGGCTAAACATGGGACCTGGAGATTGGAACCGGTGTTCTTAGGCTTAGGAGGCAGGCGCCTTAACCGCTAAGCCATCTCTCCAGCCCTGCAGTGTGAAGGTTTAATCTGTGCCATCTTGAGATGTTGGACCATGGGGATGTTTGAACAGTGTTGGGGTTGGTAAAAACTAAGAGAACATTTAAAGTTGAGCTGAATGCATTGTATTTTACAACATGTATGGTTACCAGTTTATGGGGAGCCAGGGGCGGAGTATGGTAGTCTGAATGCCAGGTCCCAAGCTGGTGGTACTTTGGGAAGTGGAGCCTTACTGGAGAAAGTCTGTTGTTGAGAGTGGGCTTACAGGTGCTAGTCTTTGGATAAAAAGGCCTGATTTAAGCTCAGTGGGTTATTACATTGCAAATGCCCTTATTATGTGAGACTGTGGGACATCTATCCTCATCATCTCCATCTTCCAGATGGAGGAAGGGCTTGGATCCCTGGGCCAGCTTTGTGGTCTGGGCTACTGTTGACCATACACATCTGGGCCTCTATTTCTCCTACCTAGAGAACATTTATGTGTGAGAGAGGTTAATATGACTCTGGATTTAAAAAAAAAATAAAACAGCTGGAGAGATGGCTCAACAGTTAAGGCGTTTGCCTGCAAAGCCTAATGACCTGAATTTGATTCCCCAGGACACATGTAAAGCCAGATGCATAAAGTGGCACTTGTATCTAGAGTTCATTTGCAGCAGCTGCAGGCCCTGGTGTGCCCATTCTCTCTGTCAGTCTCTCTTCTCTCTGCTTGTAAATAAATAAATAAATAAATAAATAAATAAATAAATAAATATTATTTTATATAAATTTCCCAGGCTTATTGGCACATGGAATGGCTGCCTACAAATTTGTAAGGCAAAGTTAAGAAGCTTCCAGAAAAGCTCCTTTACAAAGTAGGCACTCTAACAGAACACTTCTTCTTGTCACCATCAGCCTCTCCCTTTCTCGCAGTGTGGATGGTGGAAGTCGTGGCTGGAGCTCTGGCAGTCATTTTGAGCATGTTGGGATGTGTGGTCCAGCTTAAGGATGGCGACATCAGAGCTTCAAAGAACCAAGGGTGTCTGAGGAAGGGAGCATTAGATGTTTTCCAGCAGTGTGACCCGTGGCAAGAGATTAACCTCTCCAAGCTCAACTGTTCCCATCTGTAAGATTGGGATGGTGTTGAAAATCCCCACGGGGCTTTCTGTGGATTCGCTGAGCTGACATGCTGAGTCCCCAATGTGTGGCACATAGTAGGTGTTCAGTAAATAGCAGCACTAAGAGCTCCCACTATGTCTGTCCCCACATCAGCCTTGGATTCCATAGCAGCTCTTTCTCTGAGCCACTTCCAGAGCCCATCACAGGCATGTGGGTCCCGACGGCAACCTGCTCATGTCATGGGCAACAAAACATCCATAAAATCCACAAGGGCCAACGACAAATGCCTGCACCAAAGCGAGGAAACGTTTCTTTATGTGGAAGTTTGTCCTGAGTGGGTCCCAGCTGGGCACATCTATCCATGTGAAGTTGGGAGATAGCTCTGCGCTATGCACAGAGGGCCTGAGGGAGATGTGTGGGACCCGGATGTGGGTGTCAAGTGGCCGGGTGGGGAGTGAGTGTGTGCACAGAGCTTGGCCTGGAGCTGGACTGTCACACAGAGCTGAGAACTTGCCTGCTGCATCCGGGCCCTTTTCCTTGAGCAAATCTGTTTTGAAGGATGGAGTCACAGGACCCCAGGGAATCATGAAGACTCCCATGAAAGGCCGAGAACACAGAGCCTCCTAGCAAGTGCCGTCTGAAGGGAGCCATGGTGTCTGCAGCCAGTGTCATTCAGAACGATCCAGAACGTCTCCACAGGGTCCCCGGTCACCTGGACCCACTTCGGGCTCTGTGCACTGGGTGATGTCGGCAACAGTGCTCCTCCAGTATCCACCAGTCAAGATCTTGGCATGTCCACTGCCAGATCCAGTTCTTCCCACACACCCTAGGCAGAGCTGGGATGTGAGAGAACATGTGTCCTTTAGTGACCAGTGCCAACACAATGGGGGACACCAGACAGGAATGGGAGATGGGAGGGAGGGAGAGAATGAGAGAGAGAGAGAGAGACATAGGAAATCATTTCTTCATGCAACAACCCACTTATGGGATCCTGTTCCTATGTCAATCTTTGTCCTGGCTGCCAGGGGCAGAGAGGTGATTAAATCTCTCAGCTTGCCCCTTGACCCTTCACTATAGTGAAGAGAAGTTGGCCCCATGGTACTGAACTCACAGAGAGTGTGAAGATGATGTGGCTTGAAGGGAAAGTATGGGGCCATCCACCCTGCAGGACTTGAGAGGAAAGGGGAATTTAGACTGGGCATGGGTCATCCAGGGAGAGGGAACCATCACAGGAAGCCAACCACTTCTTCATCCAAGACAGACATTGCTAATTCATCCCAGAGCACTGAGCTTCAATACAGCGGGGTTGGGGGGGGGCGGGTGGGAATGCTGAGCCAGGAAATAGCAGGTAGGAAGGAGGTGACATGTCCACAGAGTGAGGCAAGTTGAGGGCATGGGTGGGGTTTGGCGTGGCACCTTATTCCCCAACCCCAGTAAGTAGCTCCTTACTGAGTTCCTCTCCCATACTCCTGCCATGACTGATGTCTCAGCTGTGGCCTGAGGTCACATGACCACTCCCACTTCCCACTGGGGTCATAAGCTCCTTCTTCCTAATCCAGAACTCACCATTATTTCAGATCTGACTTGCTCGTGGCTGCCTGGGAGACATAGGTGGCCATATTAGGGTTGAGTGCTCTGAATGGATTAGTAATGTCTGCTTTGGACACTGGATAAGGAAGCAGTGGTAGGCTTGCTCTGGTCTGTCTGGGTAAGTCTGGGTTCTTTTGTTTGTTTGTTTGTTTGTTTGTTTTTGTTTTTGAGGTAGGGTCTTGCTATAGCCCAAGCTGACCTGGAATTCACTATGTAGACTCAGGGTGACCTCGAACTCACTGCAATCCTCCTACCTCTGCCTCCTGAGTGGATTAAAGGCATGCGCCCACCACGCCCAGCAAGCCTGGGTTCATGAATACATTTCTTTTATCCCTGAGCTTGTAGGACAAAATTTATTTGCTTTTATTTATTTATTGGGGTGGGAGGAGAGAGAGGCACACACCAGGGCCTCTAGGCACTGCAAACAAACTCCAGATCCATGTGCCACCACATGCATCTGGCTTACATGAGTATTGGGGAATTGAACCTGGGTCCTTTGGCTTCACAGGCAAGTGCCTTAACTGCTTAGCCATCTCTCCACCTTGACCCTTCTTGTATGAAGAATCTCATCCATCCTACTGTCCTGTATCTGCTGGGAGTCAGGGGGTGTGAACTAGACACACACACACACACACAAAAAAAAATCCCAGGCCTTGCCCAGCCCTCTCCTCAAGGCATCTTTGATATTTTTCTGAGAGTTGGGGATCTCTGAGAAAGCTATCTCAAATCCCACTGCATCCCAGACCTCCCAACGTCTGTCTGGCTCTACACCCCAAGTGGCAAAAACTAGCACACATGCAACACCCCCTGCCAGAGAGAAAATCATAACAAGACATTAATAGATAAATAAAAATAGCTTCCACGGGGAACGAGGGAGAGCCATGCAATAAAATGATCCCTTTCTGCACACATTAACTCAAGGGGAGTGAAATCACACGGTCCCCAAATGAGCAGCCTCATCCCACTGTTCTCCTGGAAGGTCACCTCCAAGCTCAGCAGCCGGGTGGCTCACCCCCCTCATGCTATGTCCCCTCCCAGGACCCCCGCCACTCCCTTCCAGGGGAGACATCTATTCCTGGAGCTATGGAAACGTGAAGAAAATCTGAATGAAAGGCCAGGGCCATTCTCATGAATCGCCAAGCAGGAAGGAATGCTGGATAAGACATTGGGGGTGGGGGTGGGGGTCCCCAGGCCATGGCTTTGTGAAGAGACCAGAGCTGGCTTCAAGCTTCTTTGCTGTCACATTGTAACCTACCAGCTGCTTCAAGAAGCAGGACGATCGTCCCTGCCTTTTTTCTTCTTCCTTTAAAAAAAAAAAAAAAAAGGATGATTTATTTTTTTATTTTTTATTTTTATTTTTTTTTATTTTTCCCTCATGTGTTAAGGAAGGAAACGGTGACAGGGACAAGTGACAGCTCGCTAATTATTCCCTTACTGCCACTGCTGTTCTGGCTCTGGACTCACTGCTCATTTCTCCCCGTCTTCGCGCTGAATAATGCATGGGCCCCATCCGCACGCACGCAGGCGGCGCCTCCCGGGACTGCAGTCTAACTAGCTGATAACTGATTCGGTTTGTAAGCAGGGCCGCTGGGAGTTGCAGGGGAAAGTAGCCAAGAACAAATCCAACACCTCTCTCTCTCTCTCTCTCTGGTTTCTGGCAAACATCAAGGAGAGGAAGGCTGGAGAATGGGTGGGTGGATGGGTGGGTGGGGGTTGTGCAGGGTCCCAGGAGGGCACTTGACCTCATGGGAGGAAGGGGGACACCTTGACTTTGGCTTTAGGAGAGGGTGTGATGAGAAAAAGGATGTTAAGAGTAATAAACGGGGCTGGAGAGGTGGCTTAATGGTTAAGGCATGTGTCTGCAAAGCCTAAGGACCCAAGTTTGACGCCCCAGAACCCATGTAAGCCAGATGCATGTGGTGGCACATGTGTCTGCAGTTTGTTTGCAGTGGCTGGAGGCCCTAGCATGTCTATTGTCTCTCTGTTTCTATCTCTCTGTCATAAATAAATAATAATAATAATAAAAAATAATAAGTGGAGATTACAAAAGTCTCATAGTCAGGAGCTATTCAAATTTGGTATGGTATGGACATGACAGATTATCTTTACTCAAACTAAGACAGCCACAATGTCTCAGATAATGCCATCTTCTGGAACTCTCACCGTTTACCTAGCCCATCACTGGGTCACTGCATAATGGATGTATCAGCTAGCCATGCCTGTGCTGCTGCTTGGTAACAAATGGGTTCTTCATTTGGACTCTCACCATAGCACTTATTGATTTTTCTTGCTCAGGGGGTCAGTCGTGTGCCCATTTCTGCCCATCCTGGTCAGCTCCGTCCCATGCCATCACTGCTGGGCCTGGGTGGGAAGGCAGGGAGAAGGGTCTACAGAAATCCAAGCACATATCTGGCTTCTGCCTACAGTTTGTCTGCTAACAGCCCATCTGTCAAAGCAAATCACATGACCAAGTCCAGCATGGAGGGAGGGAAGAGGAAGGAGGAAGCTCTGTTCCTTGTCAGTTTGGGGCCAGCTTATGGATTCTTATACTACAGGGGAATGATGGCTTAGATACAAAGAAAAACCCTTCTGGGGGAATCAGCACCTCATAGGAAAGCATTGCCACAACACATCTGGCCGTGGTGACATGTTCTAGAATGTTCCATAGAGTCAAAGACTTTCTCCCAACAGCCAGGTGGATGCGGCCTTCTTGGAGGACTACAGGCCACTAGGGCAACACTCGGCTTTCTGTCATCCAAGACCACCCAGCTCCATCCGACTGGTGACCATTGTGCTCCATTGTGCCACATCCACCAGGGGTGGCAGGGCAGCCGCTAAGCCAGCTCTTCCTCAGGAAGCAGAGGGACACTGGGAACAGAGCGCTACACACGGGATCCATGCTTGAATCTTCCTGGAGAAATGGGACTTAAGCTGTTAATCAGGAACCCAGGCTCCTCGGACAGAGCGTCACATAGAGGCCCAGGGCGTTCTCTTGCCCTAGGATCCAGCTGAATGAATGAGCGAAGGAATAGATGAATGAATCCCTTTGAATAAATGCTTCATGGGGCTGGAGAGATGGCTCAGCCATTAAGACACCCTGTCTGTGAAGCCTAAGGACTCAGGTTTGATTCCCCAGGACCCACTTAAAGCCAGATGCACAAGGTGGCACGTGCATCTGGAGTTCGTTTGCAGTGACTAGAGGCCCTGTCACACCCATTTTCTCTCTCTCTCTCTCTCTCAAATAAATAAATTAATTAAATAATTGCTTTATGGACAAGAAACAGGCTCAGAGGAGCAAAGTAGTATGGGAAAAGTCTTCTTTCTGGACGCCACCTCACTCAGCCCTCACGGTGTGGCCTCTGTGGCCCAACAAAAACCTGTCATGGGGCTGGAGAGATGGCTTAGTGGTTAAGGTGCCTGCTTCCTAAGCCTAAGAAAGCTGGTTCAAATCTCCAGGTCCCACGTTTAGCCAGATGCAAAGTGACGCGAGGGCACAATGCCACACTTGACCACAAGGGGGCGCACGCATCTGGATTTCGTTCACAGCAGCTGAGACACTGCTGGCGCGCCCATCTCTGTCTGTCCCTCTGTCTCTGTGTCTTTCTCCAAAAAAAAAAAAAAAAAACCTGTCATGATGACAGATGGGGGAGACAGCAGGATACGGGGGACAAGAGGTTCGGGGTCAGGGGAGATATTGTGCTAGGCATCTTTCACACTAGGCCTCCTGAAGTTCCCTGTCCTCCATGGGCCACAAGCTCTGTCATTGCACACTTATTTCACAGGGAGTGACGAAGGCTCCAAGGAGAGTGGGGCCTCACCATGGTCACACTGAGAAGACCCGGGCCAAGGTCCCATGTCTGCAGTCACGTGTCTGTACAAGGAGGTGGGCAGTGGTCAGAGAGGTTGGGCATGAGGGCTGAAAGGGGGCTTGGGTCCTCCAGCTGCCTGGCAGCTGGCTACCTGGGATGTAAGTCTGCAGGCACCCGGCTGGCGCTGTCTACCCTGGGCTCCCTGTCAGGAGCTATGTGTCAGGGTGGCAGTGGGGGCGGTAGGCAGACTGTTGGCAGGTGGCTTAAAATAGCAGCATGGCGTCCTCGTAGGGAGCCGATTCCCAGCCCCTCTGCTGCCCCTCCAACAAGGAGAGAGGAGACAAGATGCCCTCATTACTTCCACTGCTTGGAAGGAAGGCTCCAAGCTCCAGAACCTTCCTGAGCAGTCTCTCCCCAAATCTGCCCTCCATGCTCATCCCTGCTGCCATTCAAGACCCACATAAGCCAGATGCACAAGATGGCACATGTGTCTGGAGTTCACTTGCAGCAGCTAAAGTCTCTGGTGCACCCATTCTCTCTCTCTCTCCCTCTTCCTCTTTCTTTGTCTCTCTCAAATAAATTAAAAAATAAAAATAAAAATAAAGGGCTGGAGAGATGGCTTAGGGGTTAAGGCACCTGCCTCCTAAGCCTAGGAACGCTGGTTCCAATCAATCTCCAGCGGGTCCAATCTCCAGGGCCCATGTTTAGCCAGATGCAAAGTGACACAAGGGCGCAATGCCGCACTTGACCACAAGGGGGCGCACGCATCTGGATTTCGTTCGCAGCAGTTGAGAGACTGCTGGCGCGCCCATCTCTGTCTTCCTCTCTCTCTCTCTGTCTCTCTCTGTGTCTCTCTCAAAAAAAAAGGAAATAAAATATATTTTTTAAAAATATTATTTATATATTTATTTTGTTTGAGAGAGAGAGAAAGGAAGAGGGAGAGAGAATGAGTGCACCAGAGTCTCCAGCCACTGCAAATGAACGAACTCCAGACACATGACCCACCTTGTGCATCTGGCTTTTTGCAGGTACAGGGGACTCAAACCCAGGTCATTAGGCTTTGCAGGCAAGCACCTTAACCGCTGAGCCATCTCTCCAGTCCCTACGTTTTCATCTTGAAGACCTTAGCCACATCCCAGAAGGCCAACCTGCTTAAATGAACTTGAAAAGATAAATTCATCCAAAGAAAAAGAAAAGCGGCCTAGAGAGATGGCTTAGCAGTTAAGGCGCTTGCCTGCTAAGCCAAAAGATCCAGGTTCAATTCCCCAGGACCCACATAAGCCAGATACATAAGGTGGTGCATGTATCTGACTCCCTCTCCCTTTCTCTCTGTCTCTCTCCAAAAATAAAAATAAAAAATAAATAAATAAAAAAACAGAACTGGAAAATGGAACCTGTTTGGGGTTCTTCTTATCTATTCCTGCTGACTGGACTGGCTGCCAGTAAGATGTTAGGTGACTTTTGCTCAAGTGGGTAAGGGGGATGGCTGGCGTGTAGTTCAGAACTCCCTAGCTGCACATGTGGCAGACATTGTTAATCGACTGCAGCACCCTTCCCAATTCACGAGCCTCCAGGCAGCCACAAGCAATCGCCTGGAGTTGGCATCAAGTTGATGGCCTCCTGGGGGCCTCATTGCCGAGTGTCATGAACTCCAGGCTTTAGTTAAATAGCCCTGGAAGTGTATCTTCATAGCTGTCATGGCCACCAGGCTGAGAGGATTCAGAGAGCAGAAGCCAGGGTTTCCAAACTGTGGACTCCAGTGTTTGAGGCCAAAGATGTCATCCTGATGCAGAAACACAGGGGCCAGGCCACTCACAGAATGGTAAGACCAAGCACTTGGGAGGCAGAGGCAGGAGGTTTGCTGTGAGTTTGAGGCCACCCTGAGACTACATAGTGAATTCCAGGTCAGCCTGAGCTAGAGTGAGACCCTACCTCGAAACACCAAAAAAAAAAAAAAAAAAAGCAAGACCAAGACTGGAGCAGGAAGGCTTCCCTGTACAGCAGGAGTGTGCAGGGACTGTCACCACCCTGCAGGACCAAGGGGAGCGAGCTGTGATGCACTCCCAGTGGAGTCTGGGAAGCGGGGGGTGGGGGAGAATACCGTGATCCACGTGGTGTTGGTAACATGCTACCTGCAGGACTTTCTCCAGGAGGGAATGACCGCACCCCGGAGCTTCCCCAGTGCTAGCCTGGGGGTCCATAGTCCTGGGGGAGGTGTGCCAAGGAGCAAGACCCTCATCGCTCCAGGGTCCCATGTTACACGAGGCAGCTGAGATCCGAGAAACCATGACATGAGCTTGCTCTCATGGGGTAACAGTTGTGGGTCCGAGTGGCGTGCGTGACTCTGCAGAGCCATCCCGTCTTGCCGGCAGTGTTCCCAGTGCTGGGTCACTCACACCTTCTGCATTCCATTTATTTGCCTGGCGGGGAAGGGCTGGGAGGGAGCCCCTGGCTGATAGGCCGTAGGTAGTGAATCCAGAATCTGCAGACCCTCCCATGACACAGGGCTCTGCCCTGCAGGGAATGGAGGGCCAAGGCTGATCCAGCCTCTGCATCCCATCCTGCTCAGGCCTCTGGACCAGGCTGCTTTCAGCCAGGCCAAAGGATGGGAAATGATCAGTATACACCTTCCAGCATGGGGAGAATCACACCATAGCTGCTGCTCCAGACCCTGTGATTTGAGCATTCACCTGTGTCCTCCACAACCACTCCTCGCTCTGTGTGACAGAGCTGCAGAGCCCCGCAGATAGTAGTGCATCAGTCACCAAGAGCTGCAGAACAAAACCTCCCAGAGTCATTGACGTCCAACTGGTAACTTACTGCCTTGCTCTTTGTCGGGGTGCCTGTAGCTCAACCAGGAGCCCTGGGGTTGTCAGGTGGAGTGATGGGGGAGGGTTAGCCTGGGGTGGGATCCCACTTCCCAGTCTCTCTTCCCAGGAAGGGAGAAGGCCATAGCCGAGAAGTGTGTCTAAAAGAACTCTTGGGATCTGTGAGCACGTGCTTGAGAGGTAAATTTAAGAGGGGCAGAACAATGCGAGAGCCGACTAGTTAGAGGAGAGGCACCAGAGATGCTGACTCTTCTAGAACGAAAGCTGTATTAAGAGAGCTCCAGCACCATGTCACAGGCTGGGCAGCTGGTGTCTGAAACCAGATAGGAGAAGGAAGAAGAATAGGAGGAGGAGGAGGGAGGCAAAGAAAGAGACCGGAAATCCCAAGAATAAAGGAGGTGGTCTTTTTTGTGAGCTTCTGAGGGAGGAGGAAAGTTGGGCACACACTCAGCCTATGTGCTAGAAACCATGGGGAAGGCCAGACATGGTAGCACACGCCTTCAATCTCAGCGCTCAGGAGGCACAGGGAGGAGGATCACTTTGAGTTCAAGGCCAGCCTGAGATTACATGGTGAATTCCAGGTCAGCCTGGGCTACAGAGAGACTCTACCTCCAATCCCCCCCACCAAAAAAAAAAAAGAAAAAGAAAAGAAAAGAAAAGAAAAGAAACCACGGGGAGTGGAGGAGAAAGTAAAGGTCTCTCTGTTGAGCGCATGCATACACACTATGTGCTAGAAGCTATGAAAAACCCTGATAAAGAATCTACGTGGTGGGACTGTTCTGCTCTGGCTCGTAGTAAGGTAGGGTCGGGGGCATCAAGAAAACACATAAATTAGAGAACAGCTACAACTCGAGAGTCACTTCAGCTTGGGTAGCAGGGCCGCATCTATGTTCTACCAAATCTCTATGGTCGGATGGGTTCCTGACGGGGAGGTTGAGGCTGTGTCAAAGGCACTCCATCTTGGTCCATGGTATGAGGGACACCCAAGATGCACCCCAGCAGCCACAGACTTTCTCACTCAGATTGGCAAGTCCCAGTGCCCAGATGGTGTGGCTTGAGTCTGGGTCCCCTCTTCCAATGGACAAGACTCCACCCAGGTCCACTTTGCCCAGAGCCCACCCCAATCTCCAGCCTGTTCCTCCCATGAGTCTCCAAGCAGGGTTTGAGAAGAGTTGGCTGATTGCTGCATGAGAGGAGCGAGGTGCAGAGTGTAGCACTGTGTTCGCAAAGGAATGTCAGCAAAAAGAGAGGGCAGAACTGTACCCAGGACATGGACATCTCTCTGCTCCTTGTTAACCTGCCTTGGATGTTTGATGCTGGTACTTTTTAAAAAATGAATTTTATTTATTTGAGAGAGAGAAAGAGACAGACAGAGAGAGAGAGAGAGAGATAATTGGCATGTTAGGGCCTCCAGACACATGTGTCACCTTGGCACCTGGCTTATGTGGGTACTGGGGAATCAAACCTGGGTCCATAGGTTTCACAGGCAAGTGCCCTTAACAGTTAAGCCATCTCTCCAGCCCAGATGGTGGTAATCTTCAACCCACATGCACCCTGGTGGAGGAGACAAGGCCATCATCAGGCAAGAACTCGAGCTTTGACTGCACCTTGCTGGAGTGATGAGCCTCAAAGAGTAGGAGGGACTCAGGTTGGACTAGATGAGAAATGATGGAGAAACATGTCATCAGTGGAGAGAAACAAGTGGACACTGCAAGCCTTAAGTTTGGTCAGCCAGGCCAAATGAGCCAATTGGTGCCATGGTGGCATGTCTGTTATGGCGGAAACCAACTGCTCTCTAATTAGACTGGAGGGCCGCTCCATGGGAGGGAATACACGCCTGGTGCTGAAAACCTAGTCAAAAGCTTATAGCAGGGGAGGTCATGAGCCCTAGGGGTGTAACACCTGCTGGTGTCTGGCTAAATGTATATATTATGCTCACCAAACTGCCCCCAAAATACTTTTCTTAATGTTCATACCTATATATTAATGCTACTCTCACTTTTGGTTAGAGAAGCTTCTCTTTTCAGATAGCGGTGACCACTAGGGTGATGCAAAAGGCACTGTACTGCTGAGAAGAAGTGAAGGAGGAGTATTCAACATTGAAACATCTCTATTGTATCTTCCAAGGCTCAGGGTCCATTGCGGAAGAGGGGGCAAAAAGAATGTAAGAACCAAAGGAAGAGTAGGACTCCTTACAACATGCTCCTCCAGACACAAAATGGCCTGGATATCCATGACCTCACAGTGCCTGGCACTACCTACACAAGACCTGCATAACGGAAGGAAAAAATGATGACATCAAAATAGAAGAGAAACTAATTGGAAGGTGGAGGGAATTCAATAGAGGGTGGATTTGAGAGAGGGGATGGGCATGGGGGAGGGAATTATCATGATTTTATTGTCCATATTTATGGAAACTGTTAATAAAAAGTTAAAATAAAAAGACGTGAGGCCATTGATGTGATAAACCTGACAATGTGGTTTTTGGTCTTTTTGAATTGGTTTGCAGGAGGAATGCGGAAGGAGTTGAAACCTGGAATTTGAGAAACCTTACAATGTTGCAGAACTTGATAGACCATTCTGGAGGGAGTTTGAAGGAGCAGAGGGTCAGAAGTGTGGACTAGGGAGGGTCAGCTTATAAGGTTTCAGAAGGTAAAGAGAACTCTGTCGGGAACAAGGCTGGGAGCAGTTCACATGATATTCTGGCTGTGTTCTGAGTACTTAAGCAAAGTTTGATTTAAAGGCAATAGATTGGGGCTAGATAGATGGCTTAGCAGTTAAGGCGCTTGCCTGTGAAGCCTAAGAACCCAGGTTCGACTAACCAGTACCCATGTAAGCCAGATGCACAAGGTGGCTCATACATCTGGAATTTGTTTGCAGTGGCTGGAAGTCCTGGTGTGCCCACTCTCTCTATCTGCCTCTTTCTTTCTCTCCCTCTCTCTAATAAATAAATAAATAATATTTTTGTAAAGTAATAGATTGGTGTGCTTGGTGGAGGAAAATACAGAGTGGAAGGATATAAAAACTACAAAATTGGGCATAGGAAGAGAAATGTGAACCAGTTTCAGGTCCCAGGCCAGACAACTGCAGTCGGTTCAGCTGCAGTTGTTAAACTGATCAGCACCACGGAGGGCGGGACAGCTGTTCTGCATCAAGGCACCAGGAAGAATGCCTTGGGGTCAACGACCAACCCACTGAAGGCTCCAACTTGTAAGGAATGCAAGTTCTTTTGAAGGAAAGAGGTCTGGAGGAAAAATGAGGAAGGAGTCCCTTGCTCCTCAGGGTCAGACTTCATTCCCCCCTGACAGCAGAGCTTGGCAGCACTACCCACATGGTGCTGGTTTGGGAGTCGTGAAGAATGTGGGAGAGCACGGGTCGGGTCGTGGCACCGTTCCAGAGAGCCACGGAGGCTAGGCAACATGAGGCAGGGGCGACATCCTTGTTGGGAGGCCATTGCAGGTGAACTGGGGGTTGCGGTGGAGACCCTGAGATGTTAGAAATCCAAGTCCATGGTACATCTGCTGGGAAAAGCTGCTGACATGGGGTTGATCCTGTTTAAGAGAGGGGCTGCAGGGAACACAACGGCCCAAGCCTTTCACAGCCCAGACGATGTCATCCCAAGTCGCAGGTGCTGGGCATCGGGCAGCAGGAGCGCATGTTTGCCCTGCAGTTGTTCTTTTGTTTCTCATTTTTCATTGGTCCAGTCTTTCCTCTGCTATGCTCTTGTTCCTCCTTTTTTTGGGGAGGTGGGTGGGGACATTTGCTCTGTGCCATTATGTGTTAGAAGTCTATAATTTGTGTTTTAATTTTACAGGGCTTGTAGTGAAAAGATTGTCTTGACTCTCAGATGAGACTGGACTTCTGAACAGTGTTGGGGCTGGTAGAGACGACGGGGACTTGTAAAGCTGAACTGGATGCATTTTGCATCATGAGATGACCGAGAGTCTGTAGGGGTGTGATGGTGAAGTTTGTTGTCAACTTGATCTGTTTAGGAAATCCACAGACATTCTTCTCGAGTGGATCTCTGAGGTTGTTTCCAGGAAGGATTACCTGAAGGAGGAAGTCCTTCCACAAGGGTGAGTCCTTACCCCAGGGTGGGCAGCCACCTCTTGGAGGGGGCTTTATCTAAGGAAGCTCTGGGAGAAAAGAATCCTTGCCTCCCACCTGGCTGCCAATGCTGCTGGCTGCCTTCCAGTGGGGACTGAAGACCAGCCTGTGAACTAAAGACCAGCATGGACTGAAGACCAGCCTGTGAACTGAAGACCAGCCTGTGAACTGAAGACCAGCGTGGACTAAAGACCAGCGTGGACTGAAGACCAGCGTGGACCGATCAGCTCCGGCTGAAGAGCAGTGTCTCTCCAGGAAGCCTCCAGGCCTTCAGAGCTGGATTGGGACTGCTGAGGCCTCCAGCCTCATGGACTGAGCAGCTACCGGGTTCCTTGACTCTCAGGCCTGCAACCTGCTGTTGCTGGACTGTCGTAAGCTGATGCAATAAAATCCCTTTAAATACAATTCATTCTATTGGTTCTGTTCCTCTAGAGAACCCTGACTAATACAGGGAGTCAGGGCAGAATGTGGTAGTTTGCATGTAAAATGTTCCCCATAAAGTCATGTGTTTGAGATTAAGCCACATTCTTAATTTCCAACTGGTGGAGACTTTGGGAAGTGGAGCCTTACTGGAGGCGGTGTGTCACTGGGGGTGCATTTTGGGGTTTATAGTCTAGCCTGGCTTGCCACCCTTAGCTTGCTCTCCTTCCTCCCTGCTTATGACAGATTTGACACCCAGCTGTCTGCTTCTACCATGCTTCCCTCACCGTGATGAAACGCCCCCTTCCATCTGAAAGCTGAAATCCACCCTTTTCTTTCCGTAAGTTGCTTCTGGCTGGGTGTTTTGTCCCAGCAATTAAAAAAAAAAAAAAAGGTAACTGATACACCTGTACATCGATGCCTGGGTATCCCGACCTTTTAAAATATTTAATTCATTTATTTATTTGAGAAAGGGAGAGAGGGAAAGAGGCAGATAAAGAGAGAATGAGAATGGGAGCACCAGGGCCCCCAGCCACTGCAAACAAACTACAGACACCTGTGCCACTTGGTGCCTCTGGCTTATATGGGTCCTAGGGAATTGGACCTGGGTCCTTAGGCTTTGCGGGCAAGCACTTTAACTGCTAAGCCATCTCTGCAGCCCTCCCACCTTTTGCTTATGTTTCACACATAAGCCTCATGTATCAGAAGGAGGTATTAACGCCCAGGTCATTGGGCAACCACGTGCTATTAGAAATGCTTTAAGACCATACCCGTTCAAACAGAACCACTGACATCCAATAGCTGTGTGACCTTAGGTGTGTCAACTGGACTCGAGGAGCCCCCATTTCTTCTTCCCCTCTAAGAGCAAGAAAACTCATCTTGTGCTCCGGGGGAAGCTGTGAGTCCCGAGGGCCGTGTCTGGCAGAGAGCTGTCCCTCAAGAACATGCTAGGTCAGTCTTACTCCTTGTGCGCCTGCTCAGGACCACCCTGTACAGTCACACATGCGGTTTCCTGTCTACAAATACCTGGTCCAGGAAGTCCACTTACCGATATGAATCCACTAGCCACACTATCTGCCCGAGGGGTCCCTCTGTACCATGACACAAAGGCACTTAGCTGCCAGTGTGGCTGTGGCAGTGGTGGTTTGAATCAGCTATCCCCCCCACCCCCATAAACTCGTGTATTCTGACTGCTTGGTTCCCAGCCGGTGACAATTTGGGAGGTGAAGCTTGCTGGAGGAGGTGTGTTGTTGGGGAGCGGGGGTTAATGGTGTTATAGCCCAGCTCCCCTTTGCCAGAGTTCAGCTCACTCCCCTGTTGCTGTTTTCCAGCTGCTGTGGCAGAGGTGATGTCCAGCTTTTGCTCACGCCATGCGCTGTCCCCTGCCATCATGGAGTTTCCCCTGGAGGCCGTAAGCCAGAATAAAAACCTTCCTCCCAGCAACTTCTTTTGGTCAGGTGCTTTCTGCCAGCAATGAGAAGTTGACGACAGCAGTGGCCGGAGGGTCAGTCAACCCGTGAACACTGGCTCACTCCTTGTAGACAAACGCAGGCTGATCCATCACAGAGAGGGTCATTCATCTGTCCATGACCACACAGCAGTACTGGGTCTCCTCTGACTGTGAAACCCTGCTTCCAGGCCTAAAGAACACAAAATGATTTACAGCCAGGAGCCCCAGGGAGGGGAGCAGAAGTGGTCAGGAGTGGGGGCTGCCCTATAGTCTCTTTCCATCTCTTCTCTCTCATTCCAAAGCAGAACTGAAAATTTGGAGGAAAAAAAAAAAAAAAAGGAAAGTGGCCCAGTTGCTCATTCACAGGCCCCGTGCAGGGAGGTAGATACAGGCCCCTGTGTTGGGCACTGCGCCACCACCCCCACCCGCCTGACCCCTTTCCATGCCTGTGTTCCAGACATCGGAGCTGGCCGCCAGACTATTTAGTCTGGGTTTGGTGACCCTGTGACTGTGGCAAGAAGGGGGCTCAGGTTACAGGCCCCTCTGCAATCATTGTAGCATGCCCCCCTCCCCCACCTACTTCTGGGTCTTACACAAACACCTTCTGCACGGGGAGGGGGCGGGGGGGTTCATGCCACGCGGGCTACTGAGAGACTCAGCTACAGCATCCAGGAATGAGTGTGTTTTGTTAACAAAGCCCTGTCCAAGCTCCTCACCAAACATGGCTACCTCCCAGCCATCCCCCCCCCCCCCGCCCCCGAAATCCCAAGCTCACTGAAAGAAGAGAAGTAGGGTGTGAATTCACACCATTTTCCTGGCTGTGCACTCCATGAATGACTTCACGTTGCTTCAGACAGGGGGAAACTGAGGCTCCAAGGAGAAAAGGGGGCAGGCCTAAGTCCAGAGGTGGAAAAGAGGCAGAGGAGTTGAAGTCACATCTGGGCTCAGCAACTCCCGGCATCCGCCCAGCGGGCGAAGGGAGCATAGGAAGATGTTAGCGTCACATTCAGTTAAGTCCCTTAAAGCCCAGGGTCAGCTGCCCAGGCTGAGGGACTGCTCTTGAGTGACTGCTGAGCCGAGGTGCTGAGTAGCTGGCATCACTGGACGGCGGCCTGTTGGTTCAATACCCCTTTAAGCAATGATCTCAGGAGCTTCAGGGACATATTATAGCCCCATTTAAAAAAAAATGTATGTATTTATTTATTTGAGAGTGAGAAAGAGGCACAGAGAGAGAATGGGCGTGCCAGAGCCTCCAGCCACTGCGAACTCCAGGCGCATGCGCCCCCTTGTGCATCTGGCTTATGTGGGTCCTGGAGGGTGGATCTGGGATCCTTTGGCTTTGCAGGCAAACGCCTTAACCGCTAAGCCATCTCTCCAGCCCGATAGCCCCCCCCCTTTTTTTTTTCAAGTGAAGAAACCGAGGCCCAGAGAGGGCAAGGGAGTTGGGGACAATCAGGCAGCCAGCAAACCCAGGAGCTGGAGTTACAGCTTAAAAATCTGTGCTCTACCCCGGTGGGGTCTCTGTTTCCCCACACACACTTTTTACCAAATGCTAATATATATTCTGCAGAATTTTATGCAGCTCTCTAAGCCGTCCATGTTTACAATATTCTGATTTTGAAAAATCAATAGGAAATGTAAATGCTTTTGTGACAGGGAAGGGAATAAAGATATTAAAAATTAAACCACATTTTAAAACATCTTGGGGTTGGCATGTTGAAAAGTCGCAAAGTTCTGTTCTGGAAAGTTCTGCAAGGGCAGAGCCACCTCGGCACAGAGTTGTCTCGTGGGGGAGGGGTCCCTCCGTGCTTGGTCCTCCCCTCCCCCCGCCCATGGTGCTCCATCCATCGCTGACTCAGCAACAACTGCACCCGCCTCCTGCTGCACCAAGGGCGGCCTGCTAGCCAATTAATTCCGGTTTAATTGTCAGCTCAGAGGCGTAGGCCCCCAGCTAATTCGGTGGAGGGAGGCCTGCCCGGCAGATGCTGGCCACCAGCCCAGGGACTCTGGGAGAAACAGGGACAGTTCTGCAGAAGAGTCTCTTCAGCGTCCTCTCCACTCCAGATCCTGTCTCCCCTGGCTCAGACGGGTCTGCACGCCCCCACCCCTGCCACCAAGGCTCCCAGGATCCATAGGTTGGGTTCCTCCCTGTCCATCCCTGGCCCGCCCCCCCATCCTCAACCTCCCTATATTCATCCCTGGCCTGTCCTTCCTGTGACTGGGCCTCACTTCTGTTCCTCCCTAATCTGTCCCTCCTGTGCTGAGCCTCCCCCGTCCATCCCTGACCTGTCCATGGGCCTTACCTCTGTCCATCCTCTGGCCTCCCCACTGTCCATCCCTGGTCTGTCCCTCCTGTGCCCGGCCTCTACCGGTCCTTCTCTGGCCTTCCTAGCTGCCCAGGCCCTCCTCGTGGGAGCATTAGCGCCTAGGCCTACTTAGCTACGCTCCCAGGCCAGAGCATTGCACCCATGCTCCTGTGCCCAGCGGTGCAGGGGGCGGCGGGTCCAGCAGCAGGTGCCCAGAGGCAGGGGGCAGGGTGGGGGGGAACAGCCCACTGAGGTGCAGGAGGGAAAGGAAGGGGAGATAAGGCAGAAGTAGGCATCTTGAAACAAAGCGGGCAGGAAACAAAGGATATAACAAGAGAAGGGAGTCAAGGGTACACCAGGCAGGGGAAGCTTCTAGAACTTCATGGGCTCCTCCAGTGGCAAGCCTGCACTACAGTCCTGCAAGCCCCACCCTGTCCCTCAACCTGGTACCCATGGGGGCCTCTGAGGCTCATGGTGCTGCCCTCTCTGATTGGCCAGTGGGGCAGGCCAAAGCGCAGTAGCCACGCCCACGGGCCTCTGCTTCTGGAGGAGGCCGAAGCCTTGAGAGCCTAGCCTGGCTTCGGGAATGTTCCAGCCACGCGGGGCGGGGGCGGCCTCCCCTCCTCCCCACCTTCCCACCTCCCCACCACCTAGAAAGCTGTCCAAGCGGAACAGCCAGTACAATAAACACCTCAGCAACCTGCCTCTCATTTGCATATTAGCAGCCTTAATTCGGAGGAAATATGCAAATGTATGCAAAATGAAATCCATCTCATAATGACACAAGGCGATTAAACAATTTTTATGCTTAAATATTCTGTTTAATGAAATCAAACAGACCTGCGCTTGTGACAAGTCCTCCACAGCGTGGAGCATTGAGGGTGTGTGTGTGTGTGTGTGTGTGTGTGTGTGTGTGTGTGTCAGAGAGATACACACGTGTGTGCCTACCAGGCTGCCTGCACCCTCCACTCACTCCCAGACCTTCTTTGTCTTTTTGGTGAGAAGAAAGAGAGAGAGAGAAAAGGTGTGTTTTTGATAACCAAACAAACTGAAAATTATATTACTGAAAACTGCGAAAAGAAGTTAGACCCTATCTGTCTTTGTTTCCACCATTATAAGGCCATAAGATATGCATCCACACCCTGTTGGCTGGAGGAAGGAGGTGTGGGCAGAAGGGGACTCATTGCTGGGGCACCCAAGCTCAGGGCCCAGGAAATGGACCATGGAGCCCTCTGTGCCCCATCCCCAGGGGGCTGGCCTGGCAGGCAGTGTCCTTCTGTACAGCTTCTTTTGCTCAGCTGAGCAGAGCGTGTCCTTGCACTGGTCACTTACGAGACCCTGGGAGGCCATCTTTGTACTTAGGGTAAAAAAAATCTGTTGTGATAGTCACGTGGTGGAAAAGGAGATAAAGATGAGGAAGGCAAGAAAGAGAAGGAGAAAGGAGAGGAAGGAGTAGAGAGGGAGGAGGTAGATGAAGAGAAAGGCATCTGAGATGGGGATACTACAGAGAGAGCAGGGGAATGTAGAAAAGCCACCCAGGATCACAGCTTGCCGCTGTGTTAATGTAACCTGTCCCCGAGCCCAGCCTCTGTGTAGACAAGGAAGTGGAGGCTCAGAGAGTTGAAGCGAACTGTCCAAAGCCACCAAGCACAGAGCTGTGGAGGTCCTACTTAAAGGCAGGTAGTCGAGCTGGTGGGGAATGCAGAGGGACATTTACCATGTCACAGAAGGGAGCAAAGAAAGAAATGGCCGACTGCTGTCCAAAAGGTGGTGAGGGGTTGGAGGGGTGTGCAGGTTTGGGGTCTACAGACTCACCTCAGGATTGGGGGATACTTGATCAGGAATTAATTTGCATATGGAATGCTAGGGCTCCTGGGAAAACTTGCATGAGGTTAGGAAGCTTTCTGTACACACTCTGTGTTCTCAGCTGAAGGGACCCATACTGACCGGTCTGTTGCATCCCACCTCTCTTACTCCCTCACCCCAGAAGGCAGGGTGAAACTGTGAAACTGTGGCCAGTGTTTGGGGAGCATTTTGCTCTCCAGTGCCCCAGGAATCACTCATTCTTCTTTTACTTAGCTTCCCCCTCAGGGGCAAAATCTCCTCCACGGTGGCTCTGAGAACTTCCTGCAATGTTGCTGCAAGTCCCTCAATCCAGGACAAGGAAGACCTCAGAGCTGAGACCTCTGCTGAGGAACAAGGTGGCAAGTGGCCGCCTACCCCAGGCAGTGGCACAGAATTTATTGCAAGCAGAGAGAGAGGGAGGTAGAGAGAATGAATATGAGTGTACCAGGCCTCTTGCCACTCCACTGCAAATGAGTCCAGACACATGCCCCACCTTGTGCATCTGGCTTTACCTGGGCACTGGAGAATCGAACCTGGGCAGTTAAGACTTTACATACAAGTGCCTTTAACCACTGAGCCATCTCTCCAGCCCTGCAATCTTCACTTTAGATTCCCCAAAAATACACAATGTCTTTTAAAAAAACAATAAAAGGGTCAAGGAGCTGGAGAAATGATTTAGCAGTTAAGGTGCTTGCCTGTGAAACCTAAGGACCCAGGTTCGATTCCCCAGGACCTGGCATTCATTCCCCAAATCCTCTGCAATAAATGAATAAAATATATTTTATTTATATTTATTTATTTGAGGGAGGGAGAGAGAACTAGAGAGAGAGAAAGGAAAGAAGGGAGGAAGGGAGGGAGGGAAGGAGAGAATGGTCATACCAGGGAATCCAGCCACTGCAAACGAACTCCAGACCCATGTGCCACCTTGTGCATCTGGCTTACATGGCTCCTGGGGAATTGAACCTGAGTCCTTTGGCTTCACAAGCAAGCACTTTAACTGCGCTAAGCCATCTCTCTAGCACCCCTCCCCCACCAAAATTTTAAAGGATCATAAAAGTTGCAACCACTCAGCATTCCCCAAGTATCCTCCATTATCCTACACATTTGCACTTCACTAAACGCGCACCCAATCCTAGATATGTAAGGAAGCAAGATCCGAAGCTTCCAGTTATGGTGTGACGTCACCCAGCTGGTTAAGCCTTGAGGGCAAAATCAGAGTTCCAATGATCCAGTGGGAATAAGGACAGCCAAGCTGTCATTTATGGGTGTGTCCCACGCTGACAGAGCCCAGCAGTCCTCTGAGGCCCACAGCATTCAGGCCCAAAGCCACATGGTCAGTCACCGGCAGTAAGGACAGGTGTCTGGGCATCCTGGCTCCAGGCCAAAATCTGGGAAGCCACCTTAGATCTGTAAAGCAATTTCCGGGGATCCTTGGTGCTATTCATCATCTCAGTCTCCTCCTGGTTCTGAGGTTAATGGATTTGAGACAAGGGCATTTCATTAGAAATTAGGAGAGAAATATTTATTATTAATATTTCAAGATAAAAGACATGGTGAGGGCTGGAGACATGGCTTAGTGGTTGAGACACTTACCTGCAAAGCCAAAGGACCCAGATTCCATTCTCTAGGACCCACGTAAGTCAGACACAAGGTGGATCGTGTGTCTGGAGTTCGTTTGCAGTGGCTAAAGGCCCTTGCACTCCTCTCTCTCTCAAATAAATTTAAGGGCTGGAGAGATGGCTTTAAGGTGCTTGCCTGCAAAGCCCAAGGACCCATGTTCTACTCTCCAGATCCACATTAGCCAGATGCACAAAGGTGAGGCAAGTGCAAGGTCACACATGCCCACTAGGTGGCACAAGCATCTGGAGTTCAATGGCAGTGGCTGAGACCCTGGCGTGTCAATTATCTCTTTCTCTTGCTCTCTAAAAATAATTAAATTAAATTAAATTAAATTAAATTAAATTCAAAAAATAAATTTAAAAGAAAGACATGGTGGGAAGATGTTGGCTTCATCTTGCTGCTGGAAGAGCAGATGTGTCACTTCTGAAGTGGAAGAATGGAGTGCACCCTTCTCATTGGCTCCAGAGAGCACATTGTACTAGCATGAAGTGTGCTGTGACCCTGGCATCCTGGCTGGGCATCTCTAAGCTTAGTTATCAGTTGTTCCTGTCTCTCTTTCTCTCTGTTTTTTTTTTTTTTTTTCCAAGGTAGGGTCTTGCTCTAGCTCAGGCTGACCTGGAATTCACTATGTAAACTCAGGGTGGCCTCATACTCACAGTGATCCTCCTACCTCTGCCTCCAAGTGCTGGGATTCGAGACATGCGCCACCATGCCTGGCTTGTTCCTGACTCTTTCTGGAAAGATTTGCAGCTTGGGTCTTTGGTTGCCATTCAAGCTGAGAGTAGGAGAGCACACACTCAAATTCATTCCTGTATTCCTCCATCCAGCACTACTTACCTGTGCTGAGCTCTTGGGAAGTCACATGGATGGGACATAGGAGCCATTTATGACATGACCTGGTTACAACACTAAACGTAAATGGCACAAATTCATTGCTGCTCCTTTGTGCTAGCACAACTAGATCGACAAATACAAACTTGGGCTTGCCTGAAATGGAGGCGAGCTTCCAAGGCTAGGGTGGAGCCTGGGAAATAGCATGGAAGTGAGGGGGGCACAGGGTGCAGTGTTTGCAGAGCTCCAGGGTGGGGATGGGGGCGTTAGGCTAAGCCCTAGAGAAGGGCTGTGGGGATGCAGACAGATGGCTGAGCACTGAGGCCACCAGACACAGCACATTTGCATGTCACCCTTCTCCTTCCACTCGCAGAGCCATGGTTAAGGCAAGTCAGAACAAGCCTGTTGTGAGCCCAGAGAGTCTGGTGGAGAAGTCATTCCTGGATGCCTTGGCCCTCTGGGTCTGACTGCATGGCCGTGAGTCTTAAGTAGAAGAGAGTCACTGGAGACAAAAACCCTGATGAGGGTTAGCATCCTGTGGCCAACTGGTCTTTCCAGGGAGCAGGACCCAGTGACATCAGCTGAAGACCAGAGTTGTGCCTGCCTTCCCGCAGCCTGCCACTCTCTGCTCCCAGTGTTATCTATGATCCCTCAGCCATACTTTCCCTCTCCACCACTCCACGGCCACGGGAAGGGAACACAGAGCTACAGGTATAGGGGCCCGGCCTTCCATCTTGGAGCACAGCACTGGCCCATAGGAGGAGGGAGGGTATAATCTGGGGTCTTGCTCCCCTCTCAGTGGGGTGGCACATTTATCAACCCAGCTGGATGTGGGTGGGGCTGAGGACTGAGGATCCTCCCTGGGAGCACCCCTGAGGGGACCATGTTTTCTCCACAGGAGTATCTTTCTCCCTCAGCTGAGACCCTGGGGACAGGTGGGACAAAGCACTGCCCCCTTCTCCAGGGACTAGCTAGTCATAGTAACTAAAGTATAATGTTTTCTTGTTCCCTGTGCATTCTCATGCCTCCGTATTATTCTTTCTCCCTCTCCTGACACAACTGGGACACACCAATTTTACATTCAGAGATAGACAACCAAGCTATTTAAGAAGCAATATCCAAGCTGGGCGTGGTGGCGCATGCCTTTAATCCCAGCACTTGGGAGGCAGAGGTAGGAGGATCACTGTGAGTTTGAGGCCACCCTGAGACTACAGAGTGAATTCCAGGTCAGCCTGGGCTACAGTGAGACCCTACCTCAAAAAATAAATAAATAAAAAGGAAACAATTTCCAGAATTGCCCAACCTTAGGACTTTTGTTCCCAAACACCCATGACCTGATGGTATAGGACAATGAGGACCTTCAGCCCCTGGCTGCCGAGCACCCTGGGTGAGTCCCCAGCTCTCTTTCTGTTCCTGTACCCCGAGCAGCCAGCAGCACCTCCATTCTTGGGCTCCTGGATCCCACGACCCCCACACCTACAAAGTGACCCAGAACCATGAAAACCACCCTGAAGACCTTCCCTCCTGGCCTGGAAGAGACGCGAGGGGATTTGAATAGAGTCCCTCTTGGCCGGGGCCCACCCAGTCTTCCATCCGTGCCTTTCCTTTCAGGTCAGCGGAGAATTCAGTGTTTCCTCTGGAATGGGGGTGGGGGGGCACAGATGTCAGTAAAATAAAAATCCCCACAGAGCACCCCCCAACTCCCCACCATTTGTGCTGTTGCTGCCACTCACCATAAAGAGGACAAGCAGAGAAACTCGATCCTGGGCTTCATGGGCCAAGCCAACCCCCGGGGAGTGCCCTGAGGAAGGCAGGACCCCGGGCTCGGCTCCTGCCAGCAGAGTGGGCTTAATGACTTGTGCAGACCTGCGCCTTCCAGCATGAGCCGGGATTCCCGCGCTGAGGTCTGGGCTAGAACTCCACCCCACCAGAGTCCACTCCCCCACCCCCCTCCCCGGGTGTCTCTTGCATTCTTTGCTGCTGTCCGCCCTCCCCCGCCCCACCCCCCCCCAATCCCTCCATGATATCCAAGAAGCTTGAGAAAGCCCAGGCGGACATGATCACTTTACCAGGACCTCATTAATTTGGCATCCTTGGCTGGGCTGCGGGAGGTGTCATTCAGAGCTTGAGAGACAGAAAGGCCCTCGGGTAGCCTGCAAGCTCAGGTCTGACCGGGAGTTGTGACCACTGTCCTGACTCTTGGCTCTGCAGCCCAGATTCTGCTCTAGTCCCCTTGGACTCTTCACTCATCCCACCAGGCTGCATTTGCATTCTCAGTGTCGCTCCACCCTGTCCCCGCACAATGTCCTCCACCCATAGGGTCCTTCGTGTCTCTCCACCCTCTCCCTACATAATGTTCTCCACCCATAGCGTCCTTATGCTCTCCCCCATCTCCTCACATAATGTTTCAGCGTCCTTCGTGTCTCTCCGCCCTGTCCCCACACAACGTCCTCCACCCATAGCGTCCTTCGTGTCTCTCCGCCCTGTCCCCGCACAACGTCCTCCACCCATAGCGTCCTTCGTGTCTCTCCGCCCTGTCCCCGCACAACGTCCTCCACCCATAGCGTCCTTCGTGTCTCTCCGCCCTGTCCCCACACAACGTCCTCCACCCATAGCGTCCTTCGTGTCTCGCTCCACCATCTCCCCGCACAACGTTCTCCAGCCATAGCACCCTTATGTCCCTCTGCCCTCTCCCAGCCACAGCTAGCTTTTCCACTCAGCAAACTAGGAACCACCTCAGGGCTTTTGCACCTGCTCTTCTTGTAGTCTAGAAAAGTATTTCTCTGGAGGTCTCTGCATGGCTGTCTCCTGGTTATTGAAGATCTAGCTGAACCTCATTCAAAATAGTCTGTGTCAGAAAGACCCTAGGACCCCCCTCCCGCCAATAATTCTCTCTTCCTAATAGAAGCACCTTGGTGTAATCCCTCCCCTTCAGGTAGGGTGTCCTGTGACTCCTTACTGACCAATGACTATGGCACAGATAGAAGAGATAGAAAGTGGAACCGGATGGGCTGGAGAGATGGCTTAGCATTTAAGGCACTTGTCTGCAAAAGTTAATGACCTGAGTTCAGTTTCCCAGTACCCGTGTAATGCCCGATGCACAAGGTGGCACATGCATCTGGAGTTTGTTTGCAGTATCTGGAGGCCCTGGTGTTCCCATTCTCTCTGTCTCTCTTCTCTCTCCTTGCAAATAAATAAATAAAAATTTTGTTTTAAAAAAAGAAAGAAGCCAGGTGTGGTAGTGCACGCCTTTAATCCCAGCACTTGGGAGGCAGAGGTAGGAGGATTGTTCTGAGTTCAAAGCCATTCTGAGACTACATAGTGAATTCCAGGTCAACCTGGGCCAGAGTGAGACCCTACCTCGAAACCCACCCCCTCCCCCCCCAAAAAAAAAGAAAGAAAGAAAGTGGATCATGACACTTGTGAACTACTTCTATTGTGTAGCTATGGGAAATCATTCTGGATGTGCCTGGCTTAATGAAGTCCTTTTAAAGAGGGATTGAGGGGCTTGAGAGATGGCTCAGCAGTTCAAGGTACATCAGGCAAAGCCTGATGGCTCAAGTTCAATTTCCCAGTTCTCACATAGAGCCAGATGCACAAAGGAGAGCATGCATCGGGAATTCATTTGCAGTGACAGGAAGCCCTGGTGTACCCATCCCCCCCCCACCGCCATCTGCCTCTTTCTCTCTGTCTCTGTCAAATAAATAATAAAAATTTATATATAGATATAGATATAGATGTTTAAAAAATAGGGACTGAGTCCTAGGGAGAAGAGTCTTAATGTGTTTTCTGTTGCGACAGTGAAATATTCAGAACTCATAAAGAAAATGGGTTTATTTAATGCCCAGTTTTAGAGACTGAAAAATCCAAAATTTAAGCTGGACGTGGTGGCGCATGCCTTTAATCCAAGCACTCGGGAGGCAGAGGTAGGAGGATCGTCATGAGTTCAAGGCCACCCTGAAACTACATAGTGAATTCCAGGTCAGCCTGGGCTAGAGTGAGATCCTACCTTGAAAAACCAAAAAAAATTAAAAAATAAAAAAATAAAAAAATCCAAAATTGGGGTGGGTCGCATTGGTTCAGCCTGAGTCAGATGGTGTCATGCTGGGTGGCTTCATGTCATGTGGAGTGGTGGCAGGTGGAGTTACGGTAGCTGGATGCTGTTATGTTGGTGGCTTGAGGGGTTGGTGGTGGTGGTGGATGGCATCCTGGCGGATGGATACGTGCCAGTAGCACACTGGTTCACACAGCAGCAGAGCATTGCGGGCCAGGTGATGTGGAGACAGTAAGCTGAAAAGTGTGTGTGTAGGGGGGTCGGGCTTCCTCTTCCATAATGACTCACTCTTGGGGTCTCATTAGAAATTGCATTAATGGGCTGGAGAGATGGCTTAGCGGTTTAGGCATCTGCCTGCCAAGCCTAAGAACGCCCGTTCGATTTTCCAGGTCCCACGTTTAGCCAGATGCAAGTGATGCAAGGGCACAATGCTGCACTTGCCCACAAGGGGGCGCATGTGTCTGGAGTTTGTTCACAGTGGCTGAGAGGCTGCTGGCACTCCCATTCTCTCTTTCTGCTTCTTCTTCTCTGTCTCTCTCAAATAATAATAATAATAATAACAATAAAAAGAAATTGCATTAATTCCTCCCAACAGTGGCACCTCAGTGGCCCAGTCACCTCCCACTGGACTCTGGTCCCATCACTTCCCGACACCGCTGCTCTGAGGACCAAGTTTGCCATCCATGAGACGATGGAGATGACCGAAGCCATATCTAATCCATGGCAGAGAGAGAAGCCATCTTTGGCTGACAGCCAGCAAGAAGCAGGGGTCTTCACTCTGAGGGCCCCAAGGACATGAGGCCACAAGGTACTTAGAGGCTGGTCGCTCAGCATTGAGCCTGCTGCTGAGAAGTCAGATGGCTTCTTGACATAGTGTGGGAGGCTGGAGAAGCCCTACCGCATCGCCTGGCCTTTGGACCATGAAGCCAGCCTCACTGGGAAAGGGTGCCACTTACAGCATGAATACCACAGGCACGCTGTTGGCTGAGTGGCAGCCCATGCCGACGGCTTGGTCTCTTTTGCCTTCTTTCCTGCCTCCTGGGTTTGGTCTCCTGCTACTCTGCAAGAGTCTGATGGCAACTGCTGTGACCCAACCCCCTCTCTCTTCTCCTGGCCTGCAGGAGAGCACCTTTCACCTGTCCTGATTAGTCCTACATTCCTGAAAAGAGCAGGTGTACAATAAATGTGTTTCTTTTTTGAGAGAGAGAGAGAGAGAGAGAGAGAGAGAGAGCAGATAGAGAATGGGCGTGCCAGTGGCCTCTCAGACACTGTGAACGAACTCCAGATGCATGCGCCCTCTTGTGGGCAAGTGTGGCATTGCGCCCTTGCATCACTTTGCATCTGGCTAAATGTGGGACCTGGAGAATTGAACAGACATTCTTAGGCTTCGCAGGCAGGTGCCTTAACCACTAAGCCATCTCTCCAGCCCCAATAAATGTTTTTAAACGTACAGTAAATGAGTAAATGACAGTATAACCTCATGAACCAGAAACATTGAGAGAGAATCTTTTCACCTTCAACAAAGTTTATATGTGTGTGTATGTATGTATATATGTATCTATCAGGTGAAACCCATGCAAAAAACAAAATTGAAGACAAACTTAGGGAAACAAGCTCTGAAATTTCTATCTCCATAAGAGTCTCTGTGTTTTACCTTAGAAAGTAGTTCAGAGGCTGGAGAGATAGCTAAGCGTTAAGACGCTTGCATGCAAAGTCTAACGGCCCCAGATTCGATTCCTCAGTAACTGTGTAAAGCCAAGTGGCACATGCATCTGGAGTTCATTTGCAGCAGCTGGAGGCTCTGGAGTGCCCATTCCCCACCCCCTTTCACTCTCACTCTATCTCCTTGCAAAGAAAGAAAGGAAGGAAGAAGGAAAGAAAGAAAGAATCAGTACAACTGTAAACAGAAAGCCCCTGAAGTGGGTGAAAAGATGTTCCCCTGATGCAGGGATGAGAGAGACCCATCAGAATTCCACCTAGAGCCACCTTTGCCGGATGTCCAGGCAAAAATCATCAATGGGATGAGGCTGTCAGCAACAGCCTGATGCATGTTGATGAGGCTGCCAGGAGCAGGACCCTTATCACCAGGAGAAGCGAGTGGTGTGACAGCATGGGACCATGGCAGACCCTGGGCCCATCTCCCAGGGCCAGTGTCTGCCTGGATCCTTGCCCCCACCCCTTCCACCCACACCCCCAGCCTGGCCTCTGCAATCTCTCTCCTTCCTGCCTAGCTGCTCTCAACTGAGACAGTCTGGTCACCTAATATGGTTACAGCGGTCCTCAGGCATGCCAAAGGATGGCCATTGGCTTGCTTGGACATGCACTCCAATGGTGGCTGTACATTTGACCACCAGTGCAATGAGCCAGATGCATGCCCTCACCGGAACTCAGTTGTGCACAAAATGTGGATGTGGAGGCCTGGAGAGATTGCTCAGTGGTTAAGGTGCTTGCCTGCCAAACCAAAGGATCCTGGTTCAATTCCCAAGTACCCATGTAAGCCAGATGAATAGGGTGGCACATGCATCTGGAGTTTGTTTGTAGTGGCTGAAAGCCCTGGTGTGCCCATTCTCTCTCTCTTCTCGATCTGCCTCTTTCTCTCTCTCTCTCAAATAAATAAATGCGGATGTGGGATATTGGCTCTGAGGCTTCTCCAAGCTGGAACTATGGTTAACTCTGGGCCACTGAGTTTCAGACCAAAGCAGCTATATTGGAATGGGGCTGGGGGATCATCTCTGGGGAAATGAAAAAATGTTCATAGGGTTGGAGAGATTCTCAGTGGTTAAAGACACTTGCTTGCAAAGCCTGGTGGCCTGAGTTAGATTCCCCAAATACCCACATAAAGCCAGATGCACAAAGTGGCGCATGCATCTGGAGTTCATTTACAGAGGCAAGAGGTCCTGGCATGTCCTGGTGTGCCTGTTCTCTCTCTCTCTCTCTCTCTCTCTGTCTCATTAAAAATTATTTTTGAGAAGTGCTCATAGCTCCTGGTTTGGCTGGGCTATGGCAAAGGAGGCAGCTGAAGACTGTCTGCGAGAGGGGTCAGGAATGAATTTCAGCTGGGGCTCAGCTCTGTTCAGGAGAGTCTCCCCTCTGTTAGGAAGCTACTTTGGGTGAGTTGAGTAGGCGATGAGAGAGTGAGGGGTCAGAAGCAGATCAGATGGTCCCAGTCCTCCCTCTTAGGCCCCTCTGTGTCAGTCACTGGACTTTTTTGTTTTTAAAGATATTACTTACAGCTGGAGAGATAGCTTAGTGGTTAAAGCACTTGCCTGTGAAGCCTAAAGACCCATGTTCGATTCCCTAGGACTCACATAAGCCAGTGGCACATAGTGGCACATGCATATGGAATTCGTGAGTAGCTGGAGGCCCTGGTGAGCCCATTCTCTCTCTCTCTCTCTCTCTTTCTCTCTCAAATAAATAAATATAGATAAAATGTTTAATATATATATTATTTATTTGAGAGAGAGAGAAAGAGGCAAAGAGAGAGGAGTATGGGCACATTAGGGCCTCCTGCCACTGCAAATGAACTCCAGACACATGTGCCACGTTGTGCATCTGGCTTTACGTGGTTACTGGGGAATCTAACCCAGACTGTCAGGCTTTGCAGGCAAGTGCCTTTAACTGCTGAGCCATCTCTCCAGCCCAGACACTGGGCTTTCTACCTGTCATCAAAGATCTAACAGGCTCCAGGGCAGGTTCGTGGAACACTTCTCCTCCCCTGTTCCTCTAGACCGGGAGCACCAGCCACTCACTGTGCTGTCAGTCCCATCATGTTAGCTGCCTTGGTTGGTTGTTAACCCTGGCAGGCCTCAAGTGGAATCAGTTGAAAATACCACAGTGATAGTTCGGGTCGATGGTCCATCTCACTGGCCCGAAAAGCACATAGAAGTAGTGATGAACACTCCCCTCTGGGGGTCTGTGAGCGCGGTTCCTGGGAGGTAAGCTAAGGGGGAGGACCCCACCCCACCCTGAATGAGGGCAGCACCATCCCACAGGCTGGGGCCCTGGTGAAATCAAAGAGGGAAAAGGAGAAAGCCCAGAGTGCAGGCTTCTCTCGCTGCTCCTCCCATGACGAGAGCAGCCTCCTTGGCCAAGCACACAGGGTGCCTACCCTGACACCCTGACACCCTGACTCAGGCCCCAAGCAAAGGAGCCCACCATGAGTTAAAGCTCTGAGACCATGAACCATCGCCAATTCCCTCTTCCCTAAGTTGTTATGTATTCTGTCACAGCAATGAAAACTGACTAACACACCACTTATTTCCCACTGGGTCTCTGAAACACCATCCATCCACTCATATGTCCACCACCCGCTGATCAATATGTCCACTCATTCGTAGATCCGTCAGTCATCAATGCTGCTACATACCTGTCCGTCCATCCATCCATCCATCCATCCATCCATCCACCCACCACCTCCCCAGCAATGTAAACATGCATTTGTGTATCCATAGACCCATTCACCTGTCCATCATTCACCCGCTCACTCACCCATTCATCCATAATCCGCTTATCAATGAATGATTCCATCTGTCTACCCACCCACACATCTGTCCTTCCACCCACCCATCCACTTCTCCATCCACCCATCCATTGATTGGCCATTCAACTTACGTGCAGGTGGTACCAGCTGAACAATGTCATGAGAGCTTTACATAGCGACCTGGTTAAAGTCTGACAATCCTTTGAACTTTTAACTGTCATTACCTTGCTTGTCACTTGTCAAAGAGATCTCCCTAGATCCCCAAGCTTCAAGCAGCATTTCTGTCCTGTCATCCTCTCCCCCAGCTTACATTTTTCTCTCTTTTTTTAAGTATTTATTTGTTTGAGAGAGAGAAAGAGGCAGAGAGAGAGAGAGAGAATGGGAACACCAGGCCCTCCAGTCACTGCAAATGAACTCCAGATGCATGCCCCCTTTGTGCATCTGGCTCACGTGGGTCCTGGGGAATCAAACTGGGATCCTTGGGCTTTGCAGGCAAACACCTTAACCGCTAAACCATCTCTCCAACCCACATTTTTCTTTTAACTGTGACCACCTTATCTTTGGCATTTCTTCATTGCCTTTTTTGATGCTCACCACACACCTTCATGGCCCCTGACACAATCTCTAGATCCCAGGCCGGCTTTGGGTGCACAGCAGATGTTTAAGAACACACAGAGAAAGCTGGGATGTGAACACTAAATTTCCAGAGGGAAGCCACCTGCTTTGATGATGGCACACAAGACTAGAGTCAGGTCTGCCGTGAGCCACTCCACACTACCATCCAGGTCCTTTCTGAGGAGCTGACTGGGCCCAACTGCCCACGGGTGCAGTCTGCATTTCCTGTCTTGCCACAAGCTGAGCTTCAGTAGTTATTTTTTTTCTTTTTCCCCCTTTTGATCTTTTTAGTTCTCTGAAATTGTGCCATGTTTGGACTCCTCTGGCCAGGGAAGGAATGTTATGGAACATGTCCCACCACCACCAACACACACACACACACACACACACACACACACACACACACTTCAAGGCCAGTGTGTTGTGCTTCATGTGCCAGCCTCATGGGGAGAGTGGTGTTTTAGGCACCCAGCTGAATCTTACACTGCCCGTGGCCCAGGTCACACAGCACCTAAGTGTCAGGTCAGCACTGGGGCTGGATTCTGGCTGCTTCTGGGGTGCATGTGCACCATGCTATGTTGCTTTCGAGGCTCCAGATGCAAGGAAGACCGTGTTAATCAATGAAACCAGAGTGGCTGCAAGATCCTGGGAGCTCCAGGGACCAGGCGTCATGCTAAACACTTTATAGGCACCTACTCCATCCGTCTACAGAAGAGGAAGCAGGCTGCTGCCAGTGCTGCACTGAGTAGGCAAAGCCACTGTCATTAACTCATAACCACCTTCCCCCAGCCACCCCTTCTCCCAGGGCATCACTGCCAAGGCCATAGGCTGGTGTGCTGAGTGGTGGCCCCAGACAATGTCAGCCATGGCTTGGGACAAACCCAAGTGCCCTTGTAGCAGATAAAAAAGTGTCCAGAGGACTGTATGACCTTGGGTTGGGGACTCTGAACCTTGGAACACCTTTGACAAAACCTGTCTGTCTCCAGGGGCTGAGCCACATTATAGGCGACTGTGGTTGCTTGGTTAGACTTCCTCGCTCAGACTTCAAGTTCTTACTCCAAGCCT
Source organism: Orientallactaga sibirica (assembly GCA_036365145.1). Classification (NCBI taxonomy): domain Eukaryota; kingdom Metazoa; phylum Chordata; class Mammalia; order Rodentia; family Dipodidae; genus Orientallactaga; species Orientallactaga sibirica. Next base: position 3,788,278 of record JAEOAD010000026.1, on the reverse strand, counting down.
GGGGATGAACAGCTGTCCTTACTTGCAGGCTCCAGCTCCTGAAGGGCCGGGGGTCCCCAAGTTTCCTGTCAATCCCTTGGTCCATTCTTTCTCAGCACAGTGCACATAAAGATCCAACCATGTAGGCACAATGCCCACCTGTTGTGCAGGTGTCAGGGACCCAGGCTGTGCCAGCACACTGAATCTCCCCACCACTGTTTGAGGAGATGTACCCATTTCCCAGGGAGAAAACCGAGGCACGGTGTGTCTATGGGATGGCAACGTATTTCCTTTGAAGGGCGGAGCGTGTGGGCTTGGCAGCATCCTCTAGGCACTTTAGTGCAAAAGCAGCCACAACCATCCACATACACATCTCTGTTCCAATAAAGCTTTATTGGCAAAAAGAAAAGAGCTGGCTCTCAAGGCTGGCACACACAGATCCTGGCTTATGCGACCTGCCCACACGTTCCTGTGGTACGGAAATGACAGATACATTTACCATCAAGTCGTGAGAATGCTGTGCTCACCTCACTGGTGTACACTACGTATGGTTAATATTATATGTCACCTGGACCTTGGCCACATGGTGCCCAGGTATCTGGTCATGAGTCTGGGAAGATGTTTCTGGATAAGACATGATCCTGGTGGATCATATCTCCAAGTAGATCAAACCTTCCTGGGGATCACATTCCCCGGGTGTAACACAGCCCCCCGTGGATGACATAGCACTGTGGATCACATTTTTTAAAAGATTTTTATTTATATTTATTTGAGACAGAAAGAGGGAGAGAGAGAGTGAGAAAGGGCACGCCAGGACCTCTAGCCACTGCAAATGAACTCCAGACATATGTGCCACCATGTGCATCTGGCTTACGTGGGACCTGGAGAATCGAACCGGGCTCCTTAGGCTTTGCAGGCATGCACCTTAACCGCTAAGCCAGCTCTCCAGACCATGTGGATCACACTCCCTGGTGGGCCACAGCTGCATTTGGACACATCTACAAGTAAACCAAAAGCCACACCCCCAGGTGTACCACACCACCAGACCTCATTTAAATTGCTTTTTTAAAAAAATTTTTTTGGAGAGAGACACAGAGATAGAGAGACAGAGAGAGAGGGAGAGGAAGACAGATAGAGATGGGTGCACCAGCAACCTCTCAGCTGCTGTGAACGAAATCCAGATGCATGCGCCCCCTTGTGGGCAATTGCAGCATTGCGCCTTTGCATCACTTTTGCATCTGGCTAAACGTGGGACGTGGAGATTGGAACCAGCGTTCTTAGGCTTTGCAGGCAGGCACCTTAACCGCTAAGCCCTCCCTCCAACCCAAATTGCTTTTTTTTTTTTTTTTTTTTTAAATATTGTGTTTATTTGAGAGAGAGAGAGAGAGAGAGAGAGAGGCAGATAGAGAAAAAGAGATGGGTGCACCAAGACCTTTAACCAAGCCAATGAACTCCAGACATGTGCCACCTTGTATATCTGGCTTTACATGGGTCCTTTGGCTTTGCAGCCAAACGCCTTAACCTCTGAGCCATCTCTTCAGTCCCCAAGTTGCTTCTTTATTTAGTACTGAAAGTGAGCTCAGGCCTTCAGTCCTGCTAGACAAGTGCTGAACTCATGCCCACCCCACCCCAACTTCATGGAATCTGTCGAGAGCCTGGATCCAGTGAAAGCCTGGGCAGGAAAGAATTCCTTCCCTTCCTCGCTTTGAGTGGAGACATCAGTCTCTTGTCTTTGAACTTGGACTTGGTCGGCCTGTTAGTTTCTAGCTTGCAGATGTGGGGCTTGTAGGTCGCATAACCACGTGACCAAGTCCTTCCCAGAATCCCTTCTCCTTACATACATAGGTTGTTCCTCTGAAGAACTGGGACCCCCATAGTATTGTTTTTATTTCTGCACCCTTCTGCGGGGTGGGGAATGAAGGCATGGACTGCTGGAGTCACTCTACAGGCTGATGGCAGAGAAACCCCAGCACTGGTGGCACCAGGGCCAGGTTGTCGAGCCACCTCTGGAGGGTCACACAGGCATGTGTGAAGGGACCTCAGCATGGCTTTCCAGGTCCTTCCCAGAGTGGCCTCAGAATGCTTTTCCTGTCTCTTCCCTTGCTCACATGGCTGTTGCTCAGCCCTTTGTGTTCCTTTTTTTTTTTCCACCTCCTGCTCTGGCCCCTATGGTTCCTGGCATCTTCCTCCTCATCTCCCTTCTCTCATGTGTGGGTTGTATCTCTTCTCCAGAATCCTTTGCTTCTCCTAAGCTGCCCTGTGCTGCTCTACACACATCGACGCCCTGCTCACGCCCCTCTTCCTGAGGGTGGGCCTGGGGATGCACCCAGAAGTTATTTACCCAGGAATGAATTGTCAGACACCAGCTTCTCCAGGCACTGGGTTGGGTCCTGCCTGGGTGAATTGGACAGAGTCTGATTCTAGGACCAAGGCAGACAGGCCGGGCTCAGCCTGCAGGGTACACAGAACCCAGGGCCTCTGTGAGGTCCTGTCTTAGTGAAAACCACTGGCCCTGATCCTCCTGGATAGACAAGCACCCCATGGTGTATGTGTGTGTGTGTGTGAGAGAGAGAGAGAGAGAGAGAGAGAGAGAGAGAGAGAGAAGGGGGTATTTTATAGTTAAACAGTGTGGCAGTTTGGATGGATGTCCCCCAGTAGATACAGGAGTTTATTCAAGTTTGTAATTTAGATCTGCAGCCCCCTGGCTGGAGGAGGTGTCACTGTGGGCAGATCTTAGGGTCCAGCCCCAAGGCTGATCTGAATTCCAACCTGAGATCTGCAAAGCGCCTGAGTTCTGCCTGGGGTTCCTGAAGTGTGCTTGCTTGTAGTGGTTTTATGCTTTTCTCTGCTTGGGTCTGTGAAAGGATGGGTGGGGGAAGGTCAACTTTTTCTGCCATTATAGAACTTTCTCTGGATCTGTGATTTTCTTTCTTTCTTTCTTTTTTTCTTTTTTTTTGATTTTTTTGAGGTAGGGTCTCACTCCAGCTCAGATTGACCTGGAATTCACTATGTAGTCTCAGGGTGGCCTTGAACTCATAGTGAACCTCCTACCTGTCTCCCCAGTGCTGGGATTAAAGGCGTGCGCCACCATGCGCAGCAGGAGCTGTAATTTTCAAATCAATCCCTTCTTCCATAATGGTGTCTGGTCTGGAAGTTCATCTCAGCGAACTGAGACTAACTGTTACAAACAGTGACTGCGAAACCCTCACCTCTGGGAAAGGCTGATCCTGGGCTGTTTCCCCCTGGAGAATGAGGCCAGAACAGAGAAGCGAAGGGCAGAGGGGAGAAGAGCTTTCCTCCCAGGGGACTGTGCAGCTTGGTCTGGAGTAGGAAGCCACTTGGGCAGTCATACAGGGAGGTGGGAAGGGCAGGATTCAAGTTCCTGTGTGTCCTCCATAATGGAGCTGACAGACCCAATCTTCCCGGTGACGGGGGGGGGGGGGAGAGTGGTGTCCCCCTGGAAGATGGAGGCCCGCTTCCTCCAATGTGGCTGAAGTCAGCCTGTGAGAAGAGTCCCAGCTAGGCAGATTAAACCTCAAAAATGCTTAAAGCTGGGAGGGGGGCAATGGCCATTGTTCAGAACACCCACCCATCTGCTGGGAGTCTTAAGCTTGTTCCCTGAACTCCAGCCCCATGCTTGTCCCTGCTCCCTAGTCTTGTGGTGGGGGACAACTGTAGAAACTCAGGGACCTGTTTTCCCAGATCTGCCTTTTTTTTTTTTTTTTTTTTGAGGTAGGGTCTCACACTAGCCCAGGCTGACCTGGAATTTTTTTTTTTTTTGAGGTCACTCTGTAGTCCCAGGCTGACCTGGAATTCACTAAATCACAAATCATCCTCCCATCATCTCTGCCTCCGGAGTGCTGGGATTAAAGGTGTGCACCACCATGCCTGGCCAGATTGGCCTTTTGTCAGTTCGTTGTGTGACCTTGGGCAAGTTATTTAGTCATTTGGCCTTTGCTTTCCTCATCTGTTACCAGTGATAACACTTGTCAGGGAACCCTCAAAGGGTCCCTTGAGCTATCTGGTGGGCACAGGGGGTGGTGACATGAGCAAAGGAGGCTTCCTGGAGGAGAGACGGGGAGTTGACTGTAGGACAAGGTGAGCCAGGGGAGGTGGTTCACAGAAGAGGGTTGTGGTCAGGTGAGCGTCTGAGATACAGCAGAAGCCGGGGTGGCTCTCTTCTTCCTAATCAGAGGGGACAGGAATGTGTCCTTATTTCAAAGTAGGAGGACGATCACCTTTGATAATCAAACCCTCTCAACTGGGCCCCTCAACCTGCAGCCAGGGAAGACAACGGTGGAGCTTTCCGGAGCAAGGGCTTACTCCTGACCTTGGGGTCCTCAAGAGGCCGCTCCAGAGTGGGGGTTAAGGTCGAGGGGGGACCTGCTCAGGCATTCCATGCAGCTGCCTCCCCAGAGCATCACTGGCCAGGAATGTGGGAGCAAAAAAAGGTCATGCTTATCGCTCTCCCCAGCAAGAGCCGGCTCCCTCGGCTGTCTGTCCAGATGGGCCCTAAATCAGGGGCGCTTCCTCCTTCAGTCACAACTACACAGAGCCTGGCCCTCTGCCAGCACTGATGCCTGGGAGCCCAGATTCTAAGCAACCCACCTCCCAGACTCACGGCCCACCAAGAGCAGCCAGGGGCGGCTGGGCAAGAGGAGAGTGTAGGGGTGGACAGGCATGGGTTGGAGTTTTCTGAAGTAGCCTGCCTCAGTTTCCTCAGCTGTAAAATGGAACAGTAACAGCATTCATCTCTCACCTCCCAGCAGTCGTGAGGAGCGAGTGCAGAAATTGCAACTTCTGCATGTAACGGGGGTTGGCTGGTGCTGTCTCCCCCTGTCTGCTTTTCTGACTCATTCAGTGCACCCATCAGAGCTGAAAGGCTGACTGTGGGCTCAGTGCAAATGCCAGTATAGACCAAATTCTTCGCTCCCTCCCCGTCCCCATCAGCCCAGTGCTTCTCCTTATAGTCTGTGATTTTAGCTTATCTTCAAGATAAGCTGGTTTGACCTTAGCCAGTTTGTCTTGAGATTTGCCTCTCGGTCAAGAGGAAGGTCCCATCCTCACTCTTCGTTGTTTTATAAAATATTATTTGTTGATTTATTTGCAAGCAGAGAGAGAGAGAGATAGAGAAAATGGGCGCACCAGGGCCTCCAGCCGCTGCAAACGAACTCCAGAGGCACGTACCACACTGCGCACCTGGCTTTACGTGGGTACCGGGGAATCGAACCCGGGTCGTTAGATTTTGCAGGCAAGCATCTTTATCTGCTGAGCCATCTCTCCAGCCCCCATCCTCACTCTTGAATTATAGCGGCAGGTCTTCCAGTCGCTTCAGCCTGATTTCACAGCCCCACAGAACATGGAGTTATAAATAACACACCATAGAATATGCTGGAAGGTGACAAGTGCTATGGAAAAGAAGCAGGGGAGGTTGGGCGGTGGGGGTGGTGGGGCGGGGGTGCAGGAATTTTCATAGAGCTTCTATATATAGTGAAGTTCTTCCTCTAAAGCTTCCATTTTAGCATCTGTTTATAATGTACATAATTCGTGAACACAGTAATATCCCATACATGCTTCCTAAGCGTATACACATGTGTGCATATGCACATGGGTACATGTGTGTATACTGTGTGTAAACGTACCTGGGGGGATGAAGTGCACACCCCTAGTATACATGCGCTCCACCATGACCCCTGGGGTGGCGAGATCTGTCAGAGCCTTGCGCCAGTTGCTCGTCGATGTGGTCTTAGATATCAGCTTGTGCCCCCAAATTTTGCAAACTCTGCTTAAAGACAACCTCCTTATTTGCCAGTGAAGAGGCTGTGAGTGAAGCCAAAACTCACCCAAGGCTATAAGGCTAGTGGGCAGCTTGGCAGCAGGGGTGGGGGCAAATCAAGGTGTTAGATGCCCAGGGGTCTTTCCCCAGGTCTGGACGCTGAGCGGTGTCATGGCAGCGCAGCTGAGAGCCAGGCTATGGAAACGCAGGAGGACCATGGGGCCTGAAGTTTTTCCCTGACTCTCCCGCCCGCCTGCCCGCCTGCCCACCCCAGAGGCCACTTAAGCAGTGCATAACTGCCCTGTGATGTACCGAGCCCTCTCGCTGCGCATAAATGCAGAGGGTCAACCGCCAGGCAGGAACGCCACATCTATTTTCTCCCATTACATGAAATATGCCCTTAATTTGGCCAGGGGTTTTGTTTTATTAGACCTGTGGCAGTGAGGGGCCCCAGTTTAGCAGAACCTTCTGTAGATCGCTCAGTTCTCTGGCGAATACCAAGGGCCCTATACAGCCAGAGAAGAAAACGCTGTGCTGTATAATTCTCCTCAAAACCACAGCAGGTAGGACGTTTCAGAAGAATGAAGGATGCTCTCCCAGCTCTCATTTATCCACAGATGATTGTCTTGAGTGCACGTTTGCCCCTCTCAGGGCCTCAGTTTCTCCATCTGTAAATGGGGCTTATAAAAAAAAAAAACATTCCGCAGAGATCTGCTTCAAAAAAAATTCAACAAGGGACTGGAGAGATGACTCAGTGGTTGAAGGTACTTGCTTTCAAAGCTTAATGGCCCCAGTTTGATTCCCCAGTATCCATGCAAAGCCAGATATACAAAGTGGTGCATGCACCTGGACTTTGTTTGCAGTGGCAGGAGGTTCTGACATGTCCCTACACAATCTCTCTGTTTGTCTCTCTCAAATAAATAAAACTATTTTGAAAAATAATTAAATAAGATTTTAAAAATTATTTATTTGAGAGAAAGAGAGAGAGAATAGGTGCACTAGAGCCCCTGCTGCTGTAAACAAACTTCAGACACATGGGCCACATTGTGGCTCTATTTGGGCACTGGGAAATCGAACCCAGGCCATTAGGCTTTGCAAGCAAGCACCTTCAATCACCGAGCCATCTCTCCAGCACTTAAATAAGATTAAAACAACAACAACAGTTTGTGTGTGGACTATGATGCCCCCAGGAGGTTACTTACCATCCTTTTCCTGTAAATGGAATTTACAGAAAAGTGGATGTTTTGATCTCTGCAAGGGATCCTATGAGTGAATTGTGCTGGGTCAAAACAGTGAGATTTTGGACTGGGGAGATGGTTTGGTCTGTGAAAAAGCTTGCTGTGTGAGCTTGAGGACCCGAGTTCAGATCCCCAGCTGTGTGACTTCTATGATCCCAGCACTGGAAAGGCGGAGACAGGAAGACACTTGGGGCTCACTGGCGAGCTAGACTAGATGAATCAGTGAGCTTTGCATTCAGCGAGAGACCCTGTCTCAAAGAAGATACTCAGGGCCAACCTCTGGCGTCCACACTCGTGCGTACACGCGTGCCTGTGCACCCGCACACACATATGCACAGACAACGTAGTTTTTAGTCCGTGCCTTGAAGTGGCTTCTATTAATTAATTAACCCTGCACCATGGCTTTGAATGTTCCTTAGTCATTGTAAGGAGTGTAGTCGAGAGAGTAGTTGCCTAGACAACAGGTCCCCTGTCCTGCAAAGCGGGTTGGAGCCAGACGGAACCAAGGTTCAAATCCAGCCTCATGTGGCTCCCACGCCACCTCTCACCTCCCTAGATCTTGGTATTTATACGACATGAGCTGCAGCAAAAGGAGGCTTACAGAGCACTCTGCCCAGTGCCTGGCACCCGAGGTGCACAGTGAGAAGTGGCGCCATGCCTTGACCAAAGGTCCTGCAGACTTTGTCACTTCCTGTTTCCGGCAGCAGACGCTGGGAGGATTCAGACAGATGTTCCAACCTGACACCACTGCATTTTGTCCCCACTTACCTGGCTCTCATTTTACCAGGGACTTAATTTTCTTGGGATGTGAAAGTCTGGAGCTCAGAGTCCTTTCTTTCTCTTTTAAGCTTCAAAAAACTGAAGCCCTTTTCAGGGCTGCGGCAGACTCGGGGAGCCCACGAGGTGCTGATCTTGCCATCATCACCCAGCTTAAACCTAGGCTCCAGGCCACTCTCCCTTTTTATTTTATATTATTTTTTGATGTCTCACTCTAGCCCAGGCTGATCTGGAACTCACTATGTAGTCCCAGGCTGGCTTCAAACGCACAGCGATCCTCCCATCTCTGCTTTAATCCCGAATGTCGGGATTAAAGGTGTGTACCACCACATCTGGCTCCTTTTTCCTTTTAGGAGATGGGAGACAGACAGCCAAATGATGGGGAAAGATATGATGCAGGGAACCCAATCTGGAGACGGGGTCTGGGGTGGATGCTCACTGCTAATCCCTCTCCCACCTCAGGTAGCATTGGCTACCCCAGGCCTCAGTTTCCCCTGCTATGAAGCACTGGCGTTTTTGTTTTTGTTTTTTGCCCGTGTTTGACACCATGGAAGGTTTCCAGATCCCACCTCAGAAGAGGATTTCCACAAAGATGCTGTCTTTAAACTTCAGATTCTCTAGTTCCCATCCATGCCCAAGCCCTGCCCACCTGGGAAATGGCCCCACCAGTACACACATCAAGCCCTTCCACAGTGGGTGGCTCAAAAAAAAAAATACTGGGTGTGGTGATGCATACTTGCAAGCCCAGACCTGGGGAGGTGGAGGCAGGAGGATTCCTGGGGGCTTACTGGTCAGATAGTCTAGCCTAGTTGGTGAGCTGCAGGTCAATGAGAAACCCTGTCTCCAAAAAAATGTGGACAAGGGCCTGGAGCGATGGCTTATTGATTAAGTGCTTGCCTGTGAAGCCCAAGGACCCTGGTTTGAGGATTGACTCCCCAGGACCCACGTAAGCCAGATGCACAAGGTGGCACATGCATCTGGAGTTCGTCTGCAGTGGCTAGAGGCCCTGGCACGCCCATTCTCTATTTATCTGCCTCTCTCTCTCTCTCTCTGTTGCTCTCAAATAAATAAAGAAATAAAATAAAATAAATTTTTTAATGTGGACAAAGCCAAGCGTGATTGTGCACGCCTTTAATCCCAGCACTCAGGAGGCAGACTCAGGAGGATCTCCATGAGTTTGAGGCCACCCTGAGACTACCTAGTGAATTCCAGGTCAGCCTGGGCTAGAGCGAGACCTTACCTTGAAAAATAAAAAAAAATAAAAATGTGGACGATGTTCCTGAGGGCAGGCACCTGAGGCTGTCCTCTGGCCTTCACCCATGTGCACATACTTACATGTATGCAAACACACATGCATACACATGAAAAAAAATTAAATAGGTTTTTTTACCCTTTTAAGCCATTCCATGTTAGGCTGTTCTGCCCAACTGTAGCTGACATGGTTCTAAGGGGGTTGTTGATGTAACCATGGAACCCAGCTCTCTAACCCCTTCTTAATGGAATTGACCCCACGGGCAGCAAGAACTGCCAGAGGGTCTTGAACCTCAGGGAGCAGGTCTGTGTGATTCTAACGTTGCTGAGCTCAAGGAGGAATGGGAAGGTCTGAAGAGAACGAACGGGAGTCATGGGGTCACTCTCTTTTTTTTATTTTTACTTTTGGAGAGAGACACAGAGAGAAACAGACAGAGAGAGAGGGAGAGGGAGACAGATAGAGAATGGGCACACCAGCAGTCTCTTGGCTGCTGTGAACGAAATCCAGATGTGTGCGCCCTCTTGTGGTCAAGTGCAGCATTGTGCCCTTGCGTCACTTTGCATCTGGCTAAACGTGGAACCTGGAGATTGGAACTGGGTTCTTAGGCTTAGCAGGCAGGCGCCTTAACCGCTAAGCCATCTCTCCAGCCCGGGGGTCACTCTCTTAATCTGGGTCAGCTCCCATGTCTGAGGCCACTTCCTGTCACTCTGTGGTCCCCAGCAAGGTCCCCATCCCTGATCGATGCCAATCTGGTTTGACCATGGGCACACGTCATCCTTTCAGACGTTTCTGTTTCAAGTAGAATTCCCACCCTACCCCCACAGGTGGGGGCTCTGAAGGGCTGGAGGAGAGAATCGAGAAACTAAATCTCCTCTGCCAGTCCCTCCTCCTCCTCTCGCCTCCCTCCAGGACTTCCTGGCAAATTCAGGGCTGTTATTTCATCCGGAATTACTGGAATCTCACTGTCTCCTGTCAGCCTCTCCGCCCTCCCTTGGGTCTCCTCCGCTGATGGAGACAGGAGTGGCGGGACGGATGCTCCTGCCAGCTCTCAGGCGTACCCACTGCCTTGCTCATAGTCTGCTCGCCCACTGTCCCTGCCTGCCCCCCGCTGGCTGCCTTTGGGAGGGGTCTCTCTCTTTCTCTTCCCCCCAGTTTGTCAACTTAACCTTAGTGCTGATTTCAGGATGTTGTGATTGAGAGAAGATGGCATCCTTAGGAAAGTCTCCCGGGCCATGTGTGGCTCAGCTGACCAGGCCTCAGGGCTCAGGTCACACGAGGCCAGGCTTGCCTGGGATGCTGTCGTCATTGTAGATTCTTTTCCATTTCCACTTGGCTTAGAAGCTCCCCGCAGTCGTCCAGCACCAGTCTGCCTGTTGCCACCACAGCTGGGGCCCAGGGACTCAACCTAGGTGTGCCCCTGCTGAAGCAGGCAGCCAGCCCCGGGAGCTGGAGAGACACTGACATGTCCACAGAAGAATCTGGGCTCTTGAGGGGAGGAGAAAACAGGACTCAGGGTCTACACAGCCCATGGTGACCTCACACGAGTCATCTCAGCCAGCCAGGACAACCTGATCCAAGAAAACGTCCATCTTCTGCTCACAGCAGCCAGCGCGGGAAGTGACTGGGCCCAGGACTTCCAAGAGTCTCCTAGTTGGGTCTCATATGTTCCATGAGTGGCTGTCATGGCTGTCAGCTCTAGGAAGAGAAAACAGGGTGCTCAGTTAGATTTGAGCAGATGACGAACAATGAGTAGTCCTTTTTAGCATCTTTCTCAGGTGACATTTGGGGTACACTTATTCCAAAGCTTCTTTTTTTAAAATTTTTTTTTATTGTCAGACGTGGCAGTGCACGCCTTTAAACCCAGCACTTGGGAAGCTGAGGTAGGAGGATCATGGTGTGTTTGAAGCCAGCCTGAGGCTACAGAATGAATTCCAAGTCAGCCTGGACTAGAGCAAGACTCTACTATATATATATATTTACTTATCTATGAGAGAGACAGAGGGAGAGAGGGTGTGGTAGGGCCTCCTGCCACTGCAAACAAACTCCAGATACCTTTGCCACTTTGTGCATCTGGCTTTATGTAAATACTGAGCAATCAAACCCAGACGGCAGGCTTTGCAAGCAAATGCTTTTAACTACTGAGCCATCTCCCCAGACCCAAGCTTATCTTTTTTTTTTTTTTTTTTTTTTTGGTATTTTTGAGGTAGTATTTCACTCTAGAATTCACTATGTAGTCTCAGGGTGGCCTCGAACTCATGTGATCCTCTTACCTCTGCCTCCCAAGTTCTGGGATTAAAGATGTGCTTGCAGAGCTGGAGAGATAGCTTAGTGGTTAAGGCACCGGCCTGCGAAGCCAAGAATCCATGTTTGATTCCATGTCAACCAGATGCACAAAGGTGAGGCAAGCTCAAGGTTGCACATGCCCATTAGGTGGCACAAGCGTCTGGAATTTGATTTCAGTGGCTGAAGCCTTGGTGTGCCAATTCTCTCTAAAAAATGTTTTTTAATAAAAATAAAAACGACTTGCCCCTGGCTAAGCTTATCTTTTGATTGTCTGAAATATAGATGTAGCAGGGTATCGTGCATTGGATCTGCACACTGTAGTTTTTATAGTTGTTGAGACAATGAGAAGATGCCACCCTTAGCACTCCCTCCCAGCAGTTCCCCGTACTCAACCCAAGAAAACCCTAATGTGCTCCCAATGACCTATGCCCACCGTCTACTAGAGACGGTCATCCGAGGTGGAGAAGGGGACTGCTACTACCCCCATTATATAGGCGAGGAGATGTGAAAGACTGAATAGCATGTCAAAGGCCACAGAGCTAGGAAGTGTGAGAACTCCCTTGTTGGAGGCAGGGCCAGAGTTGCCTGAGCTCCACCTGCTAAAGCAGTAATCCTCTGAGCTCCTTCAGCCCCTCCCCCCAGCATGCAGCTCTGGGATTCTAAAAGCATTTTTTCCTGAAGCCCTTCCCTGTGTACAGTGACAAAGTCTCCTCCCCTTCAGAAGTAGGGTGGTGACGGTTTTCCTCTCAAGGCCATGGATGGCGTGGGGGGCAGGGATGCAGCTGAGGACAGCGTCTGCGGCTGCTCCCCCCAGCCTTGAGACTCAGTCAGTGTCCACCATACGGAGACACACTTCTCAGATGGAAAAGGCCAGCATAAGCCGGGCGTGGTGACGCACGCCTTTAATCCCAGCACTCGGGAGGCAGAGGTAGGAGGGTCGCTGTGAGTTCGAGGCCACCCTGAGACTACATAAAGACCAGGGTAGAGATGTAATCACAGGGTGGAAGCCCAGCTGCCTTCTGCCCCAATCTGAAGCCTGCTTCACTTCTGATGGGCCCTCTGTCCTTATGCAAAGCTTGTGCCTCAGTTTCTCCACTTGCAACAGTGAGATCTATTGCGGACTTGTCTTGGCCAGGGATTCATGCTCTGATCTTCTGTCTCTGACTGAAAGGGTGGCACATGTTCAGTGTGCCCTGCCCTGAGGGCCAGAGGGAGTCCCGGGTCATAGCAACTGCAAGCTGCAGGACGTCGGATACAGAGACCCAGTATCAAGCAGATTTGGGCCGGATGCCAACTACATCCATGCCGCATCTCCGGAAGAGCTCGCTGAAGTTCAGAACCAGCCTGCTGCTCAAACCCTGCCATAGACAACAATAGGAGTGGCAGTAACCACCCAGGCTCAAACCTCGGGGACATGACTTCATCTAGGGACCCCCCCACCCCCACCAATGCCTGTGCTCCCCTTGAAGCCGACAGCAGGTGCCTGGCTGTCCGGAGAAGCACCCCAAATCTCCCTGTGCACAAAGGAGGTTGTGGGGTGGCTGTCTGGGTTCTGAAAACTGGTGCCACTGAGAGAGGAGACCACCCTTCAGCCCGCGACCCTGCTGAGGCTGGGGCGCTAATTGCAGAGGCAAGAGTGTCCATAAAACATGCTGGGCGCTGCCTGCCAGGACTAGCCGGGCCTTTGATTTAGCGCCCGCGGGAGGCTGGAAAGGAGGGAGAGGCCAGCGGGCGGCGCAAACACACCCTGCTAAGTGGCTGGGCCGTGAGTTGGTTTGTCACCCGGGGGTAAAGAGAAAGAATTACTGTTGAGATTACTGCTTAGGGCACCTCTGCATGTCTGGGGACTTATCTGATCTGTCCAATTGTGCCTCCAAACTCAGCCTCCTAAGGTAGTGCTCTTTTCTACCTCAATTTTTAAATGTTTAATTTTTAAATTTTTTTATTTATTAGAGAGAAAGAGAGAATGGCTGTGCCAGGGCCTTTAGCCCCTACAAACGAACTCCACACATAGGTGCCACCTTGAGCATCTGGCTTACTTGGGTCCTGGGGAATTGAACCTGGGTCCTTTGGCTTTGCAGGCAAGCGCCTTAACCACTAAGCCATTTCTCAAGCTCCTTTTACCTCAATTTTTAAAAGTATTTTATTTATTTATCTAAGAGAGAGAGAGAGGCAGATAGGGAGATAGAATGGGCACACCAGGGCCTCTAGCCAAAGTAAACAAACTCCAGATGCATGTGCCACCTTGTGCATATGGCTTATGTGGGTACTGGGGAATAGAACCTGGGTCCTTAGACTTCACAGGCAAGCACCTTAACCACTAAGCCATCACTCCAGCCCTTAATTTTTTTTTTCCTTTGTTTATTTGCAAGCAGAGAGAGAGAATGAGCACACTAGTGCCTCCGGCCACTGCAAACAAACCCCAGACATATGCCTCACTTTGTGCATCTGGCTTTATGTGGGTGCTGGGGAATCGAACCAGGGGCCGTTAGGTTTTGCAAGAAAGTGCCCTTTTAACGGCTGAGCCATTTTCCCCACCATCTAAGCTCAGTATTTAAGATGAGAGAGTAGAGGCTCAGGGAGGAAAAGCCACTTGCCCGTGGCCGCTCAGTAAGTCAGAGTTGAGATGAGAACCTGGACTCCAGGCTGCTGTTGAGCAGTAAGCGGCCCTGTCAGGTGTTCCACGTTGGTAATAGGGAGAAAAGGGGTTGGGGGTGAGGAGGATTTGGTGGGAGGCAGCAGCAGGGACCTCTGGACTCACATAACCAGCCTCATTTCCCAGCTTGCCAGTTCTCTCTAGCCGTGTGCCTTTCGCTAAGCAGTGTCAGCTCCCTGGCTCTCAGCGTCTTCATCTGAAGTCTGAGATTGAAGATAAGAGTGTCACAGGCTGCCGAGGATGGAGCCTGGATGACGGGATGGATGACGGAGTAGCTGACCACTGCTTGGTACAACAGCCTATCACCTCGGGGCGTTGTAATTTGCAGGGAGCTCCTAGAGGCAGAAAAATAAAGAGCTTCCAACCGGTACAAGCTCAGCCACCTCTCCAGCCAGATGGCGGAGGCCAAGTGAGCTGTCCACAAGCTGCCTTACCTTCCTTTCTTCGTCAGAGCTCAGTGGGGTTCATGGGTAGAGCCCCTGCCTGGCATGCATGGGACCCTGGGTCCCAATCATAAGCACTGCAAAAATAATAATAACAATATATATATATATATATATATATATATATATATATATATATATATGCCTGCCCATGCCATTCAGAGGCCTCCTCACTCCACAGCTATACAGTGGAAATTTCAAGTGTCCCCCGAGTGTGGTAGCAGCCAGTGTCCTGGGCATGATGTCACCTGGTGGCTCTCATGCTGGCGCCAGCCTCTGCAGTCTCAAGAACAGCCACTATGCATAGCAGGGTGACGGGACCATTTTACAGCTCAGCAAGGAGTCGGGCATGGTGGCACGTGCCTTTAATCCCAGCACTCGGGAGGCAGAGGTAGGAGGATCACTGTGAGTTCAAGGCCACCCTGAGACTACATAGTGACTTCCAGGTCAGCCTGGGCTGGGCTAGTGTCTCACTCTAGCTACCTCGGGGGGTGGGGGGGGAGCAAACAACCAAACAAACGAAAAAATACAGCCCAGCAAGCTGAGGTTTCTGCTGGCGCTCAGGACCTAGAGCCCATTCATTCCCCACTTCTCTGTCATCCTCTGAGCTAATTCTGGGCTTTTCCCACAGATGACGAGAATGTGCCAAGGGCAGATGGCCACCTCGTGCCCCTGCCTGGTCACAGAACAGCGGGGATTGGAAATGTCCCTGCTGTCCTACCTTGTGCCGGGGTCTCTGTGGCCTCCAGGTAACCTTGGCTTTCTCCCCCTTCTCTTCCCCAAAATGAAGCCGTGGCCCTGTGAATGACAGCTCATCTCCCGGACTCACCACCCAGCTCCTCTAGACCCGTGCAGACTCATGAACCCATCTAAAGCTCATCTTATTAGTTTTGCGATACTGAGGATTGACTGCAGGATTGAATGCGTGTGAGGAAAGTACTGTGCCACTGAGCTACACCACCAACCTTAAAAGCTTTTTATTAATTTATTTATTTTGGTTTTTCGAGGTAGGGTCTCACTCTAACCCAGGCTGACCTGGAATTCACTATATAGTCTCAGGGTGGCCTTGAACTCACGGTGATCCTCCTACCTCTGCCTCCCGAGTGCTGGGATTACAGACATGTGCCACCATGCCCGGCTATGCTTTTTGTTTTGACACAAGGTCTCACTAAATTGTCTAGGCTGACCTTGAACTTTCTTTCTTTCCTTTTATTTATTTCCTGTTTTTTTTTTTTTCCCTGAGGTAGGGTCTCACTCTGGCCCAGGCTGACCTGGAATTCACTATGTAGTCTCAGTCGGCCCTCGAACTCACTGTGATCCTCCTACCTCTGCCTCCCAAGTGCTGGGATTAAAAAAGGCGTTTTTTTCAAGGCATGGTCTCACTCTAGCTAAGGTTGTCCTCGCATTCCATAGCTCAGGCTGGCCTTGAACTCACAGCGATCTTCCCACCAACCTCAGTTGGAATTAAAGATGTGCTCCGCCATGCTCAGTTTGACCTTGAACTTTCTTTTTTTTTAATTATTACTTTTTTTTTATTGACACCTTCTATACTTACATACAAAAAACATATGATATTTCCCTCCCCTCCCCTCCCCTCCCCTCCCCACATTCCACTTTAGAACACCAATCTCCATCATATCCCCTCCCTCTCTCCATTAAGAGTCAGACAGAAATTGGCCTCGATATCCATGACCTTGCAGTGCCTAGCAATACCATCGCAAGACCCTCAAAATAGAAGAGAAAGATGATGACCTTGAACTTTCAATCCTCGTGTCTCAGTCTTTCTGGGTAGCTGCACCACCAGGCCCAGCTCATCTGTATTGAGAGAGGGGGGAGGGCGAGGAGGGGTGGGATGGGGATCAGCAAGCATGAAGAATCAAAGGGAGTGACCTCACTATGGACGCCACCCAGTTTTCTGGGTCAGGAACGGGGTGCGTGATGCTCTTATGCAAGGCCCTTGGCAGCCAAGTGAGTTGAGTTCCCAGAGATTATTATTTTAACAAGCCCAGCTTGGACGTGTCCAAAGTTAGCGGGAGGCTCTGGAAGGCTCTCCAAGAAAAGTGTGTGTTTCTCAAGGGTTATTATTTCAGAGTCAAGTTCAGGGAGGAGGACTGCTATGTTCAGCTTGTGTTTCTGAAAACACAGGCTTGGAAAGCGCTTGGGTGTGGATTGGAGAACTCACAGCCCAGGGACAAGGCCCTCGCTCCTGAAGGTCCCTTCGGTCCCTCGGAGATCCCAGCATGCATCCTGAGAAGGAGACAGCCTGGGATGAGTCAGGAGTCTGGGCTGTGGTCCTTGTCACTCCCTCCCAGGGATCGCACCTTGTCTCCTGGCCTGGCCCCTGGGCAGAAGGAAGGAGACAGAGGAGAGAGAGGGCCACCACTTCTGGCTAGCTCCTCGAGACGTAGGCTGAGGGCAGTCATCAGTTGCCACCTAGACATGGCTGTCCTACTGCGTGCCTCAGTTTCCCTGCTAAGATCAAGAGCCTTGAACGTTGATGTGTTTTCCACCATTCTTTCCTTCAGGTCTGGGGCTTCCAGCATGTCATGTTCCCCAGATCCCTGGTAGACCCCCGTCCTGCAGCCCAGTCTTTTCTTCCTAAGATCTGCCTCTTGGCACCTCACCTTCGTCTGCCTCACAGTCTGGGCACCTCTTAAGTATCATCTCCTTGGAGGGGCCCAGCCTGACCCCCAGCCTGAGTCAGGGCCCCCATTTCACATTCCTCTAGCATTCTGTGATTCCCTGGATGAAGCCCATTTGGCAGTGACTCGGCCGGCATCTGTCTCCCTCACCGACCCTGAAGCCGCATCCCTCTTGCCCCCCGTAATGTCTGTTGTGTCTAGCATAGCACACAGTAGGTGTTCAATGGGCACGGGGGGCGGTGGTAAGGAAGGCACAGAACATCTCGCCAGGGAGCTCATGACAGAGTGTGTCTTAGCCAAGAGTAAGGGTGGATGTCAGTGAGCCAGGACACCTAGCAGGCAGACAGACAGACAGACAGATAGATGGGCAAGTCTAGACGCTTTCTATAGCTTCCTTTCAAAGCCACGTGGAGTGCCACGTCCCAGGGATGAACCCATCCTGCCACCTTCACTAGTTGGCAGCCGCAGGTCACAAAGTCATATGCTCCAATGGCAGACCATCCTGTGCCCTGCACCCCATTTCCTGATGTCATTCTGGGCATCTCTTGAGTTCGTGGTGCTGAGACTGCTGTGCCAACGCTTGGCAAGCTCTGGCCTCTCCCCAGGCTTCCTCACCCTCACCCTCACGCTCACCCAGCCATTCTTTCCAGCCCAGACTTGAGTCATGCACACATCACGAGTCTTACAGAATGTCAAGTGCCTCCTACTTTGGATCTCGCGCCCCGGACTTTGTTTTATGGGGTTTGGCTGTCTGGAGCCGCTGCCGCATTCATCCATCACCCCGGGATCGCTCTAACACTAATGCTGAATTTATAGAAAGTGGTTAAACAAAGTGTTGACAATACCGACGGCGTGTTTCTGATTAACACGGGCCGTTGCAGGGAAGCTGCCATCTGCGGGGGAAGTCAGTAAAACACAGCGGCCACTTCCCAGGCTCAGCCGGCGGGGCTTTGACATTCCACAGTCACAGATGTTGCGCAAGGACCTTGTAGAGCCCTCGGAAGCTTGGAAGTGTCGCTTGACCCATAGTGCAGGCTCCTCCACCTCCCCCCCACACACACACATCCCAAGGCCTCTCCTTCTCCTTCTCTTTCTTTTTCCTTGAAAGATTAAATCTGAGTTTGCCTCCTGCCTCAAGAATTTCCATCAGGAAATCCATCAGCTCCCACCATGTTTGAGCTCCAAAACCTCATCCTCAGCCCCCAGCCCTCTCCAAAGTGATGATGATGGCTCACGCATACTCACATTCACTTGCTCTTTCTGGGTGCCTTTGGGGTCATCACATGATGAGGAAGGGGCTGAGATCACGTATATTTTAAAAGTGACTTTTCAGGGCTGGAGAGATGGCTCAGTGGTTAAGGTGCTTCTCTGCAAAGCCTAAGGACCCAGGATCGATTCCCCAGTACCCACATAAGCCAGATGCACACAAGGTGGCACATGTGTCTGGAGTTTGTTTGCAGTGGCTGGAGGCCCTGGCTCACCCATTCTCTCTCTCTCTCTGTCTCTTTCTCTCTCTCTCTCTCAAATAAATAAATAAATAACTTTAAAAGGTGACTTTTCAGTCTGAAATAGTTTAGACTCTGAAGAAGTAGCAGCTGGGTCTTTGCCCCAGTGCTCCGTAATGACGTTTTCTTACACAGCCTTGTCAGAGCTAGCAAGTTGACTTTGATGCCATGCTGACCACCATATGCAGATCTGGTCAGTTTGTTATAAACCCCTTAAAAAACAGTCCTGGGGGCTGGAGAGATGGCTTAGGGGTTAAGGCGCCTGCCTCCTAAGCTTAAGAACACTGGTTCCAATCTCCAGCGGTTCCAATCTCCAGGTCCCACGTTTAGCCAGATGCAAAGTGACGCAAGGGCGCAATGCCGCACTTGACCACAAGGGGCGCACGCATCTGGATTTCTTTCACAGCAGCTGAGAGATTGCTGGTGCGCCCATCTCTGTCTTCCTCTCTCTTTCTCTCTCTTTCTCTCAAAAAAAAAAAAACAAAAAAAACAAAAAAAACAAAAAAAAAAACAGTCCTGGGCTGGGGAGATGGTTCAGCAGTTAAAGATGCTTGCCTGCCAAGCCTGATGGCCCAGGGTTCAATTCCTCAGGATTCATGTAAAGCCAGGTGCACAAAGTGGTACATGCATCTGGAATTCATTTGCAGTGGCAGAATGATGTGGTCCATACACACTCTCTCTCTCTCTACCTTTTTCCTCTCTGTCTCACTCCCTCAAATAAATAAATAAATAAAAATATTTACCCCCCCCCAAAAAAAAGGCTGTAGAGATGTCTCAGAGGCTAAGGCACTTGCTTGCAAACCCTAACAACCCAGGTTCAATTCCCCAGTACCCTTGGAAATCCAGATGCACAAAGTGGCTCATGTGTCTGGAGTTTGTTTGCAGTGGCTGGAGACCCTGGTGTGCCCATTCTCTCTGTTTCTCTCCTCTCTATCTCTCTGCTTGCAAACAAATAAATAAAAATATCTTTAATAATGAATTGAAGTTAGGCATGAACTCTAGAGACTGAAATCTTGCTTAACTATCTCCGAGACTGAACATCTTTAGCTAAAAATATTTAACCCTGGCTGGAGAGGTGGCTTAGTGGTTAAGGCTCATGACTGCGAAGCCTAAGGACCCCGGTTCGATTCTCCAGGTCCCACATAAGCCAGATGCACATGGTGGCGCATGCGTTTGGAGTTCATTTGCAGTGGCTAGAGGCCCTGGCACGCCCATTCTCACTGCTTATCTTGCTCTCTCCTGTTCTCAAATAAATAAATAAATAAATAAATAAAAATAAAATCTTAAAAAACATAAAAATAGTTGACCCTAAAGGGCTTATTAACATGCTGGGAAGATGTATTTTTTATCAGAGGTGTAACGTCCTTGCATGAGTATACCTTGTTTCTGGAGGGGTCACAGGTTTGTGTAAGCCAGGAATCTGACCAAGTGCAGCCTGGCACTTGGCTTGGCAGGTGGAGATCTCCCTAGCACTGCTTCTCCCTCCTGTTCCCTCCCTCCACCCGCGCTGGCTGGTGGGAGGGCCATTGGACATTTCCTATTCCATCGGCAGAATTTCTCCCCTCTTGGTTCCTCTCACCATATCCCTCTGCCCAGCACACGCTCTGCTCTGACCACCACAATCTCCTCTCCCATCTGTTGGCAGGAGAAACAGGAGCAAGACAGCTTTTTATAGGCAGTCAGACGTCGATGACGGGGACAGGGACAGGACCCAAGGGGATCAAGCAGATGCAGCCTCGCCTGTCCCAGAGAACTAAAGCAACTCCCACCTGATCCAGTCTCTTCCAAGATGGCTGCAAGGAACACTCCCTGGCAGGAACTCCCCACTTCCTCATCTAGGTGGGCTGGAGCCTCCTACACCAACCCCTTGAGTCCATGAACCAATCAGGTCTCTCCTTACACACCCGAGCCTGATGTCTGATCTGTATAAAGGAGCCTGACCCTGTGTGTAAATCCTCTCTAACACCAGGGTGTAAAGTCTGTCAATCCCAGGAGGGGGCTTCCTTCTGCCGGGGTAGCTTCCGACTTGCCTCCTTCCTACACGTGTCTTTTTGGGGGCAGCTTTCTCACTTTGTTACAGGTATGATTTTTTCTTTGATCTCTGAGTCTTTCACTGATTCTTCATTCTTTCTCTTTTATGCAAAAGGGATCTTTTGGTTCTTCTGAGTTGCCTTCCGCGTGTGGGTGTGTGCCTCCTCCAGAGCCTTTGCATCCCCGGAAATTTCTCTATTTCTCTGTCTGTCTCCCTCTCTGCCTTTCCAGCCATGTAAAAGGGGGAGAATTCTCCTCTGGCTTTTGCATCTTGCAGCCAGCTCCCTCCCTGGATCTTAATGCTCCCCTATAGTAATTTATATATTATTACATAATTTCATATATCATAATTTAAAACATATCATTTACCCTTCTTGAAGTCCATTTTATCAATTCTTTGCTAAGGACCCAAAAGTTGGGGTTCCCAGGCCCCCCTGAGCCTCTAAGTCTGGCATCACTAACTCCTTACAGAGGCCATTTCTACTCATCTCTCCCATACGAAACAGGAATTTTGGGGTTCCTCATCAACCCATCAACATAACAATATAATATAGGAATTGGGCTCTTCTGCCAATGTACCAGTCTATACCAATCAATCTGGGGTATCCCCTGATTCTTATGAGTTCAAAGAACTGAATCCACAAACCAGAGGGTCAAGTCCACAGGTTTATTAGGTTATAGATAGAAGGGGTTCCCACAAATGGAGAAGCCAGAGCTTAAGAGAAGGAAAGACGTGAGAATATATATATATAGAGAGAGGACAAAGCACAGGAGCTCCCGCTCATGAGAAGGCCGAGTTGGGGGGCGGGGGGAGCCCAGAACTTCAGCAAGGAGGAAAGGGTACCCAAAGCTCCTGCCTGTGACAAGGCAAGAGGGGGTAAAGCCCACCCAGAGGCCCAACTCGGGGTCATTTATAGGTTCTGAACGGGGGGGCCGAGCTAACCAACCCCAATGCCAGGTTCAGGTTTAATCTTTCCAGGAATCTTGATTCTAGGAAAGAGGAACTCCTGCCTAGGGAGGGACTCCGTTGTTTATGGAAAGACAGACCTAGAGAACTCCTCTAGACAAGAGAGGAGGAGACGCCAGATCCTCCTCTGACCTCCAGCCCAGTGCAGAGTGCCAGGGCAGGCCCTGCTTTCACTTTTGGTGCCCGGTCACACTCAACGGCCTCACCTGGCCACGCTCCCACTCTGCAATATTGTTCGCGTTCAGAAAAAAAAAAAGCTTGTCTATTCATGAAGCCCGGGAGACAGGAAAATGAAACACCCAGAGCCAATCTTCCAACAGCCCAGTGAGCAAACACAGAAAAGCACCCTGCAGAGACCAAAGGACGGGAACAGGAATTGGAGCCCTGGGTTCGAGTCCTACGTACATTCCTATCTGGTATCTGGTGAAGACGCACCCGGGCTCAGTCCCTGCTTGCTGACCCACCTCCTTGGCTCCAGGTCTGTTCTGAGAAGGGCCGATGGTCAGGCATGCAAGGACAGATTCTGCCTTGATCAAGGCCCTGGAGGGAACATCTAACACCCTGTGCTAAGCTGGGGTACCCAGACCCAGGTCCTCAGAGTCACTCGGAATCTGTGCCATCTCAATGTGCTCTTGTAACGGGGTGCTAGGGATTGGGAAATTCCTTGAACCCCGAACCCTAGGTTTATGTCTTGTCTTGTCTTATTTTATTTTATTTTTAAAAATTTCATTTTTATTTATTTGAGACAGACAGAGAGAGAGAGAGGAAGAATGGGCACACCAGGGCTTCTCGCCACTGCAAAACGAACTCCAAACTCATGTGCTACCATGTGCATCTGGCTTATATGAGACATGGAGAATCGAACCAGGGTCCTTAGGCTTTGCAGGCATGCGCCTTAACTACTAAGCCATCTCTCCAGCTCCAAGGTTTATGTCTAATTTTAATCAAAGAATTAAATAATATAAGATTGAGGAAGATAATTATTAAGTTATTATCTTTTTTTAGGGAAGTACAGAACCAAGGGACGGACACCCACGTGGCTTGAGAGCCCACGCCGAGGGCCAGAAACACTGTGGAAAGGACAGAAAAGAAAGTTTAAAGAGCTTCTGCCACGTGGAAAGCAGGACGGGGTGAAGAGCCCATGTGGCAAGTAAGGGGTGGGGGTGGGGTTCTCCCCTTGGCTTGGGGAGAACCTCTCCAGAAGGTGGAGGTTCACGAGTGGTCAGGCAGCCCAGAGACCTTGCTCTCCCCTCGCAAACACACTCAGAACCTATGGTAGTGGGCTCTACCTTCTGGCTCAGGTGAGCCAGAGAGAGACTTGAGTGGTCTGGGCTAGAGGCTGGCTCAGGAAGAGGCCAGCCATGACACCAAGTTCTGGGGTCTAAGCTTGACCCAGCACAATGTCAGGATTCTAGAAAAAGACCTCACTCCCAGGGAGGGGCTCTGGTATGGAAAAATAGAGATAAGAAGTCAGATCATCCTTTGATCTCTAGCAAGGGCAGACTGTTCCACCTTTTTACTTTCAGGGGCCCAGTCCCCCTAATGGCCTGACTCCCTCTCACCCTGTCCCAGGGGACAGCAAGCATGGGGATGCAACAGGACGGCAAGCACAGAGGGACTGGCCTGTGGCTCTCCATCCGGGCCACCCTGCTTCTTCCATCTCTCCTTTCCTCCCTCCCCGGCCTCCTGCTTCTCATAAAACTCGTTCTCATTTTCCATTCAATCAAGGGACGGTGATTCTGCCCACAAGCCCACATATTGAGAGTGAGGACAGTAGGCAGGTGGAGCCGCAGGGAGGGACACAGGGGGAGGACCTGGGGCTGTCTGGAGGAGAGGAGAAAAGAGTCCTCAAAAGAGTGGGTACTAGCTTCTAAGTGGCTCATGTGTCTGGAGTTGGTGGAGAGTGGCAAGAGGCCCTGGGTGGCCAATGTCTCTCCCTTTCTCCTCACATACTCTGCCTCATAAATAAATAAGTTTTTTTTTTTTTTTAAATGAGAGCACCGGGCTGGAGAGATAGCTTAGCGGTTAAGGCGCTTGCCTGCAAAGCCTGCCAAGCCAAAGGACCCTGGTTCAAATCCCTAGTACCCACGTAAGCCAGATGCACAAGGTGGCACATGCATCTGGAGTTCGTTTGCAGTGGCTGGAGGCCCTGGCGTGCCCATTCTTTCTCTCTCTCTCTGTGTCTCTCCTACTCTGCCTTGTTCTCTCTCTCTCTCAAATAAATAAATAAGTAAAATTAAAAAGACTGGGGAAAGCCGGGCGTGGTGGCGCACGCCTTTAATCCCAGCACTCGGGAGGCAGAGGTAGGAGGATCGCTGAGAGTTCAAGGCCACCCTGAGACTACATAGTTAATTCCAGGTCAGCCTGGACCAGAGTGAAACCCTACCTCGAAAAACAAAAAAAAAAAAAAAAAAGATTGGGGAAGCCAAACCCCTAAAAAAAAAAAAACGAGAGCCCAACCATGGCATCCACCACTCACTCCCTGGCTGTGTGACCTTGGCCGAGAGAGGCTTCCCCTGAGTCTAGCTTTCTTTACCTGTGTTAAATGGGACCAGCAGCCGCCATAGTGTGTATGTATGTGTGTGTGGAGGGGGAGGGGGGAATTTAGTCCTGTTATTCACTTTACCCAGATGTGAGGACTGTGATTCAAAGCTAAGTTGATGGGTGATGATGGATTAAAACTATGCCTCCCTGGTCAACCCAGCCACAATGGCTGCTGGTAGGAATGTCACCTTCTGCTGTTTACACAGGTGTGCAAAGACGTTCCTAATGCCTTACTTCAAAATGTCAACCCACAGCCAGTAAGGGGCAGATGCTGGGTGAGGTGATAAACTGGTAACCCGGCACTCAGGAGGCAGAAGCAGGAAGATCATACCCAGGGACTCTGAGGGCAGCCTGAACTACATCAGACCCTGTCTCAAAGGCTAGGAAAGATGGTCCCCTAAGTAACTTGCTTGTCTTGCAAGCATGAGAATCTAAGTTTGAAACGGGGTGTTAAGGGTTCAGGAAAGTTCTTGAACCCCAAACCCTAGGTTCATGTCTACTTTATTTTTTAATTATTATTATTATTAATATTATTTTGGTTTTCTGAGGTAGGGTCTCACTCTAGCCCAGGCTGACCTGGAATTCACAATGTAGTCTCAGGGTGGCCTCGAACTCTCAGTGATTCTCCTACCTCTGCCTCCTGAGAGCTGGGATTAAAGGCGTGCGCCACCATGCCCGGCTCTATTTTTTAACTTTTAAAAAAAATATTTTATTTTATTTTGGTTTTTCAAGGTAGGGTTTCAATCTAGCCCCAGGGATTAAAGGCATGCACCAGCACACCCAGATTTTATTTTATTTTTATGTATTTATTTGACAGAGAAAGAAAGAGAGAGAGAATGGGCGCACCAGGACCTCTAGCAAATGAACTCCAGATGCATGCGCCCGTTGTGCATCTGACTAACGTGGGTCCTGGGGAATCAAACCTGGGTCCTTTGGCTTTGCAGGCAAATGCCTTAACCGCTAAGCCATTCGTTCAGCCCCTATTTTTAGATTTTGTTATGTGTGTGTGTGTGTGTGAGAGAGAGAGAGAGAGAGAGAGAGAACTGGCACACCAGGGCCTCAAGCCACTGCAATTGAACTCCAGATGCATGTGCCATCTTGTGTACATGTGTCACCAAGTGCACAATTGTCACCTTGTGCGTATGCCTCACCTTGTGCGTCTAGCTTACGTGGGTTCTAGGGAGTTGAACCTGGATCCTTAGGCTTTGCAGGCAAGCGCCGTCATATCTAAGCCATCTCTCCAGCCCTTATGTCTAATTTTAACCAAAGAATTGAATAAAATAAGACTGAAAAAGGATAGTTATTAAATTATTATATTTATTTAGGGAAGTACAGAACCAAGGAAAGGAAAATGAATACACCCATGTGGCTTGAGAACCCATGTGGTGGGCCTGGAAAATCCATAGAGAATAGAAAAGAAAGTACAAAGAGGCCCTGCCATGTGGAGGGCAGGAGGGGTAAAGAGCCCGTGTGGGAAGTAGGGGTTCAGGGGGTTCTGGCTAGCCTGAGATGGAGGGGAAACTCACCAGAACTTGGAGGTTCAGGCAGCCCAGAGAGAGGCTTGTCCCCGCGCATATATCTATATATAACCTTTCTGTGCTGGGGTTCGCCTTCAGGTCAGGTGAGCCAGAGAGACAGCTGATTGGTCTGGGCTAGAGGCTGGCTCAGGAAGGGGCCAGCCATGACACCAAGTTCTGGGGCCTAAGCATGAAGAACCACAAAGTCAGGATTCTAGAAAAAGACCCTCCTCCCAGGGAGGGGCTCAGGTATGGAGAAGCAGGTCTAGGGAACCAAGCAAGAGATAAAAAGTCAGACCATCCTTTGATCTCTAGCAAGCGCAGATCTTCCGGCCTTTCTACTTTCAAGGGCCCAGTCCCCCTAACTGCTTAACAAAGCTACCTGACTCCCTTTGAAGTTCAATCCACAGCACTCACATGAGAGCTGGGCATGCTGGCACACCTGTAACCCAATGCTAGGGAGTCAGAGACAGCAGACTCCCTGGGGCTTGCTGACTAGTTAGTCCAGCCTAATTGATGAATTCCAAGCTAATGAGAGACCCTATCTCAAAGAAGAGGTGGTCCAGGCTGGAAAGATGGCTTAGCGGTGAAGGTACTAGACTGCAAAGCCTAAGGACCTGGGTTCGATGCCCAGTACCCACGTAAAGCCAGATGCATAAGGTGTTGCATGTGTCTGGAGTCTTTGCAGTGGCCTCAAACACATGTATGGGCATCTGCATGCAGATTTGTGGTCACATACATATGGATACAGATACACACATGCAACTACTGCAGACACACACACACGCACACACGCACACCACACAGATGTACACACACCCACAAAAAATAAGGAAATAAAGACTAGAGATAGGTCTACACGTCTTGTTAGGAAATGACGTCAGAAGTTTCTTTAAGAAAAATGTCCTGGGTGGGTTCCAGGACTCAAGGGGGACCAGTGACCGGATGCTCCAGCACAGAATCTGCAAGCATGCTCTGGTACGCTTTAAACCATCATGAGGTCCCATGCAATGCAAATGACAGGAAAGTGGTTGTCATTCTGTACCCTTTGGGGAGCAAGGGCAAAAAATAAAAAAAATAAAAAAATTTTTAAAAAAGCCTGCCTGGTCACCTCAGATGCAGTAGTTTTTCTGGGTGCTTGATCTTGTTGAGGACATCTATATAAACATAGGCACAGATACACGCATATTCTTCATTTCTTTAATTAAGCAGCAGATCAACATTATTAGCAGATCCACATCTAGGCAGAGACACAAAGGCTCCCTGGGTGAGAGCTGTCGGCTCTGCCTCTCTCTTTGAAACAATCAGGTGTGCTGTGGGGAAGGGAGTTAGGAACTTTCCACTTCTCTCTAAACGACTCGACTCTGGCAATCAAAATGTATCTAGGGCTGGAGAGATGGCTCAGTGGTTAAGGCGCTTGCCTGCAGCGCTTAGTCATCGGAGTTCGGTTCCCCAGTACCCACGTAAAGCCAGATGCACAAAGTTCGTTTGCAGTCACTGGAGAACCTGAGGTGCCTGCTCGCTCTTTCTTTCTTTCTTTCTTTCTTTCTTTCTTTCTTTCTTTCCTTCCTTCCTTCCTTCCTTCCTTCCTTCCTTTCTTTCCTTTCTTTCTTTCTTTCTTTCTTTCTTTCTTTCTTTTCTTTCTCTCGCTTTCTCTCTCTTTCTGTCTCCTTCTCCCTCTCTTTTTCTATCTCTCTCTGCTTGCAAATAAATAAAAATATTTAAATTAAAGAAAGTATATCTAAACTTTTAAGATGGAACGGCACATACTCATAGCCGAGAGTCGGAGTCCTCATTCAGGTAAGAAAGAAGAGGGAGCCCGGCAGCGTGGCTGATAAGCACTGCTGACATTTTCATGTTTCCTTATAGTCTTTTCCCCAATTCACACATGCAGAGATTTTTAAAATATTTTATTTATTTATTTATTTATTTATTTATTTATTTATTTATTTATGAAAGAGGCAGATGGAGAGAATGGGTGCACCAGGGCCTCCAATCACTGCACGAGAACTCCAGGTGTATGCACCCCCTTATGCATCTGGTTTATGTGGGTCCTGGGGAATCAAACTGCGATCCTCTGGCTTTGCAGGCAAGTGCCTTAACCGCTAAGCCATCTCTCCAGCCCCAAAGTGGCTTTGGTTGAAAGAGACAGTTACCCTGCAGAAACAAAGAAAGAGCTTGGGAGTGGCTGTGGGTGATTCTAGAAGCCCCTGTGTGAAGCTATCTTCAAAGCCCAGATTCCTGGACTCCAACAGATGAGCAGATGGTAGCCAACACCAAACGAAAGTGTCTAAGCCAGACGTGTTTAAGACTCAAGGAAAAATCTTCGACTTGACTAAGAGGATGGCACATTCCAAGCAGGCACGGTTACAGACTCACCATGGCCACTCCCAGCTGGGAGACAGTGGAGCAAACACGAGACCCGATTAAGCAGAGGTCTGCACCCACGCACAGCCAGCGCACCTCTGTACCAAGCATGTGTTCTAAGGTTCACCTGAGGACAGGAAGGAGATCCCACATCAAGTACCTGCATGCCGGCCAGCAGCCTCTCAAGTGCTCAGCCTGGGTCAGCTCACAGGATTAATTTAAGCCACATGTGCCAGGGCCTGGGTTAGGTGAGGGATGTAAGGTCAGCCAGCCAGCCTTAGTGGGAGTCACGGTCTGAAAGCTGAGGTTGAAAGTCTCTCAATGTTTCAGATGAGGAAGAGATGTTACAGGGGACCCAGGCCCCCTGGCACTTCACCCAGCTTGGATAGAGACCCTGTGTGGCGGCGGATCCACCACCTCTTTGGGGTGAAATAATGAAAATAGTGTTGGCAATGTGACAGTGGCTTCTGGCTACTGGTTAAAATAACAAGTCTGGAGCCGGGCGTGGTGGCGCACGCCTTTAATCCCAGCACGCGGGAGGCAGAGGTAGGAGGATCGCCGAGAGTTCGAGGCCACCCTGAGACTACATAGTGAATTCCAGGTCAGCCTGGACCAGAGTGAGACCCTACCTCGCAAAACCAAAAAAATAAAAATAAAAATAAAAATAAAAAAAACAAGTCTGGGCCTGGAGAGATTGCTCAGCGGTTTAGGCACTTGCATGCGAAGCCCAAGGACCCAGGTTCGATGCTCCAAGACCCAAATAAACCAGATGGTCAAGGTGGCATATGCATCTGGAGCTCATTTGCAGTGGCTATGAGCCCTGGTGTGCCCATTCTCTCTCTCTCTCTCTCTATCTGCCTCTTTCTCTCTCAAATAAATAAATAATAACAAATCTGCCTCTGCTACAACCTCCCATCAAGGGTATGCTGGACCGGGGGCTCTGCCCTGCCCTGTAGATTTAATCTCCTTCGATGGTGCAGTTGCTCTGCATGGTGGAGCCCCCACTGCCAAACCCTCGCCCCTTCCTGAGCAATCCTGGGACCTTTGGTGTGGATCAGATCCTGTTTCCATGGTTTTACTGCCCCCAGCCTCGCTCACCTTGGAGCTAGTGGGCGACTCGGGCCACACCTCACTGTGACCTACACTTGGTCACTCCTACTCCAGGTCTTGCTTTTACTGCTCACATGGGGCCCTGTGCCCAGACGTGCTCAGCCTCATAAGGCTGCAAGTCACAAATGTGTTAAATGCAGTATGTCTTTAGAAGGAAAAGTTCCGTGTGATGGCTTCGGCCCTTGCTGCCTTGTTGGCTTAGAGCCCCCCTGCCCCCCAGGTACAGGCAGGCTTCTGGGACTCTGTGGCCTGCCTGTGGCCCTGTAGCCGTATGTATGACCAGTTGAGACTGAGAGCCATGGGCATGGGGTGGGGGGTGGGGGGTTGTCCAGGCTTGAGGCAGGGGGATGGACTTGGATTGTGGCCAGAGTGTCTCCACCTGCCCCCCACCCCCCCCCCAAGCTGGAAATCTCATTAGGCGGGCTTCCCTCCCTATGCCTGCCTTTCCTGCCGACCCCTTGCAGGGGACTCTATGCAAACAGTACCTCCGCATTGACCCGCAGTTCTCGATTTCCGGACTCACCCCAGGCCAGGAAACCCTGGGAAGACACACGCTGCAGGGTGGGAAAGTTCTACAAAACTCAAGAAAGTAATATTTTGATTCCCAACCCTTGCTCCAAGCCAAAAGCCCGCCTCCCCCTCTCGGGCTGCCGGTGGGAACTCCTAACCCTCCAGTACAGCTCCCACCAGGTGAGGGAGAAGCGGGGAGGCCACAGATTCACACCAGTCTCCTGATCTAGCTTTCCGGAAACTCCGATAACATATAGTTCCCTTTTAAAGGAGTGGAAATGAAGAGTTGCCCTGATACTTAAATTTATTCTAAAATTCACTTTCACTGCACGCCAATGTAAATGAATACATGAAGTCCTTACACCCTATTCCTGTAGAAAGCTCCCCACACCCTGCAAACAGGCCTAAAAGCTTCTAACCTGATTATCAGAGTCAACGCGCATGACAGGGAATGCTGATCCGAAAGCCCTATCCGTGCCAGGTTGGCAGGGAAGGAGGTCCTCCGCACCTGCTTCTCCCCGTGAACTTTGTAACATGTGGTCACAGCAATTAGGCAAAGGCCTAGAAGGATGGTGGTGCACGTGAGTTGAGCTAGTGTCAGGCTGTGGCGATATAAGCAGGAAACGCCCAGTCTTTCCTGGTCTAAAGTGCTTAGCCCAAGACTGTCTCATTCAAGGTGTCTCATGGTGATCTTGTGGCTGCTGTGGCTGTAGCTTTTGCATCTGTACCCACTACAAAAAAGACAAGAGGGGGCTGGAGAGATGGAGCAGTGGTTAAGGCTCTTGACCTGGGTTCGATTCTCCAGTATCCAATCGGAAAGCCAGAGGCAAAGTGACTCGTGTGTCTGGAGTTTGTTTGCAGTGACTAGACGCCCTAGTACGCCCATTCTCTCTCTGCTTGCAAATAAATTTATTTTTATTTTCTTATTTATTTGACAGAGAAAGAGGGAGAGAGAGAGAATGGGCATGCCAGGGCCTCCAGCCACTGCAAACGAACTCCAGACGCGTGTGCATCTAGCTACCGTGGTTCCTGGGGAATCGAACCTGGGTACTTTGGCTTTGCAGGCAAATGCCTTAACCGCTAAGCCATCCCTCCAGCCCGCATATAGAATATATTTTTTTAAGAAAGACAAAGGATGACAGACTGACTGTCATGTCTCACCAAAGGACCTGCGCTTAGGCATGGGACAACTCTATCCCTAAGGGAGGTAGATAGCAAATGCAATTGAGCCTATCAGCCTCGCATAAAATAGGGGCACATTACCATGGATGGGATGGAGGGACTCTGGGTAGGGAAGGGGTCGTGCCCCCCCCCACCTTGGGTCTATTGTCTAAGCTATATAATTCCAAAGGAGAGAATTCCTTCTGAGGCAGAGGTATGAACATAGGGGCACAGTTGCCACATCCCGCTTGTCAGCTCAGAACAGTATGGTACAGCTTGTCTGGCTCCAATCACCCGGCCTAT
This sequence comes from Orientallactaga sibirica, assembly GCA_036365145.1. Taxonomy (NCBI): domain Eukaryota; kingdom Metazoa; phylum Chordata; class Mammalia; order Rodentia; family Dipodidae; genus Orientallactaga; species Orientallactaga sibirica. Next base: position 3,757,217 of record JAEOAD010000026.1, on the reverse strand, counting down.
CTTAGAGATGCCTGCATGGAGGAGGCCGTGGGCTTGCGGGAGCCAGAGCTTTGACATCGCCCTTAGAGGAGCATCTGCTGCAGATGAAGGGCCTGCTGCCTGTTCTTCTCACGACAGTGACTCACCACCCTGTGCCAACCAGGATTGAGGGGTGTATCTCCTCATGTATTGTGATGCCACTGGGCAGTGTGCCACTGTGGTGGTTTGATTCAGGTGTTCCCCATAAACTTAGGTGTTCTGGATGCTAGGTTCCCAGCTGATGGAGATTTGGGAAGTAACGCTTCCTGGAGGCAGTGTATTGTTGGGGGTAGGCTTATGGGTATTATAGCCAATGTCTACCTGCCAGGATTGGGCACACTCTCCTGTTGCAATTGTCCACCTGATGTTGGCCAGGGGGTGATATCCACCCTCTGCTCATGCCATTGTTTTCCCCTGCCACCGTGGAGCTTCCCCTCGAGTCTGTAAGCCAAAATAACCCCCCTCTTTTTTCCCCCCACAAGCTGCTCTTGGTCTGCCAGCAATGTGAACCTGACTGCAACAACCACTTAGGGCAATTCCTCTACTTGGTGAAGGTCACATAGACCATAAAGGTCACCGATGAGAATCCTCTGTCCTCACCCTGGCTTGGAACTCTATCAGGCTGGGCTCTGCAGCTGTCCATGATGTGGCATCTGAGAGCTACCACATCCCAAGTGGTACCACCATTTCTATGGCCCTCAGAAACAAGGGGGTTCCCTGGGCTCCTAAGACCCTTGGCCGTTAGCAGGGGTCTTTGACACAATCTGGACCAATGGTACACATGAAGAAAGTGGGTCACTGGTGAGTGAGGAGAAGCCACTGGGAGGGAGACAATGACAGAGACGGAGCTGTGCTGAAGACCAAGATGACGGCAGGAACCCATTGCAGGAAGTGGCAGAGGGCAATCCTGTGCCAGTACTGGTGCTGGGATGAGAGTGGTGAAGATGGTGGTGGTGGTGATGGTGATGAAGATGATGTTGGCGGTGAAGATGATGGTGGTAGTGGTAAAGATGATGATAATGGTGAAGATGATGGTGATGGAGAAGATGATGGTGATGGTGATGATGGTGATGGTGATGATGGTGGTGATGAAGATGGTGGTGGTGGTGAAAATGATGGTGGTGGTGATGGTGATGATGATGGTGGTGATGAAGATGATGGTGATGGTGATGATGGTGGTGGTGAAAATGATGGTGGTGGTGATGGTGATGATGATGGTGGTGATGAAGATAATGATAGTGGAGAAGATGATGGTGGTGGTGATGGTGACGATGTTGGTGAAGATGATGATGGTGGTGAAGATGATGGTGAAGATGATGGTGATGACGGTGATGACAATAAGAATAGTGATGATGATGATAGTGATTATATGGCACTGACAATGGTGATGGTGATGATGATGGTGGTGGTGGCAATAAGAATAGTGATATTTAGGCTGGAGAGGTGTCTTAGCAGTTAAGGCGTTTGCCTGCAAAGCCAAAGGACCCAGGTTTGATTCCCCAGGACCCACATAAGCCAGATACACAAGGGGGCGCACGTGTCTGCAGTTCATCTGCAGTGGATGGAGGTCCTGGCGTGCCCATTCTCTCTCTCTCCCTCTTTCTCTCTCTCAACCAAACAAGTAAAAATAAAATATTTTTTAAAAAGAATAGCTATAATGATGAACATGGGAATGATAGTTGTGATATGGTGGTGACAATGGTGACGATGATGGTGTTGATGGTGTTGATGGTTATGGTGGTGACAATGATGGTGATAATGGTGTTGATGGTTATGGTGGTGACAATGGTGACAATGATGGCGATGATGGTGTTGATGGTGGTGATGGTTATGGTGGTGACAATGGTGGTGATGGTGGTGATGATGGTGGTGATGGTGACAATGGTGATGATGATGGTGTTGGTGGTGTTGATGGTTATGGTGGTGATGATGACGATAGTGGTGACAAGGATGGTGGTGGTGGTGGCGATGAGAACACTAATAATGTTGAAGATGGGAATGACAGTGACAATATTGGTGGTGACAATGGTGATGGTGATGATAAAGATGATGACATGGCTATTATAAGCAGCCTCTCAATGCCAGCTCTCAATAATGACCACTGTCCAGCTCCCGGTTTTGGTTTTTATCCAACTTCCAAGTACAAGGCCCGGCTCTGCTGCTAATCACATGACTGGCCAGTCTTCTCTGCCTCTTGGAATTGCGCCATAGGCTGGTGGATGAGTAAGGGTGTCAGCAATTCAGTCCCCAGAGCCCCCCTCCTCTCTGGTGGGGCCACACCTCCCCACATGGGCTCATTGTGTGCTTCCTTGAGGTCTGAGGACGCCTTTCATGTCACCAGCACGAATTGGACTCTTAATCCATTGTTCTTTGGTTTAAGAGTCATTACAAAGTGCTTAATTAAGTAAGCTTCGCTTAATCACCAAATGTTTGCATGCGAGACAAGTTCTCGGGCAGTGGGCACTTGACATGTTCCGTACAGAAATAATTAGGCCAAGGAGGGCGGGAACTGAGCTGGGACTCGGCCTCAGAGTTTTGGGTAAGGGCCTCACACATACATTCATCACCGAAGGGGAATTAAAGGCTTTAGCTCAGCTTCCAGAACTCCCACATTCCTGCAGGGTGAGTCACTGGAGGGGCTGGCTGGGCGTCAAATGGGGATTGGGGAAGTGAGAGGCCTGATTTATTTATTTGAAAGAGAGAGAGGGAGAGGCAAATAAAGAGAGAATGGACATGCCAGGGCCTCCAGCCACTGCAAATGAATTCCAGATGCATGCACCACCCTGTGTATCTGGGTTACCTGGGCCATCTCTCCAGCCCGACCTGGGTACTGGGAATTGAACCTGGGTCCTTAGGCTTTGCAAGCAAGTACCTTCACCACTAAGCCATCTCTCCAGCCCACTGGCCTGGTTTTAAATATGACCTTCCATGGGGTTTGCACTGCTTTCCTTGTCTGTTGTGGACTTGCAAATTGTCAAGATTTGCAAGGAAGCTGGAAGCAGAGTGGGTACAGGTGTGTGCACGTGTGTGCGTGTGCATGTAAGGCCATCATTTAACTTTCTCCCCACTAGCTTCCTAATCCCACACTTCCCTCAGAGTGCTGAATTATCTGGCATGAGGATGAACGCATTTTTCTTATCTCAATGGCTGCATGTCTATTTTCACACGATTATGAAAATACAAACATACAGAGCCGGCACATGCTCCGCTTTCACAGACATCGAGTCCAAAGTTGGCATCAAAGCTGAGCATGGTGGCGCACGACTTTAAGCCCAAACTCGGGAGGCAGAGGTAGGAGGATCAGCATGAGTTCAAGGCCACCCTGAGACTACATAGTGAATTCCAGGTCAGCCTGGGCTAGAGTGAGATCTTATCTCAAAAACAACCAACCAAACAACCAGAAAACCAAAGCTGGCATCACTGCAGAATTCACTCTTATAAGGTAGAAGAAGCGTGGCACCCCGCTCAGGAAAAGTAGAATGCACAGACTTGGGAAACCCATTGCCCCACTTCATTTCACCCAGGGTTTGCTCACAAGGGATGCTCTGTGTCTTGCTGAGAAACTGAGATTCAGAAGACACAAGCAACCCTTTGCTTTTATTTATTTATGTATTTATTATTTATTTATTTATTTATTTGCAAGCAGAGAGATAGAGAGAAGAGAGAATTGGTGTACAAGGGCCACCAGCCACTTCAAATGAACTCCAGTTGCATGCACCACCTTGTGCATCTGGCTTGTCATGGGAAATTGAGCCAGGGTCGTCAGGCTTTCTTTTCTAGAATGGTGGTGGCAATGTCGTGTGCATGTCACCTATGGCTGCATTGTCTTGGAGGCTGTTCAAAAACCCTTTAGGTTCAAAAAAAAAAACTGGTAGGAATACAAATGTCGCCTGCAATGGAAATGCAAATGAATTCTATCCAGTGAAAGGCAATTGATTATTGCCCTGGAGTTATTGATCAGTTTCCCGTCTCTTTGTAAATTAATCGCAGCCCTTCCGTTAGCTGGTGCATCTGCATTGCTTGAATTCTCCTTCCATCCGGGGGTCCCACCTTTCTGCTTCTTTCCTTCATGCATTTAATAAAACCCTTGACATGAGTTAATCTCTTAACCTCATTCAAGTCACAATTTTACCTTTATTTTAAGCTGGGCATTGTGGCACACGCCTTTAATGCCAGCACTCGAGAGGCAGAGGTAGGAGGGATCGCCATGAGTTCGAGACCATCCTGAGACTACATAGTGGATTCCAGGTCAGCCTGGGCTAGAGCGAGACTCTACCTTAACAAAACCAAAAAATAAAAAAATAAAATATTAAAAAGAACTTTATCCAATAACAAAAGGCCGAATAAAGAGTGTAAGGTGGGGTGTGTGGAGGAAATGCACATGGACACTATGACTGTAAATTGTTGGCCTGTGAGCTTGTGTGTGTTTCTTTGCTGGAAGGGATCCAGCTCATCTCACCGCACTAGGGGTGGGGTGGGGGATGGGCACAAGCATCCAAGAGCATAACAGGAGCTTGAGCGCCTTTCTAACAAGGATATGGAAATGAACCCCAAAGGTGCAGTGAGCGCTGTGCTTGTAGGATCTCTGTCCCAGGCTGGAGAGATGGCTTAGCGGTTAAGGTGTTTGTCTGTGAGGCCTAAGGACCCAGGTTCAATTCCCCAGGACCCAGGTAAACCAGATACACAGGCGGTGCATGCGTCTGGAGTTCATTTGCAGTGTCTAGAGGCCCTGGTGCACCCATTCTCTCCTATTCTCTCTCTTTCTCTATTTTCCTCTTCCTCCCTCTCACTTTTTCTCTCAAATAAATAAATAATTTTAGGATGCCTGTCACTTGTTAGATTTTATCTGGTCAAATGGGAGGGAGGCTAGAAATGGAAATTATATTGATTTACAAAAAAACAAACAGCAAACAGTAAGGACATCTCGCACACTCCTGCTCAGGGCTGCAGGACATGAGTCCGCAGTAAGGCTGCTGGCATGAGCTGGACTGGCTGACACCTGTATACCCAGTACCCAGCTTAACCCTCATCCCCAAGACCTTTTGTCATAGAAGCAGGGATCAGAGACAGTCATTGAGTCCCAGAAGTCACACAGCAAATCAGAGGTAGGCTGAGTTCAGAGCCTGGCCCCTATGTCACCACCACTGGGATTCCCAAAGTCATCATCCACCTGGGCATGCCCAGGAGAGCTTCCTAAAATGCCAGTGCCGGGGCCCTCTTGCCCTGGAGCCCCTCACTCGGGCAAGGCCTGGAACTCTGCAGTTGTATGACAGTCAGGGATACACTTGGGGGAAATTGCACCCCTCTGGGCTCCTTGAAGTGCCTAAGGGACAGCTGGAAGAATTCTGGGACAAATTGAAGCTCAGAGAGGGAAAACTGAATAGAAATAGGCAGGGGCATGGGTGAGCACATGGGGATCCCTGAGTCTTAGTTCTCTGGTGGGCTTGGAAGTCTGGGAGCCATGGCTACTACCCCAATATTCCTGGTGGGGTGTGGGAGGTGGATCCCCTCCATCTCCTTACCTGATACCCCAGAACTTGATCTCTCACAGTAATGTAGACTTCCCACAACCACTTGTGCTTATTCCAGCGTGGAGACGACCAGGTTCCCTTATCCAGAGCCCCATAGTCTGCTCAAAGACAGCTCCTTCCGAAGCCTTGGGGACTTCTGCACCAGAGGCCCTGTCCCACCAGAGTACACCTGCCTGCTTCTCAGCGCTTGTGGCTGGCTGGGAGGCTGGGAGCCTGCAGAGGTAGGTGGATCATCATGAGCTCAAGGTCACCCTTCCCTGTCATGTGTGAGGCCCTGGTTTCCATCCCCAGAACCAAAAGAAAAAAGTGTCTAGTGACGACCCACTGGTCGGAATCTCTCCCCCTGGGACCAGTCCTTAGTTAGTCCAAAAAACAAGCAAATACAAGTTTGTCTTTAAAAATTGAATGTATATATGTAAGTAGATGAACAGATTACTGGGGCTGGAAAGGTCTAAGTGAGGTCAGGGGAAGAGATTGAGTAAAGGAAGGGTGGCGAGGGCATGAATAAGCAGTATGGAAACTTAGTTTTTTGGACAATGGTGCCCTCAGAAGCCACAGATTTTTTTTTTTTTTTTCGAGGTAGGGTCTCATTCTGGTCCAGGCTGACCTGGAATTAACTATGTAGTCTCAGGGTAGCCTCGAACTCTCGGCGATCCTCCTACCTCTGCCTCCCGAGTGCTGGGACTAAAGGCGTGCGCCACCACGCCCGGCTTCACAGATTTTTACTAGAAAAATTTCAGTGCCAGGGATGGGATACCTTCAAGTGAGTTGTTGACCCCAAAACATTACAGGCCGTTGCCAAGGCTCTTGGTTTCCCACCAGGAATACATGGAAAGACCCTATTGCTGAAGACTCCACATACTTGGGCTGCAAGGTCACTGAGAAATCCTGTTGGAGCTGAGCTGAAAACCTCTTCCATGTGGACCAGCTGACAGAAAGCTGGAAAAAGCTATGCTGCATGCAGTTCAATGAGAGAGAGAGAAGTCATCAGTGGAGATAAACAACAGTGGACACTGCAAGCCTTAAATTTGGCCAGCCAGGCCAAATGAGCCAACGGATGCAATAGTGGCATGTCTGTTAATGGGGGAAATGAACTGCTCTCTAATTGGACTGGAGGCCCGCTCCACAGGAGGGAATACATGCCTGGTATTGAAAATCTAGTCAAGAGCCTATGAAGGGGGAAGTCATGAGCCCTAGGGGAGTAATGACTGCTGGTGTCTGGCTAAATGTATATCCTATGCTCACCAAACTACCTGGTAAGCACTTCTCTTAATGTCCACACCCATATACTAATGCTACTCTCACTTTTGGTTAGAGAAGCTTCTCTTTTCAGATGGTGGTGATCTCTGGGATGACTCTAAAGGCACCATGGTGCTGAGAAGAAGTGACAGAGGTGTGCTCAGCACTGAAACATCTCTATCACACCTTCCAAGGCTCAGGGTCCACTGCGGAAGAGGTGGTGGAAAGAATGTAAGAGCCAAAGGAAGGGTAGGACTCCTTACAACATGCTCCTCCAGACACAAAATGGCCTGGATATCCATGACCTCACAGTGCCTGGCACTACCTACACAAGACCATCATGATAGGAGGAAAAGATGATGACAGCAAAATAAAAGAGAGACTGATTGAGAGGGGAGGATATGATGGCAAGTGGAGTTGTGAAGGGAAAAGTGGTAGGGGACAGGGAATTATCATGGTTTATTGTCTATAATTATGGAAGTTGTCAATAAAAAAGTTTAAAAAATATTTTATTTATTTGCAAGCAAAGGGAGAAGAGAGAGTGATAATGGGCAAGCCAGGCCTCTTGCCTCTGCCTGTGAACTCCAGACACATACGCCGCTTTGTCTATCTGGCTTTCCATGGGTGCTGGGGAATCGAACCTGGGTCATCGAGGCTTTGCAGGCAAGCGCCTTTAACCACCAGGCCACCTCTCCAGCCTGAGTTCATCCTTTGTAAGACAGAACTCCACGGCCCATGGTGGAGATGAATGGAACTGTCCCTCATAGGGTCACATGTTGAATGTTCATTTCCCAGGATGGCAGCACTCCTAGAAGATGTGGGAGGTGGGTCCTAGCTGGACAAAGCGAGTCCCTGGGGGCTCCAGCCCCTGGAGGTCATGCCTCGTCCTCAGTCCCTCCTTTGATTTCTCCTTCCCCGCCACCGTGATGGGATGGATGACATATCTCTGTCACATATTCTCATTCCCATGGTGCCCCAAGCTCACCGTGGGCTCAGAGTCCACACAGCCAACCCTGAGGGAGACTCTTCCCTCCCCCCTCTTCTCTTAGGTATTTAGTTAGACTTCTGCAAAAGTGACCAACACAAGCGGCCTCTCCGGTGAGCAGTAGGACTCTCTTTCCTACTCCCCAGAGCCCTCGTGAGCCTGCACCTTTGTGCCCGCAGGCACCCCCCTTTTTCCCAGGGCAGCATAGAACCCAGTCTGGGTCCCTGAGAACCTTCTCTCAGACATTTCTTTTCTCCCGGTGGGTTGCTAAGCGGTGGGAATCTGAGTTCAGGAAGGCTGGGGGCTGAGGTGCACCCCAGGACCTGCTTGAAGAGTGAAGGGGAAGAGGAGGAGAAGCGGGGCCCTGGCAGAGTCCCACAATGGCCAAGTACCTCCTGTTTGCAGGGCTTGGCTCCAAACTCAGACAGTTCCCGGATGAGTGAGTGAGACTTGGGCTTCTTGGCTTCCGAAGGGCTCAGACACGGTGAGGAAAGGAACCAGGTTGCCCTCAGTGCTCATTCGGTACAGCCAGCTCTGACCCTGAGGAGGCCGAGGGAGGGACCCAGAGCACTAGGCCAGCCAGGAATGCTTCTGGGAAGAGCAGTCCTTCCTTCAGAGCCGAAGAGCAGCTCGACAGACAGAAGGGAGAGAAGGGACTCCAGGCAGACAACGGGCTGGGGCAGCAGAGCTGGGCTGGAGGAGGCAGGCTTTGCGCCTTGGACTGCCCTGGTAGCTGGACAAGTTCAACTTCCTAAGCTGCACCTTGGAAAACTCTCCAAGATCCCCCCGTCCCCACCGAGGCACGCGGATGACTGACGGTGGCTTATCTGGCTCACTCCGAGCCTGGCTTCTTCCAGGAATCCAAGAGCTTCCACTGAGCCGTGCCTAGTCTCGCCTCCTTCCACCCACGCCCCCACCCATCCCCGGCTGGGAACACTCACCCGGCTTGCCAGGAAAAGATGAGGGGCTTCCCAGAGCAGGAAGGATCTGCCGCTGAGCCTGTGGGAGGAAAGGCAGACACTGGGGGAGAGGCTCACCAAGAGAAGGGAGGTCTAGTCTTCTCCAAACGCGGTCAAAGGGGTTCAAAGGCAACCCATGCTCGCAGAGCCTTAGCTGGCCCTGAGAAGATACTCAGGGAGAGAGCCCTTGCCTGCAGAGAGGGCGGGACACCAGGAACCTTGGGATTGGCTCTGAACACAGAGCTGGGGGATAGTGGGAGTGGCACAGCAGCCCGCCTCCCCTGTGAACTTCTCTGGTAAAGTCTGTTTGGCAATTCCATTTGTAGACCTGGCCCTGAGTTCCAGTTTTGCTCAGGGACTCGCACAGACTCCCTTAGGTCACACTGGGGCTTATTCATCACCACTTCCCAAACTCCCCGCCACCTACACCGCCCGCTCACGGTGTCCGTCCTACTCGGAACAGTCTCATCACACCAGGCCCAGCACCTCAAGACAGGTGCATAGAATACCCTGCTGAATTACAGATGCTTCATTTCCCTCAGCCTCGGTTTTCACATCTTCCCAGTGGGAAAAATACCACCCCCCCCCACCCTAACAAGCAGGCTGTGCCTACTTCTTGCAAAGTTGGGCTTCCAGGGACTGATGATCACAGGGCAGAATAAATGTCCCTCAACCCAAGAAGCTCTGAGGAAAAAAAAAATCAGCTCTGATCAATTACTTTCTTCTTAGTCTTTGATTATTTGTATTTATTTATTTGAGAGCAACAGACAGAGAAAGAGGCAGGGGGCGGGGAGAATGGGCACGCAGGGCCTCCAGCCATTGCAAACTAACTCCAGATGCATGCGCCACCTTGTGCATCTGGCTTACGTGGGTACTGGAGAATCAAGCCTTGAACGGGGTCCTTTGGCTTCACAAGCAAGCGCTTAATCTCTAAACCATCTCTCCAGCCCATCTTCTTAGTGTTTGAAATCAAAAGGACCAGGATGCTGAAGTGGTCCCTGGCTGCCGTTGCTCCTGTCCTCACGTGCACAGGACACTGCCAACACTTTCCAGATGTGTCTTCTCTTTATTTAATTGATCTCTTTCATTTGTAAGTAGAGAGTGAGACAAAGAAAGAGAGAGAGAATGGGTGCTCCAGGGCCTCCTGCCGCTTGCAAACAATTCCAGATGCATACACCACTTTGTGCACCTGGCTTTACGAGGGTACTGGGGAATCGAAGGCAGGCCCCCTCAGGCTTTGCAAGTAAGTACCTTTAACCGCTGAGCCATCTCCCCAGCCAGATGTCTCTTCTTAAGCACATAGCCTGAATTGAGTCCTGGGAGGCAGAGGGAGACTGAAGCCAGCATGCTAGGAACTTACTCATGAGGAGGTTCCTGTGATGTCACCCTGCAAGGGACCTTCCAGAGGTGCTCAGGCCTCCAAGCCTATAACAGAATATTCAAACTGCTTTTAGTGAAAAATGCTTCATGGCTCACTTGGCCCAGAGAAACCTAAAAATAGGACGAGCCCCTGGCATCCCTGACTTCATTCTATCTGTCCCCTTGTTGCTAGCTTGGACCCTGCTTGTCTCTGCCAAGCAGAGTCTGTGTCGCCGCAAAGAGATACGCCATTGTTTTAAACCTTTCCTCCCGAGTCACCTCGGCTTCCAGGAATATAGCCACAAGCATCCTTTGACCAGGGACTTAGAGGATGCCCAGCGAGGGCGAGCCTGAAAGACAGACCACCTCGAGACGAGAACATTGAGCTACAGGGGAGGGCTGTGCCCTGAGCAGGTCCTCTGAGGAACCAGACTGGTCCCTCTGTGAAGGTGGCACTCGTTGGATCATCTCGGGTGACGGTGATAAGGAGGACCATGGTGACCAGACTACTCCATTTTGCGAGTCTCTTGTCCCTGCCTTGCTCATCCTCTGTTTAAACCTGAAGCTCGTGTTGGTGCCCCAAGCACTTAGGATCACAGGACCTCTTTTTCTGTTCTTCATCCCAAGGTAACCACACGGAATAATTCCATGTCTGCGTTCACCATTAAATGTGTCTCACACTGGCGCACAGGAACGGGTGGGCAAGCCCAGCTTGGGGCTCCTGAAGCCCTGGCTTTTATCATAAAACCTCGGGCTATGAGTGTGCATCTGTTAGCCACTGGAAGCGGGTGTGACCAGGGTGGCCTGGGTGAACATGATCAGCTGATGTGGGGCAGGTGGCAGGGGATGCTGGTAGCACAGCTCATCAAATCAGGCCAGGGGTCTTAACCTTGAGGGGGAGAAACTTGAGGTTTTCCTGGATAGGCCACCTGGGGCTGTGCCTCAGGATGTCCCCAGCACAAGTGTCCCCAAAGGTGTGAACTGCTATGTCCACATGCAGACGGCACAGACAGAAAGTGCCAGAACCTTCCACCCTCTCCTACCAATGCCCCTGGAGATGTGTGCGCAAGCAAATACTGGCCAAGCGGCCAAAAGCACAATGCGCCTGACTCACTTCCCATCAGCTGGAGGGCTTGCCATCCAGTGCCTGCCTCCCTCGATGTGGTGCGTGGGGCCCACGTGGCAAGGTGACTTCCCAAAAACCCATCCATCCGCTCGTGTGTTTACTCTGAGCGCAGCCGACAGCTGCTGGGAGCCTGGCCGGCCTGCCAACTGTGCCAGTGTGGATGCGCCTCTCCGCCCATCTCCGAGTTCCCTCCTGCTGGCATTTTCTGGGAAGCCTGGATTTTTTTTTTTTTTCATTTTTCTTTCTCTTTCCCAGTGGTGTGGCAGAATTTCAGAGTAGGCTGTACAAGTGTAGATACAACATCCAGGATGTTGGAAGGTGGCGAAGTGGTTGCAAAAATGCCTACATTGGATTCTGGCCCACATTCCTTTGAATTTTTTTTCTCTGCTTTCTTTGCTCTGTATCCATATGTGGCTTTATAACACTGCAGGATCCAGGCAGAAAAAAAAAAAAACTCACTGCATTTGTAAGTATGAATTTGGAAAATTTATTTGCCAGTGGCACCGTCTGGAGTTCTGGTCTAAGCTTTCCTGTGTGTATTGGCTGGGTGTGCGCACCTCTCTGAACTGCTGGTCACTTATCTGTGCAATGACTTCATGATCCCATCTCTCAGGTCTGTTTTGGTCGTATTGACTGTGAGACTCTGAAGGAAACAACAGTGGGGACCAATACTGTTGTAGTCAGCTTCACGTTGCTGGGATGAACTTCCAAACCACACACAGGTGAGGAGAGGCAGGGATCTATTTCAAGCTTGTAGATCTAGGGGCATTTCTAGCCAATGGTAGAAGAAGCCGGCTCCCATTCATAAATCGAAGCCGAGAGAAACCACCACGAGGCAGAACAGCCAGAGCTCAAAACCTGTCTGCATACCTTTAGGCTGAAATTCACCAGTCAAATGCACCAGTGACACCTCTTCTAGCCAAGCAGCTGGAAATCCAAGTTACAAGCATTAATAAAAACACCCGATTCTATAGGGGGACATATATTCAAACTACCACAGATAGGCCGGGCTTGGTGGCACACGCCTTTAATCTCAAAACTCAGGAGGGCTGAGGTAGGAGGATTGCTATGAGTTTGAGGCTACCCTGAGACTGCATAGTGAATTCCAAGTCAGCCTGGGCCAGGGTGAGACTTTACCTCAAAAACAAACAAACAAACAAACAAACAAACAAACAAACAAACAAAAACAGGGCTGGAAAGATGGCTTAGCACTTAAGACGTTTGCCTGCAAAGCCAAAGGATCCCTGTTCGACTCTCCAGAACCCTCGTAAGCCAGATGTACATGGTGGCGCATGCATTTGGAGTTTGTTTGCAGTGGTTGGAGGCCCTGGAGTGCCCATTCTCTCTCTCTCTCAAATAAATAAATAATATATATTTAAAAAAACAAAAACAAAACAAAAATACTTAATAAGTAACACCTGGAATCACTGCCACCTCACTCAGTCTCTAACTACCTTGTTGATTGTGGTTTGTTTGTTTGTTTGTTTGTTTTATTTTTGGTATTAAGCCCAGAGTCTTGCACACGGCAGGCAAGCAAACTATGCCTGAGTTATATCCCCTCCCCATTTTTAAAACCTTATTTTAAAATTATTTTTATTTCACAAAGATTATAGACTTACATTCCCTCTCCCCCATCCCACTTTCCCTGGGGACTGTCCTCAGTGGGCTTGTTGGTATTCACTGTGGGGTAATTAAAGTCTTTTTATTTTTTAAAGCGTTCACTTTATTTTTATTTATTTATTTAGTTGACAGAGAAAGAGGGGGAGAGAGAGAGAGAATGGGTGTGCCAGGGCCTCCAGCCACTGCAAAAGAACACGTACGCCCCCTTGTGCATCTGGCTAATGTGAGTCCTGGGGAATTGAACCTGGGTCCTTTGGCTTTGCTGGCAAATGCCTTAACCACTAAGCCATTTCCCCAGCTCTGAGAGGAAGGTTTTTATTCTGGCTTACGGTCTCTAGGAGCAGCTTCATGATGGCAGGGAACAGCATGGCACGAGCAGAGGCTGGGCATCACGGCTGCCACAGCAGGTGGAAAACAGCAGCAGGAGAGTGAGCTGAGCTCTGGCAAAGGGGGAGCTGGCTATAACACCCCTAAGCCCCCCAATAACACACCTCTTCCAGCGAGGCTCCACCTCCCAAATTGCCACCAGCTGGGGACCAGGCATTCAAGACACAGGAGTTTATGAGGGACATCTGATTCAAGTCATCAGAGTCATCAGAGCAAATCTTAGGCAGGACAGAAGCCGGGATTCCTGCTGTCCTGACTCCGTGCAGAGCAGCCACAGACAGCACGAGTGTATTGGGCCTTGTGACAACTGACCGTAATCACTTCCATGATGGACCAGGGGTCACCGCAGAGATGCAGTGCTGGGTGTTTCTGTGTTTCCAGAGAAGTGTAAATGAGGAAGGAAGTACCTGTGGAGTGGCACCATGCGTGGTGGGGCCCTAACTGAATAAACAAGAGAAAGCGAGCTGAGCACCAGCATCCCAATCTCTCTGCTTCCTGACTGTGGATGTCATGTGACCGGCTGCCTTGCACTCCTGCCTCCATGCCTTCGAAGTCATGGTGGACTGTGTGTCCTCAGACCATGGGCCAAAATAACGCCTTCCTTTTCTTTTTTAAATTTTTTTAAATTTACTTATTAGGGGCAGAGAAAGGAAGAGAAAGAATGGGCACGCCAAGGCCTCTAGTCACTGCAAACAAACTCCAGACACATGCGCCATCATGTGCATCTGACTTACATGGGTCCTGGGGAATCGAGCCTTGAACCGGGGTCCTTAGGCTTCACAGGCAAGCGCTTAACCACTAAACCATCTCTCCAGCCCCACTCCTTCCTTAACTCGCTTCTTGTCAGGTATTTTGTCCTGACTACAAGAAAAGTAACTAATATAGGCCTGGATAAGTTTCTAAAAGTTTTATTTATGGACGCTGAAATTTGAATATCACATAAATTTCACATGGCCTGAAACCATCTTTTTTTTTTTTTTTGGCTTTTCTTTTGGCTTTTTTTTTAAAACTAGTTAAAAATATAAAACCCATTCTTAGCTGTGGGCTGTGCGAGACAGGCAGGGGGGCTAGATTTGGATAGCAGCTTGTTGAGCCCTGTTGAGGTCATTGATGGTCACGTCCTGTCCAGTCCCCTGGCTAAGCTACAGGAAGTCTTCATCGGGGCCTCTTTCACAGTGCCCCAGCACCGATAGACACTCACCATCGCTAACTCCTCAGTGGACTAAAACCTCTTTGAAGGAAGCACCCAACTTTGATAGTCATCAAGCTCACAGCACCCAGCACTATATATAAAACAAGCCAAGGGAGTGAACAAAGCCTTTCTCATCTCCTCAGAGCAGACAGGTCCTGATCAGCTCCATTTTACACAGGTGGAATCTGAGGCCCAGCTACACAAAGCGATTTATCCAAAGCCACATGGCCACAAAAATGAGTGAGACCTCAGCTTCTCTCAAGAGACAGTGACAGAGACAGCGAGAACTGAGCAGCGAGTGTGTGTCAAGCACAGGACATGCCTTCACTCCTGTCATTGCCCTCTGGGGCCGGCACCTGCTGACAGCAGCATGCCTTCGCGTCCCTTCAGATCCAAGCTGTGGAGTTCCTCCCTGTCCCAGCTGCAGACTCTGGCCTCCAGGAGACAGGAAGGACCGGGCCAGCTCTGCCTTGTTCACTCTTAACAGTTCTTGGCACAGAGTGGGGTCTGCCATAAACATGTGTGGACCCCACTGTGGTCCTAAGTTTTCATCTTTCTAAAAAATATTATTGGGCTGGAGAGATGGCTTAGTGGTTAAGGCGTCTGCCTCTTAAGCCTAAGAATGCCGGTTCCAATCTCCAGGTCCCACGTTTAGCCAGATGCAAAGTGACGCAAGGGCGCAATGCTGCACTTGACCACAAGGGGGCGCACGCATCTGGATTTCGTTCGCAGCAGCTGAGAGACTGCTGGCGCGCCCATCTCTGTCTTCCTCTCCCTCTCTCTGTCTCTCTCTGTGTCTCTCTCTCAAAAAAAAAAGGAAATAAAATATATTTTTTTAAAATATTATTTATATATTTATTTTGTTTGAGAGAGAGAGAAAGGAAGAGGGAGAGAGAATGAGCGCACCAGAGTCTCCAGCCACTGCAAATGAATGAACTCCAGACACATGACCCACCTTGTGCATCTGGCTTTTTGCAGGTACAGGGGACTCAAACCCAGGTCATTAGGCTTTGCAGGCAAGCACCTTAAACACGGAGCCATCTCTCCAGTCCCTACGTTTTCATCTTGAAGACCTTAGCCACATCCCAGAAGGCCAACCTGCTTAAATGAACTTGAAAAGATAAATTCATCCAAAGAAAAAGAAAAGCGGCCTGGAGAGATGGCTTAGCAGTTAAGGCGCTTGCCTGCTAAGCCAAAAGATCCAGGTTCAATTCCCCAGGACCCACATAAGCCAGATACATAAGGTGGTGCATGTATCTGGAGTTCATTTGCAGTAGCTACAGGCCCCGGTGTGCCCATTTTCTCTCTCTCTCTCTCTCTCTCCCCACCCCTCAAATAAATAATAAAAAAAGATTTTAAAAACCTCAAAAAAAAGATCTAAGGTTTTTTTTGTTTGTTTGTTTAAGAACAGAAAAGAAAGAAAAGCATGGGGTGAGGGCAAAGGCACCCACCATAGCAATGGCCCGACAGCATCTGTGGCATCAGACAGGTCCTCTGTCCCCTGCAGTCCAAGACTCCAGATCCAACGATACACAGATTAGTGCAGAAAGAGGCTGGGAGTGTCGTGTTGGCCGGCCAGAGAAGATGCCTTTGGGGCTGGGAGAAGTCTCTTCCTGAGACACAAATATAATAAAACAGCCGAGGCAGGCACACTGTCCCCAGTGTCCCCAGCAGGCCCTGCTCTGAGTACTTCCCCGTTCAGAACGAGTGCCCCAGGCCCATCCTGTAAAGCAGGCCCAAGAGGAAATGGACCAGGAGACACAGCCTCCCTAGAGCCTCCCACCTCCCAGTCCCCTCCAATCCCACTTGTGGTCGGTGGCCTGGTGGCAGGATTTAATGGTGGAATAATATTTACACAGTCGAGGCCTCCAAGGCCCCCTAAACACCATAAAAGGGATTTTCAGGGCTTAATGAGGGTTAGTGAGCCCGAGATGGGATAATGCCAGACTGGTGGCTCTAATCTTATCTGGAAGTGAGACTCCACTGGTGGAACCACAGGAAGCCTGGGTAAACGTTATTTGTGCCTGTCCCCTCCCCTTTCGTCCCCGTAGAAATTCAGCGTCCAGACACTGTGGCTCACAAGTGTCTAAGTCAATGTGAGCTGTCCAAGGCTTTGGTCACCTCACGCAGGTGCTTGTCAGTTTTAGGGGGTAAGGGGGACAGAGAGGACATGCGAACCTGTGAGGTCTTCTCTTTCTAAAGTCAGCACCCATAAGCCCTGGAAGTTTATTTATTTATTTGCTTTTGGATTTTATTATCATTGTTGGTTTATCAAGACAGGTTCTCACACTATAGCAGTCTGACTTCAAACTCACAGCAATCCTCCTGTCTCAGCCCTCTGACTTCTGAGATGACAAGCACCATGTCCCACGTACACTTTGGGATTTTATTGTTTTGTTTTGTTTTTGAGGTAAGGTCTCGCTCTAGCCTAGGCTGACCTGGAATTCACTACGTAGTCTCAGGGTGGCCTTGTACTCATGGAGATCTCCTACCTTTGCCTCCCTAATGCTGGGATTAAAGGCGTGCGCCACCACGCCCGGCGACAGTTTTTTTTTTTTTTAAAGTTTATTTTGTTTTATTTTATTTATTTGAGAAAGATAGAAAAAGGCAGAGAGAGAGAGAGAGATACACAGAGAGAGAATGGGCACATGCCAGGGCCTTCAGCCACTGTAAACGAACTCCAGACTCATGCGCCACCTTGTGCATCTAGCTTACGTGGGTCCTGGGGAATCAAACCTGGGTCCTTTGGCTTCACAGGCAAATGCCTTAACTGCTAGGATATCTCTCCACCCCTAAATATTTTTAAAGTTTATTTTATTTTATTTATTTGAGAAAGATAAAGAGGCAGAGAGAGACCAATAGTTTTTTTTAAATATTTATTTATTTGCAAGGAGAGAGAGAGAGAGAGAAGAGAGGCAGGCAGAGAGAATGGGCGTGCCAGGGCATCTAGTCACTGCAAATGAACTCCAGATGCATGTGCATCTGGCTTATGTGGGTCCTGGAGAGTCAAACCAGGATCCTTTGGCTTCACAGGCAAATGCCTTAACCGCTAAGCTATTTCTCCAACCCCCAACAGTTTTTATGTTATATATATATATATATATATATAAATATATATATAAATAAATATATATAAATATAAATATAAATATATATAAATATATATATACAAATATAAATATATAAATATAAATATATTTATAAATAAATATACAAATATAAATATATATAAATATATAAATATTTATATATATAAATATATATAAATTATATATAAATATATATATATAAATATATATATTTATAAACAGGAGTGCTGGAGAGATGGCTTAGCAGTTAAGGTGCATGCCTGCGAAGCCCAAGGACCTTGGTTCAATTCTCTAGGTCCGATGTAAGTCAGATACACATGTGTCTGGAGTTCATTTGCAGTGGCTAGATGCCCTGGCACGCCCATACTCACTCACTTTCTCTCTTTCTCTGTCTCTAATAAATAAATAAATAAATAAAAATCTTAAAAAATAATATAGGAACCAGGTGTGGTGGTGCACATCTATAATCCCACCACTTGGGAGGCAGTGGTAGGAGGATCACCACACATTTGAGGCCAGCTTGGAGCTACTGAGTGAGTTCCAGGTCAGCCTGGGCTAGAGTGAGACCCTACCTCAAAACAAATAAACAAACAAAAAGGCACATAAGTAGGGGTCCAGACAGTGAAGTGCTTGCCACACAAGCATGGGGACCTGAGTTGGTATCCCCAACATCCATGTAAAAACTGGGTGTGGGGCTGGAGAGATGGCTTAGCGGTTAAGGCGCCTGCCTCCTAAGCCTAAGAACGCCGGTTCCAATCTCCAGGTCCCATGTTTAGCCAAATGCAGTGACGCAAGGGCACAATGCTTCACTTGGCCACAAGGGGGCGCACACATCTGGATTTCGTTTGCAGCAGCTGAGAGGCTGCTGGTGCGCCCATCTCTATCTGTCTCCCTCTCCCTCTCTCTGTGTCTCTCTCTAAAAAAAAAAAAAAAAAAAAAAAACTGGGTGTGGTGGCACACACTTATAATCCCAGAGTTGGGGAGGCAGAGACTTATTGGGTATCTAATCTAGTCAAACAAGTGAGCTTTAACTTCATAGAGAAAGAGAGTGATCCAGCCTAAAAAAACATGGTGGACGGCTGGAGAGATGGCTCAGCAGTTAAAGGAGCTGCTTGCAAAGACCAATGGCCCAGGTTTGATTCCCCAGTGTCTATGTAAAGCCAGGTGCGTAAAGTGGCAGGCATTCATTTGCAGCAACAGAAGGTCCTGGTGTGCTCTCTGTCTGTCTCTCTCTCTTTCTATTTTCCCTTTCTCAAATAAATAAATAATTTAACAATATGGTAGAGCCAGGCATGGTGGCGCACACCTTTTATCCCTGCACTCAGGAGGCAGAGGTAGGAGGATTGCTGTGAGTCCAAGATCAGCCTGAGACTACAGAGTAAATTCCAGGTTATCTTGGGCCAGAGCAAGACCCTACCTCAAAAAATAAAGCAAAAGAAAAAATTACACACACACACACACACACACACAAACACACACACACATTACAGAGTGATTGAAGAAGACACCAAATTTTTGACCTCTGACCTCCACGTACTCCCCATGTCCACACCCATATGAACACACACACATACACACACATACACATATAAAAAACAAAGTGCATAGCCGGGCGTGGTGGCACACGTCTTTAATCCCAGCACTCGGGAGACAGAGGTAGGAGGATCGCCATGAGTTCGAGGCCACCCTGAGACTACATAGTTAATTCCAGGTCAGCCTGAGGTAGAAAAAAAATAAAAATTAAAATTAAAAAAAAGTGCATGATTGTACTAAAAGCCACAGTAAAAGCCACAGATCTCAAGTACACACACATGGGGCTTTCTCAAACATCCACACCCAGTAAGCCAGACTCTGCCTTGCCACAGACAGCCTTCTGTGCCCCCAGGAGACCCTTGCCCCTCACCCAGAGGCAAACACAGTAGCACAGTTCTGTTCTTTTCTCCCCAGCAATCAGATTCTGGTGTTGGAAGCTCTTGTAAAGGGAGTTGCACAAGCTGAAATCTTGGGGCGTGACTTCCATTTACCATCTAGTTTGGATGACAGGGTCACACCACTTCAGGGAACAGTCATTTGCCTTTTAATTATGCGGTCAGATTCCAGCGAGTAAGGCTGCCCCAGTTGGCTTTACTCATGAGCTGCCTAACTAATGGGATGGTTTTGGTTTGGAGATAGGATAAATACAGCTGCTGGGAACATGAACTGTTTGTGACCATGCTGCTGTAGCCAGCGCCACGGGACTGGGATGAAGATCCAAACCAGACACAGCTTAGAGGAGGAAGGGATTTATTTCAAGCTTACAGACCCAGAGGAAGTGCTATCAAATGGTGGGCAAAGCTGGCTCCCTTTCATAAATCCAAGCAGAGGGGCACCACCAGGCAACTGGCACCACCACAAGCACAAAACAAAGCAGTAAAGCGGCCGCAACTCACACAGAGCTCAGACTGTGCTACTTACCTTTAAACTGAAAATCACCCCCCCCAGAACACACCTTAGCACTGTACCCCAGCATCTGCCCTGAGCAACACCTCTTCTAGCCAGGCGGCTGGAAATCCAAGTTACAAGCTTTAATGAAACACCTGAGTCTGTTGGGGGACATACATTCAAACGACCACACCTGCCTTTATGTCTCTCACCCACTGAGGCATGAGGTGGACCTGCCTGAGACTTATCTGAAGCTATACAGCCCCTTTCCTAATGGCTATAGCGTTTGGCATCCTCACCAGCCATGGGGGAGAGTTCCAGTTGCTCCACGTCCTTGCCAACATTTGGTGTCATTGGTCTCTCAATGTTGTAACAGACAGTGCTCATCATTGTTGTTTAACTGGAATCAATTTCTAGTCCATTTCAGGATCTTTACAGATGAAATCAGGCCAAGAGGTGGACCTGACACCCAGAGAGCTAAAAGAAAACTTACACCTGTACCCAGACTCCTGACAACTAAGGGAGTGTTCATGGGGAACAATGGGCAGTAATCTGAGCACACACTCCAAGCACTGCAGATTTCCCCATTTATCTATCATCACTCATCCATCCATCTAAATGCCACCCTCCCACCATTCATCCATTCACCTGTCCATTCATCTTCCCATCCACCTGCCCACTCATTTATCCATCCACTTACCACCCACCCACCCATCAATTCACCCACCCACCCATTTACCCATCCACACACCCAGCCAGCCATCTACCCATGCACCCACTCATCCACCCATCTATCCACTCACCTTCCCATCCATCATGCACTCATTTATCCATCCACTCATCCACCCACTTATCAATTCATCCACTACCAATCCACTCATTCACACAGCCAACCATCCTCTCATTCATCCATGCACCCATGTACCACCTATTCATCTGTTCACCTGTCCCTCTACTCATCTACCCCTCACCCATTCATGCACCCATGCATCTATCCATCCATCCATCCCTTCACCTGCCCACCCATACACCAACCTACTTATCCATCCATCCATCCATCCACATATACATCCATTCATCCACCCATCCACCTATCCATCTACCCATAAGTCCATCTACTCATCCATCAGTCTACCAATTCATCCTTCCACTTACCCATCCAACCACCCAACCACCCATCCCTCCCTCCATTCATCCATTAATCTATTTACTCATCCACATTGCCACCCATCCATCTATTCATCCATCCATCCATCCACTCATCCATCAGTCCATCTACCTATCCATCAATCCACCCATTCATTCATTCAGCCATCCATCTATCCATTCACTTACCCATCCATCCATTTATACACCCACCCACCATCCATCTACTCATTCTTTCACCCACATATCCATCCTCTCATTCATCTTTCCGCTCACCATCCATCATCAACCCAACCTCACACCCACCCATCAACTCTTCCAACCACCTATGCATGCATACACCCACCCCATTTACCTATCTATTCATTCTCCCACTTGCTCATCCATTCATTCACCCCCACACAATTCACTCATTCATTTAGTCTTCCACTCAACCACCCACCCATCTCTATACCTGTACATTCACCCACATAGCCATCATTCATTCATCCATCTATTCATTCACTTACACACTTATATACCCATCCATACACCCATTGACTCATCCATCCACCTACCCATTCATCCATCCACTCATTTAAACATCAATACATCATCTACCCTTCCACATGCCCATCCATCCATCCATCCATCCATCCATCCATCCACAGTTCCCATGACCTAGTTATTAAGACACCAGAGATCACTGACAGATGCACTGATTTCTGCCTCTGTGAGCAGAAGGAGGTGGATGGAGCAAAGCACACAAAAAGCTCAGCACAGTCAACCCTAAATCCCTCTTGGGGTGGTTTGAATGGAAAATGTCACCCATAGCCTCAAGCATTTGCAATTGAGCCTCCTATTTAGTGGAGGCTCTGGGAGGTGGAGCCTTGTTGGAGTTGGTGCATCAATGGGAACGTGTTAGGCAAGTGCCTTACACTGAGCCACACTTCCAGTCCCATAGAAACTGTTTCACTGGAGACCTCATGAGAATCTTGGTGGCTCTTTGTATTGGCATAGTTATCTGGTTTCCAGTGTGGCTTCTGCCCTGGTGGACCACCCAGCCACTGGGGCTTAGTAATGGAACAGAGAGACCTATGGAGCCAGTATCATTGCCCAGTATCTTCTGATGCATGAAAAAAGTGTAACCCACAGGATGGGGCTCCATGCACCATGCAGGGCACAGCCTGTGACCAGAGCTTCTGTATTCCCTACTCCACAGGCAGAGGAACAATTTGAAGCCATTAGCAGGAAGGAGTAGATTCCAATCCATAGCAGGTATCTTTCATATCTTCCTGCTCAACACAGGAGCCCTTTACTTCCAAATTAAGCTTTGTTCAGGTTCTCAGGACGTGGGCAGAGCATCCAGCTTCCCAATCAGAACATTGGAACATTGTATAGTCCTCCTCTATCCCAATCCCAACAAAGTCCTTTTTCTCCCCTGAAACCTCATAATCTGACCTCCCGTAGTCCACACTTCACTCTGCATTTAGGACTTTAAAACTCACCAGAATGGTCCATCAAGCTCTGCTGATTGCATTGTAAAGCTTCTCTTGTCCAAATTTTCCAAATCCTTCCACATGCCTCTTGCAAAACATTTCCAAACCCTACAAATCACATCGTCAGACTTATCACGGCAGCAACCCTTCTCCTGGTACCATTTTTCTCTGTAGCGTTTGGCCCAGCATCTTCTTATTGCAGGGTCAAAACACTCGACCCGAAGCGGCTGATGGAAGGAAAGGGTTTATTCTGGTTTACAGCTCTGAGAGGAAGTTTGGTCATGGCATGGAAAACATGGCAGGAGCGGGGAAGTAGCTCACATCACATATCAGCAGGGAGGAAGTGGCTTGCTATCACTGGCAAAGGGGGCTAGCCTATTAAAATCCTAAGGTCCACCTCCTCCAAAGCTCCACCTCCAAAAGGTCCACCAGGCGGGGATTCAGTGTGAGATGTGATCACAAACACATGTGGCTACGGGGGTCGTTTAACACCCAGACCACAGCAGTGGGGATGAACAGTGGAAGTTGTTTTTCCTGGTGGGGAAAGCCAACTAGACAATGAATCAGTCATCTGCACAAGGGAGGGGGAAATGTCCAAGACAGAGAGATAGATGACAGGTAGGTAGGTAGGTAGATTGATTGATTAATTGATTGATATAGATAAGTAGATAGATGGACAGACAGACAGGTAGGTAGGAGGGAGACGGGTGATAACACATATCTCAGAAACACACCAAAGTGTCTCTTTGCTGTGACCACCAAAAAGGCGAGAGCACAGGGAACCTCCCTCATTTCCAGCCAGTATGAGAGGAAAGAGAGGAACCCCCTGTTCTTAGGGAGGAGCTGGATGGGTTGCAAGAGGAGAAAAGTCAGAATCAGGTGGCCCCAAGCATTTCCCATCTCCAGTGGCATCCTCTCTGAACCATATTTCCTCGGTGAAGTCATCTCCCTGGAGCCACAGCTTTCATGGCTGTGACAAAACAGTGGAGTCCATGAGGGAGGGTTTCTTGGAGCTCACATGTGGAGGTTTCCTTCCATGGTGGCTTGGTCTGTTTGTCTGGGGTCTGAGGCAGCACATCTAGTGGGAGTGTTAGACGGAGGAGGCCTCTTACTTCATGATGGCCAGGAAAATCAAAGACTACAGGCTAAAGGGGTCTAGAGTTCTACTAACCCCTTTAAGGGCATATCTGTGATGACCTCACTTCCTTGGGTTAGGCTTCGCCTCGTCAAGGTTCCACCATCTCCCACACAGTGCCATTGGATGGCCACCAAGACTTCAACAGTGGACCTTTGGGAGACATCCTGAACCACAGCAAGCCTTTATCTTGTCATCTGTGGAATGGGCACAGTCCCTTCTCTCCTGCAGAATCTCTGCAGGGACAAAACACTAGGCCATACCCTAAATGTCCTGGACCCTGCCCCTGCCCACAGGCTGCATAGACCCCACAAAACTCAGTGGGATGAATGAGCCTAAGCCAAGAGAGAAAGTGAGATGGGGTGTGCGTGTGTGTGTATGTGTGTGTGTGTGTATGTGTGTGTAGAGAGAGAGGTGTCCTGGAACAGATGTTTTTTGGGGACTCCTTTCCCCTCTAGAAGTTGCAGCCTGCACCAGTGGTATCTAGGCACCTTTTGTAAATCAGCCAACCTAAATTTTCTTTTCTTACTGCTTTGGTTTGGTTTGGTTTTGGTTGTTCGAAGTAGGGTCTTGCTTCAGTCCAGGCTGACCTAGAATTCACTATGTAGTCTCAGGGTGGCCTCAAACTCAACTCCTACCTCTGCCTCCCGAGTGCTGGGACTAAAGGCATGCACCATCACGCCTGGCTCTTTCTGGTTTTTTTTTGTTTTTTTTTGTTTTTTTTTTTTTTTTGGTTTTTCAAGGTAGGGTCTCACTCTGGCCCAGGCTGACCTGGAATTAACTATGTAGTCTCAGGGTGGCCTCGAACTCTCTGCGATTCTCCTACCTCTGCCTCCCAAGTGCTGGGATTAAAGGCGTGTGCCACCACACCCGGCTCTTTCTTTCTTTCTTTTTTTTTTTTTTTTTGAGGCAGGGTCTCAGTCTAGCCCAGGCTGACCTGGAACTCACTCTGGAGTTCCAGGCTGACTTTGAACTCACAGCGATCCTCCTACCTCTGCTTCCCAACCTGATTTTCCTTCTTGGAGCAGTGGCAGGGAGCAGGGAGGTTCTTGTGGGGTAGGAAGGACAGCAGGGAGGGTCTCTGAAGTCATTTTCCCAGGTCAGGTACCACAGTAGCTGCTGACAGGTCATGAGCACCCTGGAGCAGGGGAGAGTGAGGCCATAACTGGGCAGAGGAATGCCACTGGCAGAAAGATTCTGGGTTTGTTAGACACCTTCACAGCCCTGCTGCTCTGAGAGGTCACGTGCCTTCCAGGATGGGCTCCACTCACAGTGTGGCCGACTTTATTGGGACCCATTCTCACATCTCTGGCCCATTTTCTGCAGCACAGAGCACCAGAGGACCAGGTCTGGAAAGAGCAGCAGGCACAGCAGGGACCAAGCCACCCACCTGGCAGCCGGACCCAGCCCTGGCTGGCTGCACCATATTGCTTCGCGTCTGGCAAATAGACAGATTTTTCACAAACCAGACTCCGCGTTACATGCCTGGGCCCTTCCTGTCCAACTGTTCCGGCATCTGCTTCTCTTAAAATGTATTTATTATACGAAGAGGAATGATGATGGGCTGGGGCCTTGGCAGCCGTGGACGCCCCCCTCCTCTCAGGCCTTCCTTCCTCCTGGGACTGTGCAGGGGAAAATGTGCAGTGTACAACTTGGGAGTCAGAGAATGACTGGACGACGCTGGACCGCAGTGTGTGGCTTCAGGAGAAGGCGGGGAATGGAGGTGGAGGCTGGTGGTGCAGCCAGAACCCACTTGTGTGGCAGGTTCCTGGGTGACTTTCTGAGCTCCCAGAGGCTCAATTATCATGGTGGTGAATGTCTGGGCCCTTTCAAGTGGCTTTTGGTCATTTTGCCTCTTACCCACACTCAGGAATTCAGTTTCACTTCCACGCCTGCAGATTTGCATGCGAGCGTCCTTCCATCCATCCATGCATACATCCCCCCCATCATTCCATGAGCAAACTGCTGTCTAAAAGGCACTGGGTATGGAGCACTGCTTTAAGCAAACAAGTTTCCTTGCCACAATGAGGACTTGAATATGGAGTAACACTAATGGCGATAGGATAGGAATGTACCGATACGGTGCTTGGATAGGGGGCTCCAGCTGAGCCTGCAATCCTGTCCCCACATCTTTGCAGTTCTAAAAGCTCTATTGCTGCTGCTGCTGCCCTGACCCGATTTGACTTCTGCGTTCACTCCAGGGGTGATGGGAAGGGCTGAATAATCTTCCCCCTTACTTGGGGACACTGAGATCAGAGATGGAAGGTGGCTTCCCCAAGATTACAAAACAAACCAGTGGCCCCATGTGTGCAAATCCAAGAACAGACTCAAAACCACACACACACACACACACACACACACACACACACACACACACACACTTCTCCATGTGATCTTCTGATGGCTTACTGACCGGTCCCACAGTCCGTGCTGGCGGGATATTTATTGTATGAAACAATGTGTAGCATGCCATATGTTCTTTTTTTATAATTTTTATTTTTATTTACTTGTTTGAGAGAGAATAAGGGCATGCCAGGGTCTCCTACCACTGAAAATGAACTCCAAGCTGGGAGTGATGGTGTATGCCTTTAATCCCAGTACTGGGAAGGCAGAGGTGGAAGGATCGTCATGAGTTCAAGACTATCCTGAGAGTACAAGTGAATTCCAGGTCAGCCTTGGCTAAGAGTGAGACCCTACCTCGGAAAAAAAAAAAAAGAAAAGAACTGCAGATGTATGTGCTACTGGGTGCATCTGGCTTCACATGGGTACATCGAACCTGGGACTGGCGTGCCATATTTTAATTAGTAGGGTTTTTTTTTTTTTTTTCCTCTTCTTAGGGAAACTTAAGGTAACAGCAGGTGTTATTTACTGATCATTTTCTGCAGGCTGGAGACATATTTGGGACATTGTGTCCACAGCTGTTCTCATCAGGGTGGAGGCAGGCAGGCGCTTGGAGAGTCCTGGGAGACAGACTTCCGGGGGGCTCGGGTTTGGCTCTGCTCACCGTGCTCCGCTCAGGCTCATTCCTGTCCTGGTGGGACTAGAACTCCAGTCTCATTCAGTCTCTTCCAAAATGGCAGTTTTCTGATTCTTCTTCCCTGAATTTTCCCAGGGTTTAACACCCATGAGCCGAGCCTTCCCACGTCAGTGTTTCTCCTGGGCGCAAGATCCAATCAAGACCCAGGAGAGACTTTTGGACTTGGCAGTTAGGCTCAATCCTACTTGAATTTCTAATTCACGTTCATGGACCTGAGCCAAGCCTCCATATGAGAGAGAGATTTTTTCCCGGTGGGGCTGGGGAAGAGCATGACTCTTGGGAGCTTTTCCTGCAATTAATCAATTCTCCATAACTTACTCTTCTTCCCCGGTGTATGTGTTTTTCAAATCTTTGCTCAACAGGACAAGAACTTAGGACTTGAGAGCCACTGGCTCTCTCCCACGTCATCATGGCAGATCCGGTCCCTTCCAGAGCTCCAATCGCGCAGTGGTACCGACCCGTACATAGCAAGAGCGTTTGCTCCCAAGTCTGCTCATTCCAGCTGTTGGCAAAACTCACTTTGGTGCATTAAACTTTAGGGAAAGCCAAGACTTGGGAGTGTGGCAGGAAAAAGGGGCCATTCCCATGGAAGCTAAATTATATTCTTAGAAAGATTCAATAAAGATGAGTTAACTAAGAAAATTAAAATACAGGGCTGGGGGAGGGGATCTAACTCAATGGCTGAACACTTGCCTAGCACGAAGCTCTGGGTCTGACTCCCACCAAGTGCAAAAGAGAACAAAGTGCTTTATACATCGTGTTATATAGTTACTATATGTAAAGCGCATATTACTGTTGTAAGGCGGTTTCCCTCAGGGCATAACACGATGCTGTGTTGGAATAGAGAATGCTTGGGCCCAGTAGCCATGGCAACTTTGGAGCAGAACAAGACTGTGGTACCAGGTCTATGGCCATGGTGATGGAGTTACTGGCAATCGCAAGTAGTCGGGGGAGGGGAGGGTCCTAAGACCTTCACCTGGGATCCCGTCTATTGCTCCCACCTACCCTCCCCTCCTCCAGGAGGAGAAGATGAGTTACAAGGGGGACATCACCATGAGGTTGCCATCCAGGATAGGGTGGGACTTTGCAGTGATGCAGCTGCCTTTGAGTCACCCAAACGCTTATAAGTCACCCCAGTAAGTCACTAAAATTGGACCTTGCTGTAATTGTGCTTTTCTCTGTCGTTTATGCTCTGTCTAGGGTGAATAGACATGTGTTTGTGTCTCCCCGGAGGAAAAGTCTCACACAACAATTATGTATATAGACCCTCACACCTTTGAAATACTCTGAGTATAAGACATTATTATGTTGGTCGAAATAGCCACATAAAAAGTTCCAGCTTGGGGGGAGTGCTGGAGAGATGGCTTAGTGGTTAAGGCGCTTGCCTGCGAAGCCTAAGGACCCAGGTTTGATTCTCCAGGTCCCACATAAGCCAGATGCACATGGTGGCTCATGAGTCTGGAGTTCATTTGCAGTGGCTAGAAGCCCTGGCGTGCCCATTCTCCCCCCCCCCCGTCTCTGACTGCAATAAATAAGTAATAATAAAATTTTTAAAAAAAGATCCAGCTTGGGAACTGAAGAGATTGCTCAGTGGTTAGGGTGCTTGCTTGCAAAGCCTAGCAATCCGGGTTTGATTTCCCAGTACTCACGTAAGACCAGATGCACAAAGTGGCACATGTATCTAGAGTTCAAGCTGGGGAGTGATTCAGCAGGCCACGGGCTTGCTATGCAAGCGTGAGGTCCTGAGCTTGGATTCTGAGCACCTGTGTACAAGCCAGGCTTGTCTGTAATCCCAGAGCTGGGAAGGCAGAAAGATAGATAGATTCTCTAGGGCCTCCTGGCTGACTAGCCTAGCCAAATTGGTGAGCTCCAGGTTTAGTGTGAGACCCCCGCCCCAAAGAGCTGGAAAGATGCCAAAGAAGGCACCTGGCACCAGCCTCTACATGCATGCACATACACAATCATGCATGCAGACATACATGCATGCACACACACACAACAAACATACAAGTGCGTGCAGGACCGGAAGAGGCAGGGAGGGGAGTCATGTGAGACTGAGAAGAAAATCCAGCACTCGGATGGACTTGACATTCTTGCTCCAGTGAAAACCTCCAGTACAGACAGTGCGCATGGCAGATGCCTCCTAAAATGGACCCCAAACCCCAAGGTTCGTGTCTACTTTCAACCCGAGAACTGGACAAAATAAGCCAGAGAAAGCGAACGATTACATTATTATATTTATTTAGAAAAGTACAAAACCAAGGGAAGGAAAATGAGTATGCCCAAGTGGTGGGCCTGGAAGAAATGTAAAAAAAGAGAGGGAGAGAGGAAAGAAAAAGAAAGTTAATGCCGGGCGTGGTGGCGCGCGCCTTTAATCCCAACACTCGGGAGGCAGAGGTAGGAGGATCGCCAGGAGTTCGAGGCCACCCTGAGACTACATAGTGAATTCCAGGTCAGCTTGGGCTAGAGTGAGACCCTACCTTGAAAATCAAAAAAAAAAAAAAAAAAAAAAAGAAAGAAAGAAAGAAAGAAAGAAAGAAAGAAAGAAAGAAAGAAAGTTACAAAGAGCTTCTGCTATGTGGAGGGCAGGAGGGGATAAAGTAGGAGTTAAGGAGCTCTTCCCTCCAGAACCCAGAGGCTCAGGAGTGGTCAGGCAGCCCATAGAGCTTGTCCTCCCCTTGTAAACGTATTTATGACCTTACTGTAGTGGGCTTTACATTCGGGCTCAGGTGAGGCCAAGAGACAGCTGATGGTTCTGGGCTAGGGGATGTCTCAGGAAGAGGCCAGCCTTGACCCCAAGTTCTGGGAGCTGAACTTGACCAACCACAATGTCAGGATTAGATTTAAATTCTAGGAAAGGGGACCTCCCTCCCAGGAGAGGCTCAGGTTGTTTGTGGAAAACCAGATCTAAGAAAGAAATAAGAAGTCAGATCATACTTTGGTCTCTCTGCAAGGATAGCCCCAAAGACCCTCCTGTCTTTCCTTACAGAGACCCACCCAGTCACTCTAACTACTTAGTTACCGACTCCCTCTATGTCGCTCCCATGACAAGCCAGGCTGGAAGTGACATGGAGGCAGGGGGCTAACTGTAAGAGACCCCCTTCCACCTGACCATATCTAGACTAGGTCTGAGATTCTGGAAGCACTTCCAGTGTTGGCCATTGAGGACCCCTCTGGGCCGAGACAAGGGCTTTCCCCAGCTCCTATCAAAGCACATCACCCAAAGCCCCTCCCTCCAAGAGCAGGTGCCCTCCTCTTCCCATGAACCCTCTCTCTAGCACTCTTTCACTCTCGATTCTCTTCTTCTTCCCCTGGTGTGTGCTCCCTCTCCATTCCTGTCTATCTCTCTCTCCCTCTTTTCTTCTTCCTCTCTCTCTTTCTCCCAATTACATTCAAGTCGAAACTCAAGACCCCGTCATGGCGCTTCTCCCCCAACCCCCAAATCCGGCGCTAACTTCACACGTAGGGCACGTGTGGGGACTAAATGAACATGCACATGCATTCAGTGAACACGTATGGTTTTGTTTCACCTGTCCCCGAAGTTTGATGACACACAGGAAGCTAGGAGGACATCAGCACCTCAGATCACAGTCAAAAAAGATGATTTAGTCCACCTTAAAGATCTCTACCGATCAATGAGAGGAAAATCAGCCTAGGGGAAGCAGGCTAAGGAAGTAACAGGTAAAACCCAGGGTTGGAGGAAGTAGAGTTGGCACTCACTTTTTTGTTTGTTTGTTTTTTGTTGTTGTTTGTTTGTTTTTGAGGTAGGGTCTCACTCTGACCTGGAATTCACTCTGTAGTCTCAGGGTGGCCTCCAACTCATGGCGATCCTCCTACCTCTGCCTCCCAAGTGCTGGGATTAAAGGTGTGGACCACCATGCCACTTTTTTTTTTTGCAGAGCCATTGGTAGTGAGCTTTCAGCTGCATTGGTCCCTCTCATTTCACGAGCCAGTCCACCTCAGAGTGCCCATCGTCACCCACAAGTTCAAATGTCCCCTGTGCCTGGGCTTGAAAGAAGACATTGTCTAAATACCCACTAATGGATCCTGAAGCTGGGAGCAAGGCCCTCCTCCCTCCCTCCCTCTTCCTTTTCTTCTTTCTTCCTTTCTCTCCTTTTCCTTCCCTTCCCTTTCCTTCATTTCTCCTGTTTCTTTCCTTCCATTCCCTTCTCCTCCCTACCTCTTTTCCTCCCTCCCTTCCTCTCTCCCTTCCTCCCTTGATTGGGAAATTAACAAAAATGAACAAAGTCCTTCTTCAGCTTGGAGAACAGGTGCTGAGAGACAAGACCCTTCCCTGGAGGTGTCTTTGCTTTGGATAAGGGAGTCACAGGACCCTGACCTCTTGGCTGATTTTCTGCACTGAGCACATTTGTCACAAAAGCATCAATAAGGATCCTCAGACCCACACTGTCCATCGGAGCTGCTAGTGGGGCCCTGGCTCAGGTGAGCGCATGGCTCAACCTGCGGCTCCTCGCATTGCCACACTGGTCTAACACGTGTTCGCTGCCTGATAAAGGTGCGCGGGTCCCTGCCGCTGCTTTTAATTAATTTCTGACGCTGAGCTCTGGGCCCCTCTCCTGCCTCAGAGCCCTGTGCCAGCTCTCCTGCCTCTGCCTTTCACAGGAAGCAGCTGCTGGTGTGAGCCAGTTTCCAAAAAAAATGAGGGGGGGGGGTGACTCACACCTTTTTTTTTTTTTTTTGCATTTGCACTGATTTGCATATTAATAGTTTGCATATTAACCAGGACTTCAGAGGGTGGGCGGGCTAATGAATGCAGCAATCTCCTCAATTTTAACTCAATTTGCCTCATCCATATTCCAGTGACTTGGGGGACTGGTGCCCGCGTTCATTGAAATGATGCAAGCCAGACCCGGTGTGGGCTGCTCTACCATTAATCCAATTAATTAGCCCCTCCGATGCAGCCGCCTGGGCGAAGGGCCTTTGTTCTGTGCCAGGGGGTGGGGGGGCGCGCTAATGACAGCCCCAAGCTGATGGGATAATGAGAGGAGCTAAGGAGGCTCTGACCCCCCAGCCTGGGTCCTGGGGAGTGTTTTGGGAGGAGACAGAGGAAGAGGAGCTTTTCCTTTGGTTGACTTGCTAACTGCCCCCCTCAATCACTCAACAGCCAGACTCAACTCACTCTCCATGGGACCTGTTCCTTGTTCCTCTCACCAGCCCTTCCATGCTAATTCCACCCTCATGCTGCCCTGGCCCTGGGGAGGCCAGCCAATGGGAGTTTTGCTTGCAAGCGATTGGGGTGTGTGTGTGGAGGCTGGGGGGGGGGGGAACATACAACCATACCACCCAGTGGCCTTGTGGTAGAGCTGGGACTGGGTACCTAACAGCTCCACCCTCTTGCCATTCCTGGGGCCACTCCCTATCTTCCGCGGTTATTTATTATTAGTATTATTTTAAATATTTTATTTATTTACTTATTGTGAGAGACAGAGAGAATGGGTGCATCAGAGCCTCCAGCCACTGCAAATGAACTCCAGACGCATGCGCCACCTTGTGCATCCGGCTTACGTGGGTCCTGGGGAATCGAACCTGGGTTCTTAGGCTTCGCAGGCGAATACCTTAACCACTGAAGCCGTCTCTCCAGCCCTCTGTGGTTATTTTTAGCTCTTTAAAGCCATCACAGCCCCTTTCACTGCCACTTCTCACCTCCTGGGACCACTTTCCCCTCACATTTCTCCCCCCCCCGCCCCCCGGCCCCACAACTGTCATTCACCTTTTACAAGCGATCTCTAGGAGGGACGGAGTAGATGCATTTATGAAGTGTTCAGTCCAACACCTGGCAGTGACTAGAAGTTCAATAAATGTTGGGGATGGTGATGGGGAAGATGCACATCTAACTGATGAAAATGTCCCTTAAATGGGACTGAAGAGATGGCTCAGTGATTAAGGCTTTTGCTCGCAAAGCCTGATGGCCTGGTTTGATTCCCCAGTACCCACACAAAGCCAGTTTCACAAAGTGGCAAATGCATCCTGCGTTCCTTTGCAGTGGCATGAGGTCTTGGCATACCCATCCTCTCTCTCTCCCTCCCTCTTTCTCTGCCTATCTTTCTCCCTGTGCTTTCAAATGAATAAATATTTTTTAAACACCCCTTAAATTAACCCCCTGAATTGACACTCATGAGATGCTTTTGCTAAAAGAAAAAAAAATTATTTATTTGAGTGACAGAGAAAAAGAAGCAGACGGAGAGTGAATATGGGCACGCCAGAGCCTCTCGCCACCATAAACAAACTCCAGACACTCTCACCACTTTGTGCGTCTGGGTTTATGTGGGCAATTGGAGCATCGAACCTGGGCCGTTAGGCCTTGTAAGCAAGGGCCTTTAACCGCTGAGCCATGTCTCCAGCCCAGAGATGCCTTTGGACCCAAGGGGTCCCTGGAAAGAACTAAGAGCAGCTACCATCCTTCTTGGAGCTTTGTGGTCCAGGAGATTGATAGAGGCAGGAGAAGCTGCAGGGAGCCATGTCTACCTCCACTCACTCCCGGTGGCGCCAGGCTCTTGCCTTTGAACATGGAGACACCCAGAGACTCTCTAGGGTGGTTCAAAGCCCAGAAACTTGTGGTCATAGAGAAATCACAGTGCTCACCTCCAAGAGAATAAGAGAGAGCTTATTCCTGAGTCAAATGTGCGTAACCATGGCCCAGCAATACAGATTCAGGCGGCCCCAAATACCAGTGTGTCAACAATTTAATAAGGTTTAATAAAGTTTGTAAACTGAGGCACTTTTCAAGTATATTGGAGGGAACACCAGGTAGGCAGGACACAGCGAAATGAGGAAATCTCTGCTACAGGCTACAGATGCTATGTAACGACATTCCTTTTTAAAAGGCTTTTTATTTATCTATTTTATTTATTTGAGAGAAAGAAGGAGAGAGAGAAAGAGAGAGGTCTCTAGCCACTGCAAATGAACTCCAGACACATGAGCCACCTTGTGCATCTGGCTTACATGGGTCCTGGGGAATCGAATCTGGGTCCTTTGGCTTTGTAGGCAAGTACCCCAACTGCTAAGCCATCCCTCCAGGCCAAGTCTCACTCTCTCTCTCAAATACATAAATAAAAATTATATTAAAAACTGTTTAGGGCTGGAGAGATTGCTTAGTGGTTAAGGCACATTCCTGTGAAACCTAAGGACCCAGGTTCGATTCTCCAGGTCTCATGTAAGTTGGATGCACATGGTGGCACTTGCATCTGGAGTTCATTTCCAGTGGCTAGAGGCCCTGGTGTGCCCATTCTCACTCTCCCTCTCTCTGTCTCTATTAAGTAAAATAAAATAAAATAAAATAAAATCTTTTTAAAAAACTGTTTAAAATATTTTTATTTAATTATTTGTGAAGAGACACAGAGAGAATATTAGCTATATGTTGTAGACAGCTTCCGGTTGCTGGGACGTACATCCAAACCAGACACAGGTTAGGGGAGGAAGGGGTTTATTTCAAGCTTACAGATCCAGGGGGGAAGCGCCGCCATCAACAGCAGAGGAAGCTGCTTCCGTACCGAGCAGAGAGAAACAGCCACACAGCCAGCAAACACCAGAGCAGCGAGCCCCGAAAGGGCAGAAGCAGCAGGGACCTGCCAGAGTGCACACTGCTCTGCAGACCTCTGGGCTGGAAGTCAGATCCGTCCCAACACACCTGAGGGCTGGTCACCAGGATCCGCCCCAGACACACCTGAGGGCTGGACCCCAGGATCCACCCCCAGAGCCACCTCCTCCAGCCAGGTGGCTGGAGACAAGCTTTAATAAAACACTTGAGTCTGTGGGGGACATCCATTCAAACCACCATGCCAAGGTCTCTAGCCACTGAAAATGAACTCCAAACATATGTACCACTTTGTGCTTCTGGCTTTATGTGGGTACTGGGAATTGAACCCAGTCAAGGAGGCCAGCAGGCTTGATAAACAAGGGTCTGATGACATTCTTAGCTTTTGGGTTGGTGGAAGCCAAGGGTCTATTTGTATATTTCAAAGGATTTACTTAATAGTCACAGGATATTAAGGTGAGACACAGACGTGGGAATGAATAGGTTATTAAAAGGGTTTAGAGGGCTGGAGAGATGGCTTAGCAGTTGCCTGCCTGCCAAGCCTAAGAATGCCCTTTCAATCTCCAGGTCCCACGTTTAGCCAGACGCGAAAGTAATGCAAGCACGCAATGTCGTGAATACCCACAAAGGGGCACACGCGTCTGGAGTTCATTCACAGCAGCTGAGAGGCTGCTGGCGCTCCCATTCTCTCTCTCTCTCTCTCTCTCTCTCTGCCTCTTCCTCTCTGTCTCTCTCAAATAATAATTTTTTTTTTTTAAAGAGGGTTAGGAGAACCCATGATAAATTGGTTCTGAACTTATAACATTCTAACTCCCAATAAACACTGGAATTCTAATCCATCTGGAGTGCTTAACACAGGCATGGTGTGGTGGTTGGGATCAAGTGCTCCCCTCCCCCCAATCTCGAGTTCTGAAAGCTTGGTCCCCAGCTGGTGACAACTGGGAGGTGGAGCCTCGCTAGAGGAGGTATGTCACTGGGGGTGGACATTGGGGATCATTAGCTCCTAGTTTGCCAGGGTTAGTTCAGCTCACCCTCCAGCTGCTGTTGTCCACCTGATGTTGGCAAGGCGGTGATGTCCGGCTTTGGCTCATGCCATCTTTTCCCTGCTGTCGTGAAGTTTCCCCCAGAGACTATAAGGTAGAATAAACAGCTTTCCTCCCATCAGCTGCCTTTGGGTGCTTTGTGCCAGCAAGGAGACGGTAACTACAATACATGGCTTCTTTTAGGGAACTTTAGTTCATACTGGCTTCTGGTTGAATCTCAGTTTTTGTAGGGGAGGGTAGGAAGAAGCCAGGCGCAGAGAGGGTCTGAATGACCCAGGGATGGCGGTCACACTTCTGCAGCCTCCGTTTTCTCATCAGCAAAATGGGAAGAAAGATGCCCACGGAGCCCAACCCTCCAGGAAGCGGGAGCAACGATTTAGGTAAGTGCCAATGTGCTGTGCACACAACATGTCCCTGGAGCTGCAGGAGGTGTCCCCAGCCCCTTTGTTTATGACAGGGACAGCTACTTCCTCGCCATCGCACCCCACCAGATTTCCCTAAAGTTCTGTCTGCATAGTGAGTCTACATATAGTGCAACTTCCTTATGTGAATCTGAAGTACGTCAAAAAACAATTCTCAGTTTTTTTTTTTTTTTTTTTTTTTGCTTTTGCAAGGTAGGGTCTCACTCTGGTCCAGGCTGACCTAGAATTAACTATGTTGTCTCAGGGTGGCCTCGAACTCTTGGCGATCCTCCTACCTCTACCTCCCGAGTGCTGGGATTAAAGGCGTGCACGACCACGCCCGGCTCTTGGTTAGTTTTGAGTGTAGTGTGAGATGCCATTTGTGTGTGCTTATGATTGTGGGTGTATATATGTTTGTATGTGTGTGTGTGTACACAATGGTTGTGTGTGTGTATACATTTGCACGTGCGTTGGTGTTTATAAACCACTAAAAAGAGTAATCATGTTAAGTAAGCATTCTTAATCCCAAAGTAAAAAAAAAAAAAAAAAAAAGTTCCAAAACCTGAGGCTTTCTGAACATTAATTGAGGCAACAAATGGAAAGAAAACTTAGAGCTAGAGAAATGGTTCAGTGGTAAAGGTGCTTGCCTGCAAAGCCTAACAACCCCAGTTCGATCCCCTAGTACCCACGTAAAGCCAGATGCACAGAGTGGTGCATGCATCTGGAATTTGTTTGCAGTGGCTGGACGCCCTGGTGCTCTCATTCTTTCTCTTTCTCTCCCTGTCTCCCTTCTATATCGTTCTGTTTGAAAATAAATAAATAAAATTCTTTTTAGAAAGAAAGAAAACTCCACCCTTGGCATTATTACGTGACAGATCACAGTTAAAATATTATATAAAATTACCTTCAGGCTATGTGTATATATTGTCTATGAAACATTAATGAATTTTGGGTTTACATGTGATCCCCACCCCAAGCTATCTCACAGCTATGCAAACATTCCAAAAGCCAGCTCCCATAAAAAATTAGGGAGAAAAGAGGCAGGCATAGGGACCCTGCTTGGCTTGGGCAGTGAACACACCTCTTTCGTCCCTTTGCACTGGAGCCACCTGCTGGGAACCCAGAACCCCCACCTGCACCAAGCTACACCCCACTCCCAAGGATGAACTAGGTTTCGCCTCCACTGGCAAGTATTACTTGTGATCAATTTCCATCCAAATATGTTCATAAATGTATCTGTGATCACCAGGCACGGTGGCGCACGCCTTTAATCCCAGCACTCGGGAGGCAGAGGTAGGAGGATCACTGTGAGTTTGAGGTCAGTCTGAGACTACAGAGTGAATTGCAGGTCAGCCCGAGCTAGAGCGAGACATTTCCTTAAAAACCGATAAATAAATAAATAAATCTAAAAATAAATAAATAAGATATATCTGGGATCAGAACAGAGTACAGCAGGGAGCCATCCCCAGCCTGGGCTGGCTTTGGGTACATGCACAGTAAGGCAGACTGTGCCCTCTAAGTGAAGTTACCATCTTATGCCCATGAATAATTGAATGTGCCTATGACTGCAACCCAGATGCATCATGGGAAGGGAAATGAGCAGTCCTGTCAATCAAACCAGGGCATCAGCCAAACTACAACAGAGATCCACCCCCCGGCTGGACTTAAAGAGAAGGTGAGGGTTATAAACCAGGCTCTTGAGAACTTGGTCGCTGGGGTGGCCCACTGTCCCTCTAGGGGGTGTATTTAACCTTTAACTTAGCTCTTCACAAAGTTTCTTGCTGTCTGTTTTCTCTGCGTGTCTTTTCCAATTCTTTGCATACCAGACAGAGACCACCCAGGACAGTCATCTATATGTAAATCCCAACACCCCAAAACAATCCAAAATCTGAAACTTCTGGCCCCCAGCATTTCAGAAAATGAATGCTTATCCTGTCAAGAAGAAATGTTGACAGCCTGCATCCGATTATGCAGGTGAGGGGATGTGGGGGACTTTCGGATATAACCCCCATCTTTTTTTTTTTTTCTTTAATGACAATGAATGGGAATTTGGTTTTTTGTGTGTTTGTTTGTTTGTTTGGTTTGGTTTGGTTTGGTTTTTCAGGGTAGGGTCTCACTCTAGCCCCAGGCTGATGTGGAATGCACTGTGAGGTCTCACGGTGGTCTTGAACTCATAGTGATCCTCCTACTTCTGCTAGGACTAAAGGTGTGTGCCACCACATCCGGCTTGAGAATTTGTATCAAATGTTGAAATACAGAACCCTATGGCACCCACAACATACCTCCCCATGCTCAGCCGCCAAAATTCCCCATGGTAAGGGACACCTCCGTTTCCACCAGCTCTCTCCAGATCTCTGCTTCTGGGGTCCAGGAAGGCAGATGGTGCCACATGAGGTCTTCTCGCTGCCGTCCATCTCTGCCTTGAGTGGCACTGCAAAGCCCTAGTTCGGGGTTCCTCCTCCTGGAAGATGCTGTGAAAGTTGCCGGCCCATGGGGCTGGGCGGAGGGAGAGCAGCACACTTACAAATTACCGCGGCAAAATGAATCGCCTTGACAAAATGTAATGTTTTCTGACAGAGCCCAAATATGCATTTCATTCTGAGGAGCAGGCTCAAGGAACTCGCTGGAAATATTAAATTAAGCAGAGTAACAGCTGAGAGTAATTGGGTTTTCTGCCCTGTTGCCTGTGATTTTTCGTGGTGTTTGAGGCGTCTGGGCAGTTCTGTTTGACTTGGGCCCGGAGATCCTGGAGGAGATGGGAAGTTGGGTATGGCTCTGGCCCTACGGGGATGGGACAGGCCCCTGGCACCTGCCCTCAGGTTCATGATCTGGTTTTCACAAAATCTCTTTAGGGCTGGAGAGATAGCTTAGTGGTTAAGGTGCTTGCCTGCAAAGCCGAAGTACACAAGTTTAACTCCCCAGTACCCACATAAAGCCAGATACATAACGTGGCTTATGTGTTTGGAGTTCCTTTGCAGTGGCTGGAGGCCCTGGCACATTCATTCTCTCTCTATCTGCCTCTCTCTCTCTCTCTCAAATAAGTAAAATTTTTTGAAAAAAAAATTGCTGTAGGGGCTAAAGAGATGGTTAGCTGGATAGCGGTTAAGGTATTTGCCTGCAAAGCCAAAGGATCCCAGTTTGATTCTCCAGGACCCATATAAGCTAAGATGCACAAGGTGGCGCATGCATCTGGAGTTCGTTTGCAGTGGCTGGAGGCCCTGGCGCGCCCATTCTCTATCCATCTG
Organism: Orientallactaga sibirica; assembly: GCA_036365145.1. NCBI lineage: Eukaryota > Metazoa > Chordata > Mammalia > Rodentia > Dipodidae > Orientallactaga > Orientallactaga sibirica. The sequence continues at coordinate 3,718,251 of JAEOAD010000026.1, read as the reverse complement.
CCTCTTTCTCTCTCTGTCTGTTGCTCTCAAATAAATAAAACATAAACAAAAAATTAAAATATATATATATTTTTTTAAAAAGTTGTTGTAGACACCTTGAGTTTTGATCCCTCCTTGTTCCCATGTTGTGGGCAGGGAAACTGAGTCCTTAGAAAATGTCTTGGCAAGTTGGTGGCTGACCTGGGCTGCCATAGCAGCCACCAAGGCAGGCATTTTCTCCTGTCCCACTCTGTCTTATGACTGCAGGCCTGAAACGGCTGGACTTCTATCCACGGTGTTGGGAATGACCACTGACCACAGGGTTGGAGCAGTGGAGTCTTATCCTGGGATGATGGGGGATCCTGGGAGTAGATTGGCTGCTCTGAGCCATGGCTTCCGTCTCTAACATGGGGTTTGACATGCCTTGGGTTCAAGTTTTCTTTTCTGATTTTTGGTTTTATGAGGTGGGGTCTCACCCTAGCCAGGCGGACCTGGAATTCACTATGTGGTCTCTTTTTGTGCTGTGTTTTTTCTGTGCCATTACACGTTGGAAGTATGTATGTTTTGACTTTATAGGGCTCACAGTTAAAAGATTGCCTCAGGTCCCAGATGGGACTTTTGAACAGTGTTGAGACTGGTAAAGACAATGGGAACTTTTATTTTTTTATTGTTATTTTTAAAATATTTTTAAAATTTATTCATAAGGAGAGAGACAAACAAAATGGGCACACCACAGCCTCTTGCCACTGCAGACGAATTCCAGACACATGTGCCACTTTGTGCGTCTGGCTTTACATGGGTCCTGGAGAATCAAACATAGGCTGTCAGGTTTTGAAAGCAAGTGCCTTTAATGGCTGAGCCTTCTCCCCAGCCCTGGGAGGACTTTTAAATTTGGACTGAATGCATTTTTACATCACAAGATGGAATGAGGAGCTGTGAATGTGAACGTGTCCCCCATAGCCTCATGTTTGCGATGACGCCTCCTACTTGACCCCCCACAGCTGGTGGAGCCTTTGGGAGGTAGAGCCTTGCTGGAGAAGGTGTGTCACTGGGGACAGACCTTGAGCTTGCTTCCCTGGCCTGTGGAGTAGGGAATATGGAAGCTGTGGTCTCGGGCTGTGGCCTGCATGGTTCATGGAGCCCCGTCCTGTGGGTTACATTTTGCACACGTTAGGAGAAGCTGGCTCTGTAACCTTCTCTGGTCCATTACGAATCCCTCCTGGCTGGGTGGTACACCAGGGCAGAAGCCGCAGTGGGATTCAAATAAACTGTGCCCATACGAAAGAGCAACCAGGATGCTCATGAGGTTTCTGATGGGACTGAGGGTGTGGCTCAGTGGTGAGCCCTTTCCTAGCATGCCACATACACTAAATACTAAAATAAAAGTATCGGATTCACTTAACACATATGCCATCCATGCAAAAGACTTTACTGAGCACCTGCCATGGGCCAGGTTTGTGTGCCCCTGCTGGCAGTGGGTGGAGCCATTGAAATGTCCGCTGATGCCCTCTGATTTGAGGGCTGGCAGATTTGTGACACAAGATTGCTAGGCCATGTGTCTGCACCTCCTCAGCATGCAGACAGGGCCTCCTGTGAGGGAGAGAAATGCTGCTCTCCAGGCAAGAGAACATTCCAGCAGGTATGTGAGCATCCTACAGAGTCGCAATGCTTAGAGGATAACGAAGGCCACTTGGAGAGCAAGCCCCACTTCACCACGAGGAAGAGGCCCCAGCGCAGGCACACAGTGCTGTGTGTAAATGAACCAGACCACTTCAGACCACCCTCGTGCCCTGCAGACCCGCTCCCTGGCCCCACATCGCCACTCTCCCGGCAGGAACTCTCCTTACTGAAATGTTCCCAAACTTAACATTGTTTCTCTCTCCTCAGAGGGCAGGTGGCTGCTCAAAGGTGGACCATCAGGGTTCCAAACCCCTGATTTAAGTTCAAGTGGGAAGCCGCGCACTAGGGGAATAACCACAAGGGACCACAAACAGAGTTCTTTCTTTCTTTCTTTCTTTCTTTCTTTCTTTCTTTCTTTCTTTCTTTCTTAAAAAAATTGTTTGTTTGTCTGTTTATTTATTTATTTATTTATTTATTTATTTATTTATTTGAGAGAGTGAGAGAGAGAGAATGGGCGTGCCAGGGCCTCCAGCCACTGCAAACGAACTCCAGACGCATGTGCCACCTTATGTATCTGGCTTACGTGGGTCCTGCGGAATCAAACACCTTAACTGCTAAGCCATCTCTCCAGCCCACAAACAGAGTTCTTTCTAAACTCTGGGCATGGGGGTAGCTTCCTTCAGCCTGTCCATGAAATATGCCTACCTTCCTTCCTTCTTTCCTTCCCTTCCTCCATCACTCACTCCCTCCCTTCCTTCCTTCATCTTTCACTCATCCATCTATCCATCATTCACAGAGCTTCTGAGACAGATTCTCTCTGCCTCTCTCTCTCTCTCACGCACACACACACATAACATGATGACATCACTCTCCATTCGCCCCAGATTCCTTGTGTCCCCAACACAAAGAGCCTCTCCCACCCTCCTCATTTTATTATATATTCATTTATTTATTATTTGTTTGTTCTCAAACCCCAAAGCCTTTCGATTTAGCAGATGTGTCAGGGAACCTCCCCAAGCAAGGCTGTGCGTGCGACATTGACAGGAATAGTTCATGATCAATTCCAAGGGCCCTACTGATCTTTTTTTAATAAGATGCGGCTGTACTCCACAGCACACTGTGCTATTGTGATTTCACAAAGTGCTTGCCTTGAAGTCCCCGGGCGGGGACTTTCCTTCCTCAGGACTTGAAACGCCTGCCGTTGTCTCCTTCAGGGAATGCCTGTCAATGGCTTTGGATCCCACCACAGCTGCTGCAGTTTTTTGTTTTTGTTTTTGTTTTTGTTTTTCTCTAGGGGTACCCAACTCCACTTCAGGTCTGCAGGTCTTGGAGCCACTAAGCCTGCAACCTTCATACCCACATGTGCCCCAGGACCTTCTATGCCCTTTAAAGTTCGGAGCTCATCTCCTAACGCTCCACAGCAAGGCGGGCAGAAAAGAAGGAACTTACCACGAAAATCCCCTGTGTTGACCCACCAGCCATTTCCCCGGGGCCGACTTGGGAACTGTAGCACTGGGACAAGGGAACCTGGACTGTGTGTATTGTCACCCGAGTGTATACTGCTGGACGATGACCTCCCTCCTCTACCTCCACTTGACCAACCAGGGAGCATGCCGTCCAAGGTGACATTATTCCTCAAACATACCACTCCACGAACCCCTAGTAGGTTTGTCATACGCATCCCTCAAAACCCAACGCGATCTTCCCACTCACCCTCCTTTCACATTTATTGCAACCTTCAAGTTGGTAACAGTTGGAACTGCCCTGAGTCGAGGTGGTGTTGGGTACTTGAAACACTGCAGTTTACGGTTAAGTGGCACCCTGTCCCTGCACGCGGGTTTGTGAGTGTTTCACCTCGGCTGGCTTCAGAAAGAGAGTTGTAAAACTTTCCTATGAGCCCTGTGTGTCTCCCTGGAGGAAATACCATGCAGCCATGTCCTCTCCTTTCGTCTCTCTCTCTCTCTCTTTTTTTTTTGTTTTTTGGTTGTTTTTGGTTTTTTGAGGTAGGGTCTCACTCTGGTCCAGGCTGACCTGGAATTCACTATGTAGTCTCAGGGTGGCCTTGAACTCATGGCGATCCTCCTACCTCTGCCTCCTGAGTGCTGGGATTAAAGGCATGCGCCACCACGCCCGGCTTCTTTCGTCTCTTCATTAATGCTTTTGTTAACTGCATATCACCCTGGCTTCCCACGCGACGCAGCTTCCTGCGTCCATCTCTGATGACCAAGGTGCTTCTAAGGGTCCCCCCCCCCTTGGTTTACTGTCTGGGGAGGGCCTCATGGTCACTTTGAGGTATAGTATGTGAGTAGAGGGAGTGGACTTAAGGGAACGTCCACCTTAGGGCCTACGTTGGCACCTCCCTTCCGGTTCTGTCTGCAAGTACAGGTACAGGAGGAGGTCAGAGGCCTCAACATATGAATCGGGGGACCATGACTGAGCTGCACATGAAACATGGGGAACCCCTCCACCACCCAAGACTCTGTTCCCCCACCCACACCTCCAGCTCCTTGCAAAGCCTCCAGGGAGGCCTCTGCCTCCTCCTTGACGCTCAGCAGCCCAGGCTCCGCAGGCCCTCGCTGTGGAAGCTCCAACCAGGAATGACAAACTTTCCTGTGGCGTCCTACAGTGGACAAGTTGGTGTTCTGGAAGCCTGAATGGGAAGTGACACCCATGGCTTCCCTGTGTTCAGGAACCAGGTCTGGCTGCTGCACATTCAGGGGGTCCCATCTCTCTCTCCACTCCTCTCTCTCCTGTTTCTCTTTCTCTCCTTTCTCCTGCCACCCCCCCCCACACACAAAGGCCTCCGTCACAGATGTAGTTGGGACGGGGGTGGGGTACAGGAGGGGTCATCTTTTATTAAGAAGAAAACCATTGAAATGACACACTTGGGCACACTTGGCGACGAGAGACGCGGGTGGCATGTGCGAGGGGGAGAGGACCCGGCAATCCTGCCGCTCTGCAGCGGTCGTTTGTTTGAAGCTGTCCATTTTCTGGGTGTCAGAGGACGATTTTACATATCATCTTATTTCCAGTTTCAACAAAGAACACTTCACTCACGTTCTATGCTGTTTTTTTTTTCCCATAGACAATAACCGATTATAAAAGCGGTTTTTGCCACCCCCCCCCCAACTCGTAGTGGTGTTGGCATATGGAAATGACTCACAATGTAACACGCGTAATTACAAGCATTGTGAGCAGGGTGCAATTAATATCTCTTCAATGCCATGTTGTAATCAAAAGACGCCGGTGACAGAGTCCAAAGACGGGGAGACGCGGTGGATCCCACACGGATTGGAAGGAAGTTTCTTCCTCTTTTCCTCTCTTCCCCTGGTGTAGAGACTCATGTCGTCTCCCATCCTCTCCCTTGGTGAGTGCAGAGAAATCAATTCTAATTACTCTCTCCGCCCACCCAGCTGAACCCAGACAAGGCAGCCTGACTTTAAAAAATAAACCCAGCCACGTGGCAGGCGGGGGGTCTCTTTGCTGAAGCTTAAATATTTAGAGGGTGTCTTAAGGTCATCCCCCTGATGTGTCGAAGGACAAGCTGGACAAATGGGCCTGGGGTCTATGGATGGACCACCCAGCTATCCCCCGTGTTATCTAAGCTGGTGGAGGGCCTGGGGTGTGTTTTGATGGTGACTGTTTCACACATCACACACACACACACACACACACACACACACACACACTCCTTTGCCAGTGTTAAAAGATCAGGAGGTATCAAAGAAAGATGTGCTCTCTGTCTGGAAAAATGATAGAGTTGACCACAGGTGACCCATAGACTCCCCAGACACCATCCCCTGGAGCTCTGGAGACAGGGTAGAGAACTTCGGCCCATCATGGCTGCACTCCTGCCTCAGCACAGCCTGTGGACACCTTACCCTGCTGCCCACCATGGATGACCAAACAAAGGAAAAAGTCGCTGGGCCTGGCTACTGTGGCTGGCCCTTAATCTCTTACCTTTCTATTTCCTGGCATCTCTTTCTTTCTTTCATTTTTAGTTATTTACTTCTTAGAAACAGAGAAAGGGAGAGAGAGAGAGAGAGAGAGAGAGAGAGGGAGAATGGGCACTCCAGGGCCTCCAGCCACTGCAAACAAACTCCAGACGCATGCACCACTATGTGCATCTGGCTTACATGAGTATTGGGGAATCCAGCTTTGAACCGGGGTCCTTAGGCTTCACAGGCAAGTGCTTAACCACTAAGCCATCTCTCCAGCCCCTGGCATCTCTTTCTAAGCCTAGAGCATGTCTCCTCCACTAGAGAGCACCCACTGGCCACCCACTCCCATCCCCCACTATGCCAGACACCACTGCTGCCTCCTGACCCTGGATAGGTGTTCTTGCAGGGACCTTGCTCAATCTACCCTGTCCCTGTGCGGGTGACCAGGGCCTGCCTCTCAACAGCTCTTTGCCCAGGGAAAACCGATCCCCATGGCAGCATGGCTGCTCCCAGACGCACACCATGGCTCATGGGAGGCGGGGAGCCCTTGTGTGGATCCTTGAATGAATTATTCAGTGAGGGATGTCTCTTTGTTCCCTCCCAAGTGTGGCTGGGATGAGAGAAGGAGGCAGGCTGGCTGGGAGCACCCGCTGCCATGGTGGGGCAGGGAGGGAGGGAGAGAGGGAGGCAAGAGATGAAGGAAGGAAGGAAGGAAGGAAGGAAGGAAGGAAGGAAGGAAGGAAGGAAGGGAGGGAGGGAGGAAGGAGGGAAGGAAGGAGAGAAGAAAACATGAAAGGAGGAAGGGAAGAAACAAAGGCAGGGAGGAAGGGAGAAATGAAGAAGTGAATGAAGGAAGACAGAAAGGGAGGAAAGGAAGAAGGAAGAAAGGAAGGGAGAAATGTAATCCTGCTTTTCACGCCCAAATTGTCCACTTAAGAAGACATCCCCTAAGGCTGGAGGGATAGCTTAGCTGTTAAGGCGTTTGCCTGCAAAATCAAAGGACCCAGGTTTGACTCCCCAGGACCCACATTAGCCAAATGCACAAGGGGGCACACACGTCTGGAGTTAATTTGCAGTGGCTGGAGGCCCTGGCATGCCCATTCTCTCTCTCTCTCTCTCTCTCTCCTCTCTCTCTCTCTTTCTCTCTGTCTCCCTCTTTCTCTGTCAAATAAATAAATAAATAAAAATAAAAAATATTTTAAAAAAGAAGATATCCTCTCCTCCACCCTACCCTCACTAGTTCTCGCTGTAAAATCAAGTCTGATGTCAAGGATTAACAATCCTCTTTAAATATTTCTCCAGGTTGATTGTGTCCTTCCAAAGTTCATGTGTTCAACATTGCATCCCCAAATTCTTTTTTTTAATTAATTAATTAATTAATTAATTAATTTATTTATTTATTTTGGAGAGAGACACAGAGAGAGAGACAGACAGACAGACAGACAGAGAGGGAGAGGGAGACAGATAGAGATGGGCGCACCAGCAGTGTCTCAGCTGCTGAGAACAAACTCCAGATGCATGCGCCCCCTTGTGGTCAAGTGCGGCATTGTGCCCTTGTGTCACTGCATCTGGCTAAACGAGGGACCTGGAGATTGGAGCCACTGGAGATTGGAACCAGCGTTCTTAGGCTTAGCAGGCAGGCACCTTAGCTGCTAAGCCATCTCTCCAGCCCTGCATCCCCAAATTCTTATGCTGATGGTGCCTACAGGGGGACCTGGAGGGATTAGGGTTTGACAAGGTCATGAGAATGGCCCGTGATAGTTATGGTGGTTTGAATCAGGTGTTCCCTTCCCCCAGCCATAAACTCACGTGTTCTGAATGCTAGGTCCCTAGCTAGCGGCAATTTGGGAAGTGGAGTCTTGCCGGAGGAGGTGTGTCGTTGGGAGCAGGTGTAGGCACATTACAGCCAGCTCCCCTCGCTAGAGCTTGGCTCACTCTCCTGCTGCTGTTTTCCACCTGCTGCGGCAGAAGTGATGCCCAGCCTCTGCTCATGCCATGCCGTCCTTTGGCATCTTGAAGCTTCCCCTCGAGACTGTAAGCCCAAATAAAAAACTTTCCTCTCATCAGCTGCTTTTGGTTGGGTGTTTTGTCTTAGCAATGAGAAGGTGACCACAACGGGAAATTGGTACCAGAGCAGTGAGGCTGTTGTTGCTGCTCGAAACCTGACTGTGTGGCTTTGGGCCTTTTGGGTCTGATTTGCTGGAGGAATGTAGAAACCTTGGCCTAACAGATGCCTTGCAAGTGCTGTAAATAGAGCTTGATGGGCCATTCTGTTGAGAGCCATAAATCACCTAAATGAAGGAAGAACTGTGGATGTACGGGTTTGGCTTCTACGGAGAAGAAAGCTTTGTCCAGACTGGGCTAGAGGCAGTTTGTGTGAGAGGCCAGCTGTGCTCTTTCTGTGTCAACTTGAGCAGGTTGGATTTAAAAGACACGAAGGGGCTAAAGATATTGCTTAGTTGTTAAGGTACTTAACATATAAAGCCAAAGGACCCAGGTTCTACTCCCCAGTAGCCATGTAACATCAGCTGCACAAGGTGGTGCATGCATCTGGAGTTCATTTGCAGTGGCTAGAGGCCTTCATGTCCATTCTCTCTATCTCTATTTGCCTCTTTCTCTTTACCTCTCTCAAATAAATAAATAAAAAAGAAATAGACTAGTGTGAGCAGAAAGATATGGCACAAAAAGAAATGAAAGCTTTGGCTGGAAACAGTGGCCTCACTTTAGCTGTAATTGTTTGGTATATTACAACCATTGCGAATGGGTCAGCTTTTCTGCATGGGGACAGCAAGAAGAATTATAACTCTTTTGAAAGTAGGAAACCTGAATGGTGGAGTGTCCTGTTCTTAAAAATTCCCTCTGGGTTAACAAATTTGGCAGTCCACTTGGTACTCATATGGGAGAAGAATAAATGCAGGAAAGAGAGGGACTTTGGATTTGCAATGCAGTTGTCTTTCTTTCTTTCTTTCTTTCTTTCTTTCTTTCTTTCTTTCTTTCTTTCTTTTTTGAAATTGCCACTGGGCAATATGAAGTAGGGTTATTGGAAGTCCCTGCAAGGAGACCCGATGGAGCCATGAGGATGGACCTTGGTTTGCAGTGGAGACCCAATGCAGATGCCAGGACTGTGGGATGGCTGTCTAGGATAGCTGCCACCTTGGGATGAAGCTTTCCGAGGGCTGGGAGCAGACCAGCTGGAGGGACAGAATTGGAACCCCAGAGACTTCCTCACTGGTTAAAGATGTTGGCTTGGAGTGACTGGACTTGTTTTAGATTTTGTTTTAGATCTTTGTTTGTTTTAGATTTTGTTTGTTTGTTTTAGATCTTTGTTCGTTTGTTGTTTGTTTGTTGTTTGTTTGTTTGTTTGTTTTAGATCTTTGTTTGTTTTAGGTTTTGTTTGTTTGTTTGTTTGTTTTATATCTTTGTTGTTTGTTTGTTTTAGATCTTTGTTTTATATTTTGTTTGTTTGTTTGTTTGTTTTAGATCTTTGTTTGTTTGTTGTTTGTTTTAGATCTTTGTTTTAGATTTTGTTTGTTTGTTTGTTTTAGATCTTTGTTTGTTTGTTTTAGATCTTGCACTGGCTCAGTCTTCCCTTGCTATGCCCAATGTCATCTTTCTCAGTGGGAATGTTTACTCTCTGTCATCATGTATTTTTGGTTTTACAGCTCACAGTTAGAGGATCTTGGATCATGGGGATGTTTGAACAGTGTTGGGGTTGATAAATTGGCTGGAATGCATTGCATTTTACATCATGGTTGGTAACGAGTTTGAGGGGACTGGGAGAGGAATGTGGTGGTTTCAATCAGATGTGGTAAACGGAATGCTTGGTCCCCAGCTGGTGGCAATTTGGGAGGCGGAGCCTTGCTAGAGGAGGTGTATTGTTCGGGGCTGGCTTAGAGGTATTATAGCAAGCTTCCCCTTGCCAGAGTTTGGCACACTCTCCTGCTGCTGTTGTCCACTGGATGTTGGCCAGGAGGTGATGTCCAGCCTTTGTTCTGCCATCTTTCCCCTGCTATCATGGAGCTTCCCCTCCATGGAAGCCAACATATAAAACATCCCTCCCACCAGTTGCTTTTGGTTGGGTGCTTGTTGTCCCAGCAACAGTGGCTTCAGTGGCTCTGTTAGATCAGGAGGAGTTGCTCAAACTCCCCTCCCCATGTAGTACCCTCTGCCATGTTATCAGAGCCATCAGGGGAACCTTTGCTCTTAACAAGCTACCTGGCCTTGGGTATTTAGTGATAGCAGCAGAAAACCACTGTATATCCCCCTCTGTGTGCCTCCACATCAGCAATCACCCCTGGACCAGAACCCAGTTTGGTTTCCAGGAGATACAGTGTCAAAAGCTGGGAAGCCAATGGCGACTGTCAGCAAGTCATGACTTCAAACATCACAGTGTCTCCACACGTGGAGCATTCTGAAACTAGGGGCATGGGATGGTCATTTGTGGACATGAGACAGGAATCCTCTGGGGGCCCAGGGCAAGTTGTGACTAGTCACAAGGGGTGGTGGCTCCCTACCCATAGTGCACAGTGCATAGGGACATGTGGAGCCCTTGAGGCCCTATAAACAGAGCCAGCTTCCAGCAGGTGCTTCTGTCTGGCTTCTGTCTGCAATCTCTTGGCCTCTTAGGATTTTTAAGATGAAATGTGATGCTCACACCCAAAACAATCATGTTATTTTTTTTAAGTTATTTATTTTTTATTTTTAGAGACACACAGAGAGACAGACAGAGAGAGAGGGAGAGGAAGACAGATAGAGAATGGGCACACCAGCAGTCTCTAAGCTGCTGTGAACGAAATCCAGATGTGTGCGCCTCCTTGTGGTCAAGTGCAGCATTGCGCCCTTGCATCACTTTTCATCTGGCTAAACGTGGGACCTGGAGATTGGAACCAACGTTCTTAGGCTTAGGAGGCAGGCTCCTTAACCGCTAAGCCATCTCTCCAGCCCCAATCATGTTTTTTCTTGTTCCCATGTCACCTGTCTCCCGTTTCCTTCTGTCTGCCATGTCCTCCAAGCGCCAGTATCAGTGTGGGACCAGTCAGGTCAGGGACACTTTCTCTCATTTAGGCAGAGGCACACTTAGGTCTGCCTCTATTTTCAGATCCAGGACAGGGGCCTCCTTGGAGATGGACATCAGAGATGCTTGAACCCAAGACAGAATCACCAAAGGTTCAGAGTGAAGGAGCCACAGGAAGAATTAGATGTGCCCTCGTACACAGCGGGGAAGTTAAGCTACAGGGAAATCCAATTGATGCCAGACCCTGACTGAGTCACTTCCTGCCTGTGTGACCTTCAGCCAGTCCTGGGTCCTCTCTAGGACCTACCTCCATCTCACCTGTAAAAGCAGGAAGACCCACATAAGCCAGGTGCACAAGGTGGCACATGCGTCTGGAGTTCATTCGCAGTGGCTGGAGGCCCTGGCACGCCCATTCTCTCTGTCTCTGTCACTCTCAATCTCTTTCAAACAAATAAATAAAATATATAATGTTTTTTTAAAGCAGAAAACACAAAACCAACAACAAGCAGCAGGGAACGGCGGCAAGCAGGATTCAGGCAGAGCTCACACCTCTCTGTGTGCCATTGGGCTGGAATTAATCAGACTCGCCCACAAACACACTTTTGAACTGAACCCCAGGATCCACATTCAGTGACACCTCCTCCAGCCAGGCAGCTGGAGACCCAAGTTACAAACTTTTAAGAAAAATACACACCCTGAGTCTTAAAGTACCACAGTATGTATGTATGTTCGTCTGCACACACACATTCAGGGTGAACATATAACACATACATACGTGCATACACCAGCCATATGTATAGGCCTATAGGTTCCACATCCATGAATCTAGCCAATTGCAAAGTAAAAATACTTTTTTAAAAGTTTTGGAATGTTCCAGAAGGAGACTTTGACTGACTGCCTGCTGAGTTCTATGCTAAGGCCACACAAATCACGTCACGTGTAGGTGTTGTGAGCAGCCTAGAGATGTCTGAAGTATCTCCCAGGTGTGCAGGTTAAATACACACACAGAACCATCATACAAAAGAGTCTTTAGGGGCTGGAGAGATGGCTCAGCGGTTAAGACACTTGTCTGCAAAGCCTAATAACCAGGGTCGATTCCCCAGTATCCATGTAAAGCCAAATGTTTGTTTGCAGCAGCTAGAGGCTCTGGAGAGCCCCGCCCCTCTCTCTCTCTCTCTCAATCTCTCTCTCTGTATCCTCCATCTGTCTCATTGGAAATAAATGAATAAAAATTTAAGACAAGGGTCTTGCACAGCAGCGTGTTTTCATATGGTCACTCAGGGAGCCAAGGGTCCTCGGTACCAACCATGTGTGCATGCACAGAGGATGTGTATCCACAGAGGATGTGTATCCACACATCTGAAGATGCACATATCACTAACATGCTGCACACAGACATGACACATAGGGACTGCAGAGCAGAGGCACCCACAGGCTAGGACTCCGAGGACAAAGCCAACCACACACTCCCTGATCTGAAGTCTGAAGTCTGGCCTGCTGTCTGAGGGAACACTGGCAAGTGTGTTCTCACATGCTAAAAACTGCTGACCACTCAGGGGAATGGCTAGGGCCTTCTGTGGGCCCTGGGGACAGTCTCAGAGGGGGTCTCTGGGGCCAGGCACATGGCAAGACTCCATTCACGGAAGGTAGACGGGGAGGAGAAGTGAGAACACACCGCAGGTCAGCAGGCAGCAGGCAAGGCTTGGGCAGGGATGGGGGAGACATGAGTTGACCTCTCTGGTAAGGGCTCTCTCTGCATTTTCCCACAATGCACCAGGTGCCTTGAGCTGATAAGGCTGGCCTGCTGCCTGGAGACAGATGCGTGACAGGAATAGACAGAAGCACAGCTCAAGGCTGACAGAGAAACCGCGGTGAGGAGAAGAAGCAGGTCAGAAAGAAGAGGTGGCCGTGCTAGTGGGTGCTTTTCCCCTTTCCAGCTTTGGTTTGGTGTGGATTCAGATTCACTTCTTCTTTTTCTTTCCTTCTCCTCTTCCCTTCTCCTCCTCCTCTTCCTCCTCCTTCTTCTTCTTTTTGTTTTGAGTCTTTGTAGCCCAGCTTCACAGTAAATTCAGCCTCCAGAGCAGAGGAATCCCAGGCCACCCACAATGCCTGGTCCTGCATTTCCTTCTTTTATTTATTTATTTATTTATTTATTTATTTATTTATTTATTTATATGGCACAATGCAGGTCGGGCCCTAGCCAGACCACATGCTAGAAGAAACCAGGCCACACCCCTTGGGTTTTCTCAGCAGGATGGCGGGTAGTCAATGACGGGTAAGATTCCATGAAATGGGGCAACCCAAGACAGGCACCGTCGCATGTGATGATCCCTTGGGGCTTGGGGTCAACAATGGCTTGGCAAAGAACCATGCCTCCCAGGGTTGCCAATAATAAAAACAAAAAGGAGGATATGTATGGCACAATGCAGGTCTGGCCCTAGCCAGACCACATGTCAGAAGAAACCAGGAAGTGGCTTCTGTGAACATGGCTTATTGCGCAGGCCTGGCGTGACAACAGCTACAGTCCCATGCTCACGAGAAACCTGCTAGAAGATGATCTGTCCGGAGACAGGCTGTCATTGGTCACAAAAAGGGGGCCACCCCATACAATGATTGGCCAGGCAAACCCCTTAAACCCCCCCTACACTTCTTTGAATAAATGAGTTTGCAGCAGCTCGCCCTCTGCCTGCTTCCACCCAACTCCCAGAGTCTGTGTTGTGACTCCGCGCCTCTCACCCCCAACTCAGCAGAGACCCTGCCGTCCCTCCTGGGCTGGCCCTAGGGGGGAGACCCCAACATTTATTTATTTATTTATTGTTTTTTTGTCGAGGTAGGGTCTCACTCTGGTCCAGGCTGGCCTTGAGTTAACTATGTAGTCTCAGAGTGGCCTCAAACTCATGGCGATCCTCCTACCTCTGTGTGGTAGTTTGAATATATGTCCCCCAATATATTCAGTGTTTTATTAGTTATAGTTTGCATCTGCAATCACCTTGCTAGAGGCAATGTCACTGGGGGCCGGTTTTAAGGTGTGGTGATGGTTTGAGATTCCATTGTAAAGATATGCAAAGTGTGCCTAATAGGAGTTCCTGAAGTGTGCTGTGGTTTTTGGCTGTAGCTTTGCTCTGTGTGCTGTGTGCCTGGTTGGCTTTTCTCTCTCTTGCCTGGTCCTGTGGAGAGCAGACCGCTTCTTCTGACATTATGGAACTTCCCCTGGATCTGTAAGCTTCAATAAATAATATCCCTTCCTCCATAACTGTGCCTGGTCTGGAAGTTCATCTCAGCGAACCTGAAGCTGTCTGCTACACTCTGCTTCCCGAGTGATGGGATTAAAGGTGTGGGCCACCATGCCCGGATCCTTCTTATTTTTTAAAATTATTTATTTATTTATGGGAGGGAGAGAGAGAGAGACAGAGCGAGAGAGAGAATGGGTCCATCAGGGCCTCTAGCCACTGCAAACAAACTCCAGATGCATGCCACCTTGTGTATCTGACTAACGTGGGTACTGGGGAGTCGAACCTGGATCTTTAGGCTTTACATACAAGTGCCTTAACTGCAAGGCATCTCTCCAGCCCCTTGTTTGTTTTCTACATAGATACAATCCTAGTTGTGGGATCAAATCCAAAGGAAATAAGATCAGTCCCGTGGTCATTGCTAGTCACAGTAGCCAAGATATGGAAACAGGTGAGGCGTCCGTCCACTGAAAGGGGATAATGAAACCGTGGCACATGAAGCCAGGACCCCAGGACATGTGAGCTGATGCAGACTCCCGTCTATATCTCTAAGTGGCTCCAGGCACTCCCTACTACTGCGGGTATAAAGTCAGAACTGCATCCAGGTCCTCTGAGATCCCAGTGACATGAACCCAAACCCACGTAGCTTGAGAGATGGGGAGCATGACTGCACCTTAGAGGGCATTGCCAGCCTCTCTCTCCTCTCCACGCACACTGATTGGAGCTAGCTCCATTCTTAGATTAAGACTTGTCTCAGGGGTAACCACAGGGATGCCAGGAGCTCTAAGTCTATACCTTCTCTTACGGTTTGGTCATTGTCGTGGGAAAAATATCCCCGCATCATAGTTCCAGCTGTGTCTCATTTTGGACATTTTCACGGGTCAATCTGTGTCAACCACTGAGGCTGGAGGGACAGAGTCTAGGCTTTGGTGGTGGGCAGCCTTCTGCTTAGACAACAGCCCTGTTACAGCTTAGGAGGAATTCTTTTTTTTTTTTTTTTTTTTTAAGAAAAAAGTTTTATTTTTATTTATTTATTTAATTCATTTATTTATTTGAGAGAGAGAGAGAGAGAATAGGAAGGTAGAGAGAGGGAGAGAATGGGCACACCAGGGCTTCCTGCCACTGCATACGAACTCCAGATGAGTGCATCCCCTTGTGCATCTGGCTTACGTGAGTCCAGGAGAAATTCTTTCCAAAAGAGATTGATTGCCTTGAGCTGGAAGAAGATGAAGAATTGAAGCCAGGCTGGCAAAACCCACCAATGTCTGCAGGGAGGAAAAGAGCACTATTTTTAAAATAAATAAATGAATAAATGAATAAATATTTATTTATTTATTTATTTATTTATTTATTTATTTATTTATAAGCAGAGACAGAGAAAAGAGAGACAGTGAGACAGAGAATGGGCATGCCAGGGCCTCCAGCCACTACAAACGCGCTCCAGATATATGTGCCACTTTGTGAATCTGGCTTTACGTGGGTCCTGGGGAAACGAACCCTGGCCATTAGGTTTTGCAGGCCAACACCTTAACCACTGAACCATCTCTCCAGCCCAAAAGCACCACTCTGGAGCGAGACCCTACCTCAAAAAAACAACTATCAGACTGGCCAGTCATGCTGGCCGTGAACCCAACACAGTGATTGTCATTGACACCCTAAGCCCAAGGCGGATGGCGTCACTCCATGTGGCAAACTGGATTGTTGGAGGGAGGGCCATGCGAGTTAGAGCTCTGAGGTCATTTGCTTTATAAAAACAAAAATCCTCCCTGGCTCCAAGATTGCACCAGTGACATTCCACCAGAAGCTACCATGGCATGGCCCTCCCTTGCATCTGCTCCCCAGCCCCACTCCCGAGTGCCAATCTTCCCTTTCTCTCTCTCTCTCTCTCTCTCTCTCTCTCTCTCTCTCTCTCACTCTCCCTCATCTGGGACATTAATATCCCTATAAGCTGACACCGCCATGCGGCAATTAGCCAACAAGTCCCCTGTCTGCTCCAGAAATAACATCCCATCATGCCAGCCCTGGTAGGGCAGCGTACTGTTTTACTGGAGCTCAGCGAGGGACCTCTGCTCCTGCCCAAGACACCATTAATGTAAATCCCCTGTTCACTCTGCCCAGAGTTCTCACCGCGCAAATCACCACAGTACCATTTTGGTGACCAAACTATGAATTAGGGTCACGGAGGGTTCCACCTGTCTCCCAGCAAAGCATGCTGGCTCCGCGTCTCTCGCCTTTCAACACCTGCGCCCGCACGCATACACACACACCCGTGCAGGCATGTGTATGCCTGTGGAGTGTTTTTCTTTCTCTTGAAGTGATACAAAAAGGCTACTTTTGTTTATGTTTTTAATTTTCCCCAGGGAAGTTTGGTTGCTAGTGCCTTGTTTTCTGTGTGTGTGTTTCCTGGTCATTACTTCTCCTAACTGCATCCCCACAATGAGTCGAAACTCAACCACGTTTGGAAAATAAATCGTACCAGCAGCACATTTGTTAAGCCAGCTTGGCTGTCAGAGGCAGCTTGGCCGTTGGATGCTCAGAACGCCTGGGAGAGAAAGAGTGGAGGGGGCTGGAGGCCTCTCAGGGAGCTGGGAGCATGCTCCCTCCCTTCCAGAACAATTCCTTCATGTGGGGATAGGTGTTTGCCAGAGAGGTGAGAAGGGATGGCAGGTTTAGTCAAAGCCAGCATGTTTGGGACCAATCATGTGAAGAAACATATAAGAAAGCTGGGGGTGGTGGCTCATAATTGGGAATAGAGGTAGGAGAATGGTCACAAGTTCAAGGCCACCCTGGGTTACCGAGTAAGGTCAAGTCTCAAGATCAGGGCTGGAGTGATGGCTTAGTGGTTGAGGCATTTGCCTGTAGAGCCAAAGGACCCTGGGTTCCACTCTCCAGGACCCACATAAGCCAGATACACAAGAGGGCACATGCATCTGGAGTTCGTGCCTGTAGGTACTGGCGCGCCCACTCGCTCTCTCCCTTTCTCTCTCTCAAATAAATAAAATTATATATTTTGGAGAGAGACACAGAGAGAGACAGAGAGGGAGAAGAAGACAGATAGAGATGGACGCACCAGCTGCCTCTCAGCTGCTGAGAACGAAATCCAGATGTGTGCGCCCCCTTGTGGTCAAGTGTGGCATTGCGCCCTTGCGTCACTTTGCATCTGGCTAAACGTGGGACCTGGAGATTGGAACCAGCGTTCTTAGGCTTAGCAGGCGGGCGCTTTAACCACTAAGCCATCTCTCCAGCCCCCGGTCGATGTTTATAAATGTTTATTATATTATTATACCACCATAAACATTTTATGCTGCGTGCTCCAGCAGGTTTTTAAGGTTATATAAATGGTGTGTAGCTGTGCATCTCATGTTGGGGCTTGCTCTTTTTTTAAAAAAAATATTTTAAAATTTTTATTGATTCATTTGAGAAAGAGAGAAAGAGGCAGAGAGAGAGAGAATGGGCACACTAGGGCCTCCAGCCACAGCAAATGAACTCCAGACGCATACACCACCATGGGCATCTGGCTTACGTGGGTCCTGGGGAATTGAACTGAGGTCCTTTGGCTTTGCAGGCAAATGGCTTAACCATTAGGCCATCTCTCCAGCCCAAGGGTCTTGTTCTTTTTGTCCCACTTGACATTCAATCCTTACAGCTGCTTCAGCTGGTAGGCACTGCCCTCGGAGGAGGGAGCTGAGGCTCCGAGAATGTAAAACAGTTATAGGACCATTTTTCTACCCCAAGCATAAGTCCCAACTGTGCCTCAGTGTCTGAGTATACACAGGTGGCCCTCCGTACCAGCAGGTTCACGGATTCAATTGTCAAGGATTAAAACTATTGGAAAAAGTGGGGCTGGAGAGATGACTTAGCAGTTAAGGCACTTGTCTGCAAAGTCTAAGGACCCAGGTTCAATTCCCTAGTACCCATGTAAGCCAGATGCACAAGGTGGTGCATCTGGAGTTCGTTTACAGTGGCTGAAGGCCCTGGTGCACCCATTCTCTTTCTACCTCTTCCTCTTTTTCCTTCCCTTTGTCTTTCTCAAATAAATAAGTAAATTATTTTTTCTGATTTTGCAAGGTAGGGTCTCGCTCTAGCTCAGGCTGACCTGGAATTCACTATGTAGTCTCAGGGTGGCCTCGAACTCTCAATCCTCCTACCTCTGCCTCCCAAATGCTGGGATTAAAGGCATGTGCCACCACACCCGGCAATAAAATATTTTTTAAAATATATATTGGAAAAAGTGTACTGCACTGAGTCACATGGACTTCCTTAATCATGGTCCCTAAGCTACGCTGTCCATCAACCATGGGCAGAGCAGGTGGGCTTCATCTGGTACTCAAGGTCAAGGTCATCCAGAGGTGAAATAAGCAGACAGGAAGTCTGTGGCTCTGCTTTCTCTGCAGATACTACGCTGCTGAATGGAAGGAGCTGGTGCACCCTTAGGTCTTGGCATCTGAGGATGTCTGGAACCCATCCCCAATGGTCCTGAGGAATGATCACATAGCCCCCAAAATAAACATTCAAGGACCTGAAAGACATTATTCAAAAGAGATAGAAAGGGAGCTGAAGAGATGGCTCAAGGGTTAAGGCACGTGCCTGCAAAACCTAACAGCCCAGATTCGATTCCCCAGGACCCATGTAGGCCAGATGCACAAAGTGGTGCATGCATCTGGCATTTGTTTGCAGTGGCTAGAGGTCCTGGCACACCCATTCTCTCTTTGTCTTTCTCTCTTTCTCTCTTGGTATCTCTCTGCTTGCAAATAAATAAAATATTTTAAAGAGCCCAATAGAAATAGAAAGAAGTAACAGCTCTGATAGGCGTCAACAGGACAATAGAGACGCGAACACAATGGCTGTGATATATCAACGCAAAAGAATAAAAGAACTCTGTACATGACAGCAAAGTGCCTCTGGCAGACAGAATGCAGGGTATGGGGAAAAAAAGCCACCTGCAGAGGGAACACTGGTCCCCATGACATGAAGTTCAAAGTCAGGCAGAAATTGTTGGCAACACAGGGGTCAGTGCAATGACCTCCTTGGGCACCAAGACTACACTTGATGAGGAGTTTCATGGGAGGGGCTTCTGAGTGGTGGGAATTATCCCAACCTCCATGGCAAGTCTCTAAATCTAGGCTGTTTTATCCAAATCCCAGTCAAGGCGGCGTAACAGACATTTGTTCCCAGGAAGCTCAAGAGACTGGAAGTGCAAGAGGAAGGAGCCAGTGGGGGCTGGTTCCTCCTCCCTCACTTCTGGTCTCCTCGCTGTGACCCATGCAATCATCTTCCTTCAGTAAGTAGGGATCCTAGGTGGGTGGGTACCAGGGCGGGGGGGTGGGGGCTCGCCTCCTCTTCTTCCTGGGAGCAGAGCTCTTCCAAATGAGCTTGATTTAATTTCGTTACTTCTCACCACGTTCCGAGGGTTGAAATGAAGGCACGTGAAGTTTAAGGGGAGGGGCGACTCGTCTAACACTTGGCAGGCTCCATGCAGGGACCCTAGGTACTCTGGTCTCCTTGATGCTGATGACAACTTGGTTTCTGAAGGGTTCTGAATCCACCCGCAGCAGGGCTGCTTGAACCTGGACGGTCTGGTCTTGATGCCTACAGCTGACCCTTACCTGGCACTGCAAAGAGAAGGTGGTGGGCTGACAGCTGTTCCTAATGCCAAGCATCAATTAACAGAATAAGGAGGGGATCTGTCTGACTGTTCTTCTCTCTCTCTCTCTCTCTCCATATATATATATGTATTTGAGACAGAGGCAGATGAGAGAGAGAATGGGGAATGGGCACGCCAGGGCCTTTAGCCACTGCAAAAGACCTCCAGATGCATGTGCCCACCTTGTGCATTTGGCTGTATGTGGGTCCTGGGGAATTGAACCTGGGCCCTTTGGCTTTTGCAGGCAAGTGCCTTAACCGCTAAGCCATTTCTCCAGCCCCTGCTCTACTTGTGAACCCTGCCAGGGACAATGTCAGGGTTCTCAGGTCCTTGGGGTGCAGAGGGGTGGTGGTTCCCCCATCAGCATAAGTGATTCCACTTGAGTTTTGGCATTGTGAGAAGCCTGCTAGCTGAGCACAGGACTGAGGTCTGTAAGCGTCCTGTGTCACAGCCCAGGCCCGTGTGTCTCTAGGTGGTCAGCTCTCCAGTGTGCTGTGAGGTTCCCCATGGGACAGAACCAGAAACACGAAGTCTAGCAGATCGGATCCACTGAGAGTCCCTGTAGAGGCCCAGCTGAGCTGTGACTCGGTGTCCCTGCCCTGGCCCTGCAGGTAACAGGGCACTCTGCTAGGGCATGTCTATGGAGAGGGAAAGGACAGCTCCATGCCTGGCACACAGCCACCCGCCATCTAAATCTTCCCCTCCCTTTCCACTCGGGCTTCTTTGTTTGTGCTTGGAGTCAGCCTCTGCGCTTTCTTGCAGCTTGGAGACGCTGTGATTTATATAGCGTTTTATGCAAATATAGATTGAGCTTTGCACACTGCAGAGAAAAAGGAGGGGCTCCGGGCTGGCCCCTCATTCAAATGGGCACCAGCAACGTTAGGAAGAAGGCCACAATGGCAGGTCGGCAGTGCCCTGGGAATCTTGCTCAGTTCAAACACTCTGCAGCTGTGATTGTGGCCCAGTGACAAGAGTCACATGTGTGTGTGTGTGTGTGTGTGTGTGTGTGTGTGTGTGTGTGTTTCAGAGAGAGAAAGAGAACAGGTGTGCCAAGGCTTCCAGCCACTGCAAACGAACTCCAGATGTGTGCGCCCCCTTGTGCATCTGGCTAATGTGGGTCCTGAGGAATCAAACCTGGGTCCTTTGGCTTTGCAAGCAAGCACCTTAACTGCTAAGCCATCCCTCCAGCCCAATCTAGTGTGTGTAAATACTGAGTCATCCCTCCAGCCCCAGCTTTATTTATTTATTTATTTATTTATTTATTTAATTTATTTCCAGGGAGAGGGAGAGAGAGAAAATAAGTGGACACACTGGGGCTTCTAGCCACTGCAAAGGAACTCCAGACACATGCATCACCTTGCATGTCTGCTTTATGTGGGTCCTGGGGAATCAAACCTGGGTCCTTTGGCTTTGCCAGAGTACATAGTGAGTTCCAGG
This sequence comes from Orientallactaga sibirica, assembly GCA_036365145.1. Lineage (NCBI taxonomy): Eukaryota > Metazoa > Chordata > Mammalia > Rodentia > Dipodidae > Orientallactaga > Orientallactaga sibirica. The sequence goes on along the minus strand of JAEOAD010000026.1, from coordinate 3,697,386 downwards.
TCAGCCTGAGCTAGAGTGAGACCCTACCTCAAAAACCGAAAAAAAAAAAAAAAAAGTCACTCTTGCACACGGCTCATGAGCAGTGGAACAGGAAGCCCCTTGGCCCTGCCTGGATCCCCCAGGTACCGGGAATGCTCCCCCAATAAACTAGCTGACCCTCCAAGGCTGGATACCCTCTCCATGTCCACAAGGAGCAAAAAGCCCTCAACTCACAGTCACATTAAAAAGAAAAATATAAAATAAAATAACCCTGAAACTGGGCGCCACCAATGCAAAGCTGCTAATTGCTTGCATCTAGTTAACCAAGCAGCCAAGTGGAAGAAAGTCGGCTCCATTGACCTCATTTTAAAGCCCTCTTTGGTGATTCATGTTGAAGATACTGTTAACATTTTAGAGTGGATGACCTCCGACAGTCCAGATTGGAAACTCCATTCAGAAGAAAGCACAGGCTTGCGGGAAGGCAGATGGGACCCCACAGAACTGGGATGCCCAGGCCAGCCCCTTGTCCAAAGATGCCTACCCAAAATCCCCGGGCTGGGTCCCAACCTTCACCGGGCTCCCACCAGGTCTCCCTGCTTGGAGCAGTTTGCAGAACAGCTTCCTGGTTCCTGAGGGGGTAGGACCAGCAACAAAGCTCTCCCAGGCACCCTCGCCACTGTACATCCTGTTATTATCCCATGGCCTCAGCATCTGCCCATCACAGCTTCTAACTCTGCAAGATGCTAATTCCCTGATTTTTTTTTTAATGTTCCTATTTCTTAGCTGGCGGCCGCACTCTTTGCCACTTTAAAATACAGTTTGTTTATTTATTTATTTGCAAGCAGAGTCAGACAACAAGAAGAAAGACAGAGAGAGAGAGAATGGGCACACTGGGGCCTCCCTCCCAACCACTGCACATAAACTCCAGACGCATGTGCTCCCTTGTACATCTTTTACATGAGTACTGAGGAATCAAACCCAGATCCTTTGGCTTTGCCAGCAAATGCTTTAACCACTAAGCCATCTCTCCATTCCCCCAGCCCGCAACTTCTATAAAGGGGATTTCTTATTAGCTCACAGGATACAGGCTGGGCAGTCCAACAATGGCTGTCTGCAGGCTAGGGAGTAGCTGCACAGTCCCCGAGGCTGGATGCCGCAGCAGTCCCCATCTGGCACGGAAGGCTCAGGAGGATTCCTGGCAAGCTACTGTCTTCGGTCCATGTTGGAAGACCACTGAAGCTGGGTGCCAATGCTTGAGACCAGCCACAATGAAGTAGTTGGATACACACACCAGCAAGTAGCAAGGGCAGCCAAGCTCAAGGCCTCTCTTCCTCTTCCTTTTCCTCTTCCTAGAAAGCCACTGATGCTGTGATGGGGCCCCCTCCCTAACCTCACCTAATCCAACGGGCTCCCTAAGGCTCTGAGTTCAGCCTGTCTCTGAAGTCTCCTTGGCTGTGAAACAGTGGTGCCGTCCCCAACCCCATGTGGTGGTTCTGTAGGCTGTTTGAATGTGGGATCCGGTGAGCACGCCATCATCTGACCAGGAGTGCCCTGGTCTCACACCTTTCGAAGAAGAATCGCTGGTGGCCAGGGGCCATGCTGCACAATCCCAGAGTGTAGGAACCATGGGTCACCCCACAGGTTCCAGGACAGGGCCAGTCGGTGCTGCTGTGCAGGGCGCTTGTACCAGCCCCCATCTGAGCAGCTGACAGCGCTCTGTGCAGAAGGTCCCCCACCGATGCTGCTGGAAAGACACACAGCAGGTCTGCCTTCCCATTGTTGTCCCTAAACCTCCCTCTAAGTGGCAGGAGTGGCCCCACTGCTCTGTCTGGGGGACATGGACTCCATCGGTTTAGAGGACAGTGGTGCAGGGAGACCTCCTTGGAGGGGCTGCCAGGGTCACTGCAGCCAGAACACAAGGTTTTGGGGGGGGGTCATGTGGAGAGAGGCTAGAGTTGAGGGCACCCTTAATTTTGAGTCCAGAAAGGCTCGTGCTAAGCCAGGGATAGCACCTGGATTTGCATCTGTTTGATCACTGAGTAACAAGCACCCAGCACTTAGCAACTTCAAACAGCCCCCTTCACTATGCCATGGTCACTCAGGATCCGAGGTGGGGATGTGACTTTGTTCTAAGGTTGAGGCACAGGGTCCATCTTGAAGTGGCAGTGACGTTTGCGGGGCGGGGCGGGGCAGGGGGAAGGGTGGAGACACAGTCTGTATAATCCAACCTCAGAAGAGGAACTCCTCATATTCCACTGGCCACACAGGTCACCCCTTTGCAGCCTGGGAGGGTGGGAGCAGGAAGAAGGCCCTCAGTAGCTGCCACATGGTACTAGCTGGAGAGGGTGACCAGCCGAGCCATAGAGTTCAAAGGGCAAAGCCTTCAACAGGCCCCTCCCCCCTACCCAGGGGTGAGGGATGGTTTTGTTTGTTTCTTGGTACCTGCCACACACCAAGTGACATCTCGGGCTACTTCCATCTATTATTTCATTTCCTCCACACACCTAGCCCAGGAGGCAGGAAAATCACCATTTTTCGGATGAGGACCGGGGGAGACACACACACACCAAGAGCTGGGGCGGGGTTTCCAACCCAGGACTCACCGCATTATCCCAACACTCCAAGCAAATCCCTACAAGTGCACATGCTTCTTATCCTAGAGTGGTGGGAAAGTCTGGAACCTTCCAATGTGCACTCTAAAGGGAAAAGCCCTTTCCCAGGGAGCTGGAGCCAGTCTTTGTGGAACTGTATGTGGTGGCACAGTGGGGGAACCATGAAAACCGGTTATAAAAGGGAGGGGAAAGTTCAGTCTGTGTGTCACCTTGGAGAGGTGGCCTGCCACCCGTCATCCGTGTGTCTTCCAGTCCTGTTTGGGCAGTGGGTCTTTGTACAGGTAGAGAACTCCAGGCTCTGTAAAATAACAAACAGGACAATCCAGTCGTGATTTCCCTCCCTGTCCCCACCTGCACCAGTTCGCTTAGCACTCCTCACTCAGTGTCATCATCTGGGATGCCTCTAGCCAGAAGGCTGACCTGTCCCCACACAAAACCTGGGCTTCGCAGGATACCTTCAGCTACCCCCAGACAGCCTAGAATGAACCCCAGCCAGCTGGCCGCGTGCCCAGGCTCACACACGCATGTCTGTCACGGAGGACCGTCCCCGGGTGGGAGATGACGGGATTAAACTGGGATTCCTGGGCATCTGCTGAGATCATGTTTTGTTCCATGTCTGCATGACTGTGAGATTAAAGACGAAGAGGCAGGAGGAGCGGGGTGAGACAGGAGGCCCCCATTGGTAACCCTGCGCCATCTCTTTTGAGAAGTCTTAATCCCTCAATCACTTTTATTCATCTCCTAGCAATCTTCCCAAGGCCAGATACAACCTTCTAAGCGTGTTGGGGGACTTAGAGCTTCTAGTCACTTAGGGACATCCTCCTGTGTCAGGCATCTGCTCTCACATTCTCTCTCTCTCTCTCCCCTACCATCTTCCCTCCCTTCCTCCAGCTATAGATCCCTTGCGTTTCAGGTCTAAGAACTTTCTTGTTTCACTGCATACGCAGGACAGCCAGGACTCCCACACGGTAATCAGCCCTCACCACAGATAGACTCAGGTGCATGTGAAAGCATTTAGCCCTCCCGGCATCCATCATCTCTTCTGATCAGCATCAACACCCCTAAGTTGGGCTCACAGCCTCACTTGAGAGCTGAGAAGCTGACACACAGGGTGTGTGTGTGGGGGGGGGTCATTCACCCCCTAACATAGCATGGGCTGGCCATGGCTAGGGGACAGGGACCCAGGCATTCTGACTTCGGAGGGAGACTGGACTTGGGCCTCTTTCTCCTCCGTTGCTTCCGGGTCAGTGAGCTCTGTGCACGCCGGGGGTGACACAGCAACCTTAGTCAACAAGATTATAGCTCTTCACAGAGAATCCCTTGGGCATCTCCTATTCACCTGGGACAATTCCCCGGCTACTGGAGCCCAGGCCAAGGCTTCTTTTGCTGACCCAACGCTCAACACTCCTGCAGGCTGCAAAGTGACCGGTGGGACATCAGACAGCCTGGGGTACTCCCCACTCAGTGCAGCTGAGTGGGCTCTGAGTGGAAGAACGCTGCAAATATCTGTCAGCACTTGAAGGCTCACAGAAGCTGCTAAAAAAGTACCCACAAAAGGAATCTGTGCTGTGGAAATGGCTTAACGGTTAAGGCCCCAGTTCAATTCCCCAGGACCCACGTAAGCCAGACACACAAGGAAGCGCATGTGTCCTGGAGTTCGTTTGTAGTGGCTAGAGGCCCTGGTGCACCCATTGTCACTATCTGCTTCTTCCTCTCTCTCTGCCTCTCTCTCAATAAATAATAAATAAATAATTTTTTTAAAGGAATCTGTGGGCATGGGGTTCAGGGCAAAGAAATGTTGATTCGCCTTCCCCCAAGGACCCAGGCAGCCAGGGCTAAGATACTGTCTCCAAGCCGGCTAGAGACACATGCCTGCGTGTCCCCATGCTGATGTGGGTGGACTGATAAGCATGCCCACCCTGCTTCAAGCTTGGCAGGAGAATGACTCCTGTCTTCCAGAGTTAACAGACACTCCAAGTCATCTCTTGCAAGAGCTCCTCCTGTGCCCTCCGCCCTCCCAGGGACTCTGCGCCCCGTTCACCTCTGTTCCCTCAGGCTCGCCTCCTTCCCTCTTTGTCTCCCTTGACGAGCGGCTGGTGAGGTCGAAGATGGAATGCCAGCTGAGGAAACTAGAAAATAAAAACACCATGCTTGGCTTTATTAATCTCCTGAAATATGCTCTCCGATTGCCACCCAGCCGAAAAGGGTTGTGTCCCCCCCCCCGAACATGGCAGAGCAGTAGAAATGCTTACAAGGATGACTGTGAAGCCGAGCCGTGGATCTTGTGGTAATTGCTATGGAAACTGCTCATTATAACTCACTGAAAAAGAGGAACGCGGGAGTCACGGTCATTGTATTACCTGTGACTGTTGCCACGTTCTTTACATATATTAGCATAAAATCAAGCCGCCCTTTTCTTCCTGGGGCTTTCAGGGGGCTCCGTCTTCACAAAAGGTTTTGTAGGGTTCAGCACACAGGAAGCCCCAAAGAGGAGCAATAAATAAATAAATAAATAAATAAATAAATGCTTACATTGCAACAAATCACTCTCCATCTTCCCCTGGGCAAAATATTTATGGTTTCTGCCCCAAAATGTGCCAGTGGGTTCTAGAAAGGAAGGCAGCTTGCCCTCCAGGAGTTTTACCCAGGGCATTGGAAGAGTAACCTCTCTTACTCTCCATACCACAGACAGGGACCAGAAAGATGCAGTCACATGACCCAATGTAATTCCCATGTCTAAGCTGCTTGGGGAGGAAAAGGTGGGACAGGTTCTTGTGGCAGTGGCTTGGGGTCACCGCTTTCCACAAAGCCCCACTGCCCCCCACCACTCCTGCCTGCTTTTTGGTCCCACAGTCCCGATGTGCACTCCACAACTGAGTCTGTCTTGAGCCACTCAGGAAAAAGATCTGGGCCCAAGGAGACTATAATAACACTGTAAGGCCGAGACAGGAAGCAGCCTTTTGGTTTTCAGTATTTTATTTATTTATTTGCATGAAAGAGAGAAAGAAAGAGGGAGACAGAGAGAGAGAGAGAGAGAGAATGGGCACACCAGAGCCTCTAACCTCTGCAAATGAACTCCAGATGCAAGTGTCATCTTGTGCATCTGGCTTATGTGGGTACTGGGGAATCAAACCAGGGTCCTTAGGCTTCACAGGCAAGCACCTTCACCTCTAGCTCAGGAAGCAGCTTTTGCTTCCACACCTGTTTCTGGCCCCAGAGGGAATCATCTGGAGAGCCTGGTGCTCCTAGAGGTACCAAAAGCTGTGGATTGAGATTAAAGCTGCCCTTTTCTAGTGAGGTAGTCCCTGTGAGCCTTCCTAAGTGCTCTGTTCATGATTTTCTCCCAGCTCCAAATCAATTCTTCTAACACACTGCCTTTGGTCCCAGGCTGGGAATATATCCTGTGATGCTGCTGGGTCTACGCAAGCCTCAGCCCACAGGGGGCGCTAGAGGGAGCCACAAGGCAGCTTGAGGTTCCCCAATATCACCTGTAGCACCAGAACAGGTATTCCTCCCAGGGACCATGACCAGCCTCCCCATGGCCTCTTGGGCTGCCCTTCTTCAGAGTGAGATAGGCATGGTCACTTCTTGGGCTCTGAAGCACTCACAGAGCTCTGGACTCTTGATTATCATCATCATTATTATTATTATTATTATTATTATTTTTTAAACCCATCTTTCCCTTTTTTCTTCTCAGTCTAGTAAGTAGCACATCCTGTAGTTTCTATTCGGCATACCTGTCAGCATACCTGGGTTTTTTTTTTTTTTCTGTTTCCAGGTAGAGTCTCACTGTAGCTCAGGCTGACCTGGAATTTGAATTCACTCTGTAGTCTCAGGGTGGCCTCGAACTCACCGCGATCCTCCTACCTCTGCCTCCTGAGTGCTGGGATTAAAGACGTGCATGAGCCACCATGCACGGCTTAATTTCTGTTTTCTTACCTTGTCTCTCCTTTAAACACCAGCCTTCTCTTGGTGTTCAAAACAATCTTCCACGCGCTGAGAGAGGGTGCACCTTGATTGTCTGCTTGACGGAGCCCCTCCCCAACCTGTAGCAGACATCCTAGGTCATTATATTTCTCTGGGGCACACCCTCAGAATCTTTCTTTTTAATTTTTTTAAATTATTTTTTATTTATTTTTAGAGAGAGCGACAGAGAGAGATAGAGAGGGAGAGGAAGATAGAGATAGGCGCACCAGCAGTCTCTCAGCTGCTGTGAACGAAATCCAGATGCGTGCGCCCCCTTGTGGTCAAGTGCGGCATTGTGCCCTTGTGTCACTTTGCATCTGGCTAAATGTGGGACCTGGAGATTGGAACCGCTGGACATTGGAACCAGCGTTCTTAGGCTTAGCAGGCAGGCGCCTTAGCCGCTAAGCCATCTCTGCAGCCCCTCAGAATCTTTCTTAATGCAATGCAGGTGATATAGAACCTGCTTTCCAGTGTTTCCCTGGGGAGTAAGTCCCAGCTGCTGAGCGTGGCCTGATGACACTTAAGTTTATTGTTTATTACTTACCTGGTCATTTGAATGGATTCCGCCCCCCCTGCCCCCGTACACTCAAGTGTTTTGTTAAAGCTTGTCTCCAGCCACCTGGCTGGAGGAGGTGTCATGGGGGAGGCAGTCAATCCTGGGGTCCAGCCCTCAGGTGTGTTTGGGGGCAGATCTGATTTCCAGCCCCAAAGGTCTGCAGAGCAGTGAGCTCTGGTGCAGTCCCTGCTGCTTGCTGCCTTGTTCGTTTGTTCGTGCCTGCTGCTTTTGGTGTTTGCTCGCTGTGTGGTTGTTTCTCTCTGCTCCGATGTACGGGAGCAGCTTCCTCCTCCACTGATGGAACTTCCCTCAGAGAAATTGTCCTGACTGGAGATGTCATTGTCAAATGTCAGCCAGTTGTGGAGTATATTCAGTGGCATATCTATGAGAGTTGTTTTCCCGGAGTATATGTACAAAATGTCTGTCCCCTACACACTAGGGAGGCTCTCTGCATCTCCTATGTGTTGCCATAAAATAAATATTTTAAAAATATTTATTTATGGGCTGGAGAGATAGCTTAGCGGTTGAGGCGCCTGCCTGCGAAGCCTAAGAGCGCCAGTTTGATTCTCCAGATCCTACATTTAGCCAGATGTAAAGTGACGCAAGCATGCCATGCCGCACTTGCCCACAAGGGGGCGCATGCATCTGGAGATCATTCACAGTGGCTGAGAGACTGCTGGCATGTCCATTCTATCTGTCTCTCTCTCCCTCTCTCTGACTCTTCCCCAAAAATTATTTATTTACAAGGAGAGAAAGAGAGGATGAGAATGGGCATGGGCATGGGCATGGGCATGCCAGGGCCTCTCACCACTGCAAACAAATTCCAGACTACATGCACCACCTTGTGCATCTGGCTTACATGGGTCCTGGGGAATCAAACCTGAGTCCTTAGGCTTTGCAGGCAAGTGCCTTTAACTGCTGAGCCATCTCTCTAGCCCCTGGCCTGGTTTTTGGTCGCTGGCTGCTATGACATGGATATGGTCTGAGTGTCCCCCAGGGGCTTCGGTAGTGACTTTTCATCTCCATTGTGAGGCATCAAGAGAGAAAATCAGTCTAGCTATGAGTTCTAGAGGTGGGCTTCTGGAAAGAGTACAATTAGATAACGTCATCAGGGTGGACCCCATGATCGACTCCAAGGAGCTTGATAAGAAGTTAGGGACCAGGACACACACGCACACACATGCTTGCATGCACACACTTCCTGTGTCCTATGTGATGCCTTTGTCACCTCTGGATGCTGTCAGCAAGAAGGACACCACCAGCTGAGGACCCTTGAACCTCCAGAACTGTGAGCTAATTGAAAGTCTTTAATAGATGAGTATGCTGTAATCTGATCATATTCCTGTTCTAGAACCCTCTTTTCCTCTTCCTTTCTTCCTTTCCCCACCTCTATTCTATTGAGCACCCCCCCTTTTTTTTTTTTTTTTTTTTTTGGTTTTTCGAGGTAGGGTCTCACTCTGGCCCAGGCTGACCTGGAATTAACTATATAGTCTCAGGGTGGCCTTGAACTCTCGGCGATCCTCCTACCTCTGCCTCCCAAGTGCTGGGATTAAAGGTGTGTGCCACCACGCCCGGCTTTTTTCATTTTTAAAAATTATTTATTTGCAAGCAGAGAGGAACAAAGAGGGGAGAGAGAGAGAGAGAGAGAGACAGACAGACAGACAGACACACATACACAGAGAATAGGTGTACCAGGGCCTCCAGCCACTGCAAACAAACACTAGACGCATGCACCACCTTGTGCATCTGGCTTTACATAGGTCTTGGGGAATTGAACCCAGGTCCTTAGGCTTTATAGGCAAGCTCCTTCACTGCTGAGCCATCTCTCCAACCTGTCTTTTCTGTTTTGATGGCTCTTGCTTTTTGTCCTCCTCCATCCTCTATGACCAGATGCTGACGGGCTCAGAGCAGTGCAGGTCCTGTGGGAGCAACAGCCCCAGAGTGAGGTCACGAATGCACCAGTCAGTTCAGGTCTGGAGAACAGTGCCCCAAAGTACTCCTTCCCACCCCATGGCCCTTACAGTCTTTTCGCCTCCTCTCCTCTTCCGTAATATTCCCTGAGCCTTGGAGGGTGTGAGAGAGACATCTTGTTCAGTGCTGAGCTGCCAAAAATCTCTTGTTTTCGGATTTGTTGAGTTTTGACTCTCCTCGGTGTCTACCGACATCTCCGTAGAGGAGGTCCCCTGTCTGCAGTGAGCGCAGCGCCCTGGTGGGTGTGGTAGAGCTGACTCATCCAGCGATAAGCCTCGGACTTTCCCTTCTAACCCCCTTGAGGAGTCTCGGGTTCCACAGTATTTGTCAAAAGAAGCTTCTCAAACCAAAAGTGAGAACAGCATTAGTCAATGGGTTTAAACGTGTATGTTTAGAAGGCAATTTTTTTTTTTTTTTTTTTTTTTTTTGGTTTTTCAAGGTAGGGTTTCACTCTGGTCCAGGCTGACCTGGAATTAGCTATGTAGTCTCAGGGTGGCCTCGAACTCATGGCAATCCTCCTACCTCTGCCTCCCATAGAAGGCAATTTGATGGGCTCAGCGTATCCATTTTTCCGAAGAGCAGTGATAGTGTCCCTTCAGGACCCATGTCCTTCCAAGTTATGGTAGTTAGAATGTACGGTCCCCCATAGACTCGGGTGTTTGAGTAAAGCTTGTAACTTGGAGGTGTCACTTGGGGGCGGATCCTGGAGTCCAGCCCAAAGGGGTGCAGAGAAGTGTGAGCTCTGTGTGTGTGTGGGGGGGGTCACTCCTTCTGTCTATTTGTGCTTATTGCTTTTTGGTGTTGCTGGCTAATGGTGGATTCTCTCTCTGCTTGGAATTATGAATGGAAGCAGTTTATTTTCCACCACAGATGGATCTTCCCTCTGGATCTGTAAGCTTGAAATAAATCCCTTCTTCCTATAAACTGTGTCTGGTTTGGAAGTTTATTCCAGCAACGTGGCACCATCTACAACACAAGTCAGAGGCTCTTGACTTTCGACATGGTTTTCAGTATAGGGCGTGACTTCCTTTCCATCCAGTGTGCCTCAAGTCTAGTCAGAGAGCATTTGGTTACCCCCATGACTACTATTGCGCCCACGGGCACATTTTTCCTGGCTGGTTGGTTGTGTAGCTTGCAGGATCCACTGCTTGTACAGACTGTTTTCTCCCCACTTTTCTGGGCTCGGACTGTGCAACATGGAGGGAATTGGTTGACCTCTCTGTGCCACGACGTCTCCATTTTTAAAATGGGAACATTGGTACCAGCGTGTACGTCGTGACGTCTGTGAGACTCGAACCCGTTAGAAGATGCAAAGCAAGTCTACAAAACTCATGGCCCGTGCCTGACGCACGGTGAGTGTGATACGCAAGTAGCTATGATCTGTTATCTGCCACATTTTTTTTTCAGATGTTTATTTGTTAGCTCAGCCCTGCCCAGCAGTATTGGTGGGGAAGAGAGAGGGGCGAGGGGCGAGGAAAGGGTCTGTTTCTCAGAGAGGAAGAGTGTGGCACAGAAGGGATTCCCACTCACCCAAGGCCATGCAGCTCCGCAAACCCGCTTTCATTCCTCTTATGCTTTCCCTGTCCCTCTCAACCAGAAACTTTGCCATGAAACCAGATGTCCCTTGCTACCCTCCAGACACAAAATGTCCATGAGGCACTTTCTCTCTCTCTCTTTTTTAAAGAAAAAGAGAGGAGGGGACTGCGGGAGGGATGTCTGTTCTCATCACAAATTTCCCTCTGGCTGGTTTCCCAGACTGAAGCTCCTGGCAGTGCTGGAAGAATCCGGACAGGATGGGAGCGAATGAGCTGGTCACACAGGGAGCTGAGTGTGGCTGCGGGGGGGGGGGGGATGTCCAGAGCTGTCCTCCCACCCCACTGGTTTCTCTGGCTGGCCCAGAACAAAACCATGGGTCCTGGTGCAAAGTGAAAATGCAGGGCCTGCGTACATTTTTTGGAACCCATCAGTAGAACGTGACACTGGGGAGGTTCCTCGTGTGACTGCCCAGGCTCTTCCCAGCTCACACGTGTAAATGCAAAGGCACCATGCCACCCCCCCCACCACCACCACCATATCCTGGTGAGATAAAACCACCATTGGGAGACCCAGGACAATTTTTATATAGGATTAGAAAACAAAAATCAATATTTAATTATCTGTAAGCTTTTTGTGTCACTGAATCTTTAGCGCTCTAACAGGGGGCCCGGTTGCCTGAGCAAAAGTAAGTCATTAACCATGAAGGAGCGTGCCCTCCCCTCTCAGTGTTGGCCATAAATAGAGCCCAAGATCACCCCTCATGTGGTCATGCTGTTATTTATCCTTAGCGTCTCTATTTACCTCTATTTATAGCAGAACTCCCCCATAGATTCTGAGGCCAGGTTAACTTCAGCCGAGTTCATGGGGGGAAAAAAAAGATACTTAAAACTTTGGAACATGCTTCAGCGGACAGATGGGAAGGGTTTTCTGAAGCTACAGGGCCCAGAAGACCCATTTGAAAGGGTGTTGAGTCTTTTTTTTTTTTCCATCACTTCCTGCTTGCACATCTCCCATGAAGTGGGCCCCAAACTCCTCGTCCAGAGCCCAGAAGTCCCCGCCACACTGCGCACACGGAGATGGCTCCTCAAGGATCTAGGACATAGCTCGAGAACTGCTGGACTGATAGCAGACAAAGGAACCTCCACTTTGCCAGGCAAAGTGCCACTCTATTTACCAACCTGCCTCCCCCACCTCCTCTAGGCAGGGGCAGAATCTGGGCCACCATGGGATGTGTACATCAGACACAAATTCTGGCACATGGCACGTGCACCATCCAGGTGAGCAGGAATCACACCAGAAGCAGCAGGAGTGGCTGGAAACGGCATCTGGCTGGCCCAGACATGCTCGTGTCCTCTGCAGAGCGCTGCTCAGGGCTCAGCTTGGTTTCTGTTTCTCTTCAGCCTCAATTTCCCCATCAGTGACCAGCGGGTCCAGGTGCCCGGTGAGAAAGTGCAGCAGCCTAAGTTGATTTCATGTCATTGATTTAAAGAGCCACATGACTCCCGGGGTTCATGTGGAGGTGAGAATGTGAGGGAAGGAGCATGGAGCTGAGTGGATGATAGACAATGGATGAGAGGAATGAGAAAACAGCAGATGGATGGAGCATGAATGAACGAATGGTGGGTGGATGGATGAGTGAATGGACAGATGGATAAGTAAGTGGATGGGTGGATGGACGGATGGATAAATGGGTGGATAGGTAAGTAGATAATGGCTGGATGAGTGCATGAATGTGTGGGTAGATGGATGGATGAGTAAGTAAATGGATGGATGGATGGATGGGTGGATGGGTGGATGGGTAGATGGATGGATGGGTGGATGGGTGGATGGGTGGATGGGTGGATGGGTAGATACATGATGGTTGGATGAATAGATGGATGTGCCCCTGAGTAGGTAAATGGATGGATACGTGGGAGGGTGAGTTGATAGACACACAGGAAGGCCATCCTCAGAAGCGGCACTGGGGTTCAGGAAGTGTAATTTGGGGAGGATTAGAGCCACTTTGGCTTATTAATTTTAAACATGAGGCAGCCTAGAAACCAACCTGAGGATTTGAGAAAATCTGCGTGTAATCAAGGCAGCATTTCAGCTCCATGGGGAAAGGATTATTTCACAAATAGCATGAGGACAATTGCCCGACTCTCGGAGAACAAAAATGGAGTTAAATTGTTATTTCACAGTCATTCAACGAAATCCATTCCTGACGGACTGGCATTAACTGGGAAGTGGGAAGTGCTCTGAACGCCCCCACACCCCACAACTGAAAGCGTGGGCAAGCATTTCCTGACCCTCAGCCCTGGGGCTATCTAAGTGTACAGAAAAGACAATAAGCAACAGAAGAAAACACAGGTTAACTCAACTCATAAGATGAAGATAAGCGCAGATTGAAAATAAGCACAGAAGGCTGGAGAGATGGTGTAGTGGTTAAGGTGCTTGTCTGTGGAGCCTGAGGACCTAGGTTCAATTCCTCAGTACCCACGTAAGCCAGATGCACATGGTGGCGCATGTGTCTCGTTTGCACTGGATGGAGGACCTGGAGTGCTCATTGTCTCTCTCTCTCCTTCTCTCTTCCTCCTTCTTTCATAAATAAATAAAAAACAAAAATAAATAAATAATAAATAAATAATATTTAATAAAAATGAAAGGTGTATTCTGAAGCCAACGTGGCAACATTGTTGGCAGTAACAGAAGGCACTTGGAAACAAATTGAATTATTCATCCAGAAACCAAGGGCTAGTTAAACCAAAACGATTATTGTCTCAACCTAATACATCCATCTCACAGAACAGTATGCAGCCTCAAAAAAGTAGACGTTTTAACAGAGCCAGTATGTGCCTGGGAACGTGTCTATTTTAAATTGTAAGAAAGCACTGATTTATGTGCTTGGGCTACAGGTCACTGACAAATCAAGCAGGAGCTGAGCTGACAACCTCCTCCCTGTGGGCCAGCTGACAGAAAGCTGGAAAGAGCTACCCTGCATGCGGCTTTATGGGAGAGAGAGAAGTCATCAACGGTGTTAAATAGCAGTGGACCCTGCAAAACTTAAGATTGGCCAGCCAGGCCAAATGTGCCAACTGGTGCAATAGTGGCACGTTTGTTATGGGGAAACCGACCGCTCTCTGATTGAACTGGAGGCTCGCTCCACAGGAAGGAATACACGCCTGGTATTGGAAACCTGGTCAAAAGCCTGAGGCTGGGGAGCTCATGAGCCCTAGGGGAATAACACCTGCTGGTGTCTGGCTAAATGCACATATTATGTCCTCCAAACTGTCCTCTAAGCACTTTTCTTAATGTTCGTACCCATATGTTAATGCTACTCTCACTTTTGGTTAGAGAATCTTCTCTTTTCAGATGGTGGTGCCACTGGGATGACTCAAAAGGCACCATGGTGCTGAGAAGAAGTGACAGTGGCTTATTCAGCACTGAACTATCTCTGTCACACCTTCCAAGGTTCAAGGTCCATTGTGGAAGAGGTGGAAGAAAGAATGTAAGAGCCAAAGGACTGCTTACGATGTGCTCTTCCAGACATAAAATAGCTTCAATATCCATGACCTTGCAGTGCCTGGCATGACCTACACAAGACCCTCATAATGGGAGGAAAAGATCATGACATCAAAATCAAAGAGAGACTCATTGGAAAGGGGAGGGGTTTTCAATGAAGGGTTGATTGAGAGGGGAGAGAATTGGAGTCAGGGAGGGAATTATGATTTATTGTGTACACATATGGAAGCTGTCAATAAAAAAGTTTAAAAAACATAAAGTGGAATGGGGGAGAGGGGAGAGGAGGGAAATATCATGTGTTTTTTGTATGTAAGTATAGAAGTTGTCAATAAAAAAGTTTTTTAAAAAAGTTTAAAAAAACAAACAAACCAGTGATTGCTAGGAAGCCCCTATGTCATAATCCAATGTATGCACCTGGTTTAAGTTCCTATATTTCCATGGCTTGAAGGGACCTTGAAGAAGGCTTTTGCCAACTAGCTCTCCATGCCTGCATTGTTAGCCTGTCGCTGTCTGCTTCTCTGGAAATGGCCTCCATGCCCTACTAATCTGCCCACCCAAGCCATCCCCTTGACTCAGCCTATAATGTTCGCTCCACATAGCCTCCCAGAACCCTCTGAGGGAGCATCTTGCTTGGGGTCCTGTGTCCTGTTCTCCCATCACTTACACCCTCCCCTGCGATCTCACACTCTCAGGGAGCTGCAGCTGTTTCTCATGCTGCGCCCTCTGTGTGTGGGGTGCCCCCAGGGTGGGGTAAACTTGATATGGAATGCCCTTGCCATATGGGGCACCCTCAGGATGGGTACCCTCGGTGTGGGGTGCCCTTCCCTGCCTTGCCTGGTTGGAGCTGTCCAGTATCCCTCTCAAGGAAAGACATCTGAGCAACTGGTCCCACAGGGGCCCAGGCCCCTTTGGCAGTATGGAATCTCAGGTCTATGTTTGGCACCATCAGAAAGGAGCTAATCATTTATCTGCAGTGAAACTGACATGGTGTGCTATTAATCCATTTGAAGTGTACAATTTAGTGGTGATTTTTCACATCACATACCCGAGCCTTGGGCAGATACTGTGCTGTGGGTCCAGCAATCTAATTTTTTTAAAGTATTTTATTTATTTGAGAGAGAGAGGGAGAGAGAGAGAATGGTCTTGCTAGGGCTTTCAGACTCTACAAACAAACTCCAGATGCATGAGTCACCTTGTACATCTGGCTTACGTGGATCCTAGGGGATGGAACCTGGGTCCTTGGGCTCCACAGGCAAGTGCCTTAACCACTAAGCCATCTCTCCATCCTGCAAGCTTTTTCTTTCTTTTTTGCTTTTTTTTTTTTTGTTGTTGTTCTGTTTTGTTTTTGTGTTTTTTTTTTTCAAGGCAGGGTCTCACTCTAGCTCAGGCTGACCTGGAATTCACTATGTAGTCTCAGGCTGGCCTCAAACTCACCACAATCCCCCTACCTCTGCCTCCCGAGTGCTGGGATTAAAGGCGTGCGCCACCATGCCCGGCTCTGCAATCTGATTTTTGGTGAAGATCTTGAATGATTTTTACAGACACCCCAGTTGAGTCACCCCACCTCTGGCATCTGGTTCTGTTGCAAGGGTTAGCGGAGAGCAGCTTTCATGTCTGTTAACGCTGACAATCCACAAAGGTCTATACGTGTGCGTGCAGATGCGGTGAGGTAGGCATTCCCACTGATTGCGTGACTCCAGTGATTGCGCCTGACAATACTAAGTACCATCACGACCCAGGGAGTTTGGCACACTCATGCACTGCCCATGAGGAAGTGGTGTCTCCCTCTGCTGCACCTCACGTCCATCCCCTGAGCCAGCGGCAGGGCTCTTGCTAGAGCTTTGCTTTCAGCTGGAGAACACTGCTTTTTCTTGGCACTTACTGCTGTGGACTGTGGCCAGAAAAGCATCCTCTGGCAACCCGTTCCTTGGCTGGGAAAGATCAGAGATATGCTGGGGACTCAGTGATTCGGGATGTTCCTTAGAGGAGTCTGAAGCCCCAAGCAGGGAAGAGTTGAACGGAGCTGGAAGGCTGGCATTTGGTCGGTCCTGCTCAACTCTCCACACACACCCAGAGTGGGGACAACTCTGATGCAGAGTCCCCCACCACCACCACACCCCCGTCTCTGCCTCAAGAGCCTCCTCCATCTGGCCCCATCTCCACCCTCAGCCAAGGACCCGCTGCCTTCTGGGAGTGCATCCTGGTGGAAGTAAGAGAGGAATGAGCCAAGAGGGCTTGGGGAGGGCCCGGAGCCCAGTCCAAAACCACAGAATAGTCCTATTAATTACCACACTTTCATTTCCTTCCAAACTGGTGTGGCACAAGGCGAGCATAGCATCACATACTGTGGGTGAGGAAACAACGGGAGCTGGGTTCAAATCCCGACCTTCCCCGCTTCTGCACAGCGTTACCGGGGCGAGGTTGTTTGGCCTTTCTGAACTGCGGGTTCACATTCCTGTGAAAGGTTTTCATGGCACCACACCGATGGGAGGTTTCAGGCCTCTTTGGAACAAAGGTAAGCATCGTATCTCCACATGCTAATGACCTCAAAGGCGGGGAGGCATCTCCCATCATCAGAAGGTGGCAGAGCAGCTTTGGACAAGCCGAAGGTTCTGGCTGTCACTTGCTCGGTGACCTGGTACAAATCCCTTCTATTCCTTCCTCCACAAACATCAGGGAGAACACGGGGTGGGAAAGGCCACACGCTGAAATCTCTCTCGCACACGCAGGTGTCAGACCTTGCTCTGTTCCCAAACTCATTTATCCCAGAGAGAAGACAGGGCAGCTGCAGACAACGCCAGCCGGTAATGTCTAACTGAGGATCCAAACTCTTTCTAGACCCTCCTGTGAGTTTTTCAACAGATATGAAGTTCCATTAATTAATCTCTTTCTTCCCCCTCCCCGCCCCCCACACACACTGGGTATGCTTTGAGGATTTCACACTCATTCTCTTTATTGTCACCGGAAGCCTGAATGCTCCCATGTCCCAGCTGGACTGCCTGTGTTCTGAGGACGCAAACTCTGTTGTGAGTTTTCCACCCACTTCAATCTTTTCCCAAGTCATTCACACAGGGGTACTGAGACAGTAGTAGCCCACCATGCTGGGCAAAATGACTGCCACCTCTGTCCTTCCGGCCCACCCAGGACAGGAGCAGAAGGTTCCCCTCCTTCCAAGGATGGCTCCCCCGAGGACCACGTCCAGCTGTCCCATCTCGCCCTTGCCCCAGTTGTCTCAGTCAGTCACTATGACCGGAGGCACATGCCAAAAGTAGATGGCAGATCTCACAGCTGTGGACAGGGTCAGGGTCTGTCTAAATGGTTAAGTGACTTCGTTGCTGTGCGTTGGACAATTAGTGGCTTGGTCCACCCCAGTGGCCACCAACATGTCCTTAATGGCATTTGGTTTGTTTGTAAGTTAAGCTCCAGTTAGATTATGGGAGTGTTTCATAATGATGTTCTCCTGAGTATGTAAGTGGAGTCTAGGGGAAAGAGCCTACAGCATCTCCTGAAAGGTTTTCCAAAGAACCCTCAGAAAACGCTGCTCATGGGTCACATGGTGAGTGGTTCCAAATCATCTACTGTGTGTGCCTTTGAGGTAGAGTAGAGTATATGGCCTTGTGCAGGGTACACTCCAGTGGAAGAGACAGGCAGTGAGGAGACGCTGGCTCGACATGTGAGTGTTTTAAAGCAGGACCGGGGAAAACATAAGCCAGCCCCATTGATGGAAGGCCATGAGCTGGAAGCCTGCACTGGGCTTAGGGTGGTCTGCAAGAGCTCCCTTGGGACTAGCTGTGAAGAAGTTTGACCTGTTTCTGTGGGACTTGAGCTGGAGGCATGGTCAACCCAACTCCAGGGCTGGGGAAATGGCTTAGCTGTTAAGCTGTTTGCCTGGGAAGCCTAAGGGTCCAGGTTCGACTCCCCAGTACCCACGTAAAGCCAGATGCCCAAGGTGGCGCACACGTCTGGAGTTCGTTTGCAGTGGCTGGAGGCTCTGGTGCTCCTATTCTCTCTCTCTTTCTCTCAAATAAACAAACAAATAAATTAAATTAAATTAAATTAAATTAAAAATTAAACACACACACACACACACACACACACACAACTCCATGAAAACCCTGAGGTGAGAAGGAGCTGCCTCAGCCCCAGAAACAGAAGGGTGGGCAGCAGGCCTGGGCTATGGCCAAGGGGACAGTGAAGGAGGGAGTGGAGGTGGACGTGACACTGCCGGCCACTCAGTTCACAGTAAAGACCTGATCTATGGTGGAAGGGCATCGAGGCATGTCTTCAAAGAGCACTCTGGATTTTGGGTGAAGAGGGGCCTAATGGGGTTGGGGACAAGCAGGAGAATGGCGTAATAGAGGAAAAGCCTTCTGGAGGTAGGAGAGGCCAGCCTGGATCAGTTACAAAGGAGAGGGAAGCTGTAGGTATTCATGTTTGGGAAGTGGTTGGAATGGGACTCAGCTGGAAATAGACAGAGACTGCGGTTTTTAGTCTCAGCCCCTGAGATGACAGGGTCCTGTGTATGAAGATGCTGGGAGCTGAGAGGAACAGGTGGATGGGAGAGTCCTATTTGAAAAGAGCAACTTTGGCCCAGCTAGTTTGAGGAGGGTAAGGGTCATCTTAGGAGAATGGGAAGCATGGCTGGGCCGGGCCTGACCTTGAGCTGGGCCCACCAGGCTATTGAACCGAACGGAGCGAATACAGCACTGTGACATCAGTCGAATGTGTGTGGGACACGCCCTACGGATAGGAGCCTCGATCCTCCCGTTACCTCCCCACTGACAACCGCAGCCCCGTCTTAATCCTTCTGGAGCTGGTGGAGGTCGTGGGAGGGGGCTGGGGGTCGGATCAAAATTAAAATGATATCAAGCAGAAAATAATCTTCAGTCTGTGTTGCACTGATAAAAAAAACACAGGCAGAACTCATAATTACCATATAAAACTGTTTATATTTCTGATTACCTATTACTGCCACCTCCAGGTCTCAGCTGTAAATGACTTAATTGCTTGAGCCCGGGGCTGGGGCACCGGCAGCAGGAGGGTTGTGCTGGGCAGCAGGTGGGGCCCTTGCCTGGCTCTGTAGCCCATTTGCAGCGGCCCCTGGGTGCCCCCACTGGCTTCCACATGGGCTTCTAACGGATATGGTAACTGCTGCCTTTGTTCTGGTCCACTTGGAAAATGTCAGGAAGGGGGCCATCACCAGGCATGTTAGTTAGTATTGGACAAGGTGTGTTGGGTTTGGGCTGGAAGACAGGGAAGAAGGAAGGTGTGGACTTTAGGGACTTTGTGGGACCATTGATCTTGTCAACTTGACCGGATCTAGAATCACCTTCGAGACAAAGCTCATCTGGATAGATCTGGGAGGACGTTTCTAGATTGGAAGACCCATCCTGGAGTGCGTAAGGAGGAGACAGCGAGCCAAATGCCAGCATTCATCTCTCTCCACTTCCTGACTGCAGATGCGCTATGAACTGCCGCTCCTGCTCCTGCCACCGTGACAGGCTGGAACCCCTCCAAAAATCAAGCCTTCCTTCATGAAATTGTATCTGTCAGATCTTTTGCTGCAATCATGAAAAAAAATAATAAAGCAATGCACATGGCGTGGCTGAGAAGCTTGATGGCGTAGTGTACCACACGGTCTGCTGCTCCCAAGATCTTGGGAACCAGGAATGACCACGACTCTCCATGATGCTCAGCAGCCTAGGCAACCCCAGTGCCAGCCTGAGCTCTTCCTCTCTCTGTCTCTCTTTCTCTCTTTTGGTTTTCTGAGGTGGGGGTCTCGCTCTAGCCCAGGCTGACCTGGAATTCACTCTGTAGTCTCAGGGTGGCCTTGAACTCACAGCGATCCTTATACCTCTGCCTCCCGAATGCTGGGATTAAAGGTGTGTGCCCACCACACCCAGCATCACTTTAAAAATAGTTTTTGCTGGGAGTTGTGGTGCACGCCTTTAATCCCAGAGGTAGGAGGATTGCCATGAGTTTGAGGCCAGCCTGACACTACACAGTGAATTTTAGGTCAGTCTGGGCTACAGTGAGACCTTACCTCGAAGAAACTATATATATGCATATGCATATTTTTTTTATGTATTTGTGAGTGGAGAGAGAGAGAGAGAAATAGGAGCATAGGGCTGTTGCTGCTGCTGCAAATGAACTCCAGACACATGCACTGCTTTGTGCATCTAGTTACACTGTGGAGTTTAACCCAGGATGACGAGTTTTGTAAATAAGCTCCTTTAATGGCAGCGCCATCTCCCCAGCCCCAAAGATCTTTCCTTCACATGACGTAAAGCTGGTGGCGCACACAAGTGACCACATCTATGGAGGAATGGGAAGGAATGGTGGTGGGGTAGATACCTGTGTGGTCACATGATCAAGGGCATTACACGATGGGCCGCTAGGGACCCTGGGGGGCACAGAGTGGAGCTATAGGAGAGCATAAGCTGGGGTGTGGGAGTCCTAGCTCCCGTGGTGGGTTGAAGACTACTTCTGAGCCTGGAGGGGGTACTCATTAAACCCCATTCTGCTCCTTTCTACCACATTCTCTAGGAAGAAGAGATCCGTGGTGATCTTTGGACGTTGGACTGGAATGTTCTAGAAAGGTGAAAACAAGAAGGTACGAGTGGGCCAATGGCAGCATGTCCTACAGAGGGCCAGTATCAGATCAGAGACCATGAAAGGATGAATGGATGGTCCAAGTCCATCCCAGCCAACTGCCCTTGAGCTTTCTGGCTCCTAGAGGCCAGTTGCCATTGGGTCCCTAGATGGTCACTGCTGGTCCTCTGCTTCCTCACCGCCAATGCAGGGGTCAAGTTGTTGAACACTCAACAAAGATGCATGCATCAGCGTGTCCCCTGACTGGTGCCTCTGGATGACTGGTTCAGGCTGAGCTCCTCTACGAGACTGCAATATTCTAGGACCCCCCGCCCAGTTCTCATTGGAGCACCCAAATGGTTCTGTGATATCCTAGGGTGTCCAGTTCTCATTAGTCTCTGAGCCACGTCCATCCACAGGGTATGGGGTGTGGGGTGAGGGGGAGCAGCAGGGACACTCGCAGAGCCCACCCAGGACCTGCGGCTGATCCCACTTTCCTTAGGTTTCTAAGGAGCTGAGCAGAGGCCTGCGTTCAAAGACAGGTTCACAAAAGTAGTATCCGTCCATCCATCCATCCATTCATCCATCCATCCATCATACAGCTGTGTCCTGAGCAAGGATGAACTAACTCTCTGCCAATCCCTGTGCCAGCATTTCCTCAAGACACTTCTGGTTGGCCAAGTCCCACCCATCATGCCTGTCGGTCACCCCCACACCTGCTCATTCTCTCGGCTCCTTCCTGTCATACAGCCCTGGATCTGGTCATGTGACACAGCCTTGGGTCCGGTCATGTGACAGGGTTATGGCAGGTGCCTCCTCCCTCTTCGGTAACTTCTGGTTCCCTCTGTGCAAAGTTTCCAAGCCTTTCTGTTTGCCGTGGGAGAAACATCCAAGCTCTCCATTCCACTATCCCTAACAGATTCTGCACACACCTTTAATCCCAGCACTCGGGAGGCAGAGGTAGGAGGAGTGCCGTGAGTTTAAGGCCAGCCTGACACTACAGAGTGAATTCCAGGTCAGCCTGGGCTAGAGCGGGAACCTGCCTCGAAAAAAATCATTCATTATTTAAAAAATGTATTTTATTTTTTATTTTATGAGAGAGAGAGAGTGCACACACACGAGAGAGAGAGAGAGAGAGAGAGAGAGAGAGAGAGAGAGAGAGAATTGGCACACCAGGGCCTCTAGTAGTTGAACTCCAGATGCATGCTCCACCTTGTGCATGAACCTGGGTTCTTAGGCAAGCACCTTAACCGCCAGGCCATCTCTCTCCTGCCCTGTATTTTATTTTTGATTGCCATATATTAATTGCATGCATTAATGGAGGTGTGCTCAGCTGATACTTGATACATGCCCAATCATCAACCCTAACCTCTTTACCCACCCTGCTCCCTTCCCAGCCTATGGGAATCACCATTCTACATTCAGGTTGACTTTTTTTGTTTTGTTTGTTTCTCAAGGTAAGGTCTCACTCTAGCCCAGGCTGACCTGGAATTCACTATGTAGTCTCAGGGTGGCCTCGAACTCACTGTGATCCTCCTACCTCTGCCTCCCAAGTGTGCTGGGATTAAAGGTGTACGCCACCTCGCTCAGCCCAGGTTGACATTTTTCACTTCCTCTGCTGCGACACCATGAGGAGCTCAGCTCTCTCTGTGACTGGCTTGTGTCACTCACACCACGTCCGGCAATTCTATATCCACTTGTGCTTGCTACAAACAACGGGGCTGCACCTCTCTTTGTGACCACACAGTATCCCACTGTGTATATGTAACCACCTCATTTCTATCTCCTCATCCATCACGGTACACAGGATGTACCCATGCAAATTGTGCCACTCAATGGTTTGGGGTATATCTGGGAGTTGTACAATTATATTTAACATTAAGACTTTTTAAAAAATATTTATTTATTTATTTGATAGAGGGGAAAGAGGCAGACACACACAGGTAGTGGGGGGAGAGAGAGAGAATGGGCACGCCAGGGCTTCCAGCCACTACAAACAAACTCCAGACACATGTGCCACCTTGCGCATCTGGCTTACGTGGGTCCTGGGGAATCGAACTTGGGTCCTTTGGCTTTACAGGCAAATGCCTTAACTGCTAAGCCATCTCTCCAGCCCTAACATTAAGATTTTTTAGCGCTCTCCCAAGCACTCCCACTCACTTCTTCGGTCCAGCCCTTGGCCACTCCTAAGCCATGTTCCATCTCCTGGGTTTGCCTGTTCTGGACACCTCACACAGAAGGGGGTCACAGAAGAGATGGTCTCTTGAGACGTGCATCTCTCGTGTGGTGAAGTGAAGCTCCACACATCCGCACTTCATCCCTCGTGGGGTCACGTCACATGTGTGGAAGGAACTCACATCCATCTCTTTACCAGCGGGTGCGTGTGGGGATGGAACTTGAGGGTAACTTCCTGGTGGAGGTGTTGGGTCCTGTGGTCAGCCCATGGTGGACATTTTGAGGACCTGCCAATGGCTTTACTGAAGGCCATGTCATTTACATATTCATGTCCCCAGCAGCCCTGAGGGAGATGGTCAATTCTCCAAAGCCTCTCAGCTCTCAGACACTTGTTCCTGTCTATAGTTTTTGTTGTTGTTGTTGTTGTTGTTATTGTTTTGGTTTTTTGAGGTAGGGTCTCACTCCAGCCCAGGCTGACCTGGAATTCACTATGTAGTCTCAGGTTGACCTTGAACTCACGGCCACGATCCTCCTACCTCTGCCTGCCAAGTGCTGGGATTAAAGGCATGTGCCACGATGCCCAGCCCTGTCTTTTTGCACAGCTGCCTTAGAGAAAATGACAGAGGATCGCACGCACTTTGGCGTTCTTGTTCTCTGTGACTAATGACGTGCAGGAGTGTCTGCATCCCTACAGGGCATGAAAGGAGGTGCGTGGGGGAAAATGCACATTCAAGCCCTGCATCGGTTACTTTCTCGTGGTGACAAGTACCCGAACAGTCAGTCTGAGGGAGGAAGGGTTGGTTTCGGCTTACAGCTCCAGGTCACAGTCCATGGTGGTGAGGAGGGCGTGGCGGCAGGAGCTGGAGGTGGCTGCTCACATTCAGCCCACAGTGAGGAGACAGAGAGATGAGGGCTGCTGCTGAGCCGCTCTCTCCTTCGAATACAGGCCAGGACTCTAGCCCATGGATTGGGGCTGCCCCATACACCTCAGGTAACCCAACCCAGATAAATAATCCTTTGCAGGCAAGCCCAGAGCTTCTTATCTACATAATCCCTTGGAGGTGATTCTCAGTCCCCTCACACTGACAAGCAATGTAACCCCTCACACTCCCTTTACTCATCTTAATGAGGAGGTTATTTTGGGGTTTCATTATTGGGTCTTAAGTATGATTTGTGTAGTCTAGAGACAAGGTCCTATCTCTCATAGGATGTGATCTCCTGCCCTGTAGGCTGCCTTCACTTTCTTCTCTTTGTTTATTTTATCCTCCCTTTTCTTCTCCCCTCCTTACCTCCCTCCCTTTCTCCTTTCCTTCCTTCCTTCATTTTTCCCTTTCTTCCTTTCCTTCTCTTGTTTCTTTTCTCCCCTTCCTTCCTTCCTTCCTTCCTTCCTTCCTTCCTTCCTTCCTTCCTTCCTTCCTTCCTTCCTTTGTTCTGGGGATTAAATGCAGAAACATCACATATCTGCCACTGAGTTCCATTCCCAGCTCACTTTTTACTTTGGATTCTAGCACAAAGTTCTCACTAAATTGCCCAGGATGTTTTGAACTCTCATTCATTCATTCATTCATTCATTCATTTATTTATTTTGGTTTTTCAAGGTAAGGTCTCACTCTAGCTCAGGCTGACCTGGAATTCACTATGTAGTCTCAGCATGGCCTCAAACTCACAGCCATCCTCCTACCCCTGGCTCCGGAGTGCTGGAATTAAAGGCGTGTGCCACCACACCCAGCTATGAACTCTTTTTTTAAAAAAATATTTTATGTATTTATTTGAGATAGAGAAAGAGGTGGATAGAGAGAGACTGAGAGAGAGAGAGAGAGAGAGAGAGAGAGAGAGAGAGAGAGAGAGAATGGGTATACCAGGACCTCTGGCAAATGAACTCCAGATGCATGTGCCACTTTGTGCATCTGGCTTATTGGGTCCTGCGAATTCAACCTGGAGTCCTTAGACTTCACAGTCAAGCACCTTAACCACTATGCCATCTCTCTAGCCCCTGTTTTGAAGTCTTGCTTCAGTCTTCTGAGTACCTGAGGTGACAGACCTGCGTCTTTTGGCTCTACTGGTCTCTATGCTTTCTAAATAATATAATTTATAACACAGAATTCTCATATCCTAATAAAATCCAGAGCTTTTAGATCATTTCCTAAGCCAGGGTCCTGGGGCGGGGGGCTCAGTCTTTGGTTTTCTTCTAGTAGTTTTGTACCTTTCGCTCTTACATCTAGCTCTTCATTCATTTTGGGTGAAGGTTGGTTTTCTGCTATGCAGACATCTACTTGTTTCTAATACCATTTGTTGAAAGAATTCTTTTCCCCCATTAAATCCTCTAAGTGCCCTTGTCAGAAACCAGCCAATGAGAGATGATTGGTTTATTTCTTGATTCCTGATTGTATGTCATGGTTCTACACATTGACCTTGTCTCTGTACCACTCTGCCTACACCCAACGTGGTGCCTTGAGTCTGATGCCCCTCATACATTCGTGTCTTCTGCGTGCTTGGTCCCCAGCGTGTGGCAATTCTGGAAGTGGAGCCTTGCTGGAGGAGGTGAGTCACTGGGGGTGAACCTTGAGACTTATTAGCCATAAGTGTTGGTCAGCTCACTCCCCTGATGTCATTTTCCAGCTGCTGAGGCAGAGGTGATGCCCAGCCTCTGCTCGTGCCATGCTTTCCCCTGCCATCATGGAGCTTCCCCTTGAGACTGTAAGACACAATAAACACTTTCCTCCCATCAGTTGCTTTGGACGGGTGCTTTATCCCAACAGCAATAAGGTAAGACAACACGCTTCTTAAATAAGGTCCAACTTTGCCTCCCAATACTGTCTCCACGCTAGCATTGCTCTGTCATGGTGGACTGTGTATGTCCCCAGCACAGTGGAACAGGTCATTTTCCTTGGCGGTGTGTCATGATGTCACTTCTAACATCCTATGTGATCTTGAATAATTCACTTAGCCTCTCTGAACCTGGGCTCCTTGAGATTTGTCACCTAAAATAAGGATCTCGGGGCTGGAGAGATGACTTAGTGGTTAAGGCGTTTGCCTGCAAAGCCAAAGGACCTCGGTTTGATTCCCCAGGACCCACGTAAGCCAGATGTACAAGGTGGCACATGTGTCTGGAGTTCGTTTGCAGTGTCTGGAGGTCCTGGCACACCCATTCTCTCCCTCACTCTCTCTCTCTGTGTGTGTCTCTGCATGTGTCTGCCTCTTTCCCTCTCTCACTCTCTCAAATAAATAAATAAAATTATATATATATGGATCTCACTGTGGTAGTTTGCATGTGGAAATGTCCCTCGTAGCCTCCCTGCTTTCAGTACCTGGTCCCCAGCAGGTGGAAGTTTGGGAGGGGGAGCCTTGCCGGAGGAGGTGTGTTGTGGGCGCAGGCTTTCCGGTGCAGCTCCTCCCTTGCCAGAGCTCAGCTCACTCTCTTGCTGCTCTCTGCCAGCTGCTATGGCAAGATGCCGTGTCCTGCTCTACCCCCTTCCCCTGCCATGCTGAAGCTACCACTTGAGACTGCAAGACAAAAATCAGCCCTCTCATCCCATGAACTGTTTTATTATTATTTTATTTTTGAGAGAGAGAGAGAGAGAGAGAATGGGGCAGACCAGGGCCATTCAGCCACTGGGAATGAACTCCAGACGAGTGTCTCACCGTCTTGTGCACACATGTGACATCACGGTCTCATGTCACTTTTGCATCTGGCTACGTGGGAACTGGAGACTGAAACAAGTGTTCTTAGGCTTCGCAGCAAACGCCTTTAACCTCTAAGCCGTCTCCCCAGTCCCATCAGCTGTTTTTGGTCAAGTGTTTTGTTCCAGCCAGGAGTAGGTAACTGTGACACCATCACCAAATCTCCCTCCCCCACGTCCTCCTCCTTCTCTCACCCACTTCTGGAAGGCCTCATTTAGCACCGAGCCTGCTGAGTGTCTTATGTAGAATAAAGTAATGTGTATGCCAGCTCAAAGAATGAGGGAGTGGTCTGCCTTGCCAGGGACTGGGCAGGAATGTTTCTGAAGTCCCCTCCGCTGGATATGAATGTCTCAGTGGTGTCTGGAGATCGGGGTTTTCTGCCCCTGCTTTGTCTCCTATGCAGTGCATGCACATGGGTCTCTCTCTTTCTCTTTCTCTCTCCTCCCCCTCTCTGACTCTCTCTCTTTGTTAGCTGCAGCCCGGCACCACCGGCCTCCTTCCCAGCCAGGGGTAGAGGTGGGGAGGGTCCTGCATCATGGAGCACAAGTCCTCATTTCATCGTGCACGAATTCTTTCACCAAAGAGTCCATCTTCATCCTATCTCCACTTGTCAATGTCCAGGTGTGCTTGTGTCCTGACAACAGCCTGGCCTCGAAGTAATAACACACATCAGCGATTTGGTCAGCTGAAAACATGCGGCGTTTTGTAGTCTTGGAGCTGGGCCAGGGGAACGACCTTGTTCCCCCAACACTGACTTGAAGACGAGAATAGGTGGGAAATATCCCCTGGGGAGGGAGGTTGCACATGGATCCATGCCATCACCCACGGGGGAGTGCATGGAGCTTGGTGTTCAGGGAGCTGCCTCTGGAAGCTGGTGTGACACCCCAGCGGGGTAATCATACCCAAGAACCATAAGCTGGGGGAGGGGTCTACCTGCCTCCACCCTGTCTGACCTGGGAAGAGCTTCCAGGGAGCGATAGCTCACTAGTACTTCCAGCCCGGAGGCAGGGGCAATGAGCAGCACCTTGGACACAAGTGACAAATTACAGGCAGGGGTCAGTTCACAATGGCCATCTCACTTCAGTTTGAGTCATCACAGTGACCTCCCCTGACCCCTCACAGCAGGGACAGTGTTTCCTATAGATGACCCTAGAGGGTCAGCACTTGGGGTTTAGGGGGTTATTCCATCTCTGCCACCTTTACTCAGCTCAGCTCTGTGCTACCCAAGCAGCCATAGACAACAGGTCAAACAAATGAATATGACTGTGTCCCGTTAAAACTTTATTTACAAAAACAAGTCAGGGGCCAGGGGATAGGTGGACATGGTTGACCCCCCCACACACACACACACACTGACTCTGGCATGATGGATGTCAAACAGTTCAGTACCAGCTCCAATGAGATAGATGGCTGTGAAAGCCACGGGCAAGGAGTCTTTTCAGCATGTGAGACCTGACTCCATTCCATACAAAAGATAGCAATGATCGATTAGTGATGTCTGCCTTGGCCTTGGGTGGGAGGCAACAACATGTATTAATGCACATTATAGGTACCTGGCTTTCAGGAAATCTCTGCAGCTATCAGAAAGAGCTCAGGCAATACAAATATAAGGACAGGAATGTGACGGAGCCACCAACGAGACAGCAGTTCTGTCTGTCTGCCTTTGAAGCTTGTGACCTTGTTCTGAGTGGCAGTGCTGCCTGCGTGCTGGGTCCTGCAGGGCAGGGGCAGCCATGAGTAGATGGACGGGGCTGGGCAGGATGGCCGGCTGTTTCAACTGGGACAGGTCACAAGTGGAACAGGATAGGGCAGCTGGGGTCAGGAGTATGGGCAGGAGCAGGCTGCCTCCCTCCCTGCTGAGGTCTCCCTCAACTCCTTCGCAGCAGCAGGCTAGAAGCCCTGGTGTGCCCGGCGCCCCCTTGATTGGCAGCCCACAGATGGCGGGGTGCCTTGGAATTTATTATCCAAGCATGCCTTTCCGAGGGGGCCCGCACAGCCTGACACCGCTTTATCGGAGAGCTGGGAATGGTTAGCTGAGCCCATCTGTTAACCAAAGAGGGGAACTCAGTGGGTGGGGAAGTCTGAGGAGTCATTTAAAAGGAATTTCTCTGATACTGACTCTACCAGGGTGGAAGGTTATCTACCCCTGGGTCCTTGAGTTGCCTGACTCTCGGGCCTGGGGGCTCGGTGGTGGCCTTGTCTTCCTTGATCTAAAGCAAACATAGCCTGGGTCTTTCCCTCTAAGGATCAACAAGGATCCCTCGTAGCGAAAGCCCACCCCATTAGCGTCAACAGTGTCTCGCTGACGAATCTGGGACAGATGGGGATAGAGGCACTGATTTGAATTAATACTGGGGTCGCTAATGAATCCGGAACTGAGGCGTAATTAGGGGGAGTTGTTGCTGAGGAGAAGCCGCGTGTTAGGTGTCTTGGGCCTCTCCCCTCGCTCAAACCAAAGAGCCCACAAGAAAGCCACGTGGTACCTCGCAGAGAAGAAGAGCATTTGGATCTCAGGACCTTATCTTCGATGTGGCTTCTGGGACTTGGGTGACCGAGCTGGCAAAGACACAGGAGGGCCCATGGCTCTCCCATGCTTGGGCAAAGCTCTGGGCTGGGAGTGCAGAGGTAGGGACGGGCCTCTAGGGCCAGCTCTTGCTGGGAGGGGGTGTGTAAAGGCATGGCTCCCTCCTCAGAGGCTCCTAATGGCTGGTGACAGGCACCACCCGTGGGCTCTGTGCAGCCTGCACCATGACAGCTCGTTGACTATCTCCACAACCCTGAGACTCCATGAGTCTCATTTCCCTGAGGCAAACTGCTTCTGGAACCTGTGCCAAGCAGTGACCAACAGCAGAGCCAGGACCCATACAGAACCCAGCCTTTTGACACAAGGAGTAACACTTGCCAGCAGCTCTCCATCTCGCTGACATTTTTAGGGCCACAGATTCTACGCAGGTCGTGTGTCTTCTCCTCAAAATGTCCAGTGAGAGTGGATGGGCTAGGCCTTTGCAATTGGGTGTCTGACATGGCCCTGTTATATGTTGTCACATGCCCTACTCCTTTCCAGAAGCTAGGCCTACTGTAATGGAAGGACTCACTGGGATACTTAGCTATTTAGTGGCTGGACCACAGGCGACATGAGGATGCTGTCCCCTGCACGCACTTCTGGATCGATCTCTGCAGTTGGGAAGAGAGGTCACACGTGCCCGAGATGGGCACTAAAACACATGAGCCAGTGGGCCAGTGAACAGGTGAGTGGAAGACTGAATGAATGAGTGAGTTCATGAGCAAGTGGGTGAATGAGTGAATGAGTGGGTGAGTGGATGAGTGAATGAATGAGTTAATGAGTGAGTGTGTGAATGAGTGGGTGAGTGATTGAATAAGGCGGGTGAATGACAGAATGAATTAGTGAGTGAAGGAGGGAGTGAATGGGTGAATGAGTGATTGAGTGGGTGAGTGAATGAGTGAGTGGGTGGGTGAATGAGAGAGAGTGAGAGGGAGGGAGGGAGCAAAACAAGAGCCTTGACTCAGCAGGATGAGGGAGAGCTGAGGCCCAGGGATGAGCAGCTGTGGGCTCTCCCCTTGGGCGACTGCCTGAGGCTACCTGGCAAACAGGCCCATCCTGCAGAGGTGTCCAGGGGCAGTGGCCCTGCAGGACTCCTCTGGCTACTGCCCAGGAAGCCATGTCCAAGGCCGACAGGGCTGCCTGCCCCTCCCACAGAGCTGCTGGCCGAGCTGCTCCACATGGACACACTTGAATAGCCAGCAGTGCCTTCTGCTGTGTCACGCGGTCATGTGGCTGT
This sequence comes from Orientallactaga sibirica, assembly GCA_036365145.1. NCBI lineage: Eukaryota > Metazoa > Chordata > Mammalia > Rodentia > Dipodidae > Orientallactaga > Orientallactaga sibirica. The sequence goes on along the minus strand of JAEOAD010000026.1, from coordinate 3,667,018 downwards.
CCCACCCCCACCCCCACCCCACTGCCAGGGCTAGAGTCACCTCTACAGTAAAGTCATATACCTGATAGAGACTGTGCTGTGGAGGCAGGCTCATGAAAAAAAAAAATCACTTTTCCTTTTTTGTTTGTTTTTTTAAAATAATAATTTATTAATTTATTTGAGAGAGAGAGAAAGAGGCAGATAGAGAGAATGGGCATGCCAGGGCCTCCAGCCACTGCAAATGAACTCCAGACTCATGCACTGCCTTGTGAATCTGGCTTATGTGGGTCCTGGGGGAATCAAACCGGGGTCCTTAGGCTTCTTAAGCAAACGCCTTAACTGCTAAGTCATTTCCCCAGCCCTGTTTGTTTGTTTTTCAAGGTAGGGTCTCCCTCTGGCCCAGGCTGACCTGGAATTCACTATGTCGTCTTTGAACCCACAGTGATCCTCCTACCTCTGCTGGTAGTAAAGGTGTGTACCACCATGCCCGGGCTCATTCTTCTTTTGCTTTTCTTCCTTTTTTCTTCCTTCTTTTCAGACCAGCTGTATTGAGTCTACTTCCATGTTTGGTGTTCAAGGAGAAGGGGCAAAGCTGCCGCCAGGGCACCGTGAGACATCTGAGAATGACCTCAAGCTACTCACCCAGCCCCTCTGGGTTTGACTGTCCTCGTGCACTGAGAGCACCTGCTAACCCAAACCCGTAAGCCCCCGGGGGGTTCAAAGAGATGATGTGGGTGTCAGACATCACAGCCCATAGCCCCCTGGAGTTCCATGACCACAGCCCACATCTCCACCAACATCAGTTGTGAGTGTGTACATGCTAAATCAGTCCCAGACTTGCTTGGTGTCAGAGACAGATAGAAATTAGTAGAGAGATAAGTCACTTTGGGCCACTAGATTTTGAGATCAAGGAGCCACGATGAACTAGCCACTAGCCCCGTGAAAGCCTCTGGAGCTTTTCAGAGTCTGTCAGTTACTTGATTTGAAACCTTCCCTGGAGGTCTTAGCATTTAAATTCCAGAGATTCTGAAGCTCAGAGAGAGGAAGGGAGTTGCCCCGGGGTAGCGCAGCAGCAAGGAGAAGAGAATCTCTGTCTGACTGTCTCTCGTCCTCAGCGGGGCTGAGTCACTGGGTATTCATGCCCTAGGCTGCCCCAGGGCTCGGTGCCCAGTCTGATGGGGCACTGGGATGATAGCTTAGCTCCTGTCTCCTCCTGCCTAGGACATCACCTTCCCTGACCAGAGTCCCTCCTCTGATCGGATGCTTGTTTGTTCAAGAGTCACAGAGCTTGGGCTGGAGAGATGGCTTAGTGGTTAAGGCTCTTACCTGCAAAGCCAAAGGACCCAGGTTTGATTCCCCAGGACCCAAGTAAGCCAGATGTACAAAGGGGCACGTGTATCTGGAGTTTGTTTGCAGCAGCTGGAGGCCCTGATGCTCCCATTCTCCTCTCTCTCTTTATCTCTCTCCCTGCCTGCTTCTCTCTCTCAAATAAATAAAAATAAGATAAGATAAAATAAAATAAGAAAATAAAATAAGAAGAGTCACAGAGCTTGAAATCAGATGGCTAGGCCAGAGGGCAGAGTCGCGTTGACAGAGTGTCTACCACGCAAGGTATGGAGGTACATCGCAAGAGCCGTCCACAGGCCTCCGAGACCGTGTACATCCGTTCCTGCCGGTGGTATCTACAAGTGACTTGCACTGTGACTTTGGAAAAGTCACCTCCTTTCTTTGGCCTCAGTGTCCCCATCTATAATGTGGGAACATCACAGTATCTGTCTCCATGGCGGGGGGACAGAGTGAATGAGCCCACTAACTTTTTTGGGGGGGTGGGAGAAAGACACAGAGAGAGAGAGACAGAGAGAGAGGGAGAGGAAGACAGATAGAGATGGACGCGCCAGCAGCCTCTCAGCTGCTGTGAACGAAATCCAGATGCATGCGCCCCCTTGTGGTCAAGTGCAGCATTGCACCCTTGCGCCCCTTTGCATCTGGCTAAACGTGGGACCTGGAGATTGGAACCACTGGAGATTGGAACCAGAGTTCTTAGGCTTAGGAGGCAGGCACCTTAACCGCTAAGCCATCTCTCCAGCCCAGCCCAGCCCAATTTTTTTTTATCACCTAGAACAATGTGGGACACATGGTGTGTGCTCAACAAAGAACAGTGGACACCCACTTGTCCACCTGTGACACTCCTGGGCAAGGTGACAGACAGCATCACACCATGCAGACAAGTCAGCCCCATTCAGTGGGGGGTTGATTTGTACCCCTCCCCAGGGAGGAAGATACAATACGCTTCCCTTTATATATAGGGACACTAAGGCCCAGGAGTGTGTGTGACCCCATCAAGATCACAACATGAGTAGCTTCATCATCATCATCATCATCATCATTATTATTATTATTATTTTAGTTTTTGAGGTAGGGTCTCTCTTTAGCCCAGACTGACCTGGAATTCACTTGGTAGTCTCAGGGTGGCCTTGAACTCACAGTGATCCTCTTACCTCTGCCTCCCAAGTGCTAGGATTAAAGGTGTGCACCACCATGCCCAGCAAGTAGCTTTATTTTTAAATTTATTTTATTTTATTTGTTTGAGAGGTAGATACAGAGAGAGAATGGGTGCACCAGGGCCTCCCTCTAGCCACTGCGAATGAACTCCAGATTCATGGGCCACCTTGTGTACCCAGCTTACATGAGTACTGGGGAATCGAACCTGGGTCCCTAGGCTTCTCAGGCAAGTGCCCTAACTGCTAAGCCATCTCTACAGCTCCATGAGTAGTTTTCTTTAAAAATTATTTTTGGTTATTTGGATTTCTTGTCTGAGGTCCTGGATTGTTGCATCATATGTGTGTGTGTTTTTAAAAAATATTTTCATTTATTTGTAAGGAGAGAAAGAAAGAGAGTGAATGGGTGCGCCAGGGCCTCTAGCCACTGTAAACGACCTCCAGATGAATGCACCACTTTGTGCATCTGGCTTATGTGGGTCCTGAGAAAACGAACCTGGGTAGTTAGGCTTTGTAGGCAAGTGCCTTAAGCACTAAGCAATCTCTCCAGCCATTTATTTATTTATTTATTTGTTTATTTGTAAGCAGAGAGAGGAAAAAATGAAAACAGGCATGCCAGGACCTAGTGCCTCTGAAAAAGAAAGAAAGAAAGAAAGAAAGAAAGAAAGAAAGAAAGAAAGAGAAAGAAAGAAAAGGAAAGAAAAGAGAGAGAGAGAAAGAAAGTAAGTAAGAAAGAAAGAAAGAAAAGAAAAGAAAGAGAGAAAGAAAAAAAGAAAGAAAGAAAGAAAGAAAGAAAGAAAGAAAGAAAGAAAGAAAGAAAGAAAGAAAGAAAGAAAGAAAGACTTCCTCCAGGCACATATGCCACTTTGCACATTTGGCTTTATGTGGACACTGGGGAATTAAACCCAAGATGTCAGCCTACGCAAGCAAGTGCCTTTAACCACTGAGCCATCTCCCCAGCCCCATGAGTAACTTTTTAAACACTAGCCTTTGGGCATGACCTGGCAGATGCACGGATGTGTTAGGAGTCGTAAACAGAGACACCCAGCGAGAACAGGTTCCACCCTGTCTGAGCGGGAAGTAAGTCAGCGATGACATCCAGAAATGTTCCAGGCCCAGGACTGGCCCCACGCTGTGCTCGGGCCCCAGCTTGGATCATGAGCACAGACTAGCCCTTCTCATCTCCAGTCCACTGGCAAGTGGTCAGAGCTGTCCCAGAGACTCTTCCAATACAAAGGCCAATGCTTTCCTTGTCCTGAGAAGCCTTGCGCTACTCTCCACCCCCCACCACCCCCCACACCGTCCCAGAAACCACGGCACTAGCAGAGGGGACATACAGTCTACACTGGAATCCCGTCTCTCGGGCCCTGTTGCTCTGTGACCTCCAGAAAGTCACTTCTCCTCTCTGCACCTCAATGTTTGCTTGGAGAATTTAATGAGACAGTCTTCCTGGTGGCCCCGTTTTTGCTTGCTGCTGAAGTTTTAACATCAGGCTGAATCCTCGCCATCAGATGGGTGGGTGAGAGTTAGGGAAAGCTGAGTCACTTGTGCAAGGTCACCCAGGGAAGTAAACAAAGCCAGGATCGGGATTCAGCCCACTTGATGCTCCTGAACTTGTAACCACCAGGTCTGAGTGGCTGAGAAGAGTGGAAGGAGCCGCAGACTGCTGTGACCCAGGCTGGCGTGGCGTGTCCATTCAGTGATGGAAACCAGTCTGGATAATCAGTGTATATAACTCAATGTAAAGAGCATGATTAGAGCAAATGCTACTTTGCTCTCTGTAGAGACTGGGAGCTCAGAGGTGAAGAGAGGCGTCAGTCCATGGGGAAGGTAGAACTCAAAGGACCCCCCAGTCTGCGACTTATGTAAGCACATCCAGCCAAGGTCACACTGGTGACCCGTGGCCAATGCCTGTTAGTCGGCAGAACGTAAGTTGCACTTTGAAAACTGCTTGCATTTGATCCTAATGCTGAAAACTTGGGAGATTTCACACAAGTCCAGATTCCATTCGGTATCATGCTGGCCTCATTTTTTTTTTTTTTCTGTTCTTGTGCGTTTCTGGTCTGTCCCCTGAGGACATGAGTTCCCCACGATGCCCGGCACAGCAGGGAGTCACCGGAAGGGGGGCCATACTGTTCACACTGGCCAATGACACAGGGAGAGGCCAGGCCAGCAGGAGATGACTCACAGCCCCAGCCCCAGCATGTGTCCCTCATGGAGCCAGCGTCCTTTCCTTCTTTGTTTCCATAAAGCACAAATAGAAGTGCCCATGGTGGAGCACAGCTCTGCCCAAAGACTGAAGGCCTCCAAGCTGCTGCTGTTGAGTGCCCACCTCCAGGTGCCAGCTGCTGCTGGGGACCAGCGAGTAGAGGACACCTGGGGAGGGGGACTGTCCACCCCTGGGGGAGACAAAGAGATTTTTCTCCAGACCATGGACAGGCAGGAGAACCAGGAACCTAGGCCAGGTTCCAGAGGTAGCTTATCTGTTTGACTACTCACCCACCTCCCACTCACCTACCTACCTGCATCTATCCATCTACCAGTCCACTCATCCACCCACCCATCCATCCATCCATCCACCTACCCATCCATCCATCCATCCATCCACCTATCCATCTATCCACTCATCTATCCTTCTATCCAACTGCCCACCTACCCATCCATCCACCTATCCATCTATCCACTCATCTATCCATTTATCCATCCATCTATTCATCCACCTACCCATCCATCCACCTATCCATCTATCCACTCGTCTATCCATCTATCCATCCATCTATCCATCCACCTACCCATCCATTCACCTATACATCTATCTACTCGTCTATCCATCTATCCAACTGCCCACCTACCCATCCATCCATCCATCTATCCATCCACCTATCCATCTATCCACCCATCCAACTACCCATCTGTCCACCCACCCTCCACCCATCTGTTCATCTCCTCATCCATCCACCCATCTCCCCATCCTTCCTTTCTTTCTCTTTTTCTCACTCTCTCCCTTCTTTATAGTTTCTACTCATCTATCCATCCATCCTTCCCCTTGTCATCTATCCATCTACCCATCTTTCCACCCTCCTTTCTTCCACTTGTCCATACATTCTCCTCTCTTTCTTTGCTTCTTTTCCTCTTTCTACTCATCCACCCATCCTTCTGTTCTTCCTCTCCCTTTCTGCTCTCCCTTCCATCCAGCCAGCCACTGTGTACTGAGCAATTGGTGTATGCCACATGCCCTGTCCTATTCAGAAATAAGCAGATGGGCCCCCTCTGTCCTCAGCCTACCACCCAGTGGAAGAGCCAAGCTACCCGTGCCTGCAGATTCCCGAGAGATTCTTGACATGGAGATCCGGAGCACTTGAGTCACAGGCTCCCGGTTGTGCAGCGTGGGGAATCCAAACGTGGGCTGTGTTGACCCCCAGAGTTAGTTCTTTAAACTTCCCACCTACCACCTTGCTGCCCTGACTCCCCCAGTGCTCCGAAGTTCGGGAAGGCTGCCTGGAAGAGGCACCAAGCAGAGATTGCGGGGGGGGGTGAGTGGGTCTAGAGAAGCAGAGGGCTTTAAGTCCTCCCACAAAGAGAAACTGCCCCACTCCACACATTTCCTCAAGAATAGAGGGCCCAGGAGGCCTGAAAAGGAAACTCATAAAAGATTCACTTCTGAAGAGTAATTGCATCATAAAGCGGATTGAGAGGAGTGCGTATGCAAATCAGGGCTGCATGAATGAATGATGCTAACAGTCAGGCCCGTGGTGCGTATCCACAGACACTGCGCGGAGGGGTGTCCAACATCCCCATCGGTGTGCCAGGCGAAGGAGGATCCATGGGGGGTGTCCTGAGGTCTAAAGGACACTTTGCAAACACCAGTGACCCACCCCGTCCTCCATCGCCTATCACCACACTTCTTGCTGTTTCTTCTTGGCACCTCCAGGAGATAAGGATGTGGTGAGTCTTCTTTTCCATCAATGTTATCGTAGACTGAGTTCCTGCTGTGTGGGAACTGTGCTGGGTTGGGGTGCTCCCTCCCCCACACTTTCCTCCCTCTCGACACTGCTGATCCGAGGAGAATACAGGCAGATGACCACGGAGCCGAGGATCTGGGTGGCTTTCTTGGTCGGTTGGAATATTCACCAAGTATGGATTGAGTCCTACTGTGTGCTGTTGGCAGGTGAAGGGGTCAGCAGGGGCTGGGGGAGGGCTTGCTGGTGGACAGGCCAGACATTGGGATTCAGGGACAAGGAGGCCAGATTGCCCCAAGGCAGGTTGGATAGTGACTTGTTTGTGAAATCACAACAATTGTGCTTGGCAAGTGGAGTGGAGCCTAAGAATGGTGAGGGATGACTCTTGGGGCTTAGAACATTCTGGAGAACCTTGCGCGGTATGATTTCCACTTGGAATAAAAGTAGCCCTGGCTCCCCCAAGCTCTGGTTCTCTCATTCAAGTTCAGAGAGCCCGAGTCTAGTTTGCAGACAGGGTCCCAGGGAGCCTTGACCTTCTGTATTCCTGTTCTTCGCAGAATCTGGTCAACAGTGTGAAAGGCTTGGGTGGGAATGTTCTAGAATGGTCCTGCTTCAGTTAGACAAGCTCTGTAATAGGGTGTTTGGAGTTCAAGAAAGTCCTTAATTTTCCAAGTGGCCAGAGAGCCTGCCCTCCCCTTGCAAAGGTATTTATAACCTTATGGTGGTGGGCTGTCTTCTGGCTCAGGTGAACCAGTGGTTGGTTAGGGTTAGGGACTGTCTCAGGAAGAGGCTAGCTCTGACACCAATTTCAGTGGTATGAATTTGACCAACCAAAATGTTTAAATCTTATGAAAGAGCTCCCCCTCTCAGGAGGGGTCCTGGTTGTTTGTGGAAAAACAGGTTTAGGGAACTAGGCAAGAGATAAGAAGTCAGGTTATCTTCGATTTCTAGCAAGTGCAGACTTTCCTGCCTTTTTATCTTCAGGGGTCCAGTCACCCCAAATGTACTCCCTCTCAGCTCCCCTTTTGTACTTCGCTGGAATCCCACGTCCTATTCATGTGAAGAGGGGTGCTTGTTCCCAGAAGAGTTACTCCACGGACGGACGGCAGAACGCGTTACACAGCCTTTCCTCACCGTGCCAGAACTCGGGAGGGAAACCACTTTGAAAGGAGGGAACACTGACTTGGGTTCACGGTTTCAGAAGCTTCTGCTCCGGGTTGACTGACTCCGTGGCTCTTGGGACATAGTATGTGGAAGGACAGTGGCTCACCTCTGGCAGCCAGGAAGAAGAAGAGGAGGAGGAGGGAGGGAGTGATGAAGAGGAGGAAGGGGAGAGAAAAAGAACACAAGCATGCCAGGGTGTCCATCGTCTGCTTTTGTTTCCCATGGCATGGGTCCAGCCCACCTGGGCTGGTCTCCCCCCAGTTAATTCTCTTTCTGAAACTCTTCGGAGGAGTGCTTACTAGTGGCCTGGACATCTTCTATCCCCATCTCTTAGATGTTAAAGACTCAGCATCTCACAGAGCAAAGGTTGTAACCTGGTTTCTCCAGCTTCAGGAAAACCAGCCAGCTGTGTCCACTCGCAGGCCTGCCTCTTACTTCTGGGCGCACAGCCTCGGGCATCTATCCTTAGGGAACCAGAGACGCTCTGCTGGTCAGCCTGTCCCTTTTCAGGACCCACTCCGAATGCCACCTCCTCTAGGAAGCCTTGTCTGACCCCCTCACCTGTCCCCAACATTGCCAACACATGTGGGTGCTCCCCAAGAATGCTGATCCACCAGGCATAAAGTCGTCATTCCCACTAGACTGCGAGCTCCGGGAGGGCATTAGCTGCGCACAATCCCAGGTCCCATGACATGTGTGCGCAGAAGGTAGGTGTCAGAGAGGAACGGAAAAAGACCGGATTTGGGAATATGTGGGTAAGTAAGTTAAAAGAATGGATGAAGCTGGGCGTGGTGGCGCATGCCTTTGATTCCAGCACTTGGGAGGCAGTGGTAGGAGGATCGCCATGAGTTCAAGGCCACCCTGAGACTACATAGTGAATTCCAGGTCAGCCTGGGCTAAAAGTGAGACCCTACCTTGAAAAACAAAAAAAAACAAAAAAAAAAAACAAAACAAAAAAAAAAGAATGGATGGATTGAAGGGTGGGCAGACTGAAAATAGGCTAGTGAGTAAGTGGATAGGATAGGTAGATAGATAGAAGGGATGGAGAAATGGAGGGAAGGAGGGAGGGAGGAGAAAGAAGGAGGGAGGAGAGGAGAGAGAAACAGACATACTATGGATGCATTTGGAGACCCCTTTTCTACATTCTCTGCAGGGACGGCAGTCCTTTAGAACCTTCCAGAACCTTCCTAGTGCCAACTCGTCCTGGTTCCCTGTCTTTCTTCCTTCCTCCCTCCTTCCTTTTTCTCCCCATCACAAAGCTAGCCTCTGACATGCCCTCACTACCCGCTGCCTGCAGGGATCCTCCACAGAGCAGCCCCCCATTGCCTGTTCCTTGCTCTTTCTACAAGCAGAGATGCAGAACCGTCCATCCCAATGAGACAGCGGCCATCCCGCCCGCCTGCCTGCAGCTCTGGGCAGTCAGGCAGAAACACAGTCAATTTTTTTTCCCCCCGGGTCAAGCGCCAGTTGAAAGGATGGTCCTGCTGGGAGACAGGTGTGCCAGGGACCACTCAGCATGGTATGGCCACTTCCCCTTCCTCCTGCCCCACTCATCCAGATGCTGCCAGCTGTGTCACTCAGGGGGCACACACCTGCAGCCATCACCATGTGACAGGCTAACCTAACATCAGGGCTTAGTAAACACGGGTTAGGCGTGTTCAATCTACCTCACTTAGCCTGCGTGCACTGGCTTCCTGCTCCACTAGAAGCTGTCCTCTTCCCTCCCTGCTGCCCTTGGTGGCTTAATGGCAGGATGTCTGGCACAGGAAAGGGTCAAGTGTCAAGTGGCTCCCCATGGAACGTCTCCTCAATGTCACTTAGGTTTCACGGGTTCTGGAAGTTTCCATCCCGGGCCCTTGCAACCAGCCACTGCCCTCAGCTGGAGAAAGCTCTGTATCATATTCAAGGTCAAACCTCGCAGCAACTGGCCAGGAAGTCCTAACATCCTAACCTCGGGGGACCAGGGGAGGTCCCTGTTGAGTCTGAGCCACACTCCAGCCTCTGCTTGTGCCCCACCTCACTTCTTTCCCTTCCCTCTATAGGTGTTAACCCCCAAACCCCCCATTCTACTCCCTCAACTCCCTGTCCAAGCCAGTATCTAGAAGGGCAGTATATATCCAAGGGGCCAACCCAGAAAACCCTTCTGCAGTTGGCTTATCTCGTCACCATGGCAACTGTGCAAACTATCCAGTCCTGTCCAGCTCCAAGAAGCTGAGGCTCAGCGGTGACAGGGCTTGTCCTAGGTGACACACAAAGTCTGACTGCTCTGAGATGGCATCACGGTCCAGCTGACTTCAGATTATCAGAGATGGTGACGCCCTCCATACCTGACCCCCAGCAGGAGATGACGTCACGGAGATCCAAGGCACCATCCCGGGGGCCATCCAGGCTAGTGGCTCTGGCTACTGCCTCCTCTCACCTGCCACCCCGCCACAGGTAGAAGGGGTCACAAGGCATGATGGGAAGGCCAGGTTTCAGCTCACTCCCCTCAGAGCCTGCATGCCCTCATCTCTCAAAATGGCCACGGCAGGGCAAATGGGAAAAAATGTGCTTGCGTCTCTGCTTGGTGCCAGGCACATACTCGCTGGGGGGGGGGTGGTCAGGGGAGATCCCCTTATAAATGGATAAGTGGCATCTGAATCATGCCCAGCCCCTCCTCGGTTTGCTCCTGGTGAGGGAAGGAACACCCATTTCACAGATGAGAAAGCAGAGGCTTGGGGCGGGGAGTCCTCAGGTGAAGAGGGGCTTCTGTCCCCAAGCCCATGACAAGGTTTCTCCTAGGGCACCTTCTCCTCTCCCTTACCTCGTTGTTTTGGACCCCCAGGTTTTCCAGTCACCTCAAATCCAGGCAGACATGTTGCCCAGGGCTGGAGGGTGCCTGCGTGGTATCCCAGCAGCTTATAAATACGTCCCACATTCCCAACAGAGACAGTCAGAGAGTGGAAATTACCCGCTGCGGGGACCAGATGTTCTTGATTGATTCTCCCAGTCTCCCTGCCCCCACCATGCTGAACTTGACCCTCAGCAACAAGAAGATCCCGTTCCCTGGACTTCTAAAGGCATATCACCTTCTTACAGACCCTCGGGCCCCAGGAAAGCCTCCCATGCTCTCCCAGAGCCTTCCAGCCACGGAGGAGAGAGAGATTTGCTGGCCCCTGGTGGTGGCTGTAACGGAAGGAAGTTCTGGCAAGGCCAGACCTCATGACGGGAAGCCAGAGAGGGATGTGGTCAAAATGCTCACAAGGTTATGGCACTTGCACAGCAGCAGGCCCTGGGGGATCCGGACTGCTTCACCCATCTCCTTCCAAAGTGGTCCCTGAGCCAGTTTACGGAGTTGGAGGCAGCCAGCCCTGAGTTCAAGTTCTCCGAGCGGGCTCATTGCAGACCAAGTGTGGTGGAGGACACAGTGTGGGGACAAAGTAGGGGACCCCAAAACTCAAAGCAGATCTCAGCGGTGTGTGGGAGGGGGTCTCTAAACAAAGTAGGGGACCCCAAAACTTAAAGCAGATCTCAGTGGTGTGTGGGAGGGGGTCTCTAAACAAAGTAGGGGACCCCAAAACTCAAAGCAGATCTCAGCGGTGTGTGGGAGGGGGTCTCTAAACAAAGTAGGGGACCCCAAAACTCAAAGCAGATCTCAGCGGTGTGTGTGTCGGGGGAGGGGTGTCTCTAAACATCATTTCTTCCACAACCACCACCGGGAAGCCATCTTTAGACCTTTGACCCTATCTTCAGCCAGCGCAGAAAGAGGCCCTGGGATTTACCAAGTAGATTACATGGCACTTAGCTAATGAAATGACCTCCCCCCACCCCCGCCAGATATTGATCAGCGGCTGGCAACCGTGGAGCTGACAGCAGCCTCCAGATGGTTTAAAAGGAAAAAAAAAAATCAACCATTAATAAAATTGAGTGGTGGAGGGGAGCAGGGTGTGCAGAGAGAGCGAAGGGAGTGGAGAAGAAGTGGAATTAGATGAGGAAGAAGACGGGAAGACAAGGAGCCCTTCTGACCCAGAGCAGTAAGAGAGAGGCTGGAGAGAGGCAGTGGTCACCCGGGCACCGGGGGCACGGACCATAGTGAGAAAGGTGTGAGTGCAGGGCAGCCTCAGGAGTCCTCTTTGCACCCCTGGGACCCTGACTTCAAAGAAAATCAGCTGGAGACAGTTTAGTAAGAGCACTAAACTAGCATACCCCGGGCTCTACCTGCGCCAAAGAAAGAAAGAAGGAAAGGGGAGAGAGATGGAAAAAGAAAGAAAGAAGGATGAGAGAGGAGAGAGAGAAGGAGAAAGAAGAAAGAGGATGGCAAGAGGAATGAAGAAGGGAGAATGAAAAAGGTTGCTGTGAATATCTTAGAAAAATACAAGTTTTCATACAGAAGTCTAGATATTTGGAAACTTGGCACATATCCTAAGATTGGTCTGTATTCTTTGGTGGAGGCCCCCAATAAGGGGGTCACAGCAGCCCTGGAGGGTGGGGTCTGGGGTGAGTGGCCCCTGCCCATCCCATTCTCATTCCTGTGACTTGCGGAGTCCAAGTTTGAACTGAGCTATGGCAACCAAACGTGCAGGGGAGTGGGGAAGCCTGCGTGCGTGTGCGCATGTGCACACACACACACACACACACACACACACACACACAGCAGGCAGGTGAGCACATACCAGAAACTCAACAGCGTGCCTTTCCTTCTTTCCCTCGGCGGGACCTTGACTTGTAGATTTCCCTGCTTACCGCTCAATAGCAAAGGGGAACTCTGACTTAAGCAAAGAGAAAAATCGGTTGAGCCAGGCCGAGTATTCAGTGAGATCACAGGAGGTGGCAATTGTACCAAGGTGGGGAAACTGGCTTTTCCCAAATCGGGGGGACTGTGGGCAACTTGAGTCATTTCCTCTGCTTTGTGCAACAAACCCTTTCACATTTCCAACAGGGAAATCACACACCATGTGTGCGTACAATTCAGTTTGCCATCACCATCACCCAGTCTCATGACGGAAGGAATCTGAACGTGGCCTGGGTGGGGTGGGGGCCACTCACCCCTTTCTCAAACCAGAACTAGGCAGAGGAGCAAATGCCATGAGATGGTGGCACCCTGTCCTCCTGCCCTTGGATCTACAAGTCACATTTATTGAAAGGATAAAAAGAAACCTCTTTTCCTGCTAAGGGACAGAAGGGGGACTGGCATTTTTAAAAATAATTTTTAAAAGATATTTATTTACCTATTTATTTCGAGAGAGAGAGAGAAGCAGATAGAGACCATGGGTACGCCTGGACCTCTAGCCACTGCAAACAAACTCCAGATATATGCACCACCTTATGCATCTGGCTTACATGGGTACTGGGGAATCGAACCTCTGTCCTTAGGCTTTACAGGCAGATGCCTCAATTGCTAAGCCATCTCTCCAGCCATGGCATTTTTTTTTTTTTTTCCAGTCCTGATTGACACATTGTCACATCTGTATGCTACTTGAAAACCCTAGGGGTAAATGAACCAGGTGCTCAGCTTAGACATTTTCTCCATGTGAGACCTTGGCAGGTCACTTAAGCCCTCTAAGCTTCACTCTTTCTGGAAAACAGGAAGCAAAGGTTAGACTGAGGATTAGATGAGAAAAGAAACATTTGAAAAGCTGTGGGCCCTTATGTAGACCGTCACTCCTAACGCTACTGAAAATTGCCTACTGAGTGCCCAGCAGGATCAGACAGACTTTCCTATACATTCCCAAACAACTTCCCACCACATCACAACAGTCTGATGCAGGTCATCTCATTCTGCTTACAGAAAAAGAAACAGAGGGCTGGAGAGATGGCTTAGCAGTTAGGGCGTTTGCCTGTGAAGCCTGAGGACCCCAGTTCGATTCTCTAGGTCCCAAGTAAGCCAGATACACAAGGGGGTGCACATGTCTGGAGTTCGTTTGCAGTGGCTAGAGGCCCTGGTGCGCCCATTCTCACTCTCTCTCCCTCTGTCTCTTTCCTTCTCTCTGTCTCAAATAAGTAAATTAATTTAATTAAATTAAAGAAAAGAAAAAGAAAAACAGAGCCTTGGCAAGAGGAGGTGGTTTGTCAGAGACGGTGGCCCTCATATACAGGTCTGTGACACCGAGGACAGAGGCATGCTGGCTCTTCCCCCACAAGGTTCCATCAGTGTATTAGCGAACTGAGGTCAAACGAACATATACTGTGTGCCTGGCATCACAGTGGTCTCTCACCCAATGGCTACATGTGAAATGAAGAGCGAGATCCACCCACTTATTCACCCACCCATCCACCCATCATTCATCCACTCACCCATCTACCCATCCGTCCACTAATCCACCTATCCATCCATCTGTCCATCCATCCATATGTCCAGCCACTTACCCACCATCCCATCCATCCACCCCTCCGTGCATCCACGAATCCATCCGCCCATTCTTTCATCCACTCAATCCGTCCACCCATTCATCCATCCATCCACCCATCCATCCATCCTTCCTTCCTTCCTTCCTTCTCTCTGAACCCTGAAGTAGCCCAGCCCTGTACCACAACTCCAGACACATCTCTGTACTCCTGCAAGCATGTGTAGGAGACAAGCAGCGAATCAACCTCCCCAGCCCGGGCCTCCTTCTCTCCCCGTAACTGCTGGCAGCTGCGGCCAGACATTTGGAAACGATTACAAACATCCCTGTCTGATTCTATCTCCCTTGTGCATAGCTTAACGCTGTGGATTCCAAGGAATGTTGGCTGGGATCCTTGGCAGAGTGAGATCCGAGATCCACAGGAATGACGGAGCGCTCTCCCATCCGCCCCACCTGCAGACGGGGCCTCTTCCTCCCAGGGCGGGGAGCAATGGGGTGCAACCGCAGGGGTGTCTCAGGCTCCCAGATGGAGCCACCTCTCTGGGCCTTGGTTTCCCATCGATTCAGTGGGAATGGTAGTAAGTAACACATCTGCCCTGCCCTTGGCACAAAGGGTTATGTATGGTGATGAGCAAAGGCCTGACCTTTAGCAGGTATTTTTGAGACACGGGTTCTTTCCAGCTCAGCCCTCCGGTCTGCTTTCTGGTATAATCAAAGCAGAGGGTGAAAAAGATCTTGACCCAGACATTAAGTCCCGAGCTTACCAGATGTCATGATAGTTACTGCCCCTGTTTGTGCCTTAGTTTCCCCAGCCTTCTGTGTCTCACCCCCCTAACTGCCCCATATTGACCTTCCCTGCCAGCCACAGCCACTCTTAGCAGGCCCCAGTGGTAGCCATTCACACACACACACACACACACACACACACACACACACTCATGCACTCCCATGCACACACATGCAACACTCTTCCTCCCTATCCCAGGATTCCCCAAGCATACATCACAACCAGCCTCAGAGATCTCTTGCAGCGACTTCTGGGTGAATGTATGCTGTGGTCCAGAGAGCTGGGTTGCCTGACCTCCCCTCTCCCTGCCTAGCCTCCCCTCCTGCCTCTTCTCAGTTCATATCCCCTTATTCTCTTCTCTCTGCTCTGGATCATCGATTTAAACTCCAAGTGCTCACTCTGAGCTCTCCGCCCCAGCGGGTGACAGGTAGACTGGGTGGAGGCGCCAGTGCTATATAGAGCAGGGGTCCTGTAGCTTGTTTGCCTCTGACCACCAGAGCCAGCCTGGCTCATGCAAGTGTTAGGCAGGCTCAGTGGGTGCCAAAGTCATGGAGTTTTGCCTGTGCTATGCACTGTGTGTGTGTGTGTGTGTGTGTGTGTGTGTGTGTGTGTGTGTGTATTTCTCCCCCTCTCAGCTGCACACATTACCCCAGCTCTGAGAGTAGAGGGAAGGAATGACAGAAGCCATGGGAAGATGTCTGGAGCCACCCCACGCATGAGGTCACTCACCTCTCTATGGATGTGGCTGGCTGTCACAAGAGTCCAGAGTGACCCTCTCTTGGGAAGCTCTCCGTTCTGCAACTTCAACAACCGTACCCCATTTCTTTTTAAAAATATTTTATTTATTTATTATTTATTTACTTATTCATGACAGAGAAAGAGAGAGAGAAAGAGAGAGAATGGACACACCAGGGCCTCCAGACACTGCAAATTAACTCCAGACACATACACCACCTTGCGCATCTGGCTTTACATGGGTCCTGAGGAATCGAACCTAGGTCCTTTGGCTTTTGTAGGCACGCACCTTAACTGCTGCGCCATCTCTCCAGCCCCCATACTTTATTTCTACCTGCACCTCACTCTCCCCTAATCTCTGAAGACCCAGCTGCAGGTGAGCAGCCCATAGCTGTCCCCTGAACCCCAATGGAGACGGCAAACACTCCAGCTAGTGCCAGGCGCTCCTTCACTCTTCACCTTAGGGGTTGCGGACAGGGGGACGAGGCCAGATGACTTCTCAGACTCCAACCCTGCTCTGGCCAGTCTTCTGGCTCTTGTATATTTCTACTTTATCTTCTCTGCGACAACTCTGAATTCCGTACCTTGGGCTACAGCACTTGTTATTTCTTTCTCCCCCTCTCTCTCTCCTCTCTCTGAGTCTGTTTCTTTATCTGTCCTTCTCCGTTGTCAGCCTCACCTCTCTGTCTGTCTGTCTGTCTCTCTCTCTCCTCTCTGTCCATCCTTGTCATCATCCCTCATATCCTTTTCTCTGCTCCAGCCCAGCCTGATTTCCCACCTGTGTGTATCCACTCTCCTTGCTGTATCTGCCCTCTGCCTCTCCCAGGCAGCTACCCCCATCCCCTTATCCACATGCAGCCAGCGCTCCTCCGCAGAGGGCACCAGTGACTTCTCTCCCCACTTGTCAGGCTATGACAATACCCATCTGCAGTTTCTCACCGCGTGCCCTCCACCCGCCTCTCTAGCTTCACCCAGACTCTTGTCCTCCAGCCCTGTGCCTTGTGAGTGCCACGTCCACAGGCACCATCCTCTGGCTTCCCCACATAGATCCCCATGTGGAGTCTGGTCGTGGGAAGAGTTATAACCCATCCTTGGACCCTCTACTGCTGGGCAGCCTCGTCCATGCCTTTGGGGCTAAGAGCACCCCATAGTTGCCATCCAAGAGATGTACCACTGGGCTGGAGAGATGACTTAGTGGTTAAGGCGTTTGCCTGCACAGCCAAAGGTCCCAAGTTTGATTCCCCAGGACCCACGTAAGCCAGATGCCCAAGGTCAACACGTGTCTGGAGTTCATTTGCAGTGGCTAAAGGCCCTGATGTACCCATTTCTCTCTCTCTCTCTCTCTCTCTCTCTCTCTGTGCCTCTTTCTCTCTAAAAAAAATAAACATAATTTTTTAATAAAAGAGACGTACCGTAATTTTTCTTCGCCTAACCCTGCCCACACCTTCACTGGTGACACCTTCCTTCCAAGGTCTCTTAGTCTCCCCCTGGGAGTTGCTAGATGGCTCCTAAAATCAATGGAATGGATGCAAAATGTGCCCTGAGCCCTTTCTAACTCACCCCTCTCCTCCCCTCTTCTCTCTCCCACCCATTCCTGGGTCAGCTTCCCATACCAACTGCACACAGATCTTCTCCCAGGCCAGGCTTGGGATTAGCAAGACTGTGCCAACATCTTCCTGCCCCAGCCTCAGTAGGTTCAGCCACACCCCCCCCAAAACCTCCCATTGTGAAAGAGAAATTAACAAGGGCCATCCGCAGGGGTGTGTCTGCAGCACGCCTGGGGTGCAGCACAGCATCCACGCTGGGCCCACGGACCCCCTGGCAGGCTGTCAGTCCGTCAAGTCTCCCCGCAGCAGCCCTGCGGTGAGGGGCCTGACAACAGGACCAAACAGTACCTCTGCGCCCGTTCACGGCCGGGCAGCCGCAGCTCCTGGCGCCTGCTCACGCTCCTGGTGAACTAAATTGATTTTTTATCGTTGCTCTGGAGCGAGCTTAATGAATCTGTTAGTGACGGCTGCCTGCCCCAAAAGCCTCTTGGTGCTCGCGCCACCAGAACAGCTCTTCGGGAGGAGGAGGGGGTGTTATTTAAGGCTCAGCCTGAGCTGGGAGATCAGCTGGGCATCAGCTGGGGACGATGCTTCCCTCCTGCTGTGTTGCTTATGATGGTACTGGGAGGGAGTGGGGGCCAGGATGTGGAAAACAAATGCCAGGAGAGAACGAAACAGGGTTGACCACGTGTGTGTGTTTGTAAGGGCCAAAAGCTCACCTGTCCACTCATCCACCAGTCCAATTCCTCACCCATCTATCTTCTTTCCTACCCATTCACCCAAACATATACCCACTCACCCATGCTTCCATCCGTCTGTCAATATATCCATCTTTGCACCAATATATTTTTAAAACATTTTATTTATTTATTTATTTATTTATTTATTTATTTATTTATTTATTTATGAGAGAGAAAGAGCTACTTAGACAGCTCCAGATGCATGCATCACCTTGTGCATTTGGCTTACATGAATCCTGGAGAATTGAACTGGGGGCCTTTGGCTTTGCAGGCAAGCGCCTTAACCGCTAAGCCATCCCTCCAGCCCTGCATCCATGTATTTTTACATGCATCCACTGACCTATTTTTCAATCTCTCCGTCCATGCATCCACTCTTCTCTCTTGTTTCGCTGACTCATTCATTTTCTCTTACTCACAATGTATCATGGAACCCACCATCCTTGCGGCGGCCCACGGGGGCCTTACAGAGCTGCCCGCAAGCCGTCCCCCATCACGGCCCCCTTCTCTCCCCACTCCCATCAGTGGCATTGCAGTTTCTCATCTACAGTCCCAGGCCCTTTGCACACAATCCTGCACCGTCAATGCTCTTTCTCCCACGTCCTCATGGCCTTTTCCCCTTTTCTTCACTAGAATTTTGGTCACATTTCAAATTTCCAAAGACCTTCTCTGGTCACTTTTGATATAAATTGGCATCTTCAGGTTCCTCGCCCTTTATTATAATTTTTTTTTTTTTTTTGGTTTTTCAAGGTAGGGTCTCACTCTGGTCCAGGCTGACCTGGAATTAACTATGTAGTCTCAGGGTGGCCTCGAACTCTTGGCAATCCTCCTACCTCTGCCTCCCGAGTGCTGGGATTAAAGGTGTGCGCCACCATGCCTGGCTTATTATAATTTTATCTCTCTCTCTCTCTTTATTTTATTATTATTATTATTATTATTTTGGTTTTTTGAGGTAGGATGTCACTCAGCCCAGGCTGACCTGGAATTCACTATGTAGTCTCAGGGTGTCCTCGAACTCACAGTGATCCTCTTACCTCTGCCTCCTGAGTGCTGGGATTAAAGGCGTGAGCCACCACTCCCAGCTATAATTTTCTCATTTTAAAACCCATTTATGGGAGCTGGAGAAATGGATCAGAAAAGCCTAAGGACCTGGTTCGATTCCCAGGACCCATGTAAAGCCAGATATGCAGTGACCCATGCATCTGGAGTTCATTCGCAGCAGCTAGAGGCCCTGGAGTGCCTCTCTCTCTCTCTCTCTCTCTGCTCGCAAATAAATTATATATATATTTTATAAAACTCATTTGGAGCTGGGCATGGTGGCGCACGCCTTTAATCCCAGCACTTGGGAGGCAGAGGTAGGAGGATCGCCGTGAGTTCAAGGCCACCCTGAGACTACATAGTGAATTCCAGGTCAGCCTGGGCTAGAATGAGACTCTACCTTGAAAAACCGAAAAATGAAAAAACCAAAAAATAAAAAACAAACTCATTTGGGCTGGAGAGATTGCAAAGCCTAAGGACCCACATTTGATTCCCCAGAACCCACGTAAGCCAGATGCACAAGGTGGCGCATGCGTCTGGAGTTTGTTTGCAGTGGCTGGAGGCCCTGGTGTGCCCATTCTCTCTCTTTCTTTCTCTCTCGCCATCTTTCTCTCTCTAATAAATAAATTTTAAAAATATATTAAAAACTCATTTATGGGTCTGGGGAGATTGCTCAGTGGTTAAAGGCACTTGCTTACCAAGCCTGACAGCTCAGGCTCACTTGCCCAGTCCCCACATAAAGCCAGATTCACAAAGTGGTGCATGTGTCTGGAGTTCCTTTGTAGCAGCAAGAGGCCCTGGTACTGGACCATTCTACCTGGCAGGCACTTTTTCTAGGGGTAGGGTCTGTCTGACATCCAAGCTCAGCCTGCTTCCCTTCTTCACCATGCTCCAGTGGGCTCCCTCATCCCAGTGCAGGACCCTACAGTGAGAAATGTGCCCACCTTACATGTGTGTTGAAATACCACACAGAGCCCTATTGATGCACAGAACTATTAAAAAATCATGGGGCTGGAGAGATAGCTTAGTGGTTAAGGGCGCTTGCCTGTGAAGCCTAATGACCCAGGTTCGCTTCCCCAGGACGCACATAAGCCAGATGCACAAGGTGGTACATGCATCTGGAGATTGTTGCAGTGGCTAGAGTCCTTGGTGTGCCCATTCTCTGTCTCTCTCTAACTGCCTCTTTCTCGCTCTCTCAAATTAATTATTTTAAAAAATCAAAAATCATTTTGATTCAATTTTTTGCAAGAAACATAGGAACATCTCACCAAGGCAATCTCAGCATCAAGTTGAAGGCCAAGGGCATGTGAGACAGACAGATGTCTGGCCTTTGGATGGTCTAACTCAACTTTATGGATCTAGGGAACCCCAAAGAGGGGAAGACAGCTTGTCCCTCTGTCCTGGGGCTGCCAGGGTGCCTTTAAGAAGTCAGGGGGTGCCTGGGATGGGATCCTAAGGGTCTCCTGGGACTGAGAGCTGAAGGGCGTAACCCATCACTGACCCTCCTGAGCTATGTAGATGACGTGGGCCTTTGTCCCCTCACTCTGAAAACCACCAGCTCTCCCAGAAATAGTGGCAGAAACCAACACAGTCAGCACAATAAGTTGTAGGACACAATAAGTTCCAGATGGATTTGATAAATCCAGAATCCAGTGCAAAAATAATAATAATTAATAATAATAATAAACATGAAGAGGGCCAGAGAGATGGCTCAACAGTTAAAGTGTTTGCCTGCAAAACCTAACAACCGGAATTTGATTCCTCAGTACGCATGTAAAGCCAGATATAGAAGTGACGGATGCATCTGGAGTTCATTTGCAGTGGCAGAAGGCCCTGGTGCGCCCATTCTCTCTCTCTCTCTCTCTCTCTCTGTGTGTGTGTGTTTTCTTCCTCTCTTTGCTTGCAAATAAATAAATAAAAATATATTTTAAAAAACCAGGAAGACAATGTGTAGATAATGACCCCAGGAAGTGCGGGGCATTCCTTAAGCAGGAAAAAAAAAAAACAAAAAACAAAGAAATAAATCACAAAAGAAGAGGAAATAGATAGACTTGTGTACCTGAAATTAAACTGGAAAAAAAAGATGGTGTGGCTAAAAATATCATAAATGAAATTAAAATCCAATAAGCAAATGGATAAAAAAAGATTGTAACATTTACGATGAACAAATGATTAGCATCTGCAATGCTCCCTCTGTTTTCAATTTTTTTTTAATTTATTTGCAAGCAGAGAGACAGACAGAATGGGCATACCAGGGCCTGTAGGCACTGTAAATGAATTCCAGATGCATGCGCCACTTTGTGTAGCTGGCTTTACGTGGGTGCAGGGGAATGGAGCTCTGTCTTTAGTCTTTGCAGACTTTAATACTGAGCCATCTCTCCAGCCCTCCCCCACCCCTTTTTCTTTTTTTACAAAGTTCTTGTATATCAGGTAGAGAACACTCACTTCCTAAGAGAAATTCTGAAGAAATGAGCCGGGCGTGGTGGCGCACGCCTTTAATCCCAGCACTCGGGAGGCAGAGGTAGGAGGATCGCTCACCCTGAGACTATGTAGTTAATTCCAGGTCAGCCTGGACCAGAGTGAGACCCTACCTCGAAAAACCACAAGAAAAAATAAGAAAAGAAAAAAAAAATTCTGAAGAAATTAACAAACCACCTTCAGGAGAACTGCAAATGTGCCAGAAACCGCGCAGATAAGGGCAGCCAATCTCAGGAAGAGTCATCGTGTCATCCAAGGAAGGAGACGTGGTCCTGTTCCAGGGCTGGTGGCAGCCACTGTCCTGGAAAGCATTGAGTCCCCAGTCAAGTATTGTGAAAATTCATGCTTCATGACCCAGTGAGCGGGGGTCCCAGAACACATCCTCAGAGACCATTCGAGAATCAGACATGGAACCACCTGCCCTGCTCAGGCCTATGTTTGCATGCTGTGAGAGAGATGTTGGGGTGGCAGCGGTGGTGGGGATGGTGGTGAGACAAGAAAGTCGTGAGCAGGAAGGAGATCCACTGTGAGGAGGAGGAGGAAAGGGGCCGGTGATTTCAGCTACAGGCCTGTACGTGAACGCTGCGCTCTCTAGTCTAGGAAGTGAGGCGTCTAATGAAGTCAGAAGCAGTTGCAGGAATGACAGAGTGTCATGAGGATGGGCACAACGGGGAGGGTGGCCTTCCATCCTGGACGTAAGGAGGCTGAAGAAGGGACGGATGCTGGACCCTGGAGGCAGTAGTGAACACAGCTGCAGGAAAGGGCCAGCCTGGGCTGACCCCGGGCCAGGTGGGGAGGAGGTGATGGGTAGAGTGGTGCCAGACTCACTCTCATCTGCCCTGCACTGCCCTGGCATGGTCAAAGGAGCTAGCTGATCGGCCAAGGAGGACTGTAGCAGAGCAGGGAAGGAGGAATGAGAAGGGGCGGGTGGGAGTCCAAAGGCGGCATTGGGATCCCTTGCCTCCTCTCTCTATCCTGACCATGACTCTGGAAAGTTGATTTTATTTGTTTGTTTGTTTTTGTTTTTCGAGGTAGGGTCTCGATCTAGCCTCTGCCTCCCGAGTGCTGGGATTAAAGGTGTGCATCACCACGCCCAGCTTGGAAGGTTGATTTTATTTGCACATCCTTTGAAAGGAAGCTAGGGTTCAGAGAGGTATAGCGATTTTGCCAAAGCCACACAGCCGGGAGAGATGGGGCCAACAGGGAGCATAGTTCCTTCCCCCTCCCCCACCGAATCTATAAGCCTCAGGCTTGTAGTGGAGGACATGAGCTGAAATCTCACCCCTAATGTGGACAGCTTTTGACCTTGAACAGTGCCCCTGTGTCTGTAAAACTGGTATCGTGGTCACTACGGCAGTGGGACTGTCCGGGGCAGACCTGGAGTTTGCAGTGTGCGGCTCTTGTTGGGCGGTGAGAGCTGACTCAGGCGACCTCCCACAGTTATTAACCAGCGCACCAGGCTGCATTATGCATGGGCAATTTGTCTGCCTCCTCCTCCACCTGCACCATCGATTTCCACGGCCAGCTGCCTCATTGAGATGCAGGTCTGCAGCCCTGGGACTCCATCCCAGTGTCTGGTCAATAGCTTATATTTTTAATTTGTCAATAACCAGTCCAGACCTTGGCCAAAGCCCCGATGGAGGGCTCAGCAGGATTGCTGGGCTGAGGAGCGGGGGAGGGCATTGTGTACCAAGAGGAAGAGGGCACTGAACGGGGTTGGGCAAACCCAGGTGAGGGTATGGAACAAATGGGGACCCAACCATGTCCTGGCTTGCAGGAGACCAAGAAAGCCCTCGACCCATTCACATATCCAAAGTTAGCCAGCCTGTATTCAGGTGGCAGCTTTGTCATTCTAGGGATGGGTGAACTTGACCATCTCTAAGCCCATATTTCTCCATTTGTGGAGTGGCTGCAGCGATGTCAGGGATCTAGAACAATCCAGGGGATTCATACAGTGAAGTGTCCGGAAGCATGCTCAGCACACAGAGGTCTTGGGACACCTATTAGCTCCTGTAATTGTTTCTAACAGGCCTAGTGAGAGGAGCAATTTGTCAACGGTGCTCACCAGTATATTTGCAGAACTTCACACCCACGGGAGGGGAGCAAATCTCTCTTTACACACGAGAGATACCTTTTCAGGAAAGGCAACCTGCTTGTTCAAGGTCACATAGCTGGGGTGTGGGATTGCAAGCCCCCATGGAGCGGAGTCTAACTTCAGTTCTCACACTCTTAATCGAGTGACATAGAGAGCCCCTTCCTTCCTTCCTTCCTTCCTTCCTTCCTTCCTTCCTTCCTTCCTTCCTCCCTCCCTCCCTCCCTCCCTCCCTCCCTCCCTTCTTTTCTTTCTGACCCTCGTGGGAATGTATTGCTTTCTTTGCTCCATGGCAAGCAGTGAGATCTCCTTTCCAATGAAGCAAGGTCTTGCCCAAGATCAAAGGGACAGTCGAGGATCCTTGTAAGGCTTGGGCAAAACTGCCCGCATGCTTCCTCTTTGCCTGACATCGCTTTGGAAGCTCAACCCTACGGTCACCATCTGGGCCAGCGTGTCTCTGCCTGGGGACCTCACTGAGGACTCTGCAGGCAGAGGTCATCAAGGTGGGTCTCCACCATCCCCATAACCCTCCTACAGGAGCTGATCCAGCCCCGTCACCTTCCAGGCATGAGCCACCTCATTCTGCCAGCCAAGAGTGACAGAGCCACAGCGCCGGCATCACTGGGGCAGGGGGTGGTCAGACCTTGAGCCTCCCCCCGCCAGCCAACACTCTCAACCTTAAACTCCAAAGTTCCCCCAGGCATCCACACCTTTCTCTTCTGTATCCTGGGGACCACAGGAGCTCTGGGGACTTCGCTCCTGCCAGACTTTCTGTCCCCAGGGTCTCTTTCCCCTGAGTCTACATCTATTGAGATCTGCGTTTCCTCCAGAGAACGCCCCAGACATCGGCACGCTCCCCCATAAGGAGAAGTAGGAGGAAGCTGTTAAATATCCCCCGAGACTCTGCAGGACTCCCGGGGCCAATTGTGACGTGTGTGCGCAGATGCCAGCGTGCCACAACACCGGTGCTTCCGGAGCCTTGGCGGCCACCTCATCCCCTCCTTCCCCACCAAACAGATGGGACACTGAGGCTGGGGAGCAGGCGGGGGGGGGGGTGACAGTTCAAAAGTACAGAGCTGGCAAGTGGTAAGGGGACTGTCACCTATCTTCACAATACCCTCCACCTCACTCCGCAGTGAGGAAGCCAGAGGAGATCCATCCTCTTCCTGGAGCTCTGGAAACTTCTACTCCCAACAGGGATCTTTTCCAGGATGTGTGGGATATTGAGCACAGAGAGTGGTCAGAGCGTTTCTGATAGCATGGCAGTGAAAATGGGTAAGTCATATCTGCCTATCACCACACAGGAGGACTCAGGAGAGAACACCACATCCCTTCTTCCTCTTCCTCCTCCTCCTCTCCATCTTTTTTTGTTGTTGTTGTTCTTTTGAGGTAGGTCTGGCTCTGGTCCAGGCTGACCTGGAATTTACTATGGAGTCTCAAAGTGGCCTTGAACTCACGGCGATCCTCCTACCTCTGCCTCCCGAGTGCTGGGATTAAAGGAGTGCGCCACCACTCCTGGCTCCTTCTTTTTTTTCCTCTTCCCTTTTTGCCTCTTCCTCCTCCTCCACTGCCTCCTCTTCCTCTCCTTTCTGTTCTCCCTTTTCTCCATCCCCCTCCTCCTCCCCATCCTTCTCTTGCGCTCCTAGTTGTTGGCGACCTGCGCCTTAAGACATGCTTCAGGACAGATCCCAAGAAGCCAGGGATACAGGGACAAGAGTCCTATTTTCCAGATGAGAGCACACACATGTCCTTGCATGACTGGGGTTGGGGGGGAGGCTCCACAGGATCCCCAGAGGAGCCCCTTGGCCATTCAACCTCTGCCACAGCCTGCCCTGCAGAAGGGCCACACACCACTGGACAGAGGGACAAACCCGGCAGAGCTGGGCCGTGGCTCTTCTCACTGGCGCTCAGATTGGTTTCATGGTGCAGAAAAGTCCCATTTGAGGCCAAGTGCAGAGAGCTTTGGTGGGCGTCCCCGGAGGGGGCATTCTTGTCCTTGCGGCCTCTGGCCCAGCACCGAGGCCCAATGGCAGGTGGTTTTGCCAGGAGCACTGGGATGTGAAATGGACCAGAGAACAGACGAGGGAGGGGAAACGCGGCTTCTGGGGTTCTGTGGCTGGAGTTTATTCATGCGGGAAGTGAGTTGAGTCTACAGATTTCCCATGGGGCTGGGGGTGTCAGCTGGCCTGGTGACAGGCAAGCCTTCAGGTGGGGGTTGAGAGGCCACTGCTAAGCCTTCCCTCCCTCCCTCCCTTCATTCTTCCTTTCCTCCCTCTATCTTCCTTCTCTGGTGATTCATTTCTCTCTCCATGTTCTTCTCTGCTTTCTCTCTCTCTCTCTCCATATCTCTTTCTCCTACAATACTCCCTTCTGTCTGCCCAGCCACCCTGACCCCAGTCTCTCCCCAGCCTCCCTCTCTCTATCTACCGCCTCCCTGAAGGCCAACCTTGGCCTCTAGCCCAGCTTCCCTCACCCGGGCCTCCAGAGGGAATGCAGAGACCCGGGCCGCCCTTCCTCCCACTCTCCCCTGTAGGCGCTGACCTCCAAAGGGAAGTGCTGGGGACGGAGGCCTCCAGAGTCCAGCTGGGAAATGACTCCATGGCCACACTCCTTACCTTGAGAGGGAGACCGTCCCCTGGTGAAAACACTGGACTTGGATATACTTATCTTAATCCTTTGTAAGCAAATGCTGGGTGACAGGGTCCCTTGGGTGGCATGAGGCTGCTGTAGAGGGAAAGATGGAAGAGGTTGTCAAATAAACAAAGGAGCAGAATTAGACATGCAAATGGCCTATGAAAAGGAGTTTTTAAAAAGTATTTTTAAGTATTCTTTTATTTTCTATTTATTTATTTGAGAGAAAGAAAGAAGGAGAGAGAGAGAGGGAAAAAATAGGCACATCAGGGCCTCTAGTCACTGCACATGAACTCCAGATGCATGTGCCACCATGTACCTCTGGATTACGTGGGTTCTGGGGAATCAAACCTGGGTCCTTTGGCTTGGCAGGCAAGCACCTTAACCACTGAGCCATCTCTCCAGCCCTGGAAGAGAGTTTTAAGCAGAGATGCTCAGCGAATGCAAAGGTCTTGAGGCTGGGAGGAGCCTCATAAAGTCAAGTGACACAAACATGTCTGGCACTGGCACAGGGGACCACAAGGGACAGGGTGAGTTCAGGATGAGGGGGCAAAGCTGAGCACCTTTGGAGGCTGGGAACAGAGCTTGTCTTACAGTTAGTACTGTAGGTTTGGGGCTGAGACGCGTCTGTCTTTTGTATTGTTTTGTTTTGCTGTTTTTCGAGGTAGGGTCTTGCTCTAGCCCAGGCTGACCTGGAATTCACTCTGTAGTCTCAGGGTGGCCTCGAATTCACAGTGATCCTCCTACCTCTGCCTCCCAAGTGCTGGGATTAAAGGCGTGCGCCACCACGCCTGGTTCAAGTCTGTCTTTTTATTTGTATGGTCATTACTCTATACAGATACCCAAGTGGGGAGAAGGCATGAATCGTGTTGATATGTACCTTGCATTTGAAAAGGTCTCTTTTGGCCCCATTCACCTCCATCCCACCAGGGCTTCAGGAATTCTAACTCACCCAATCCTATTACCGTTGTCAGCATCATCAGCATCAGAATTACCATCTTCCTCACCATCACTGTCAATACCACTATCAAAATCACCACCATCGCCATTACTGTCATCACCACCACCATCATCTTCATCATCATCATCATCACCACCATCACCACCATCATCATCACCATCATCACCATCACCACCACCATCATCACCACCACCATCTTCATCATCATCATCATCATCACCATCATCATCACCACCATCATCATCACCATCATCTTCATCATCATCATCATCACCACCACCGTCATCACCACCACCATCTTCATCATCATCATCATCATCACCACCATCACCACCATCATCATCACCATCATCACCATCACCACCACCACCATCATCATCATCATCACCACCATCACCACCACCATCATCACCATCATCATCATCACCACCGTCATCACCACCGCTGTCATCACCATCAGCATTATCTACCCTGTTTTTTCATTATCGTCATTATTATTTGGGGGTGGCTGTAATTGACCCTGGGATCAAAACCAAGGCTTAGATTAAGCTTTCCCACGATTACTGTCAGGACAGAACAAACCCAGTACTTCCACAAGCAATTATAAGAAGCTTACTGTGTGGGGCACAGAGATACCAGACGCTCAGCATAACTAATGGGTGTAACAGAATCAAGACCCGCTAATACTTCCCGGATGTTTCCCAAGGCCCCTTGCTAAGGGCCCTGCATGGATTCTCTCCTTCAACCCCACGGGGCACACATGAGCTTTTCTACTGTCCAATGAGGAGGTCAAGGCATGGCGTGGTGAGCCAATCAGGCAAACTTCAACCTTTCTCCTCCATCCTCTCCCATGAAGAAGTAACAGGCTGCTCTGCCCTCACCCCACCTCTGGTGCCCCCAAACCCTGAGCTTAGCTCTGTTGTGGGATGCAGGGACCAGAGCTCATCCGGCTCCTTGCCCTTGAAGTTGTTTGCTTCTTTCTCTAGAGCTGTTTCTATGAGGAAAGGGGAGGGAAGCAGGAAGGCTAATTTGCTCACAAAACAGTGACACATGTGGCTCTAATCATATTATTGAATTTGCACTCCTGCCTGTACAGGCTTTTGTAGGGGACCTCTTAACCCAAAGAATGGCCCAATGGTGACATTTCTGGCATGTCAAGATGTGAGATGGTTTATTTTTTTTTTGAGAGAGAGAGGGGAGACACAGAGAGAGAGAGAGAGAGGGAGACAGAGAGTGAATGGTGCGCCAGCGGCCTCTCTGCCTCTGTGAATGAACTCCAGGCATGTGCGCCCCCTTGTGGGCAAGAGCGGCATCATGCCCTTGCATCACTTTTGCATCTGGCTAAATGTGGGGCCTGGAGACTCAAACGGGCGTTCTTAGGCTTTGCAGGCAGGCGCTTTAACCTCTAAGCCATCTCTCCAGCCTGAGACGGTTTATTTTTGAGTGAAAGACCAGGAATGGTGGCTGACCCACAGGTGGGCTTCAGTAGAGACCACCCCCCCATCCCTTTAGACAGAGAGAAGCCTGTGCCCGTCCCCTCAGGCAGACCAAAGAAAAACCCTCACCCCTGAGCTCTGGCTAGCCCAGAGCTCCCCCACCTCCCTCAAAGCTGCGAGCCATCTCATCTCCAATGCATGACTAATCAGAGCCTCTCCAAGGCAATATTCCACCCGCTGCAGAATTAGAGGAGTGGACGTGGCTGTAGATCACCCCTGTGCTCCTGCGCAGAGATCAATAGCCCTGCAATAGACAGTCCGTAATTAACAGGAGGAGGAGGAAGATGAGAACCCTGCCAGATGGGCCTGCGTTTCCCCTAGCTTTGTGCTTCCCAAGGCTTTGGGTCTTTGCCAGCACAATACGTCCTGGTTGGAGCTGTCCCAAAAGGCTGGCTGAGAAGGGACTTCAGTGGAGTCACGTGGACCAGCCCCCTGTCTCGAGGCAGGCTGGTGATAGATGCTTCCATTTTTAGACTTGCCCAAGTCGGTTTAGGACCTCCGGCGTGCCAGTCTGCATAACCCAGAGCTGGCTGGAGGGGTCACTACCCCTCCCAGTAGCCCCAGCCACTATGGCTTTGAGTGAGCTGTTCAAATTTTTCTTCTGGGAACATCTCTACCTCCCAAGGTCAAGTGTAACACACAATGAATTTGACCTCTGGCTCACAAGGACCAGATCTGGCTGATAATCTCACCTCATCCATTGCCAAGGCCATGACAGTGGGCTCACAGATACCCATGTGACCTAAATTGGTCCAAAATCAGGGTCAAGTCTGGGCTTTGTGCCCAATCTGCTCCCCTCAGCAAAAGGAGCCCAAACCGGAAATTACAGGTTTATCTTGTTGTCACCTTGAAAAAGCCAACCGTAGGTGAGGGTGGTGGCACATTTGGGAACCTGAGGCAGGAGGATCCTGTGTTGGAGGCTAGCCTGGGTTACATAGTGATCTCAAAGCCAGCCAAAGCAAGATACATGGCTCTGACTAAAAACAACCCAAAAGTTCATAAATCTTTTTTTTTTAATTTTTATTTATTTATTTGCAAGCAGAGAGAGAGAGAGAGAGAAGAGAGGCAGACAGAGAGAAAATGGGCATGCCAGGGCTTCTAGCCACTGCAAACGAACTCCAGATGCATGTGCCCCTTGAGCATCTGGCTTACGTGAGTCCTGGAGAATCGAACCAGGATCCTTTGGCTTCGCAGGCAAACGCCTTAACTGCTAGGCCATTTCTCCAGCCCAAGTTCATAAATCTTAATTGAGGTAACAGTTTAACTTTTTGTTTTTGCTTCGGATGAAGAATTAATTAAGGGGGGAAATAGTGCTTTAGGGATAAAATATCATGTGTCACACATTCAAAGCACTCCATCTACTTTATCTAAATTGTCTTATTTAATTTTTCACAACCCTACAAAGAGACTGAGGTTCAGAGAGGTACAGTAAGTGGCCCAAGATGACCCAGCTGACAAGCCCAAGTCTACACTTTAAAAAAATTATTTGTTTGAGAGAGAGAGACAGAGAAAATGGGTGAGCCAGGGCCTCTCACCATTCCAAACAAATTCCAGATGCATGTGCCACCTGGTGCATCTGGCTTTATGTGGGTACTGGGGAATCGAACCCAGGTCCTTTGGCTTTGCCAGCAAGCACCTTAACTGCTAAGCTATTTCTCAAGCCCTAGGCAAGCACTTTATCCTCTGAGCTATCTCCCCACACCCTCTTGGGCATCTCTTTGGTGCTCAGCTCTGGGGATCTGCTTAACCGTGTTCTCTTTGTGCCTTTCCATTTATCCGTTCTGTGCAGATGAGAAAACACAGCTGCTTCATGATGAATGCGTGAGGGAGCAAAGCTAGGCCACAAGAAGCATGGTACAGCCCAGCTGGGGTGTCCCACCCCACCCCACTCTGTGTGGTGAGCACTCAGACCTTGTGCCCTGGGAGTCTGTAACATTCGTTCATTCACCACAGTCAGCCATTCCAGCTATGCCAGGAAACCAGAGCCAGCGGCTGGCCAAATCAGCCCAGTTACTGTTTCTTTCCTTTCCAACTAAGGAGACTATAGACTGTCCCAAGAGCTGTCACCCTGCAACAGTATTGACAGAGCCTGGGCCCCCGCCCCGTCAAACCCCAGTGTGCTCACGTAGGGAAAACAAACCCGTCCTCTCTTGCAGGGAGAATAAGTGTAAGGCATTAAGGAGGCTGATTAAACAAACAGATGTTTTCAGTCGGCGATAGAAGTGTCAACATGATCTTAATTAATGAATGTGTTAATGGCTGTTCTCTGTTTGAAGACAATAGTCACCGCCTTCTAGATGTATCCACGGTGACTCGCAGGGCACACGCCTTGAGCGTGCACAGAGCCTGCAGGGAATACGGGGACACCCGGCGGGGGGGGGCACAGAGGATGTTGAGACACAGCTGTGAGCTTATCTTACACTGTGTACACATGACACACCACAATGTCCCCTGGCAAAGCCTGCCCCATGCCACATCATTCCCACCACCCTGGAGGGACTCCCTGAGCATCTATGCCACCCACATGCCACTGAGGTGGGATGCACATGCAATAGCATCGCCAGTGTGCTTGTCATACAATGACACACGGCACAGTGATTGCCAAAGCAGCAACCAGCATGCACACACACACCCCACATGCTGTCCTTGGCAGATAGCTTCCTCATGGCTTAAGAAAATCTCCTAGATAGTGTTTCCAGGAAGGAAGACTTCGTTCAGTTCAGTTTCAGAGAGGGGGTGGCAGAGCAGCTCACCGCACAGCAGCCAGGGAGCAGAGAGAGAGAGAGGGTGGCAGAGCAGCTCACCGCACAGCAGCCAGGGAGCAGAGAGAGAGAGAGAGAGAGGGTGGCAGAGCAGCTCACCGCACAGCAGCCAGGGAGCAGAGAGAGAGAGAGGGTGGCAGAGCAGCTCACCGCACAGCAGCCAGGGAGCAGAGAGAGAGAGATGGGGAGAGCAAAAGAGAGGTTGAGAGACAGAATGCCTGTGTTTGACGGTTCTTTTTCCCCCTTTTCTTTTGCCCAGGCCCACAGCTTATGGGATAACAGTGACTTTCCACTGAGGGAGGCTTGGCCTTGCTTAGCTAATCCTCTGGAAATGCCCTCCCAGACACACCCAGAGATCTCTCACACATTTCTCATCCAAGCGACTTGTCAATCAAGACTCAGCATTTCATTGCTGGATTGGACAGCAGAGTTGAGGCTCCCGGGACAGTGACCTGACCACATTCCCACACTCAGCAGCAGTGGTGAGAACCATCACTGTGTGTTCCCAGCATGCACCAGACTACACCAAGCACTACACTGTGAAAATGTCAGAACCAAGAAAGCGGGAATCTCTTCTCTCGGGTGTCCCTCTGGGAGCTGCATCAAGAAAATCTCACCACCAACAAGAGGCCTCTTTTATTTATTTATTTATTTATTTATTTATTTATTTATTTATTTTTGTTTTGTTTTGTTTTTCGAGGTAGGGTCTTGCTCTAGCCCAGGCTGACCTGGAGTTCACTATGTAGTCTCAGGGTGGCCTCGAACACATGGCGATCCTCCTACCTCTGTCTCCCAAGTGCTGGGATTAAAGGCGTGCGCCACCACGCCTGGCTAAGCGCCATCTTTTATGCATGTTTTCCTGTGTTCAATAAGGGAAGGACTTGCTATGCAGAGAAAGTGTGAGGAAATATTGAACAGCTGTGCTATTGCCACAAAACCATCTTTTCATGACAACAGCAAGTAAAAAAAAAAAGATCTCATACCATATTTATCCTTAATGATCAATATTTATCCATCTGGAAGACTCTGGAGAAACGTGTGACTGAATATGTTTCCCTTTTTACACTGTCTGCCAGGAAGCTCAATTTTAGTCCAAACATGACTGGGATATTGGATTTCATTATAAAAATTTCTTTTTATTATGACTGGCCCTATTTCATATTTATACATTAGTTTTTCTACTTTTCTTTCACTCCATTAAATATATTTGCAAATGAGTCCACATGCATGTAAAATGCGGAGGCAGAGTGAGGGATAGATTTTAGTTAGAAGTGTAGTTTAGCTGCTATAACAACCTCCATTTTTCAAAGGCTCCACTTGACAAAGATTTCTTTCTTACTCATAGCATAGTCTTTATGGCTTGACAAGAGATGGGTGTTCTCCCACATGTCCCCTGAAGGATCAGAGGTCTTTCCATCCAGGGTTCCACATCCCTTAAGGCTTCAAGTTCTCTGAAGTGGTCCACAAAGTGAACATAGGAGGGGCAGCCATCCACGAGGTGCATGGGCAGGTCTGAAAGTGGCTGACACTCCCTTCACTTCTACCCCATTGGCCAGAACTAACAATACGACCCCTTGCCATTGCAAAGAAGGCTGGGTAATGTAGTCCTTCTTGGTGCTCAGGAGGACGATGGAAGGCTGGGTAATGTAGTCCTTGGTGCTCGGGAGGACAATGGAAGGCCTGGTGCACCCATAGCATCATCTCAGCCACAGTAGGCAGGCTCAGAAAGAGACCATCGTCTCTCATCCAGCCTGAGCTTCTGAGTTCAAGGCTCTGCACCAGGCACTCTAGTATCGGGATCTCTGGACGCAATAACGTTATGGTAGAGTCTTCTACTCTAGGCAGAGAAAATCCGCTGCTCAAAAATCAACCCCGGGGGGGCTGGGGAGATGGCTTAGCGGTTAAGGCGTTTGCCTGCAAAGCCTAAGGACCTCG
This sequence comes from Orientallactaga sibirica, assembly GCA_036365145.1. Taxonomy (NCBI): domain Eukaryota; kingdom Metazoa; phylum Chordata; class Mammalia; order Rodentia; family Dipodidae; genus Orientallactaga; species Orientallactaga sibirica. Next base: position 3,633,896 of record JAEOAD010000026.1, on the reverse strand, counting down.
GTTCGATTCACCAGGACCCATGTACACCAGATGCAAAAGGTGGCACATGCATCTGGAGTTCGTTTGTAATGGCTAGAGGCCCTGGCATGCCCATTCTCTTTTTCTATCTGCCTCTCTCTCTCTCTCTCTCTCTCTCTCTCTCTCTCAAATAAATAAATAAAATATTTTAAAAAATCAACCCAGGGGATGGAAATATGGCTTAGCAGTTAAGGCACTTGCCTAAGAAACCTAAGGACCCATGTTCAACTCTCCAGATCCCACATAAGCCAGATGCACAAGATGATGCACGTGCAAGGCTGCACAAGCACAAAACGTGGAGTTCAATTGCAGTAGCTGGAGGCCCTGGTGCACCAAATCTCTCTCTCTCTCTCTATCTATCTCTCCCTCATAAAAAAATAAAATCAGCCGAGCATGGGGGCACATGCCTTCAATCCCAGCACTCAGGAGGCAGAAGTAGGAGGATTGCCTTCAGTTTGAGACCACCCTGAGATAACATAGTGAATTCCAGGTCATCCTGAGCTAGAATGAGACCCTACCCTGAAAAACCTAAAAAAAAAAAAAAATCAACCCAGGGCTTGAGAGATGCCTTAGTGGTTGGTCTGTGAAACCTGAGGACCCTAGTTTGATTCTCCAATACCTACATAAGGCAGATGCACAACGTGGCAATGCAACTGGAGTTCACTTGCAGTGGCTAGAGGGGGTCCTGGTGTGCCCATTCTCCCTCTCCCTGTCTCTCTCTCTCTCTCCCCCTCTCTCTCCTTCTCTCTCTTCCTCCTCAACCCCTCTCTAATAAATAAAAATAACATTTTTTTAAAAAATCAGCCCAAAGACTTCCTCCACTTAGGAGGCGGATGTGGGGATTTTTTTTTTCTCCGTTTCATGCTTTTCCTTAACGAGTATGAACGCCATGTTGTTTGAGGCCAGGTCTTGCTTGGTAGCTCAGGCTAGCCTCCAACTCAAAGTCCTTCTGCCTCCCTCATCCACCTGAGCTGAGTGCTGGATTACAGGTACGCAGCACTGTCACCTTGCCTGGTTTATGTACTCCATTTTAAATTGAAACATGGAGCCAGGTATAGTGGGGCACGCCTTTAATCCCAGCACCCGGGAGGCAGAGGTAGGAGGATCTCCGTGAGTTCGAGGCCACCCTGAGACTACACAGTGAGTTCCAGGTCAGCTGAGCCAGAGCGAAAAAAACCTAAAAACCAAACAAAAATAAATTGAGATATGGCCGCCATGGTGATGGATTCCCATTGTCCATTAGTTGTAGGATTAAGCAATGCCTAGGACTTTGGCAGAGGACAGCTCTGGGGGTATTGCAAGGGTGTCTTCAGAGAGGATTACCTGAAGTGGGGAGACTGGTCCTGAATGTAGGCAGTGCCATCCCGTGAGCTTGAGGCCCAAACGGAATGGATGAATACAAAGGGAAGGGAGCCATGGCCACTGAGCACCAGCATCCAGCTCCGTCTGCTTCCTGATCACAAATGCCATGTGATCAACTGCCTCGCGGTCCTGCCGCCATGCCTTCCCGCCATGATGGATTGTACTTCAAACTGTGAGGCCAAATCCACCCTCCTTCCCTCAGGTTGGTCCCAAGGATGGGAAAAGTCTCGCACGCACGCATGCACGCACGCACGCACGCACACACGCACGCACACACTATGACTTAAGCACACAGGTCAGGGACAAAGGGAACGTCATGAACTGTCATCCATGTCTAGAAATGTTTTCGGCACCACAGCCCTCCCTGGCTAAAGAAGAAACGTAGCCAAGCTCCAGAACTCTCTTCCTCTTCCTTTCTCATCCTGTTCTGCCTGGTGCAGGTGGCAGGAGGGGCTTGTTCCAGGATCCTTCAGAGAATGTGGGTTCCTTCTACCAGGGGGAACTGAAAGGGTGCTCTCCCTCTGGATATCCGCAGAGAATTCATTTCAGGTACTAAAACCTGAGAATGCTCCAAGTCCCTGATCTTTTCTTTTCTTTCCTTCTCTTCTTTTTCTTTCTTTCTTTTGGTTTTTCAAGGTAGGGTCTCACTCTCTAGCCCAGGTTGACCTGGAATTCACTATGTAGTCTCAGGCTGGCCTGGAACTCACAGTGATCCTCCTACCCCTGCCTTCCGAGTGCTGAGATTAAAGGTGTGTGCCAATCTGATAGTTTCATCCCAGGAACCTCATACATTGTCTGAGCCACTTACCATTCTCAATGACATCATTCTGACCCAGTGGACACATGATGGAGGTAATTGTCACACGGTATTGTTTAGGAAATAATGACAAGGAAAAATGTTGGCACAGCTTTAGTACAGCCGCACAGCTTCTCAAATACCTTCAATCCATCACAGGGCAAATCCATAGACCCGTGCCCATGGGTATGGAGTTCCCGCTATAGAAGGGAAAAGGAGGCAGGGTATAGTCGCACCTGCCTGAGACCCCAAAACTCAGGAGGATGCTGAGGGAAGAGAATCTTAAGTTTGAGGCCAGCCTGGGTTACACACAGAGAGAGAGAGGCCCTGTCTCAAAAGTGTGCAAAAAAAAAAAAAAAAAAAAATGTAGATGGGCAGACAGACCCATCTCGTCACATTAACTGAGGTCAGACATGGCAGGACCTTTGAGGGGGACCCGTGAGAGGATCCCCGTGGCCAATGCTGGGAGGCAGGATGGCCCTAGTGGTGTTAGTAATGACAGCAAAGTCAGCACTCAAGCTGAAAAACACTTCAAGGGTCAGGGACCCCCAAAATAAAAGTCATTGCCCAATATTTTAACCATCCAGTTTGTGCTGGATGCTAACTGTGCCTCGTGGAGTTATCTTTACAGGGTCCATGAGACATTGTGGCCAGGTGCTCCTGGGATCCACCCTTCCCGGGCATGGCCACAGAATTAGAGAGCCCCACTTAGTCCCTCAAGTTCATGATGACAGAAGACGGTCCTGTCACAGACTGAGATGGTACACACTTCATCACTACCTCAAACCATCACCGTGGCTCAGATTTCTGGGGACATAAGACAGCAACTGATGACAATTTACAGGCACAAATCTCCAAGCCAGCCATGGCCCAACAGCTCAACCCTCTGCCCTGAAATATACTTGAACTTGACCTTCATGGTTCTCACCTCGGTGGCTAAGCTCATAATGCTTCAAGACCAGCCATGGCAAACGCTCCACAGGACGCAACCTATGCTGCGTATAGCCCTGCGCCTCGCATACAGTAGGCCCATGTAAAAAAAACAAAACAAAACAAAACCCAGCCATTAGTATTGTGTCACTTTTAAAGGGACGGGGGAGTCGGGGAGCAGGCTGCCCCACCAGTCAGGAGACAAGTGACTTGGGGTGCTCCATCAGGGGTCCTAGAAAGGGACAGCTGGGAGGGAGATTAAGGAAATTCACGCGGAATATATGTACGTCTGGTGCGTATGGCACATTTGGCAGAGACAGACTTGGGACAGAGACGTTCCTTCCCCGGAAAGATGTGAACGCCATTTGGCATTTCTCGTTCTCCAAGCCAGGAGCAGCCCAGTGTCTGCAAGGAGTGTGTGCGTTTCATGCAAATGCGAATCTCTGGGATGTAAATTGCACAAGCCTGGAGACAGGCAGCAGCCTACAGAGAACAAAGAGAGGGGCAGTTCCCCTGCTGAGCAACGCAAGCCAGACCATTTCATACCGGGGTCCACAGGGCCTTTGGAGAGGACCCCAAATCTCTCTACTACTGGGGGTGAGGGAGGACCACTTGGGACTCAAAGGAGATACTTGGCCTCAGCTATTCCGTTTATAAAATAGTATTGCGTTTCCCTACCCCCCTTTCACCTTGGGACAGGAATAGATCAGCTTTCGAGGTCCCTGGGGCTCTCTGATCTATTACTGCTCCTAAGCCAATCAGAACAGAGTATGTTCCCGTAGAGGAACAGCCTGAAGTTCGAAGACCAGACCTTGGTTTTCAAGTCCAAGAGCAGGGACAAAGAGTGACGAGAGAGATCTGATTTCTTAGGAGAGAAGGCATAAACTCCAAAGACCCCAGAGCCAGGGCTGGGGAAATGGCTTCATGTGTCAGGTGCTTGATATACAAGCACGAGGGCCTGAGTTCGAATCCCATGTGTGTGGCGGCACCTGCCTATAATCCCGGCACTGAGGAAATGGAGTCAGATCTTGCTGGCTAGCTAGTCTAGATGGGTTCAGTGAAAAACCCTGCCTCAAAAAATAAGGTGGAGCAAGATGGCTGACTTAGGTGTGTTTGTTGGGACCCACACCCACAGGAACACACAGGCACACTCAAGCACATCACACGGATACAAAAAGACCCGCGTCGGGTCATGTACCTGAGTCCTTTCTTCCTAAGTTACAACACAGCCCCTGGTCACCATGCCTCTCTCTGAGGTCTCCCGCCCAAGTCTCCCTTGCTCCCAGAGGGTTCTCCTTCCATTAGTTACCTGCGGGTTAAATGACCAGGGGAGGGTAACTGGAGGGGAGCCAGTGTGGGTGCCCACCCCTAGAGTGAGGAAGCTCACTTGAAAGCCCCTCGTGGTGGGCAGGAGAAATGGCTTAGCGGTTAAGGCACTTGCCTGCAAAGCCAAAGGACCCAGGTTCGACTCTCCAGGACCCATGTAAGCCAGATGCACAAGGGGGCGCATGCATCTGGAGTTCGTTTGCAGTGGCTGGAGGCCCTGGTGGACCCATTCTCCCTCTCCCCCTCCCCCTATCTATTTCTGTATCTCTCTCTCAAATAGATATATTTTTTTAAATGCCCCTCATGGGTACAAGATAAGCAACCTGGCATGGAGACTCAGGGGCTCACTGATGGTGCAGAGAGACCGGAGACCCTGGCCCCAGTCCAGCTTGTGCAGGTCAGATTTCCTTGCCCAGGAGACTTTGCCTACTGAAACTCAGTGTCCCCATGAAAATGGACCTGGCCAAGGACTCTGTCTCCCTGTCTCCAGCTGGGTCTGTGTCATTTCCTTCTCCCCTGCTGGGGGGGACATACACGTCATGGAGGGTGACCTCCTTTGACCATACCCTTGTGTTTACAGGGTCCTTCATTCCCAGAGGAGGCAGACACGCCCAAGCATTTGGGATTTCGGGGTCTGAATAGGACACGGGTACTTGTGGGGTGTTCTTTTGCCTGTTTTCTGCACTGGGTGTAAACAGCAAATTGTGAATGGTTGGTTCTTTGTCTGGGTGTCTCTCAAGCCCCCTGCCCAGTCCCAGTTCCTGTCCCTAGGGTGACCTGAAGGATCCTGGCCACTAGCTTTGCATTAATGTTTAAATTAAGAGGAGTCTTTCCAGAAAACAAGGATCAAGGATCAGACTAACAGGGGAAGCAAGGAGGGGAGATCACGGAGATGGGCACAGTCTGGGGGTCTTGAGCTCCTCTGTGAGCTCCCCTTTAAGGAAAGGGCCTGAGAAGAGGCACCCCGAAATGAGCTGATTGTGGAAGCATGAAGTGGATCCTTGCTGATCCCCCCAGAATCTCCTTACGGTCCTATTCCCAAGAGAACATCTCTTTCCAATACCGCTCTACACCTTATACCTCCAGATTCTGTGCTTGGAACCCCCTGGAACAATCTTTGAGAACATGAATGCAGACAGGAGGCTATAGCTACAAATTCCTGTCTTCTAGCTTGGAATTGTTTATTTTATTTTATTTATTAGAGACAGAGAGAGAGAGAGACAGACAGACAGACAGACAGACAGACAGAGAATGGGCACTCCAGGGCCTCCAGCCACTGCAAATGAACTCCAGACGCATGCGCCACCATGTGCACCTGGCTTACGTGGGACCTGGAGAATCGAACCTGGGTCCTTAGGCTTTGCAGGCAGTGTGCCTTAACCACTAAGCTATCTCTCCAGCCCTAGCTTGGGATTTTGCAACCTTGGGTTTAGGTTTGAATTCTGTCACTGAAGGGCAAGGAGCCTGGCTTCCCTGAGCTTATTTGTCTGTCTTTAAGTTGAGCATGATGAGAGAGTTTCCTCCAAAGACTGTGGGTATACAAGCAGGGTGGCAGCTGGCTCACAGCGCCTTTGTGACAATTTGGAAACGGCAGCCCCTGTTGGCAGAGCTGTGAGAGAACGGCTTCTCTCCCCCACAGGTGGATGCAAGCATATGCCAAAGGCTGGGTCCAGTGTTCACTCCATCGTGGCTTAGCAGCTCTTCTGCGGTGAGCACCCTGCCCAACTGTACCTGGCAATTCTGCTCGTGAAGCGCTCACATGGGCCAGGATCAAACGCTCACTCATCCCGTCCCTGGAAGCAGTGTGGCTGTTGTGTTGAACAACGCCATTTGGACAATTCTAGTTCTTAGCATAAAGCCAACCCAGGCAAATCCACTTCTACCATGTCCTGGCCATGCATCCTTAAAGAAACCCTCTGACCAGGCTGGTTCAGCAGTTAAGGCACTTGCCTGCAAAGCCTACTGACCTGAGTTGGATTCCCCATACCCATGTAAAGCCAGATGCACAAAGTGGCATATGCATCTGGAATTCATTTGCAGAGACTAGAGGCCCTGACACACCCATTCTCTCTCTTCTATCTCTCTCTGCATGCAAATAAATAATAAAATTAAATATATATAACAAAGAAGCAGCTGGCCTATCTGAACCTCAGTTTCCCTGCCTGTCACATAGGACACCATCATTTCCAGCTAGTTAAATAACAGGCACGTGAAGCCCCATGGCCCCTGGCTGGCACCATGGGCTGCTGGGAGTGCCCATGTCCTCAGTGAGGCCAGAGGAGCACCCATCACTGCTGTTCCATGTCAGCACAGCAGAATGGAAGCTGTCTGTCAAGCATCTTGAGAAGATACACAGTATTCAAAGGTATGACCTGTTTGCAAAACAAGTTAGGAGTCGGAACCAGAGGCCCGAGTCTGCCCGCTCCCTGGTTCCCTTTGCAACTCTGCATAAGTCATGGGCTCTCTGAGACTCAGCTTCCTCTTCTTTGAAACCAAGGGCTTTAAAAAATAATCTACACCACTTCCTCTTGGTTTCCTACAAACTCACCGAAGGAGGTGGAAACATTCAATTTATCTGCCAAAGAAAGAGAAAAAAAAAGAAGAAGAAGAAGAGAAAATAATAGTTAGGTCTGAGACGGTCAGGCCACTCCACGTCAGTACCCAGGCGTCCTGAACAAGGAGCCAGCCTTGCTGTTCAGGTTGGCGGTGGGAAGACTGCACATGTGACACAACCCTGGTCCCTTGGTTGCAAGCAAGGGGACGTGTGAGTACAGTGTGCAGAGCAGGTGCGTTGGCTTTGGAGAAGCGAGGTTCAAGGAGGGTGCTGCCAGCCCTCTCCTCCTCAGCCCACAGCTCTCTCGGCTGCTATTTTGAGGAACCCTGGGGCTCTGGGAACACGGTGTGACAGTGTCTGTACTGAGAGTCTTTCCTGCTTTAGAATTCCAAGACTCTCTGGGCTTTCATTTCCACTGCCCTGGCACTCAATTTATCCTGACCTCTGTGTGTGTGTGTGTGTGTGTGTGTGTGTGTGTGTGTGTGTGTGTCACACACAGATGCTCAGAAAGAAAGCAAGAAAGAAGTCACACCAGCCGTTAAAGGAGAAATTACCAATGCATTTTTCTTTGCCTCTAGCGCATTAATAAGAGAGATTACAAAACTGGCAAGGAATAGAAAGGGTATGGCATCACCACATTGGGGGAGGGCGGGGGCTTCTGGTACCCTCATCTGATTTCACGGCCATTCCTGTGCTGAGAGGATCTGTCAGCGGTGCTGGAAGACGCATGGCGGCGAGCTCATGCATTAAACATCAGGGGCGCCCTGCTCCATGTGTGTGGACTGGGCCATGGATGGGGAGGCGGGAGCCCTGGGCAGCTCCTGGCAACGTGTGTGAACAGAGACCCTTTACTGAGTGCTTAGGGAAGATCCCGAAAAAGTTGCACAGCGGTGTAATGTGCAGAAAGTGCAAGGATCCAGGGCTGGAGGGTTAGCTTTGTGGTTAAGGCACTTGTCCTATAAACCAAAGGACCCAGGTTCAGTTCCCCAGGACCCATGTAAGCCAGATGCAGAAGGTGGCCCAAGCATCTGGAGTTCACAGTGGCTGCAGGCCCTGCTGCGCCCATTCTCTCTGTCTTTCTCTCTCAAATAATTTTATTTAAAAGTCTTTTAAAAAATAAAATAAATAAAATAAAAAAAGAAAGTGCAAAGATTTTCTCAGGCTTTGCAGCTGAGAGGACCACCTGAGGGTCCTTGCAGGGTCAGTTTGTCACCACTGTCTTTGCCAAGGGTCTCTGGGCTGGGCAGACTATTGAAATGGACTGAATTATAGATAGCCTCGCATGGTTTTTATTTTTATTCATTTGTGAGAGAAAGAGAGAGAGAGAATGGGTGTTCCAGGACCTCCAGCCACTGCAAATGAGCTCCAGACGCATGCGCCACCATTTGCATCTGGCTTATGTGGGTTCTGGGGAATTAAACCTGGGTGCTTAAGCTTTGCAGGCATGCACTAAGCCATCTCTCCAGCCCCCGGCCCAGCCTTTTGTGAGCACATGGCCATGTCATCATTGGCACTGGCTGGTGGCCATGCAAATATCCTGCTGCCCACTGCACTGCTTCTGTACCCAAAAGCCACACCCAGAGTTCCCCTGGCTCCTTGGGCTCTGAAGGCAAATGCCTTAACCACTAAGAAATCTCTCCAGCCCTGAGCCAGGCTTTTTTGATAGGCAGAAAGCATGTAACACTTAATAAGTAAATATGAAAATAGAGATTTCAGTTTTATCAAGTCAACAATTAAACAGTTAGCATGTGCCAGGCAGGGTGATGGAGGGGGGCACAAGTACTGTGGGAAATACAATATGTATGTATCCTCCACTTTGTGGATTACACACAGCCACCCAAGCCAGGAATTCAGAAAGATTTCAAAAAGACAGAAGAGAGTCAGGTCATTGTAACAGAACTGGCCTGGGAGGGAGACTGGCAGGAACTTAGAGGAAGCCCAGCCTCCAGGCTGGGGTTGTCAGCCGCAGTAGGCAAGAGAAGGCTCTCCAGGTATTGCAGTATCTGAGCTGAGCACAAAAGGCCAAAGAAGAGCTGGAGAGATGGTCTGGTGGTTAAGATGCTTGCATATGAAGCCGAAGGACCCAGGTTCGATTTCCCAGTACCTACATAAGCCAGATGTACATGGTGATGCCTGTGTCTAGAGTTCATTTGCAGCAGCTGGAGGCCCTGGTGCACCCATTTTCTCTCTGTCTCTCTTCTTTCTGTCTCTCTCTACTTGGAAATATATTTTTTTTTAAAGAAAACCAAAGAGTCTGTGACTGACAGGAGGAAGGTGGGAACGGCCCACCAGGCAGGAAGGGAAGCAGGAAACTGTGGTGTCTGAGCCACACACCTTCTAATGTCATGTATTCATGGAAGTTAGCGCGGAAGAGGGACCAGCAGGAGATAAGGGATCCAGAGGGCCCGGAGCCAGGAGGAGTTTCCGTATCCAGCATAGGAGGCTGGACTTGATCCCTGGAAGGGAAGTAAGGAGTCAGGAAGAGTTTATGCCAGAGGACACAGAATTGATTTCTGGGGACATCAGAAAATGAGTTGACTGGAGTGAGGCCATAGGCAAGGAGACCAGGAGAGGGACGGGTACCAGTCGAGAAGAGGAGGGACAATATCACGTTGAGATGTGTGGGGATAAGAAATGACCCTGTGCTTAAGGCATGGAATACAAGACTCTAAAGCTGCATGTGCCACCCAACCCACTCCTTTATCGCGTTTATAAATTTTTTTAATTTTATTGATGCTTTGTTTATTTGTAAACATTAGATCTCAGGGCGAGGGGGCATGTCCCCAAGTCTAGAGTTGAGACCATTGATAAAAGCTGTAGCTCACCCCACAACCCCATTCTGTCCCCGTGTCCATGATCCGGTGACAAACAGTTGGTACATTAGATAACAGTTGAGCCCCTGAGCCACTGAGTCACCACCTATAACTTCTCACGCTATCTTCCTGTCTGAGGGCCGGTGCCCCCAGTTTCCAGATGAGAACCCCGAGGCTTGGGGAAGGAAGAAATCAATTAGCATCAAGCTTCCGGTGCTCTGCGGGATAACAGCGGGGGTCCCTGAGAAGATAGATCTGTGAGTGAGGAATAGTGTGGCACCTCAGAAACTTCACGAAGGGCCCGTGAGTGGTGAAGATGATTGACAAAAGGGGTCAGTCATGATTGGAGAGGAGATTTTGTGCCCTGACCTTGACCTCACCACCGTGTGACCTCTGGCAGATTGTCTTAGTGTTTGCCTTATCTGGCTCATGAAGACTGCTGTGGTGGCGTGAATCAGATGTCCCCCGTAAACTCTGACTGCTTGGTCCCCAGCTAGTGGCAGTTTGCGAGGTGGACCCTTGCCTTGCTGTATTGTTGGGGTGGGCTTAGGGGTGTTATAGCCCAGCTCCCCATTGCCAGAGTTTGACTCACTCTCTGACTGTTGTTTTCCACCTGCTGTGGCAGAGGTGATGCCCAGCCTCTGCTCATGCCATGCTTTCCCCTGCCATCACAGAGCTTCCCCTGGAGACTGTAAGACACAATGAAACTCTCCTCCCACCAGCCGCTTTTGGCTGGGTGTTTTGTCCCAGCAACGAGAAGGTAATTACAACACACCGCTGTCACGGACAATGGCTCACATGTGTGTCCTTTCAGACAGCACCAGTGATCTGCTCAGAAGCGGAAGTTAACCTCCCAACCTCCTTCCTGGACTAGAATGATCCCTGTGGCATGAGCCATCCTGACACACCTGAGCTGCTCAGGTGAGAGCGTCCGGACTGGACGGATCACTTATCATCTGTTAATGAGTTCGGTGACATGAAGACTTCCTTTGGTCAGCCAGCAATTGGATCAAAGCACACACAGCCAGGCTTGAGGCAGACGCGGGGCACACGGCTCTGCCTCATTGTCTACCTGGGCTGGCGGCTCCACAGATCCCAGTGTGAAGGCCACAGGGACATCCCAGCCCTCTGGCCCACCCCCTGTCAATTGCCCTGCTAAGGGATCAGTTCGGGGGCCCTGCTGTCCCCTCCTCCCACTTCCTTTGGTTGAGTGCTCGCAGTGTTTCCAGTACACTTGGCTGTGGCCTTGCGGGGGCCAGACCATCCTCTTCCTTTTCCTAAATGGGTTTGAACCTGTAATTGAGTCAATTACTTCCCAGTGCACTGGTACAGCCCAGCACAAGCCCTGGCAAGGGGACAGGTCCTAGGAAGCCTCTTTCCTGAAAATCTAATTTCATCATTGAGAGAAATCTTCTGTCTTGAGCAGCCTCCGCCACCGCCATAAATTTAAATATGCTATGGAACGGAGTGGGCCCCATTTGCATAATGCCACTGGAGGGGCTGATGCGACTCGTGAACCCCAATGCAGCAGGAGCAGGGAAGCAATTATTAAGCTGTAGACAGTGGCAGGGAGCGAGGCCTCAGATGGATTTCAGCTCCAAGCCTCATCCACCGCCCGACTGCTCGTTACCCAAGGCCCACATCCCCGGGGCTGCTGGGAAAATCAGGGAATTTGCTCTTGAGGTCGAGTCTGGAGGAGAAAGAGCAGCTCTGGGCTTCCCATGCTGATGGCTGGAGCTGTAGTCGCCATTGTCCCGCAGTGAGTTCACTCCATTACATGACTTTAAAAAAATCACTTATTTAGGGCTGGAGAGATGGCTTAGTGGTTAAGGCACATGCCTGTGAAGCCTATGGACCCAGGTTCGATTCTCCAGATCCCATGTAAGCCAGATGTACATGGTGGCACATGCATCTAGAGTTCATTTGCAGTGGCTAGAGGCCTGGGTGTGCCCAGTCTCTCTATCTCTCCCTCTCTCTGTCTCTAATAAATAAATAAATGAAAATAAAATCTTTTTTAAAAATCACTTATTTATTGGGCTGGAGAGATGGCTTAGTGGTTAAGGCATTTGCCTGCAAAGCCAAAGGACCCAGGTTTGATTCCCCAGGACCCATGTTAGTTGTTTGCAGTGGCTAGAGGCCCTGATGTGCCCATTCTCTCTCTCTCTCTCTCTCTCTCTCTCTCTCTCTCTTTTCGCTCTCTCCCCTTTCTCTGTCAAGTAAATAAATAACAAAATGTTTTTTTAAATAATAATTTATTTATTTAATTTGCAGGAAAGAAAGAAAAAGAGAAAAAGAAAGAGAAAGAGAGAGAATGGGCATGCCAAGCCCTCCGGCCACTGCAAACGAACTCCAGACGCATGTGCCACCTTGTGCATCTGGCTTACATTGGACCTGGAGAATCAAACGTGGGTCCTTAGGCTTCACAGGCAAATGCCTTAACTGCGGAGCCATCTCTCCCACCTGTGACATGACTTTGGCCCACGCCATCTCACCTCTTCCCCACAGGCTGGCCTGCAGCCCATGGCAAGGCTCTCAGGAAAGTTCCAGAAGAAAGGTGGCCTTGGAGACAGGAATTCTCTCGCGGTGTAGTGGTCCTGCTTCTCGTTGTCTCTTCTCCATCCCCAATGCTCGAGGGCTGAGAAGTCAGGTGCTTCCCTGTCGTTGGTCCTCTGCTGAGCCATCCTGTGTCCTCAGGCTCAGCGTCTTAACATGGGGTCATTCAGATGTGTCCACCATCTTGGCTTTCTCCAGAGCTCCTGCACATGGCCTCAGTGACTCTCCATGCCCTAAAGCCCACATCTTCTTGACATTTTGTCTGTTGGTTTCTGTACTATTGTTTCGTTTTGAGACAAGGACTCACTACGTATCCCAGGCTGACCTTGAACTCACCAACTTCCTGCCTCAGCCTCCCCCCACGCTGGGATTACAAGCACACCTGGCTTCTGAATTGTTCTAAACCAGGTGACTCCATGGACCCCCTCCACCCCAGCTGGAGCCCACCTGCACACTCCCACAGGCATCCTTGATGAAAGATACCAAGGAAGTGCCAGGCATGTGACAAATCCCCGGAGGATAGAACAGTGGCTGCTGAGTGGAGGACTCCTTGGGTTCTGTGATTATCAAAGGACCGTGTGCCCTCAAAACCACTAGCACCTCTCCTGTCTGAGGAAGCAGAAGTCGATGCCAATCACTGTTTCACGCCTGACCCAGGTGAGGCTCAGACTGGAAGGGTTCAGCAGCCACGGGATGCCACCTGGCCCTCAGCAGCCGCTTCGTCCCTGGCTGGAACAGCATGCCACTGGCTGGAAATCTGAAACAGTGAGTTCCTGACACAGAAATATGTATATATACATATTTATCTCCTCTTATTAGGGAGTCAGTCTCTTCAAATGACCCCAATATTATGTCTCTCTACAAGGATTTGGAGGGATAGAGCCTTTTCCACAAGACTTCATCCAATAGCTAATCCCATCTTCCTGAGGACACAGTGCGAACTTTTCTGCATAACTGGGACTTGAGAGCAGCAGGTCTTAAAGCTGGATTTCAGGGGCTCCATGTGGCTGCTTCTCCAGGTCTCAGAATTCTGAAAAGTGAAGACGGCCCTTGCTTCATGATGCTCACTGGGGATTCAGATGGCATGGTGTTCAGCGGGTGAATTTTAGAAACTTCGAATGACCTGTCTTGGAAGTCACAGGAAGTCGACGATGCGGACTAAACCATGCAGTCATTCCAGAGAAGGTTTACTGTGTTCCAAAATGGGCAAATCCAGACACTTCCTGTTTTACGAATAAAGTTTTATCGACACCAGCCACATCCATTCCCAGGTATGTGTTTGTCCAGATGCCAGCTACCATGACACAGGTGTGTGGAGGACTTCTACTTACATACAATGCCAAGGTAAGCCAGTTGGTGCTTCAGGCTGAGCTGTGCAAAGGGTTTGGGATGGAGGCGGGTGACTTTTAGAGCAATCTAGGATTCACTACACTCGCCTGTGGGTTCAGGGACAGGCCAAGGGCTGCTCCCAAGTGACCCTTGTGAAGGCCCAAGCTTGCTCTCATTTTCTGTGGAAGTCTTCCATTGCTTGCTGTGGTGCGTGCATTGTTCTGGTGAAGGAAAAGCAAGATGAAATGATTCAAAAAAAGCTGGAGGATCCAGGCGTGGTGGCGCACGCCTTAAACCCAGCACTCGGGAGGCAGAGGTAGGAGGATCACCGTGAGTTCGAGGCCACCCTGAGTGACTCCAAAGTGAATTCCAAGTCAGCCTGGGCTAGAGTGAGACCCTACCTCAAAGCAAAACAAAAAAGCTGGAGGGCCCAACAGCAGACGCCAGCTTATAAAACCTCTGACCAGAGTGGAGTCCGACGCTGGTGCCCGTCAAGTCCACCAGGCAGGATGAATTGACCATGCTTCGGGGAGCAGGTGAGACTGCTTTCCCCATCGTGTTGATGAAGGTGCAGCCTTTGGTGATGTCTACAAGTGGTGCCTGTGAGGTACTGATGAGAGCCAGGCAGAACTGAAGACATTGGGAACTGGGTTGCAGCCCAGGGGTAGAGCGCTCACTTAGCCCTGGGCCCTATCCCCATCAGTACAGGGGGGGGGGGAGAAGAAGAAAGAAATAAGGAACAAGTGGGAGAGATGGTAAAAGGAAGGGAGGGAAGGAATTATCACAAAAGCTCACTTCATTAATAACAGCAGAGCCACAATGGCTGGCCTGACAGCATGTGCTAAACTTGAGCACATGCCAGTGCTGTGACCGTGTGCCCATGTTAGGAAGATGCCAGTGCTGTGACCGTATGCCCATGTTAGGAAGATGCCAGTGCTGTGACTGTGTGCCCATGTTAGGAACATGCCAGTGCTGTGACCGTGTGCCCATGTTAGGAACATGCCAGTGTTATGTAAGGAAGATGCCAGTGCTGTGACCATGTGCCCATGTTAGGAACATGCCAGTGCTGTGACCGTGTGCCCATGTAAGGAAGATGCCAGTGCTGTGACCGTGTGCCCATGCAAGGAAGATGCCAGTGCTGTGACCGTGTGCCATGCCAGTGAACATGCCAGTGCTGTGACCGTGTGCCCATGTTAGGAACATGCCAGTGCTGTGACCGTGTGCCCATGTTAGGAACATGCCAGTGCTGTGACCGTGTGCCCATGTTAGGAACATGCCAGTGCTGTGACCGTGTGCCCATGTTAGGAACATGCCAGTGCTGTGACCGTGTGCCCATGTAAGGAACATGGCAGTGCTGTGACCGTGTGCCCATGTAAGGAACATGGCAGTGCTGTGACCGTGTCCCATGTAAGGAACATGCCAGTGCTGCTGTGAACATGGCAGTGCTGTGCCCATGCCATGTAAGGAACATGGCAGTGCTGTGACCGTGTGCCCATGTAAGGAACATGGCAGTGCTGTGACCGTGTGCCATGTAAGGAACATGGCAGTGCTGTGACCGTGTGCCCATGTAAGGAACATGGCAGTGCTGTGACCGTGTGCCCATGTTAGGAACATGCCAGTGCTGTGACCGTGTGCCCATGTTAGGAACATGCCAGTGCTGTGACCGTGTGCCCATGTTAGGAACATGCCAGTGCTGTGACCGTGTGCCCATGTTAGGAACATGCCAGTGCTGTGACCGTGTGCCCATGTTAGGAACATGCCAGTGCTGTGACCCATGCCCATGTAAGGAACATGCCAGTGCTGTGACCGTGTGCCCATGTTAGGAACATGGCAGTGCTGTGACCGTGTGCCCATGTAAGGAACATGGCAGTGCTGTGACCGTGTGCCCATGTAAGGAACATGCCAGCGCTGTGACCGTGTGCCCATGTTAGGAACATACCAGTGCTGTGACCGTGTGCCCATGTTAGAAACATGCCAGTGCTGTGACCGTGTGCCCATGTAAGGAAGATGCCAGCACTGTGACCGTGTGCCCATGTTAGGAACATACCAGTGCTGTGACCGTGTGCCCATGTTAGGAACATGCCAGTGCTGTGACCGTGTGCCCATGTTAGGAACATGCCAGTGCTGTGACCGTGTGCCCATGTTAGGAACATACCAGTGCTGTGACCGTGTGCCCATGTTAGAAACATGCCAGTGCTGTGACCGTGTGCCCATGTTAGGAAGATGCCAGTGCTGTGACCGTGTGCCCATGTTAGGAACATACCAGTGCTGTGACCGTGTGCCCATGTTAGGAACATGCCAGTGCTGTGACCGTGTGCCCATGTTAGGAACATGCCAGTGCTGTGACCATGTAAGGAAGATGCCAGTGCTGTGACCGTGTGCCCATGTTAGGAACATGGCAGTGCTGTGACCGTGTGCCCATGTTAGACTGTGACCGTGTGCCCACGTTAGGAACATACCAGTGCTGTGACCGTGTGCCCATGTTAGAAACATGCCAGTGCTGTGACCGTGTGCCCATGTTAGGAACATGCCAGTGCTGTGACCGTGTGCCCATGTTAGGAACATGCCAGTGCTGTGACCGTGTGCCCATGTTAGGAACATACCAGTGCTGTGACCGTGTGCCCATGTTAGAAACATGCCAGTGCTGTGACCGTGTGCCCATGTTAGCCCATGTTAGGAACATGCCAGTGCTGTGACCGTGTGCCCATGTAAGGAACATGCCAGTGCTGTGACCGTGTGCCCATGTTAGGAACATGCCAGTGCTGTGACCGTGTGCCCATGTTAGGAACATGCCAGTGCTGTGACCGTGTGCCCATGTTAGAAACATGCCCAAACAAGCACGACCGTGGATGTGCACCACAGGACATGCGCAGGATTGTTCACAGTAGGACTTTCTCATTCCTAAAACTCGGAACTGCCCAAAGTGCAGTCATTGCTAGCCTGTTTCATCACCACCCCCCCCCCCCACCAGGTATATCATCTAACAAGGTGGGACAGCCCAGACACTTCCTGTTTGTAAATAAAGTTTTATTGGATCATTGCTGTGTTCATTCATTCTCCTGTTGTCCTGCAGCAAGATTTTTGTCATTGTTTTTTGAGATAGGGTCTCACTCTAGCCCAGGATGACCTGGAATTCACTATGTAATCTCAGGGTAGCCTCAAACTCAGGGCGATCCTCCTACCTCTGCCTCCCGAGTGCTGAGATTACAGGTGTGCACCACCACGCCCTGCTTGGGGCAGTTTTGAGCTATGAAGAACAGAACTTTTGTCATAGCAGAGGCAGTAAACCCACAGAGCCCAAAGGACTTTCTGTCTGGCATTTGCATAACAAATCTGCCCTCTCTGGCTATAAAGACACAAACATAAGAACCCTCCAACTTCCCCAGGAGCTATGCTGCATTTTCACCATCATAATAATGAGCGGGAGATGACTGTGCAAGTGCAAAGACAGGCAGAACAGACTCCATGCTGCTAGAAGGCAGGGCTATGACAGTAAGTGACCAGGACTCTGGGGACCTTGATTCCTGATCCAGCTGGCAGGATCTGAGGCTGAGCATCCAAGCACGTTCGTCAAGAGGCACCCTGATCACAGGAACGTGTTCCCCCACGTACTATGATCGTCGATATAAACTTTAAATAACTTTAAATAAACAAGAAAGGAAAGAGTGGGTGGCTCACTGGAGCCAAGTATCTTCTCAATGTATTTCCTGGACAGAAAGCTCAAATAACAGATTGTCAAGTGAGAAAACAGATAACTTTAACTTTTACACATGAGCACATATGTAGTCAGTTGCTCTACAAATGTTTATTGATCACTCGCCACGCGCCAGGTGCCAGGAAATCAGTAGTGAGTGAAATTGGCGTAGCTGCCACCCCTTAGATAATTCACACTCACATAGTGTGCCCACAGAGGTACACGCCTGTGTCCACCGCAGCCACCAACACAGACAGGTACACCCTCCTTGGACTTTGAGTCTTATTATCTTGGAAAGTCACCCAAGGCTCTTTCTGATCCTCTTAAAGCCCAGTGCGTTAGGATTCTTCAAGTTTGGCACCCACCATGAGTAACCACTGCATTTTTAAAAAATTATTTACTTATTTGATAGAGGGAGAGAGAGAGGCAGAGGCAGATAGAAAAAGAGAGAGAGGGAGAGAGAGAGAGATGGAGGAAATGGGCATGTCAGGGCCTCCTAGCCACTGCAAACAAACTCCAGATGCATGCACCAACTTGTGCATTTGACTTTACGTGGGTCCTGGGGAATCGAACCTGGATCCTTTTGGTTTGCTGACAAGGACCTTAACCACTGGGCAATCTCTTCAGTCCCAGCCTTTGCATTTTTTTTGAAATCTTTTCTAACTTTATTTTGACACTCAGGAAGTTAGTTCTCATCCACGTTGACAGTCTGTAGGTTTTTGAATGTGGTAACAGGGACATAGGTCAAGTGTAAAGCTGGTTGGGTGAATCTTCATCTGTTTCCTGGACAACTGTACATAGCTATGATATGGGACATTCCTTCTTCCCTTGACCCAGACAGCTTTGTTGAGCCTGATATCAATGCGCACATCCGGAGTCCCCATCTCCTTCACGGCAAACTTCCGGATCTCTTTGAGAGCCCAAAGGGTCCACTTCTTAAAGTCCACTCCGTGGATGCACTTGTGAATGTTGATGGTGGATTCTCGAGTCACCACCTCGTTGATGGCCGAATGGTCCTTCCTTCTCTCACTGCCCTTCTTTGTGGGCGTCATTCAGCCTGGTTCAAGTTGGACAAGAAGAATGTGACGGATTGTCCAACCTCTGCATTTTTAATGACTCCAGGGTCAAACGTGCATCTTTCTTCCCATCTTTCTTCGTTGCATATGAAACGGTGATTTGAATCACGTGTCCTCCATCAACTCATTGTGTTCTGAATGCTTGGTCCCCAGCTCATGGCAATTTGGGAGGTGGAGCCTTGCTGGAGGAGGTACATTCTTGGGGGCGGGCTTTGGGGTGTTATAGACCAGCTCCCCCTTGCCAGAGTTCAGTTCACTCTCTTGTTGATGTTTTCCACCTGCTGTGGCAGAGGCAATGTCCAGCCTCTGCTCATGCCATCTGTCCCCTGCCCTCGAGACTGTAAGCCAAAATAAACACTTTCCTCACCGCAGCTGCTTTATCCCAGCAGCAAGGAGGTGACCACGGCACACGGGTGTCTGTCCTCGAATTGTCTGACTCGCATTTGTCATGTACTCACAATCATACACGTGCTCCGACAAGTGCTTCTTCGAAGTCTGCCAATGGCAGTTTGCCCCAGCACGAAGCACCTGCCACACCCTGGGCCACACTCTCACTGCTGAAATGCAAACCAAACCTCATCCTCATCCCCCGCGCCTTCCATTTCAACCTCCCCTGAGGGTGAGACTCAATCAACCCACACTGCGGCCCAAGGTCACACAGCTCATTACACAGCTGAGACAGGACGCGACACAGAGATACTTGGCCCCAAATTGGCAATCTGACCTTTAAAACATAGGACCCGGCCCAGAAAGTCCTCTTGCCTCACCCCAGGAAAGGTCCCCAAGGTGCATTTGGCCAAGTGCCATTGTTGATCATCAAAGGAGGGGACACTTTAGAAAGCGCCAGTGATTGGTCACAACACGGACCGAAAGCACTATGGTTTATGGGCTGGGAGAGTTCAGAGATGAAGCGAGGTATCATCTCTGGTCACCAACGAATGCCACCGCCTTCCATCTTTGCACTCTGATTGTCTCAGAATTAAAGAGACAGAAGCCCAGGTAGAACGTGAAGAGGGAGGCTGCGTATCCCGTGGCATTAGTATGCTGAGCAGGTTCCTGTTCAGAGGATGTACAGATTGTGAGGCATGGAGATACATTCAAATTAACCCCAGAGCTATTCCTCTTCCGAACTCCCCACTCAGGGTCAACTCCACAGTGCTGAGCTCCTGGAAGAGTCCTGGCTGCCTTAGACACAGGGAAGGCTCCGCTCATGCTCAGTGCCCTGCACAGTGGAGCTCAGAGCTCCGAGCCACATCTCAGAACCCCCAGGACCCGGCTCCAGCCCAGTCCATTCAAGCGTGCAGTAACCACATGTTTACTGAGGACTTCCTGCAGCGGCTCAGACCCTGCTTTCAGAGTCTGAGACATGGCATGGCCATGGTAGAGCAGGCACAAGTCCCTGCCCTCCAGGCATCTGTATTCTGCTGTGAGAGGTCGGCAGCCATGGTACACTGTTAGGAAGCGGTGCTCATAGAAGATAGTTCCTGCGGCGGGAACTGAGACCTGCAGGGATTCTAGTGAGCCACTACGTCATTTCAAGGCTGGGATGCCCCTCACTTCTATCCACAGTGGAAGCCACGCGATGAGAGAGAAGATCAAAGTCCCTAAGCATTTATGGGGTTTTTTTTTTTTTTTGGTATGTACACGTGTGTATTCATGTATGTCACGGCAGGTGTGTGGAGGTCAGTGGGCAGCTTGCAGGTGTTATTCCGAGCCTTCCACCCCCTTTGAGGCAGGGTCTCTGCTTGTTCACCGCTCTGTTCACCAGGCCAGCTGGCTTGAGAGTTTCTGGAACATTCCTCTGTCTTTGCCCCCCTTCATGCTGAGTTCTGGGTACTGAACTCAAGTATCAGGCTTACCCAGTAAAAGCTCTATCCATTGAGCTATCTCCCCAGTCCCCACCAAGCACTGTGGAAGTCAGGCCCACTAGGGCTGCAGAGATGACCCAGTGGTTAAAGGTGCTTGCTTGCAAAACCTGCTGGCCCAGATTCAACTCCCCAGGACCCACATAAAGCCAGATGCAAAAAGTGACACAAGTGTCTAGAGTTCATTTGTAGTGGCAAGAGGCCCTGGTGCACCCATATTTATTCTCTCCTCTCTCTCCCCTTGCAAATAATCAATAAAAATATTTAAAGAAAGAGGACTGGAGAAATTGCTTAGTGGTTAGGGTGCTTGCCTGAAAAGTCAAAGGACCAGGGTTCGATTCCCCAGGACCCACGTAAGCCAGATATACAAGGTGACGCATGCGTCTGGAGTTTGTTTGAAGTTGCTGGAGGCCCTGGAATGCCCATTCTCTTATTATTTCTAACTTTATCTGCCTCTCTCTCTCTCTCAAATAAATAAATAAAAATAAAATATTAATAAAAAATTTTAATAATATTTAAAGAAAGAAAAAAAGATGGGGCTGGGGTTGGAGAGATGGCTTAGCGGTTAAGGCACTTGCCTGTGAAACCCAAGACCCAGGTTCCATTCCCCAGGTCCCACGTAAGCCAGATGCACAAGGTGGCACATGCATCTGGAGTTCATTCGCAGTAGCTAGAGGCCCTGGTGCACCCATTCTCTCCCTCCCTCTCTCTCTCTCTCTCTCTTTCTCTCACAAATAAATAAATAAAGTGTTGAGATAAAGAAAGTCAGGCCCACTGTGCTGGTGATGGACTGGAATTCATGGGGAGACACAAGGAGGGCATCCTGGTTTCCTGAGCCCTGAGCCAGAGATGATCAAAGCGTGCGACAATCAGCTCCATGCCCAGCTGGAAATGCCCATGAGCACCCATGTGGCATTGGCATTCAGAAACATGACAACTAGGTGTCTCTCATACATCCTTTGAACCACAATGCCTTCTCATTGGGCTCCTGGGGGCCCTGCAGAACATCTCCCATCTTGGGAGAATTTAAACTCAGTGTGCTCATGAACTTGGAGGGCTAGTCCTCTTCAGAAAGCTCCAAAGCCCACTCCTCTCCCAGACGCCTCCTCTTCCCTCTGCAGAGCACCTTGTGGGACGACGGAGGAAATGTGTGCTGGAGGCAGGGCTTGGGGGGTTGGGGTGGGGAGTGCTGCCTCTTCTTACGCATGAGCAACTGTCCTCGGAGTGTGTTGACCTGCCTTCTCCCTGGCCTCCTGAGGACCCCAAGCTCTCCTTAAGAGTCACAGGCCATTGCACGATAAACCTTTATCAATATGACCCCAATAAATGTTTCAGCTCTGCATATAAATTCCAGCCCCCAGCTGCCCAGCAGCGAGACCTGCTCAATACTCATCTCATAAAGACGTAATAATGCAATTAAAAGATGGACCCTGTCGCCCTCATAAAGCCCAGATCAATGTAGAGGGAGCTGAGGACAGCAACGAGTGGAATCTTCTTTCCCTACCTTATCTGAAGGAAGGGGGAGCAAGCTGCTGCTTGGGTCTGGGCGGGGGGGGGTTGGCTCCAGCATGGGGCTTCTGTAGCACCCCCTTCCTGGCAGCCTGGATGCCAAGGCATCTGCATTCCATCTCAAAGTCAGAGTCAAGGCCTCTGAGGCTTTCAAGAACTCCCTCTGGCTCTGTAGACCTCAGTTTTCTTTCTAGGAAAATGGGCCGGCAGGATGTTATTTGATGGAATGGACCCAGGGGTCCCAGGTCCAGAGGCTACAGACTCCACTGCCTCCAGTGGTGGGCAGATGTGTGCCTGCCAAAAGCAGAGGGTCCAGGCCAAGGAAACAGGCCAAGACTGGGACACAAGGCCATTCTTGCTCCCTGAATGGCGGAGTCCATTTAGCCTCCCTTCTGCCGCCTGTGAAGAAGTGGGGGGGACCAGCTTGGGGTTGCCAGGTGGGCTTTCTCAAGAGAAGCAAAATTTCTGGATTTGGATGTGAGATTTCAGAGTTTTCACAAGGAGTAAAACGTGATCACATCTGCTGGCCAGAGCCAGCCTACGGGCCTCCGGCTTTCACATTCCCACGAGGCCCACTCGAGGGTTAAACAGTCGTGCCTGCACTCATGCTTGCTGCTCCTGGAGCTGTGGGTGGTTTCCTTGCACACGTGCGTGCAAAAGGGTTATAGCCCGTGAACTCTGAGCAAGAGTGGCCAGCTCTGCTCTCTGCTCACTATGTGGCCTCCCGCAAGTTCCCCGGCCTCTCTGTTCTTCAGCAGTTTGAAAGTTAGTAAAAGACCCCTTCCCACAGAGCATTCGAAACAATGTTGGGAGACACACATGTCATCAGAGGTCAACTTCTGTCAGGGTTGGATGAACCCACAAGGATGCTCATGGTAAGGGTGTAGGTCTGGGATTATCCCAAGGTCCCAAAAGCATTGCTCTTAGAAAGAGGAAAACTAGGGCTGGAGAGATGGCTTAGTGGTTAAGGTGCTTGCTTGTAAAGCCAAAGGACTCAGGTTCAATTCCCCAGGACCCACGTAACCAGATGCACAAGATGTGCATGCATCTGGAGTCATTTGTAGTGGCTGAAGGTCCTAGCATGTCTATTCTCTCTATCTGCCTCTTTTTCCCCTCTCTCTCTCTCAAATAAATAAATATTAAAAAGAAAAGAAAAGAGAAAAAAGAGAAAAAGAAAAGAAAAGAGAAAAACTATCTTCACACCAGCAATTGGTCAGCCTCCTCCCTTCTACTCTTGGGTACCCGACTTGACACCCCCATAGCTAGCTACTATGGGGGTTTGCTTCATCCTTCTCCCACTGGTCCTCCACCTTCTCTTGACCCTCCCTGAGGAACTCTCTAATGACACACCTGGACGCATCCCAGAATGCTCCCAGAATGCAACCTGATGGGCCTCCCCTAAGAATGTCTCTCATCACCCACCTCCCCTGGGTTTTGCTACCTGCCTACTTTTCATCAACAGGCAGATCACCTCCCCTGGGAAGCCCTCCCTGATGTCCCACCAGGGCTCTGTGTCCTTTTTAGTTTCACCCTTGCCAGGTCCACAGGCTCAGTCACTGGTCACACACAAGTGTCACTGCTAGTGTCCACAGCCTGCAGCCTGGGAGGCCAGCCCTTTTCTCCTGAGCTCTACACGTCTCCTGTGAGGGATCCAGAGGACATGCTTTGGGATGGATGGATGGATGGATGGATGGATAGATTGAGGGAGGGATGGATGAATAAACAAATGAGTGAGGGAATGGTTGCTCCATGTGAAGCTTATTTCTACCATCATCATTAAGGGGGACCACGGTTATATAATTTGCCTCACAAACAGCCCATGGAAGTTAGGGGTCCTTTGAGCTCCAAGCCCTGACTTCACCCAGCATTCCCTGGGTCAGCAAGGTCTTCCAGTGACAAGTGACATCATCACCTTCTGAGATGGCAGCTCTGTTGCCAAGAAAGATCCATGTTTGCCTCCTCACTCCTTCCCCACTCCCTTGTGGTCACTGTGGAGGGGACAGGCCAGCTGGTTCCTGCCATCCAGCCCCAGTAGCAAGCCAAAAGCCTGAAGGAAGGGCAGAGGGATGCACCACTCCCACTGAGGACTCTTGCTATGGGCGGTGTTGGAGGCTGTGAGCATCTTGCACGTGTATATAGAAGTTGAGTGTGATGGCAGGTTGACCAGTTATCCCAGTGGCTGGACACTTGGACACACAGTGAAACAGAGTTGAGTGTGGTCTTAAGGAGAGAGCCCAACCACCAACAGCCACACAAAGGCATCCTATCCCAGCTGTGGAGAGAAGGGGAAGAGGGTGTCAGGTTGTCCTGGTCAGAGAGGTTGGGAAAGGCTCTCTGAAGAAGAGGTTAGGGTTGAGCAGTAATGACCACTGCCTAGGGGAAGAGGGCAGGGTGGGCCTCTCAGGAAGGCAGAGGAGCACATGCAAGGGTCCTGTGGTAGCTTTCATGAAACCCTGCAATCTGGTATCCAAGCTGATGAATCTCTTTTAAAAAGAAAATGGGGGGGGCTGGAGAGATGGCTTAGTGGTTAAGGCACATGCCTGCGAAGCCTAAGGACCCCAGTTCAATTCTCCAAGTCCCACATAAGTCAGATGTGCATGTGTCTGGAGTTCGTCTGCAGTGGCTAGAGGCCCTGGTGAGCCCATTCTCACTCACTCACTCTCTCTCTCTCCCCCATCTCTGTCTCTAATAAATAAATAAATATAAATACAATCTTAAAAATAATTTTTTTTAACAATGTGTGGTGGTGCATGCTTTTAATCCCAGAACTTGGGAGGCAAAGGTAGGAAGATCACTGTTAGTTCAAAGCCACCCTGAGATTACATAGTGAATTTCAGGTCAGCCTGGACTAGAGCAAGACCCTACCTTGGAAAAAAAAATGTTTTTTTAATTTTTGTTTTTATTTGTAAGCAGAAAGAGAGCGACGAGAGAGAAAGTGCGTGTCAGGGCCTCCAGCCACTGCAAATGAACTCCAGATGCATGTGCCACCTTATGCATCTGGCATTATATGGGCCGTAGGGAATCGAACCCCGATCGTTAGGCTTTGCAGGCAAGCGCCCTAAGCACTGAGTCATCTTTCCAGCCCAGACTAATGACTCTCAAACTGAGGTTTAAAGCCCATTTGCTATAAAAGGCAGGTGCCCTAGCGTCACTCCCAGACCTCACTAGAGGCAGGACGAGGAGCCTGCATTATAGGACAATGAACTACAGCTTAAAGCAGAGATGGTCTGTGCTGGACACCCCTGAGGCACCACCTGAAGTTGACCCGGAAGTGTGTCATCTAAATAGCAGTGACCATAGTGCCCAGGCATTGTG
Source organism: Orientallactaga sibirica (assembly GCA_036365145.1). Lineage (NCBI taxonomy): Eukaryota > Metazoa > Chordata > Mammalia > Rodentia > Dipodidae > Orientallactaga > Orientallactaga sibirica. The sequence goes on along the minus strand of JAEOAD010000026.1, from coordinate 3,608,756 downwards.
AAGCTTCTGCTAATTGCCTTGTACTCGCCCAATAATCCTGAGGGCAGAAGAGAAGCTCAGTGTGTGGCTGGCGGTTGGGGGGGGGCGGTGGAGGAGGAGTGCCTTGGGGTTTCCCAGCCTGGCTCTCAAGGATTCTAGAACAGTGAATGCTTCCAGAACAAGCCCAGGCTAGCCCAGTGGAGGCCAGGTGGCATGACACACATGCCCAAGACTACCCAACAGATGTTGGCGTTTGTCCCGGGAGCCAAGACCTGACGATTGGAAAACTCGACAGCAGGGTGGGTGCAAGCTCTGAAAGCTCTGACTGCGCATGCGTGTTGGCCCCAAGACGTGCCAGTGGAAGTCTCTCCTTGAAGGATTGAGCACAGCAGCCTCGGGACACATTCAGGCTCAGGCTACACCCGTGGGCACAGACATCTTCTTGCCACCACTCACAGATTCATTAAGAGTCTCCTGGAAGGCCGGGCGTGGTGGCACACACCTTTAATTCCAGCACTCAGGAGGCAGAGGTAGGAGGATTGCTGTGAGTTTGAGGCCAGCCTGGGACTACAGAGTGAGTTCCAGGTCAGCTTGGGCTAGAGTGAGAACTTACCTCGAAAAACCAAAATAAATAAAGGAAGAAAAAAAAAGAAAAGAATAAAGAGAAAAAGAAAAGAAGAAAAGAGGAATCTCCTGGAAGGAAGGAATTTCCACCTTGATGCACAGGCCAGCATCCTAGCTCACTGTCAACCAAGTAAGGCCAAGATAGCCACCCCCCACACTGCCCCCCCCCAGGGTCTCACTGCAGCTCAGGCTGACCTGGAATTCAGTATGTAATCTCAGTGGCCTTGAACTCACGCTGATCCTCCTACCTCTGCCTCCTAAGTGCTGGGATTAAAGGTGTGTGCCACCAAGCCTGGCTTAAAAGCTAGGCTTAAAAAAATTTTTTTTTAATTTAAAATTTTTATTTTATTTATTTATTAGAGAGAGAGAGAGAGTAGGCACACCAGGGTCTCTAGCCACTGCAAACGAACTCTGGATGCATGCCCCACCTTGTACATCTAGCTTACGTGGGACCTGGAAAATCGAACTTGGATCCTTAGGCTTCACAGGCAAGCACCTTAACCACTAAGCCATCTCTCCAGCCACTCCCCCTTTTTTTTTTTTTAGGAATCAGCTGAGTCATGCTGAGCTAGCCCTGCCCAGAAGAACCCAGCGGACTTGGAAACTCACATGCAATAACAAAAGTTCAGTTTGCAAAGCTCCTGGTCTTTGAGGCCGTTTGCTTCTGGGCAACCATGAATGACGCATCCTTTCTAACCCAGTGATTTTTGGGGAAAATCACTTTACCTCTCTGAACCTCAGTGCCACATTTTCAAAATGGCGGTGAGGATGCTAAAGCGACTTCCCAGAGTTCGGGGTGAGTGACACGGTGTCTGGCCTGTCTTGTGAGCTCAGTGCCTGTTGATTTCTTCAGCTCCAGGTGCCCTGCGGTACGTAGCCTTGGTCACCCAGGGACCAGAGAGGGTGTCATCTGCTCTCAGGCACTGTTTCAGAAAGACCTGTAATTAAATGGTGACTAATGTGTAGGAATGCCAGTCTGAATCCATAGTGCACAAGAACTCCCATTCAAGCCTTGGCCTGTGGGCCAGTCGGGCAGGGGCGGCCACCAGGGCAGGCGGCCCCAATGCAGGCTGGGTTCAGCAGTAGATTTTGCTCTGCTTTCCAGAGCTTGCGTGTTTACATACATCCCATAATTACCATCTGCACAGCCAGCGGCATTTGTTGCAAATGGGCCGTTTCCATCTGTTGAAGCAATTTCCTCAGAGGAATTTGCGTTGATCACTTTTTTATGCAAAGCTTTTGTATAGATCATTTTTCCCCCCCAATGGTTTTTAATAGGTCTAAATATTTGAGGGGCAGGGAGGGGCTGCACCGGAAGGAGACTGGGATGGGAGACAGGGGGTGGTGGGAGTGGAGATGGAGAAGTCCACCCGCATTCCTCATCAACACCACCCCCAACTCCACCCGGGTGCTGGACCCAGGCTGGACGGTGCCACCCCACATAGGGATTGTTTGCCGTTACTCTCTGCCAGCAGTGCCTGGCTAATGGAGAGGCCTCACGGGGAGGGTAAATGGGTGTGGTAATTGGCCGAGCAACTGGTGACTTCCACTCAGAGCTGCATACCTGAGAGGACCAGATGGACGATTTTGCATATTTTTGACAGCTGTAATGAACAGGGCAGCTCCGTATTGATTAAGTGTCTGGGAAATTAGTGTAACCCTCTGGAGCGCCATGATAGCCTGCCTCTGCTCAAATTCCCAGCAAAGTTTACCTAAGCAGAAGCCCCGGCAGTGGGAAAAGCAGAGAGGAGAGGGAACAGGTGAATGAGATGATAAATACTTTCTCGGGCCCTCACCCGACGGGAACAGAACAGAGGGCGGACTATGGGTTGGACAGTGAACCCCTGCAGGGTGGAATCTTCATGGACCCACTTCTATAGCCATCGTGCAAGGAACAGTCCCCGGGGGCGGGGGGGACTGTGCCTGGACGGAGCACTGGGCAGGAAATCTAGAGCTAAACCCTGGACTCCGGGAGGAAGCCCTGCACAATGAGCAGAACTTGACTTTTTCCATAAACATGAAAAGTGCACAGGTGCCTCTCCACCCTTCACAGTCTCATCCTCACACTGATTGTGCAGTGCTCAGTTCACGCCCCTAAACACACACACAATGGCTGGGCACGGGGAGGTGCTCTGTCTACTCCCCAGTCAACAGGCCAGGGAGGCTCTCGGTTGGGGCTGGGGGTCAGGGGGGGGCGGATTGTCATATGCAGAAGCTGAAAGGTCACAATGGACTCGGGGACCCTGAGTTTGAATTCGAACTCTGCCCTCATCAAGCACGTGATGTCACGGCGTGACACTGTGTGCTTAGTTGGGGTCCCTGTATCTGTCTCATCGTTCACAGCTGGGCAACAGAGAGTCCATCTCCTTAAAGAAAGCATGCTGCCGAATATAGTGAGGGGAACCTGGCACGCCGCAGGTGTTATTAAATGCCACTAAGAGCCACTGGGCCACAGAGGGTCATTTAAAGAATTGTTTGACAGGAGAGAGATGGAATCCGGTCCATGGCTTGGGAGTTGAACATGGTGCTGCCCCCGGGCACCTAATCTGGTGTCTAATCTCCTCCACGTGGCTTAATGAACAGTTCCTTTAATCCATAAGGACCCCAAACCTCCCCTCCATCTCTCGTGGAGATCATTGAGACAAGTGGCGCATATGAAGATAACATTGAAGGTCACCGTGATTAGATGGTGACGCAGGATGGCTCCATGTGTGCCACACATGCCACCAGATTCGCTCATTCATCTTATTGGCTCTTGAAGACGTTTGCGTTCAAGTTCATTGGATGGATGGATGGATGGATGGATGGATGGATGGATGGATAACTGGATGGGTGGGTAGATGGATGGATAGATGATTGTTGGGAGGGTGGGTAGATGGTTGGAAGAGCTGATGGATGGAAGAATGGGTGGATGAGTGGGTGGGTGGATGGATGGATGGATGGATGGATGCATGGATAGATGGATGAATAAGTGGGTGGGTATATTCGTAGATGAGTGGATGATAGAAGAAAAGACGGAACAAAGGAAGGAAAGAAGGAAGGGGGATGAAAAGACAAGAAGGGCAGAAGAAAAGAAAGAGTAGATGGAGGAGAAAAGGAAGAACAGATGGGTGAGTGGATGGATGAATGGGCCAAAGGGAACATGGGAATAAAAGGAAGTCATATGTAAAAGAAGGCAGAGAGGAGATAGTGAGGGCCAGAGGAAGACGCGCACTCAGAAGAAAGATCTGGAAAGGGCGTCATCATTTCTATTGTACGGTGAACAGTCATCAAGCAGGACTAAGTGAGCTCTCCGATGCATCGGAGAACATTACTGTACTTCATTTAGTTTTCCCTCCAATTAGGTAAAAAGCCTGTTCTATTAACAGCCACCCTTGCAGATCCAGGCAAAATTAACTCCTGGTGCCTCATCCTGGCAACAGGAAAATTGATTCCCTCCTAGCTCCCCCCGCCCCCCCCCACTGCCAATCCGTTTATTTCATTAGCAGTACATTTATTTGGTACATGCATTTTGCCACACTGCAGCAAAGAAATAGCCCTGTGAGGTGCAGGGCGTGGGGCAGCGCTTGGAATATTAACCAAATCGCTATTACCATCATGGCCGCACTTAAAGCTCATATGTAAATCAAATGTCAGGGGAGAATGTTGTAGCGAGGGCTGTCAGGAAACAATTTAGCAGTGGTTAAAGGCGCAGCTCATGGCTGGGTGAATCGTGAACTTTGCAAATGGAAGACCAAGCTGGCTTCCACTGTGGGAGCCAGAGAGTCCTGGAGGAGAGAGAGAGTGGGAGGCTGCAGAGGGCTGGCTACTGTGGTACTCTGCAAAAATTATAAACCAACAAACAGAAATACATTTGCTTTTACATATTCACCATCGCCAGCTGCTGCAGCGAGCTCCCCATTGAAGAATCCTCCCACCATGGACAAAAGTGGCCGTGCGGCTAAAGGTACTGTGTGTGGGGGGGGCTTTGATTCCCAGGTGGCCAGATGTTACTTCAGAGATTTGTTTTGGAGATTTATTTTATTTTTATTTTTTTAAAAATTTATTTGAGGGCTGGAGAGATGGCTTAGCGGTTAAGGCGCCTGCCTGCTAAGCCTAAGAACGCTGGTTCCAATCTCCAGCGGTTCCAATCTCCAGCGGTTCCAATCTCCAGGTCCCACGTTTAGCCAGATGCAAAGTGACGCAAGGGCGCAATGCCGCACTTGCCCACAGGGGGCGCAAACATCTGGATTCCGTTCACAGCAGCTGAGAGACTGCTGGCACTCCCATCTCTATCTGTCTCCCTCTCCCTCTCTCTCTATCTGTCTCTCTCTCTCTGTCTCTCTCCAAAAATAGATAAAAAATAATAAATTTTTTAAAAAATTATTTGAGAGAAGGAAACAGAGAGACAGATACACAGAAAGAGTGAATATGGATGTGCCAGGGCCTCCTGCCGCTGCAAACGAACTCCAGACACATGCGCCACTTTGTACATCTAGCTTTACATGGGTACTGGGGGAATTGAACCCCAGGCCAGCTGGTGTTGCAAGCAAACCACACCTTTAACCACTGAGCAACCTTTCCAGCCCCTGATTTTGATAGTCTAATACTGCATATCCCCCAGAATTCTATCCTTGGAAATTGTTCTTATGAGGTGATTGTGTGTATGTGAGTAGGGTTCTATGTCCTTGTCTGTGTGCACATATACACGAGTCACCTGTACACATGTGTGTATGTGCACATGTGGGTTTCATTGCATGAGTGTATACATGTGCATGCATGTTTGCACCTGGGTGCCCACATGTTTATGTGTGTGCCTGCATGCATGTGTGTGCATGTGTCATGAGCACATTTGTGTGTGGCTGTGGCTGTATGGGTGTGCACATGTGTGCAGGTACTCATATGTGTTTGTGAACTTGGTGTGCGTTTGCACGCACGTGTGTTTATATGTGCGCGTGTGCTGGTGTTGGGAGGGGTTTGGAAGGCTGAGCCACTGTTTCAGGGCCCCTCTCCCCAGCAGAGGAGGGCCAGCTCAGAAACCCAGACACACACAACTGTCCACAGGGACAGGGAGTGCTGGCCAGCTGTGTACATCTCACAGGTGTTTCTATGGTTACTAGACTCCACCTGTGGAACCCACGCCTTCCCTTGGCCCCACATCACACGCCTGCAGGAAGCCCTTCTGCACACTGGGACACCCCCCTCCACCTTCCCAATCTTCCCCGCCTGCCCCCTACAGGCAGCCGTACCTTGCATGTCCTGGAGGGAGCTTGCTTCAGAACTCAAATCTGCCCTCAACAGCAGATGTGAGACCTTGGGTGACTCCGTCCACCTCAGAGCCACAGTTTTCCCAGTTCTGTCTGAAATGCCCCTGTCACAGGGACATGGCCAGGAAGAAAAAAAAAACCTGCATATTGAGCTACTTTGTAGGCAGTAGGTGGTCAGACTATGCCAATCTCCTTTTGCTGTCTTCCTTTGACCCCTCATATCTCCCCTGAGGCTCATTTAAGGCAGATTCCTCCATACAAGGATGGCCAGGGCATAGGGAGCATTTTCCCAGGGTCCCCAATTCCCCTGGAGAAAGTCTACCCCACCCCACAGAAAACCATTAAGGATTTAATTTCTTATCATCTTCTGTTCGAGCTAGCCCGAGTGTTATGAATAATATCCTATTAGCAAGAGACATTCAAACAATCGCCCATTAACATGTTCTCAGGGGGCGCTGACAAAGCGTCCTCCAGAATGGGCGCTTATCTGTGGCCCACTCAGCAGGCTCTCCATCATCCCCTCCATGTGATCCCGGATGACTGTCGCAGATTCCCCTCATCGGGAGTGGGGTGGGCGCCGGGCCTGGAGGAGAACTGGGTGCCTCCCGGGGCTGCTGAGGGCTGCTCGATCTAGGCCGAGTCTTCATCCACTTCTTCTCATCCCACTGCCGGCTGAGCAACTTCAAGAAAGACCTTCAGGTCACAGCCAAAGAGGGATTATATAACAGCAAAATAAGGTCCATCAAACCACAATTGCAAAGCCCTCTGCCACCCTAAGCCAGACATGTACAAACCTGGAGAAGAGCCAGGTTGGGGGTGCATGGGGTGAGCTATCATCCCAGCCAATTGGGAGGCTGACGCAGAAGAAATGCAAGTTCAAGACCTGCCTAGGCTGAAGAGTGAATTCAAGGTCAGCCTGGGTAACTCCATGAGACTCTGTCTCAGAATAAAAAGAGGAAAAAGAGAGGGCTGGGGAGACAGCCCATCCTGGCGTGTGTGAGGCCCTGCGTTCATGAGCCAAACAGTTAAAGGAGCGACATCAGTTTTGAAGAGTTAGAAATTGTTGCTGTAGTGGTACAGGCATGTTATCCCAGCATTCGGGAGGCTGAGGCAGGAGGATCACAAGTTCAAGGTCTACTTGGGCTACATAGTAAGTTCCAGGCCCCTAAGATATGAGACCCTGTTTTAGAAACCAAATTAATAGCAATGATGATTATAACAATAAGAATTGTTAATAATAATAATGAGCTGTGGGGACAGGCATTTTAAATCCTGTTCCCCTGAAATAGATGCTCCCTGACGACCAGAGAGAGACACCCATATAGAGTCATCCTTCCACACAGGTTGGGGACTTGGGGAAACTGAGGCCTTTCCTGCACATGCCAAGGGTCCAGACCATCTGCTCGAGAAGTGCCTCTCTTCCTTTGCAGGAGCCATGCCACGTCTCCCCCTCCCCCCAGGCACACCACGCTCTCACGCATCCACATCCCACCAGCCGTGGCAAGGATGTCTGTCCAGCTTGCGGGACTGGAGCTGTCCTTCCTCAGCCTGTCCACGCGTGTATGTGCCACCTTGTTGGAGGAGAGACGGAATCGTCATCTTTCATGGAGTGCCCCTTTGGCGGAATGGGGACAGCTGACAGGAAAAGCTGCCACTGCATGCAAGGACTTCAGGGCTGACTTCTGGTCATGCTCACATCTGGGCCAAGGCATGACACTCTCGGCCCAGAGGCAAGTGGGGACACTGGGAGGAGAGAAGCGGGGAGGGGGGGTCGGGGGCGGAGAAAACGGCTCTTCTATCCTGATTGCCACCCCACACTGTGACAGGACAAAAAAACCTGTGAAGATGAAGGGAGATCCCGCCCTCCTGCTCCCAGCATACAATGTTCCATCCCACTTGTGAGTCCTTCCTGTTATCGCACCACCTTAGAGATGAGCAACTAAACAGGCTGTTGGTTACCCCTGCGGAGAAGCGAAGCCATCTAGAGTTTAGGTAGAAGCGATCCAGTTTGGTTACTTTTGAGCCCTTCCATTATGACACTCGGGGCTAGCTCTTGCTGAAGTGTTTTATTTCATTTAGCGGTTTCCTCTGGGTTTTTGTATTTTTTTAAGACTCTCATCATGCAGCCCAGCTTGGGCTCCAACTTGATATCCCCCTGCCTCCATCTCCCAGAGCTAGGATGGTATGTCTGCACTACCGTGCCGGCTTCGATCTGAACCCAAGCAGGTGGCTCCCATTTTACAAGGGATCTCTCTAAGGTCCCGCTGAGCAGAGTGACAACTTGGACCCAGGTGTCTGTCCCAACCCTGGCAGCACTTCCTTCCTCATCTCCCATAGGACCCTGGGTGGGAGATGCTGGGGACAGCTCTGCTCTCACTACTAGGGTCTGCTGGGAACCAGATCAAGGTTTCCTGGGCGGATAGGAGAGGCTTAGGGGCACTTCCCTGCTTAAGTGCTCCCCTTGCAGTCTCTGTGACCTTGGGTGGCTGCATTGCCTTAAATGCACAGTAATAGACTCTCCGTCACTGTTCAATGCCCAGGGGAATGGTTTAAGGCCCTCCGCTGGAGTGAATATTTTATGCAGGCCATAATTTCCTTTAAGACCTTCAAGGCGTCCCCCCCTCCCGCAGCCTCCCCCCTGCCCTCTCCCCTCTCCTCCGGGGAGCACAGACAGAAAGAAAAGCCACTTCTAATGAGGGGACAAGCGAGCCAGGCCAGGGCAGGCTTGGAAATGATAACAGCCTTGTTTATAGAGGGCCTGCTCGGGGGTCAGCCTAGTCTAGGAGTCTAGTCTAGGGTCCAAATCCTACAGGGCTCTTCCCCACCTCTGGACCAGAAGTGAATCCTACCCCACCACAGCACCACCCACAGTGTGGCTCATGTCTGTTCCTTGCTGTGCCCAGCACTCCCTTGCCCATCCCTTCTACCTCCCTCCCCGCCGCTGCCAGATTTACTGGGTCCCTCGTGTCCCTGGCATCCTTTCCTCCCTGATCCTACCACAGGGCCTTTGACCCTACTGATTCCCTGAAGAATTAGAGCAATCTATTTACCTTTGAACCGCTCACAGTCCGTGCCTTCCCACCAAATCACCACCTCCTAGGAAGGCCAGCTCAGCTTCCATTCTGGGCGACACCCCCTGTCCCTCTGCTGCAGCTGGCCCTGTCTGCACTTAATTTTTTTTTTTTTTAACATTTGTATTTTAAAATTTATTTTATTTATGCATTTGTGTGAGCGAGAAAGGCAGAGAGAGAGAAAGAGAGAGGGAGAGAGAATGGGTGTACCAGGGCCTCCAGCCACTACAAACGAACTCCAGACACATGCGTCACCGTGTGCATCTGGCTTTATGTGGGTACTAGGGAATCAAACCCAGGTCCTTAGGCTTTGCAGGCAGTGCTTTGATCACTGAATCATCTCTCCAGACCTTAAATATTTTTACTTATTTATTTGCAAGGAGAGAGAGAGAGAGAATAGATACATACAGAGAGAATGGGCACTCCAGGGCCTCCAGCCTCTGCAAACGAACTCCAGATGCATGCACCACCATGTGCATCTTGGCTTTAAATGGGTACTGATGAATGGAACCCGGGTCATTAGGCTTTGCAAGCAAATGCTGTAACTTCCAAGCCATCTCTCCAGCCCTCTGCACTGTCTTTTGTGTGTGTAAGACAACTGGACCCCTTCCTGTCTCCCCACCTAGAATCTGTGTTCCAGATGCATGGAAACCATGACTATCTTGTTCATAGACGCTGTCCCCTGCCGGGAGTCACAGACACTCCAAAATATGTGCTCAGTGACTGACTGACTGACTGATAGACAGACAGACGGATGGGTGAGGTGTGTAGGCGCAGGCAAGGAACAAAGTGCTGAGGTTCTGAACTAGGACGAGGCAACTCCACACACACTTCAGGCCCAAGTTTATAGGACACCAAAAAAGGGGGGGGGGTGGAGAGATGGCTTAGTGGTTAAGGCACTTGCCTATGAAGCCTAAGGACGCAGGTTCTATTCCCATAAACCCACAAGCCAGATACACATGGTAGTGCATGAGTCTGGAGTTCACTTGCAATGGCTAGAGGCCCTGACATGCCCATTCTCTCTCTTTCTCTCTAACAAATAAAAATAAAATACTTTAATTTTTTTTTTTTGAGGCAGGGTTTCTCTAGACCCAGCTGACCTGGAATCCACTATGTAGTCTCAGGGAACTCACAGCCTTGAACTCACAGTGATCCTCCTACCTCTGCCTCCCAAATACTGGAAGTGCCACCACATCCAGCTAATAAAAATAAAATACTTTTTTTAAAAAAATAAAAGGAGGTGGTTGGAGAGATGGCTTAGCGGTTAAGGCGCCTGCCTCCTGAGCCTAAGAACGCCAGTTCGATTCTCCAGGTCCCATGTTTAGCCAGACACAAAGTGACGCAAGGGCGCGCACACATCTGGAGTTCGTTCACAGTGGCTGAGAGGCTGCTGGCGCACCCATTATCTCTCTCTCTCTCCCTCTCTCTCTCTCTGACTCTCTCAAAAAAAAAAAATCCACCATAACAAAGTATAAATGTTTTAAGTAACTGGCCATCTTAGAGCTTAAGGCCTAAAGTGGTTATTGATTCTGTCTGATTCTGTCTGTTTTATTGTGGTGCTGGGGAGATGACACCTCAGGGGAGAGCATTTGCTGAACAAGCATAAGGACCTGGGTTCAATTCCTAGCACCCTCACACACAAAAAAATAGCTAGGCATGGACAGACACACCTTTAGCCCCAGCTCTATCAGGGGCAGAGACAGGAAATCGCTGCGGCTCACTGGTCAGCCAGATGGACTGACAACAGCGGCAGCTCTGGGTTAATGAAACTCCAACTCCAGGAAGACACCCATGTTCTCCTCCGGCCTGGGCATCTGCACAACACATGTGTGTACTAACGTTCACATGGTACACACTCAACATGCCACACCACATCTGCATGTATACATGCACACACCCTCACACGCACACCACGCCACCACATCCCGCCCATACCTGTGCACACCACATCATACCACACCCATACAGCACACACGTGTATGCACACACGCATCACACCGTACCCACACACACTTCATACACACAGCACAAACACACTACACACACAGCATGCACATACACATACCACACACATACATTCCACGTTACTTTACACACACTGTACCACATATACATACACAACCCACACACACTTTTTTCTTGGGGATCCGTTCACACTGATCTTCAGTTAATTTGAGAGAAGGAAACAGAGAGACAGATACACAGAAAGAGTGAATATGGATGTGCCAGGGCCTCCTGCTGCTGCAAACGAACTCCAGACACATGCGCCACTTTGTACATCTAGCTTTACATGGGTACTGGGGAATTGAACCCCAGGCCAGCTGGTGTTGCAAGCAAACCACACCTTTAACCACTGAGCAACCTTTCCAGCCCCTGATTTTGATAGTCTAATACTGCATATCCCCCAGAATTCTATCCTTGGAAATTGTTCTTATGAGGTGATTGTGTGTATGTGAGTAGGGTTCTATGTCCTTGTCTGTGTGCACATATACACGAGTCACCTGTACACATGTGTGTATGTGCACATGTGGGTTTCATTGCATGAGTGTATACATGGGCATGCATGTTTGCACCTGGGTGCCCACATGTTTATGTGTGTGCCTGCATGCATGTGTGTGCATGTGTCATGAGCACATTTGTGTGTGGCTGTGTCTGTATGGGTGTGCACATGTGTGCAGGTACTCATATGTGTTTGTGAACTTGGTGTGCGTTTGCACGCACGTGTGTTTATATGTGCGCGTATGCCAGTGTGGGGAGGGGTTTGGAAGGCTGAGCCACTGTTTCAGGGCCCCTCTCCCCAGCAGAGGAGGGCCAGCTCAGAAACCCAGACACACACAACTGTCCACAGGGACAGGGAGTGCTGGCCAGCTGTGTACATCTCACAGGTGTTTCTATGGTTACTAGACTCCACCTGTGGAGCCCACGCCTTCCCTTGGCCCCACATCACACGCCTGCAGGAAGCCCTTCTGCACACTGGGACACCCCCCTCCACCTTCCCAATCTTCCCCGCCTGCCCCCTACAGGCAGCCATACCTTGCATGTCCCGGAGGGAGCTTGCTTCAGAACTCAAATTTGCCCTCAACAGCAGATGTGAGACCTTGGGTGACTCCGTCCACCTCAGAGCTACAGTTTTCCCAGTTCTGTCTGAAATGCCCCTGTCACAGGGACATGGCCAGGAAGAAAAAAAAAAAAACCTGCATATTGAGCTACTTTGTAGGCAGTAGGTGGCCAGACTATGCCAATCTCCTTTTGCTGTCTTCCTTTGACCCCTCATATCTCCCCTGAGGCTCATTTAAGGCAGATTCCTCCATACAAGGATGGCCAGGGCATAGGGAGCATTTTCCCAGGGTCCCCAATTCCCCTGGAGAAAGTCTACCCCACCCCACAGAAAACCATTAAGGATTTAATTTCTTATCATCTTCTGTTCGAGCTAGCCCGAGTGTTATGAATAATATCCTATTAGCAAGAGACATTCAAACAATCGCCCATTAACATGTTCTCAGGGGGCGCTGACAAAGCGTCCTCCAGAATGGGCGCTTATCTGTGGCCCACTCAGCAGGCTCTCCATCATCCCCTCCATGTGATCCCGGATGACTGTCGCAGATTCCCTCATCGGGAGTGGGGTGGGCGCCGGGCCTGGAGGAGAACTGGGTGCCTCCCGGGGCTGCTGAGGGCTGCTCGATCTAGGCCGAGTCTTCATCCACTTCTTCTCATCCCACTGCCGGCTGAGCAACTTCAAGAAAGACCTTCAGGTCACAGCCAAAGAGGGATTATATAACAGCAAAATAAGGTCCATCAAACCACAATTGCAAAGCCCTCTGCCACCCTAAGCCAGACATGTACAAACCTGGAGAAGAGCCAGGTTGGGGGTGCATGGGGTGAGCTATCATCCCAGCCAATTGGGAGGCTGACGCAGAAGAAATGCAAGTTCAAGACCTGCCTAGGCTGAAGAGTGAATTCAAGGTCAGCCTGGGTAACTCCATGAGACTCTGTCTCAGAATAAAAAGAGGAAAAAGAGAGGGCTGGGGAGACAGCCCATCCTGGCGTGTGTGAGGCCCTGCATTCATGAGCCAAACGGTTAAAAGAAGGACATCAGTTTTGAAGAGTTAGAAATTGCTGCTGTAGTGGTACAGGTGTGTTATCCCAGCATTCAGGAGGCTGAGGCAGGAGGATCACAAGTTCAAGGTCTACTTGGGCTACATAGTAAGTTCCAGGCCCCTAAGATATGAGACCCTGTTTTAGAAACCAAATTAATAGCAATGATGATTATAACAATAAGAATTGTTAATAATAATAATGAGCTGTGGGGACAGGCATTTTAAATCCTGTTCCCCTGAAATAGATGCTCCCTGACGACCAGAGAGAGACACCCATATAGAGTCATCCTGCCACACAGGTTGGGGACTTGGGGAAACTGAGGCCTTTCCTGCACATGCCAAGGGTCCAGACCATCTGCTCGAGAAGTGCCTCTCTTCCTTTGCAGGAGCCATGCCACGTCCCCCTCCCCAGGCACACCACGCTCTCACGCATCCACATCCCACCAGCCGTGGCAAGGATGTCTGTCCAGCTTGCGGGACTGGAGCTGTCCTTCCTCAGCCTGTCCACGCGTGTATGTGCCACCTTGTTGGAGGAGAGACGGAATCGTCATCTTTCATGGAGTGCCCCTTTGGCGGAATGGGGACAGCTGACAGGAAAAGCTGCCACTGCATGCAAGGACTTCAGGGCTGACTTCTGGTCATGCTCACATCTGGGCCAAGGCATGACACTCTCGGCCCAGAGGCAAGTGGGGACACTGGGAGGAGAGAAGCGGGAGGGGGTCGGGGGGCGGAGAAAACGGCTCTTCTATCCTGATTGCCACCCCACACTGTGACAGGACAAAAAACCTGTGAAGATGAAGGGAGATCCCGCCCTCCTGCTCCCAGCATACAATGTTCCATCCCACTTGTGAGTCCTTCCTGTTATCGCACCACCTTAGAGATGAGCAACTAAACAGGCTGTTGGTTACCCCTGCGGAGAAGCGAAGCCATCTAGAGTTTAGGTAGAAGCGATCCAGTTTGGTTACTTTTGAGCCCTTCCATTATGACACTCAGGGGCTAGCTCTTGCTGAAGTGTTTTATTTCATTTAGCGGTTTCCTCTGGGTTTTGTATTTTTTAAGACTCTCATCATGCAGCCCAGCTTGGGCTCCAACTTGATATCCCCTGCCTCCATCTCCCAGAGCTAGGATGGTATGTCTGCACTACCGTGCCGGCTTCGATCTGAACCCAAGCAGGTGGCTCCCATTTTACAAGGGATCTCTCTAAGGTCCCGCTGAGCAGAGTGACAACTTGGACCCAGGTGTCTGTCCCAACCCTGGCAGCACTTCCTTCCTCATCTCCCATAGGACCCTGGGTGGGAGATGCTGGGGACAGCTCTGCTCTCACTACTAGGGTCTGCTGGGAACCAGATCAAGGTTTCCTGGGCGGATAGGAGGCTTAGGGCACTTCCCCTGCTTAAGTGCTCCCCTTGCAGTCTCTGTGACCTTGGGTGGCTGCATTGCCTTAAATGCACAGTAATAGACTCTCCGTCACTGTTCAATGCCCAGGGGAATGGTTTAAGGCCCTCCGCTGGAGTGAATATTTTATGCAGGCCATAATTTCCTTTAAGACCTTCAAGGCGTTCTCCCCCACCCCCGCAGCCTCCCCCCTGCCCTCTCCCCTCTCCTCCGGGGAGCACAGAAAGAAAAGCCACTTCTAATGAGGGGACAAGCAAGGGAGCCAGGCCAGGGCAGGCTTGGAAATGATAACAGCCTTGTTTATAGAGGGCCTGCTCGGGGGTCAGCCTAGTCTAGGAGTCTAGTCTAGGGTCCAAATCCTACAGGGCTCTTCTCCACCTCTGGACCAGAAGTGAATCCTACCCCACCACAGCACCACCCACAGTGTGGCTCATGTCTGTTCCTTGCTGTGCCCAGCACTCCCTTGCCCATCCCTTCTACCCCCCCTCCCCGCCGCTGCCAGATTTACTGGGTCCCTCGTGTCCCTGGCATCCTTTCCTCCCTGATCCTACCACAGGGCCTTTGACCCTACTGATTCCCTGAAGAATTAGAGCAATCTATTTACCTTTGAACCGCTCACAGTCCGTGCCTTCCCACCAAATCACCACCTCCTAGGAAGGCCAGCTCAGCTTCCATTCTGGGCAACACCCCCTGTCCCTCTGCTGCAGCTGGCCCTGTCTGCACTTAAAAAAAAGTTTTAATATTTGTATTTTAAAATTTATTTTATTTATGTATTTGTGTGAGAGAGAAAGGCAGAGAGAGAGAGGGGGTGGGGAGAGAATGGGTGTACCAGGGCCTCCAGCCACTACAAACGAACTCCAGACACATGCGTCACCGTGTGCATCTGGCTTTATGTGGGTACTAGGGAATCAAACCCAGGTCCTTAGGCTTTGCAGGCAGTGCCTTAATCACTGAACCATCTCTCCAAACCTTAAATATTTTTACTTATTTATTTGCAAGGAGAGAGAGAGAGAAGAGATACATACAGAGAGAATGGGCCCTCCAGGGCCTCCAGCCTCTGCAAACGAACTCCAGATGCATGCACCACCATGTGCATCTTGGCTTTAAGTGGGTACTGATGAATGGAACCCAGGTCATTAGGCTTTGCAAGCAAATGCTGTAACTTCCAAGCCATCTCTCCAGCCCTCTGCACTGTCTTTTGTGTGTGTAAGACAACTGGACCCCTTCCTGTCTCCCCACCTGGACTCTGTTCCAGATGCATGGAAACCATGACTATCTTGTTCATAGACGCTGTCCCCTGCCGGGAGTCACAGACACTCCAAAATATGTGCTCAGTGACTGACTGACTGACTAACTGATGGACAGAAAGACGGATGGGTGAGGTGAGTAGGCGCAGGCAAGGAACAAAGTGCTAAGGTTCTGAACTAGGACGAGGCAACTCCACACACACTTCAGGCCCAAAGTTTATAGGACACCAAAAAGGGGGGGGTGGAGAGATGGCTTAGTGGTTAAGGCACTTGCCTATGAAGCCTAAGGACACAGGTTCTATTCCCGTAAACCCACAAGCCAGATACACATGGTAGTGCATGAGTCTGGAGTTCACTTGCAATGGCTAGAGGCCCTGACATGCCCATTCTCTCTCTTTCTCTCTAACAAATAAAAGTAAAATACTTTAATTTTTTTTTTTTTTTTTGAGGCAGGGTTTCTCTAGACCCAGCTGACCTGGAATCCACTATGTAGTCTCAGGGAACTCACAGCCTTGAACTCACAGTGATCCTCCTACCTCTGCCTCCCAAATGCTGGAAGTGCCACCACATCCAGCTAATAAAAATAAAATACTTTTTTTAAAAAAATAAAAGGAGGTGGTTGGAGACACGGCTTAGTGGTTAAGGCGCCTGCCTCCTGAGCCTAAGAACACCAGTTCGATTCTCCAGGTCCCATGTTTAGCCAGACACAAAGTGACGCAAGGGCGCGCACACATCTGGAGTTCGTTCACAGTGGCTGAGAGGCTGCTGGCGCACCCATTATCTCTCTCTCTCTCCCTCTCTCTCTCTCTGACTCTCGCAAAAAAAAAAAAATCCACCATAACAAAGTATAAATGTTTTAAGTAACTGGCCATCTTAGAGCTTAAGGCCTAAAGTGGTTATTGATTCTGTCTGATTCTGTCTGTTTTATTATGGTGCTGGGGAGATGACACCTCAGGGGAGAGCATTTGCTGAACAAGCATAAGGACCTGGGTTCAATTCCTAGCACCCTCACACACAAAAAAATAGCTAGGCATGGACAGACACACCTTTAGCCCCAGCTCTATCAGGGGCAGAGACAGGAAATCGCTGCGGCTCACTGGTCAGCCAGATGGACTGACAACAGCGGCAGCTCTGGGTTAATGAAACTCCAACTCCAGGAAGACACCCATGTTCTCCTCCGGCCTGGGCATCTGCACAACACATGTGTGTACTAACGTTCACATGGTACACACTCAACATGCCACACCACATCTGCATGTATACATGCACACACCCTCACACGCACACCACGCCACCACATCCCGCCCATACCTGTGCACACCACATCATACCACACCCATACAGCACACACGTGTATGCACACACGCATCACACCGTACCCACACACACTTCATACACACAGCACAAACACACTACACACACAGCATGCACATACACATACCACACACATACATTCCACGTTACTTACACACACTGTACCACATATACATACACAACCCACACACACTTTTCTTGGGGATCCGTTCACACTGATCTTCAGTTAAAAACCATCACATTAGGGCTGGAGAGATGGCTTAGCGGTTAAGGCGCCTGCCTCCTAAGCCTAAGAATGCTGGTTCCAATCTCCAGCAGTTCCAATCTCCAGGTCCCACGTTTAGCCAGATGCAAAGTGATACAAGGACACTATGCTGCACTTGACCACAAGGGGGCACAAGCATCTGGATTTCATTCGCAGTAGCTGAGAGATTGCTGGCGCGCCCATCTCTATCTGTCTCCCTCTCCCTCTCTCTCTGTCTCTCTCAAAAAAAAAAAAAAATCACAGTAGCTAGGCATGGTGGCACATGCCTTTCATCCCAGTACTCCAGGGGCAGAGGTAAGAGAATTGCTTTGAGTTCGAGGCCAGCCTGAGACTACATAGTGAATTCCAGGTCAGCTTGGGCTAGAGTGAGACCCTACCTCGAAAGAAAAAAAAAAAAAAAAGCAATAAACAAAAAGAGAAAAACCCATCACATTACAGTATAATTTATCCTGGCCACTGAATTATTTTGTGTCGTTTATAGTTTGTTCCCAATGCTGCCTGGCTTCTGCCTACCTGGGCTCAGATAGCTCTGTGGCTTCTCTGAGGTCACCCTAGCTGAGCCTGGGAGAGGATAGGTGGCTGTCGAAGAGTGAATAGGACTGGGATCACGGCTTCCAACGCCCAGCTGAGGCATTTTCTGGAACCCCATTGTTGAGCATGTGGAATGTGATCAGACCTCCAAAGCCTGGCAGTGTGAACCAAGAAGACGGGTAAACTGTAGGGCCCCATCAGGGCACTTGAGACAGGCCCAGTGGCCAGTCCAAGAGGCGGTCTTCCTTCACGGTGGTCTGACCCCTCCCCTCGTCCCATCCTGTCTCTTCTCTGATGTCATGGTGCTACTTCTAGAAGCTTGGAGCGGTGGGAAGCAGCCATGTGCACAGGCAGGTGTTCTGAGAGACGAGGCCCTCTGGGGAAAGCTTTTGGAACCATCCCTGCCCAACTTCCTGTTCCACATTATTCTCATGAGAAGAAAAATAAAAATGCTGAGAAAACAACAAGGTCAGGGGCAAACTTAACCTTAGCTGCGTGACCTTGGAAAGTCACTCCGGGCCACAGCATTCATTGGCTGAAATGAATACCTAGGATGCTGTGAGAGGTCCCGGGGCCGTGAGGTCCTTTCTGCGCCTGCTCGACTGCTGTCCACGTGACGTGATGTAAGTGGGATGGTCTTGTGCTCGCTTTTCCCCAAGGGGCGTTTCCGTTCGCCTGTGGGGTTTAGATGAGGTGTAGGATGCTCACGTTCCAGCAGCCATCAGGAATCTTCATCTGCGACATGCTGACTGCATAAATGCTCCAGTGCCCCCTCCCCAAGTTACCTCATTGTCCACATCTGTCCGGTGGCATGCTGGTGATACGCGTGTCACAGCGGAGGGGCTTTAAGGGACGTGTGTGGTGGTGGGCTCCTGCCAAGAGCTCTGGAGGTGCCGGCCAACTTCAGCCCCGAGCTGAGTGATGCCTCCCACTGCTCCACAGCGCATGCTCCAAGATGCTCAGCAACAGGAGCAGCGAGGCGCCTTGCTCCATCTGCCCAGGATGCGCGTGTCCAATCTGGGACTCGAGTTCCACTTGAAATCGACATGGTCGTGATCAGAAATGGAGTGGTTACAAAGAGGGACGCAGAAAGGAGGTTTGTTTGCTCAGCACGCAGGGATGTTTACGATGAGAAAGCCCATGTGGACTATTCAGGAAAGAAGAGGAGAAGAGATGGGGGGGGGGAGAGAAGAAGGGAAAAACGGAATTAGCAGATATGGTGGGAAATGCCAGAGAAGAGATGCAGAAAAGTGAAGGTCTCCCAGCCCCGGGAGCCATGACAGAGTAAGCTCCATGTATTGGGGTCTCACCAGCCCAAGGTGGAGATGTCATCTCTGAACCTGGGGCTATAGGGTGTCAGGAACATATCTGTGTTTTTCTGCATATACATGGGCATGTGTTTGCCTCTCTGCATGCCTGTGTGAGTCCTTGAGCGGACGTGTGCACATTTGAGCCATGCCCACACTGTTCGTCCCTGTTGTGTGACTTTGGCCTGGCAAGACGGTCCACCCCAGATAGGCCACCAACAGACCAAAGAAATGATCCCACCATGACTTGCATGAGTGGCAGCTGGCTGCCTCACCAACAAGCCCCCACGGGTGACAACTCACGAACCTGTATTCCCTTGGGGATTCCCAAATAACTTGCAGGCAGCTCGCCGCCGCCGCCCCCCATCAACCCCAGGGGAGAGAGGTCTCCTGGCCCCAGCCATTGTGACTGCTTGCATGATCCTGGAGCAGTGCCTTGTGAATTTTGTGTCCTGCGCCTTGTAAGTTTCATTTCCTTTCTGAGTCTTACCAGCTGTCTTCCTCCCTCCAGAAGGAAATGCTACCATCTGGAGAAAATAGCTACACAGCAACAGTTTTTTTTTTTTCTGCATAGGGATGGTTTTCCTCAATGATTGCTTCTTAAGCGTCTGTCATACTGGGCTTACTGTGTGAGCATGTCCTCTGTGCATGCGTAAGTGAATGAATGTGACTTCATTTACATGTGTGTGTTCCTGTGTGCACTAGCATCTGGTGCGCTAACCCTTCAGTAGCCGAGAGCCAGGTAGAGACGGTAATAAACAAAGACCATGAGATAGGGGTTAGAGAGATGGCTCGGTAGTTAAGGTGCTTGTCTGCAAAGCCTAAGGACCCAGGTTCAATTCCCCAGTACCCACATAAAGCCAGATGCACAAGGTGGCACATGAGTCTGGAGTTTGTTTGCAGTGGCTAGAGGCTCTGGCACGCCTATTCTCTCTATACCTGCCTCTTTCTCCATTTCTCTCTCTCTCTCAATAAATAAAAACAAAAAATTTAAGACCATGAGGGCTGAAGAGATGGCTTAGTGCTTAAGGCGCTTGCCTGAAAAGCCAAATGACCCAGGTTCGACTCCCCAGGACCCACGTAAGCCAGATGCACAAGGGGGTGCACACATGTGGAATTTGTTTGCAGCAGCTGGAGACCCTGGCACACCAATTCTCTCTCTCTTTCTCTCTCTCTCAAATAAATAAATAAAAATAAAATACAAAAAAAAAAACCATGAAATAGAAATAGTTGTGAAAATGGCCAGCCAAGGACCTAATAGCCAATGGGTGCTAACAGTCACGTCCAGAGCAAAAAGGCATGCTGGCTGGATGTCCTGCCTCTTCTCTCCCTCAGCCTCCCTGAAATGTTCCAGTCATCAGCTCTGTCTCTACAGGGACCAGTGGACCCAGCACACCTGCCCTTGTCTGACCTCACTGAGCTTTCCAATGACAAAAGGTCACCATTCTTGAATTATCATTTAAAAAACAATCACTTTGGGGATGGAATCTTTGCACAATACAACACGTTCTCTGATGGTGTTGAGAATGAGGAAACCTTTCTCAGCTCTGCACAGGATTAGCTTAAGGGTTAAAACGCCAGGCCCTCAATGGTCACTAAAATGCCCCAAGCCAGGGGCCCTTTAGCATTGGCTTGGGACTTGCAAAGAATGACAAATGCAGACATGGTAGAAGGGTAGGTTAAGCAAGGGTTTGTTAGAAAACAGAGTGGAGGGCTGGCTAGCGGTCAAGGTGCTTGCCTGCAAAGCCTAAGGACCCAGGTTCGACTCCCCAGAATCCATGTAAGCCAGATGTACAAGGTGACACATGCACACAAGGTAGCGTGCATATCTGGAATTTTACTGCAGTGGCTACAGGCCCTGGCATGCCAATTCTCTCTATATCAATCTATCTATCTACTATCTATCTATCTATCCATCCATCCATCCATCCATCCATCCATCTAATGCCACTGCAAATGAAGTCCTAATGCGTATGCCCCCTTGTGCATCTGGCTTATGTGGGTCCTGGGGAATCGAACCTGGGTCCTTAGGCTTCACAGGCAAGTGTATTTTCTACTACGCATCTCTCCAGCCCTTGTTTCTGGTTTTAAGTGAACACAAAACAATTGCGCACACTTTGGGCACATTTCAGTTCATGGATACACTGTGTACCAATCAAATCAGACAAGCTCCATGTTGCCATGTCTTTACCTTGCTGTTTGGCAAATTCTCTTTTCTCTAGGATGCCTGTGAGAAGGAAGGGATGGAGAAACCATCCTAGGTGGGGACCACCCACAGTTTCCTCTTGGTGTGGGAATACGTGGGACTGGAACCCAAGCTCTCCTCTTTCCATAAAGCCCTCCCTGCATCCAGGCCTCTGTCAGCCCAGAAAGCCAAGCCTTTGAGCTCACCAAGCTGAAAAGGGACACACTAGATGACAAGGGAGCAGAGGATTGGCAGAGGCTGGCAGGGGGTGCCTGGCTGAGGACACAGCTTCCCTGGCAGGTGAGAAATGTGACCTCCCTCTGGGAAGCCAGCACTGGTAGAAATCAAAGAGAATTCTAGAAAGCCTGGGCCAGGAGCCCAACCCCATGTACAGTCCTGGGGCATCAGTGGAGTGGATTCTGGCTTCAGTCCCCGCTGGCCAAGACCCCTGGGTATTTAAGGGGCAGCCAGGAGGAGCTGAGGAGCCATCCTCTCTTCCACTGTGCCAGCTGCTAGCATGCCGGCCTCCTGCCCATGATGCCAGCCCAGAGGTGCCAAAGCACCAGGCATGCCAAAGCCAGCTGGCAGCTTTTGCTGAGAGCCAATGGCACGGCCGGCTGGCCCATCTGCTCCACGATGCCAGCTGTACCCTGTGGGAGGTGGGCCCGAGGCCCATCAGAGTGGCCGAGGTGCCAGCCATCAGGCGCTCAGGGCCAGCTGGCAAGACTGGCCAATAAACCCATCTGCCTGCCTGTGCCAGAGAAGCGTGCAGGGGAAACTGTGCTCAGGGACCTTAAGTTCCAACACGCTGGAGGCCCTACGTTCCCTCTTTCCACTCTCCCGCTCCCCTTGAGAACCAGAGCCAGCAGTCAAGGGCTTGATAAGGAGGTGGTACAGAGAAGCATGGGGCAGGGCTTGCACAGTGGGAGAACCCTGAACCCCATCTGTGACTACATAGCATATGGGGGGTTGTATGTCTATGGAAAAGCAAAGACCCAGATCGCCTTGTCTGAGCTCCAGCTCTGGCACATGGAACAGGCACTGAGGAGCTTAGGTGTGCATGAGATAAGATATGCCCAAGGCCTTAGGGATGGAGAATTCTCAGCACATGGGGACCTCTGTTGTTGCTGGTATGCTTAGAGACAGCCCATTAGTGTCTTGGAACCACAGCTGGATGTTGGGGAACCATACCCAGAGGGGCAGGCCTTACACAAGGTCACAGTCACCGCAAGAGTCATGTGGGGGGTGGTGGTGGAGGGGTGCTTACCCTCAAGCTGCTTTGGGTTGGGTGTTTTCTGCCAGCAATAGGAACCTGACTGCAACAAGGGTTTATTTCATGCTCACAGATTCCAGGGGACACGCCATCGACAGTGGACGAGGCTGGCTCATTTCCGTAGATCCAAGCAGAGACACACCACCAGTAGCCAGCAAGCACCCAACACAAACAGCCAGAGCTCTGATGGGCTCTCCACACACCTTAGGGCTGGTTTCCAAGATCCGCCCCCCCAGTGACACGGCCTCCCGTAGCAGGGATCTGCCTGCTGGGGGCTCAAGTTCCAAGCTCAATTTTGTTTCGTTTAAATATTTTATTTATTTATTTGAGAGTGAGAGAGAGAGAGAGAATGGGCACACCACGGCCTCTAGCCGCTGCAAATGAACTCCAGATGCATGCGCCACCTTCTGCATCTGGCTTACATGGGTCCTGGGGAATCGAACCTGAATCATTGGGCTTCGCAGACAAGTGTCTTAACCACTAAGCCATCTCTCCAGCCCCCTCCTCTCCAAGCTCAATTTTAATAAAACACCTGAGTCTATAGGGCCACACATTCAAACTGCCACATTCAAACTACTACCTTATTTGAAAATACAGTGTTTGCAACTGATGGAATGGCAACTGGAGCCTTGGTCCCCCAATTCCATATGACTGGGTTGTTCTAAGAGAGGTGACAAGGGGAGCTGGTGGTGCAGCAGGAATTTCCAAAACCTCAGGAAGGAGGAGAGGGGAGGGGGCTATTGTCCCTCTCAGCCTGAAGGAGCTGCCTACCCGGGTTCTTCCTTAATGGCCCCACCCAGGCTCTGAGCCACCCGCCTGTGGCACTCTGTTCCACAGTCCGGGCAGAGAGGGAATGGGGAAGAGTGATCACATCAGTGCCTTCAGAGCTGTCCCCATCCTGACACTGCAGAGCCCTGCAGAAACATGGACGGGAGAGAGAGAAAGAAAGAAAGAAAGAGAGAGCATTCTGTCAAGAGGTCATGGCAGGTGGCTCTGCTCAGACTAAAGGAACCCAGCGACCTGCCAAGACCCTACAGAGTTATGGTTTCAGATAGTCTCAGCCGCAGAGAGACCCAACTTAACTCAGTTGTCTAGAAGGCTCAGACCACTGTGGGGAGCCTAATGGGAGGGCACGGATGAGGGGACTCAGGGACCTGTGTCCCCAGCTGTGAGTTGGCTTGGCTCCTGGGATGGCTGCAGAGGTCCCGGAAGCACTCTCAGATCCAGCCACCCCCTGAGCAGACACAGCAGGCGTTGCCTCCTCGGCGTCCCCAGAAGTTCGCCGACACTGGCATGAGAAATGAAAGGAATGCTTAGATTGATCATTCAGAGCTCCCTTCTAAAGGCTGAAGGCAAGGCTGGGCACAGGGAAAGGTGGGGGGACTTGGGGCCTCCTGAGGGAGGAAGATGGGGTAGGAACGGATTGGCAGACACTCACAATGTGAGTAGATTGGCGATCACAAAGTTAGGACTCAAGGGGCTGGGGAGGTGTCTCAGAGGATCAAGCTCTCGCCCCACTAGCTCGAGGGCTGGAGTTCGGATCCCCAGCACCCACATCATTCAGGCACGGTGGCCACTTATCATCCCAACACTTGGGAAGTGGAGACAAGAGGTCCCCAGGGCAAGCTGGCTAGAGTCAATTTCTGGCCTCCACATGCATACACACACACCACATGTGCCAGTGAGAACAACAGTTGATGGAAAACTGTATCACATGGGTGACGGCCCTGGGGGTGCACATGGACACGTTGATCCCACTTGTGTGGGAAATGCATGTGTTACAGGGGAGGCCACAGACTGACACGTCCAGTGGGAATGGAGTGTGGGTGTTCCCTGGGCCAGACGGTGGGCCACTGGTGACCCGTATCTACGAGCAGTGAAGTGAGGCTCGGGCCTGGACTGCTCCAGGGTTGCTGAGCTGTGGAGGGGCCTCCGGAGTCTTCCTGGTGGACGCACACGTGAGGGCAGCGACCTGGGATGAGGTTCACGTACCGGGGATGGACGGTGCTAAACAGTTCAAGATTCCAGCAACATCCGGCAATCCTTCGCACGAGGGCAAGCAGCCGGCATATCTCATTCCAAAGCCCTTCATCCCCTCTCCCCCGTGCTTACAAAGTAGTCTCCACGCACTCTCTCAAGCCCTCGAAAAACCAAGACTGCTTTCCATCAGCGCCAAGAAGGCACTTGTCCTGGCTGTGTCACATGCAACAGTTCATGTGTGTGTGATGTTTTCTAGGTTCCGCCATGTTGCAGTATTAACGCTGGTGACTCGTTCTTTTTGACGACGCAGTTCCATTCCCCACTGAACATACTGGTCTGTTGTTGCAGTCAGCTTCACAATGCTGCCAGAAAACCCCCCCGAACCAAAAGCAGCCAATGGGAAGAAAAGGGTTTATTTTGGCTTACACACTCCAGGGGAAGCTCCATGATGGCACAGGAAAACATGGCACGAGCAGAGGGGGGACATGTGGACAATAGCAGCAAGACAGCTTGCCAGACACTGGCAAGGGGGAGCTGGCTATATATAACACCTATACACCCGCCCCCAACACTACACCGCCTCCAGGAGGCTCCAATTCCCAGATTGCCATCAGCTGAGGAATCAAGCATTCAGAACACATAGGTTTATGGGGGAACACCTGAATCAAACCACCACATCTGCTGACCCATCAATTTCACTTCTGGAAATATATCCCAAGCCAGTGATCATGAGTTGTGTAGAGAACAGTCACCCAGCTCAATGAGAGTGGAGAATCCCGTCATGGTTTCTCTTGCTGCTCTGTCCCAGTCTGTGACGTGATGGATTGTTTCATTTCATAACACTAGAAAAGATGATGGCACAGTGGCACATCTTTCTTTTGCTCTTCCTTTTCTTTTCTCATCCTGTAATTTTTTTTGGGGGGGGGGTTTCAAAGTAGGGTCTCACTGTAGTCCAGGATGACCTGGAATTCACTATGTAGTCTCAGGGTGGCCTCGAACTCACGGCGATCCTCCTACCTCTGCCTCCTGAGTACTGGTATTAAAGGCGTGCGCCACCCCGCCCGGCTCTCATGCTGTATTTTAAGACAAGGCCCCATGTATCCCAGCTGCAATGTAGCTGAGGGAGACCTTGGACATCTGATCCTCTTCCTCCCCCTCCTCAAGTGCTGGGATTATAGGTATGTGCCACTACACCAGGTCTATATGGCGCTGGGCATCATTCCCGGGACTTCATACATGCCAGGCAAGCTCTCTACCAGCCTGAGGCACGTCACCTGCACGTGCTGAGGCCTTTTAAAGCAGATGTGTCACTGTGATTCTATTACTGCAGAGAGTCTACAGTCTGCCAGGTAACTGTTCCAGGTGCTAAATATAGGCAGTGGTTGGAACAAGCCAATCCTGTTGATCTGGGGTAGCTCACTGGACTCCAGATTCCCAAGTCTGTTGGGGTAACGAGCTGCGGGGACCAGGAGACCATGGCCACAAGAAGGAACAGCTGACACACAGGTGTGTCAAGTGTCATGTAAGTACAGAGAGCTTTACCTCCTTATTTCTTCTTCTTTTCTTTCTTTTTCTCTTCCTTCCTTTTCATTTGCCAATAACACTCATATTTTCTTTCTTTTTTAAAAAATAATTTCTGTTTTTAAAGATTTGTTTATTTGTTAGACTCAGAGAGAGGGAGAGAGAAAGAGAGAGAGAGGAAGAGTGAGAATGGGTGCACCAGGGCCTCTAGCCACTGCAAATGAACTCCAGACACATGCACCACCATGTGCATCTGGCTTATGTGGGACCTGGAGAATTGAACCTGGGTCCTTAGGCTTCACAGGCACGTGCCTTAACCACTAAGCCATCTCTCCAGACCCACATTTTCCTTACTAAACACATATTGTTACTTTTCTCATCAAGAAGGAGAAAGCAAGGCTGGACAGATGGTTCAGTGGTTAAGGCACTTGCCTGCAGGAACTAAAGACCTGAATTTGATTCCTCACTACCCACGCAAAGCCATGTGCACAAAGTAGCACATATACCTGGAGTCCACTTGTAGCAGCTGGAAGCCCTGGAACACCCATTCTCTCTGTCTCTCTTCCATCTCTCTCTACCTGCAAATAAATAAATAAAATTATTTTTTTTTTTTGGAGAGACAGAGAGAGAGGGAAAGGGAGACAGATAGAGATGGGCGCGCCAACAGCCTCTCAGCTGCTGTGAACCAAATCCAGATGCGTGCGCCCCCTTGTGGTCAAGAGCAGCATTGCGCCCTTGCGTCACTTTGCATCTGGCTAAACATGGGACCTGGAGATTGGAACCAGCGTTCTTAGACTTAGGAGGCAGGCGCCTTAACCGCTAAGCCATCTCTCCAGTCCAATAAAATTATTTTTAAAGGACGGTTTTGAAAAAGAAGGAGATAACAGGTTGGGGAGATGGCTCAGTGATTGAAGGCACTTGCTTGCAAAGCCTGTTGGCCTGGCTTCAATTCCCAATTACTCACATAAAGCCTGATACACAAAATGGTGCATGTGTCTGGAGTTCCTTTATGGCAGTAAGAGGCCCTGGCATGCCCATACTTTCTCTCTCTCTCTCTCTCTCTCTCTCTCTCTCTCTCTCTCTCTCTCACACACACACACACACACACACACAAAATTAATAAAACCACTTAAAAGCTAAAAATAATAAGGAGAAAGTGTGATTGTAAGTCATGGGCTCTTAACATTCAAATAAATATTAAAGAAATGTGTTATATTTACACACAGAAATACTGAGCCCATTGTGGTGGTGTGGTTCAGGCGTCCCCCATAAACATAGGTGTTCTGAATGGTAGTCTCCAAAGCTGATGGCAATTAGAAGTTAAAGCCTCCTGGAGGCGGCTTATTTTTGGGGATGGGCTTAGGGATGTTATAGCCAGTGTCCCCTTGCCAGTGTTTGGCACACCCTCCTGTTGCTGTTATCTACCTGATATTGGCCAGGGGGTGATGTCCACCTTCTTCTCATGCCTTCATTTCCCCTGCCATCATGGAGCTCCTCCCTCAAGCCTATAAGACAAAATAAACCTCTTTTTTTTTTTTTTTTTTTTTTTTTCCCACAAGCTGCTCTTGGTTGGGTGATTTCTACCAGCAATGAGAACCTGATTGTAACACCCAGTCTGAATAGAAGTCTGGCTTTTCTGCACCGTGATGGGCACACACTGAGTGTTCAATAAATGTCCACTGTGTAAACAGATTACTTCTTTATTTGTGATTTTTCTGTACTTTTTACATTTCCCGCCACCACCACCACCCAAGCACGTGGTTCCTTTCTCTGAGAGACAAAAAACATCAGAGCGAGAATTTTTCTTACATTTTAGGCATGCACACCTACACTCTAGTGTGGAATCTTCAGGAAACAGGGTTGAGCTAAACACTGTCTGCCCGATGGTAAACCCTAGCCACGTCTGTCCCTCCCTCCCTCCCTCCCTGCTGGGCTCTGAAAGAATTCTGTCTACAAGACCGACATTGCAGGACGGCATCGGTGACAGAACGGCAGCCTTCCTGAAGAGTGACTTCAAAGCTGCTGAACAGAGCTGGAGCGATCTGGGAGGTCCTCCCCCTCACCCACTCTCTCTCCCATCCCCAGATGACAGACAGCCGCCTGCCCAGGAGACCAGTGGTGGAGAAGGTGAGTCCGCACTCACCCTTCACAGCAGGCTCTACCCTGAGAGATGAGTAAAGAACCAGGCTTGCAAACCTCTGCTTCTCTGGAACAAGTGTGCTGGGGGTTTTGGAGACCTGTGTTTCCCTTCACAAAGCCTGCTCCCCCTCCCCCTCCCCAGAGACAATCCAGCCCCTAAAAGGAAAGTTCTAGATGGTTGTGACCCTATCTTTTACCGTAAGTACCTGGACTCAGACTATGGACTTTCTGGAAAGAGGCCAGCCAGAGGGTGTACCTGAGCTTCTGGGTGATGAAACTAGTCCTGAGCCCCTCAGAGGCTAGACAGAAACTTCCACAAAGATCCTTTTTTTTTTTTTTTTTTTTTTTTTGGAGAGACAGAGAGGGAGAGGGAGACAGATAGAGATGGGCACGCCAGCAGTCTCTCAGCTGCTGTGAACAAACTCCAGATGCGTGTGCCCCCTTGTGGTCAAGTGAGGCATTGCACCCTTGTGTCATTTTGCATCTGGCTAAACGTGGGACCTGGAGATTGGAACCACTGGAGATTGGAACCAGCGTTCTTCAGCTTAGCAGGCAGGTGCCTTAACCGCTAAGCCATCTCTCCAGCCCCACAAAGATTCATAAAACAGAAGTTCATGAACCAGGCTACTAAGCCAGGACACCCAATGACAGTGCATGTCAGGAAAGTGCCACTTCCCCTCGGGAGAGCTCCCAGACATCCCTTGGGTGTCACAAGGGACCATCGTCTGGGGGAGGGGGCATGACAAGCTAAGGACATATATATTCCAGGGAGCAGGGGCATGAATGTGTGTGGCAATCTGAATGCAGGTTCCCATAGACACACAAAGGCCCTCTGTCTGGAGTCTATGGGGACTCTGTCTACTAAGCAGAGGGAGGGGGGATGTGCAGCAGATTTCGGGACTGCCATTTCTCCAAGTCGCCTGCTGACAGCTGTCTGCCAGTGACCTCGGTTCCCCAGATACCTGCTGGTCCCATGTCAGATCAGTCTCACCCCGAACCACCAAATGAGTGTCCCATGGTGCAGAGTGAGAAACTGAGGCTCCATGGAGGGAGAGGCTGGGATTGCCCCCAATCACAGAGTTGTTGCTGGAGCTGGACTGGTCTTCCATCCTGGGTCACTCTCCACGTGACCTTGAAGGAAGCCTGTGAGCACCGGTCTTGGCCCCCTTTGAGCCCCACCTCCCCTCCCCACCTCCCCTCTGCCACCTCCTAGCCACTCAGCTCCCAGGCCATGTATAAAACATTCTCAGCAACCACTTATTTCTCATGCATCTTCCATGAGGCTGGGCCCAAGTTAAAACACAGAAACATTAAAAATATCAAGAAGCACTTTTTTTTTGAAAGGCCATGTTTTATAAAATACCAAGAGACTCATTTCCACGTGTCCTTCTCCAGGGGCCAGCCGCTGGTCATTCCTGCTCCTCCCCTTTGCTGCAATGGCATCCGTTAACATCACCCTGTGCATTCTCAACTTCTGCCCCTCCATTTTCTTCTCTCCCTTCTTTCTGGACCTGTTATTTGCCTCTGGTCATTCCTGCTGTTCCCTTCTCTCTCTCTCTCTCTCTCTCCTTCCATATCTATTTTTTTTATTTGAAAGAGAGGAAGCTGCAGAGAGAATGGGCATGCCAGGGCCTCTCAGCCACTGTGAACGAAGTCCACAAGCGTGTGCCCCCTTGTGCACATGTGCGACATTGTGTGCTTGCGTCACTTTTGCATCTGGCTAAACGTGGGGCCTGGAGATTCGAACAAAAGTTCTCAGGGTTGGCAGGCAGGTGCCTTAACCGCTAAGCCATCTCTCCAGCCCTTCATATCTATTTGTATTCCACCTTGCTTAGTATCTGCCAGAATTTTCTCTACTCCCTCTCATGACCCAAACAGCTAAAAGTAAGAAGAAAAAAAAAAAAAAAAAAAAAACTACCGAACTGGTGAAGTATAATGCCATGGAAAGCCCAGATACAGTTGGCAGCCTGTGTCCACCTTGGAAATCAGCCAGTGCCCCAGCCTATGACCAGATACCGTGCTGTTTGGTACCTCTGAGGACCACCAGGAGCTGTTCCTCCACAGACACCATGAGGAGTGAGTCCCTATCAGTGTAGATGGGAGCCGGCCCCAGGGACCATCAACAGGAGAATGGCTAGCTGACGTTTGATGTCCTCATACCTTGGTGTCATACATTCACATACTCCATCATAATAAGAATGGATGACAGAGGGCTGGAGAGATGGCTTAGTGGTTAAGGCCTTTGCCTGCAAAGCCAAAGGACTCATGTTTGATTCCCCAGGACCCATGTAAGCCAGATGCACAGGGGGGTGCATGTGTCTGGAGTTCGTTTTTAGTGGCTGGAGGCCCTGGTGCGTCCATTCTCTGTCTCTGTCTCTCTCTCCCTCCTTATCTCTCTCTCTCATAAATAAAAATAAAGCTTTTTTTTTAATATGTAAGAATGGATGACAGAGCCAGGAGTGGTGGCACAGGCCTGTAATTTCAGCCACTCAAGAGGCTGAGGCAGGGGGACGGAGAGGTCAAGGCCAGGCTGGGCTACAAAGTGAGGGACCCTCCCCCACCTCAGAGAAAGAAAGAACTTCAGAATGTCTACTTGGGATGACCTGGGTTGATCTCTAAAACTTAATATTTTTGCAAAAGGAAAAAAAAGAGTATCTATAGTGCAGAACATGAATAAGCATGCCTCCTGCTTATGGCCGATGGAGCTTATTGGATGGGAGTTTGAGCTCCATTGAGAAGATAAAGAAAATCTGTTTCTGGCCCTCACGGTAGTCCCTGAGGCGCGTCCTTCCTCCTACCAGGGTGCTGCCACCATCACGCCCATCGGCAAAGGTTTCAACTTGGCAGCCGCCAGCTCCGATGGGCGTGGGCAGCTGTGTCTCCTATAGCAGCTGGCCTGCTTCGTACTGGACCTGGGGTGAGGTCCACCGACCCCACCAATGTACCCCTGACGTGATCTGCCCAACCTTGGCCCAAGGAGTCGCTGTCTCCATCAGCCTCTCTCTGCTGCTCTGTGACCTTCTCCCTGCCTCGTTCCTGGCTGCGATGACTCTGGACACTCCACACTGGCCCTGGCAAACCAGACATTAACAAAACAGCACAAAAAGCTGGGCCTAAGCTCCCCAGAAGATGGTGCCCAAGACAGGGACAGTTCTACCTACAGAGCCCACTTGACAGCCAGCTAGAGAGTGGGGGAAGGATTCCAGCCTGGAGATTCTGAAAGGACCTTTATTTATGTTTTTCTTTTTCAGTTGAGTCCTCCCAGGAGGGAAAGAAAACACAGGGCCCAGTTTCCCTGCCTCAACAGTGTGGGTGTGAGCCCACCACGCTGAAGCCTCGAAGGTCACCACAAACCCCACTTATTTTCATTGAGGGAAGTGTGGAGACCAGGGAACTCCAGTGCTATTAGTTAAATAATGGTGCTTAAAAATGCATAGAATTTAGCTGCCTCCCCCCCTTAAAAAATCTAGAATTTTCCTATTGAGTATACTTTTCCCCCTTGCCCATGAATATTAATGTTCCTCTCACAGAGATCTACTTGAAAAAAAAAAAAAACAAGAATGAATTAAGTACCTTACAGATTTTTCTAATTCCTCTTTTTTGGTGACATGCCGTCATTACATCAAATTACTGAGATGGGCTCGCTCTCTCTCTCTCTCCCTCTCTCTCTATTTTTTTTTCTTTTTGGGTGAAAATTATGGAATATAAAGTATATGTAAATGGAGCAAAGGAATAAAAAAAAAAAAAAACCCGTGAAGGAAGAATAGGAAAGGAGAGGCATTAGGTATTCTGCCGGCGTCCTCGTCAGCCAATTAATCAAGCTCTGGCTAGAAAAGGATGCAGGAGGGATGGGTTCGCCCTTCATGTTGATGGGGCCGGCGCGGGGCAAACGCTACGGCACCTGAGCTCACGGTTAGGCATGCAGAAAGGGATCATGGGAATATCTTGCCGTCTTTGTCTTTCTCGTGAAGGATGGGAAATGTCAAGCTGTTGTTTGGCTGGATGGAGGTGGGGGTAGGGTGGGGGAGAGTCGAGGAGAACTCATAGGCTGAAGAGGCAAGATTTTAACTCTTTGAGGACCCTCTGCCGTCCCCTTTCTCCC
The DNA here is from genome assembly GCA_036365145.1 of Orientallactaga sibirica. Classification (NCBI taxonomy): domain Eukaryota; kingdom Metazoa; phylum Chordata; class Mammalia; order Rodentia; family Dipodidae; genus Orientallactaga; species Orientallactaga sibirica. The sequence continues at coordinate 3,576,480 of JAEOAD010000026.1, read as the reverse complement.
CAGCCTCTCCCCCCCCACACACACAACCCGTTCCACTTTCATCTCCTCCCTCCCCTCCCCACCCACCCCAGCACATCTGTAGGGAACTCAGCAAACAGCAAGTGGGAAGGGACTGATGGGCGATGACATGTGGGCTGTGCAGACAGTGTGTGCATGTGTGTGCACATGCATGTCAGCGAGGGAAGACAAGAGGAAGTTTCCCTCTCCCCTACAAATGTGCTTTGTTCACTCTCAAAGTGTGTGTGTGTGTGTGTGTGTATGCGTGTGCGCGTGCGCGCACGTGTGTGTGTGTGTGCGCACATGCAATCCCCTTCTCTCGTCAGCCTCGTCATGTCCCTTCGGAGGGAAGCAGAGCCTGGATATCTGACGGTGATTGTCAGGAAGACATTGGTGGTGATGCAGGTGGTGGCAGGCATGGGTGCCCTGTGCAGAGCTCGAGCCCACCCATGATGCTGCCAAAGCCTGACATCCCGGGAGAGGGGGACATTGTGGCACTGCAGGGACCTTCAGGCCAGGGTTTGGCATGCACACCGGTGACAGTGATCAGAACCACAGGCACAGTCTTCCAGCCCCTGTCCCCGATGCCTTTCATCCCTAAGTCACCTCAGTCTTCTGAAACTCTGGCAAAGCTGCCGATGTCCCAAGAGAAGATGCTCCAGGCTCTCACACCCTGAGAGAGTGAGTGAAATGACTTTCGCAGCACCAAAGGTCCATGGGACCGAGGATGATGCTGAGGACAGAGATGGGAAGGACGGGACAGTGTCTCTGAGATATATTCAAAGACTCACCATCCTTAGGCCAGGGACAGAGGGCAGAGCACCCTAACCCTTGCTTTAGCAGACAAAGGCCACTCCAGCTCACCCCACAGGCCCACACGAGTCCTGGATGCTGGATCCACATCACTCTCACAGCATGGCCTGAGCCAGCAGCATCTCTCTAAGAGCCTGGTGCAGATGCATCAGAGAGAGAGAGAGGCAGACACAGAGAGAGAATGGGTTGCCAGGGCCTCCTACCACTGTAAAGGAACTCCACATGCATGTGCTATTTTGTGCATCTAGCTTTCCATGGGTACTGGGAAGTGAACCCTGTCCATCAGGCTTTGCAAGCAAGCGCCTTTAACTGCAGAGCCATCTCTCCAGCACACTCTTCTGAAACAAACCTCTGCCCCTCATTCAGTATCTGAAATCTAGGTGTGTCTGACCACCAAGGGAGCTTCTACTCCATGAAATATGGCAGCAAGTCCTATGGGGAAGGCGAGGGCTCAGGGTGGACTCTGTCCTCCTGTTCTGTGTGCATTCTCTCTTTTTAAAAATATTTTATTTAGCCAGGTGTGGTGGTGCACGCCTTTAATCCCAGCATTCGGGAGGCAAAGGTAGGAGGATCGCCATGAGTTCGAGGCCACCCTGGGATTACATAGTGAATTCCAGGTCAACCCTACCTTGAAAAACCGAAAAATGAAACCCCCCCAAATTTTTTATTTATGTATTTATTTGGGAGAGAGAAAGAGGCAAAGTAAGAGAGAATGAGCACCCCAGGGTCTGCAGCCACTGCAAAATAACTCCAGATGCATGCATCACCTTGTGCATTTGGCTTTACATGGGTCCTGGGGAGTCGAACAAGGATCCTTTGGCATTGAAGGCAAATGCCTTAACCGCTAAGCTATCTCTCCAGCCCTGTGTGCATTCTCTTAGTCTGTCCACACACCGTTGTCATGCTCACATGGTAGATCAGGCTACAGGCTGGAGAAGCAGGGAGGCTAGCCCAGGACAACAGGCACTGCAGGGGCATGACCCCCATGGGGCAGGAGCTCTGGTCCTCCCGCAGCCCATGGACTCTTGAAGTGACTTTGAGCATACAGGGCTACAGTCACCTGCAAGGCTTGTGGGAACAGATCCCCAGCCCCCACTTGAAGTTCACCCGTCTTAAATGCCGCTCAAAATCTGCATTTCTTTTTCTGGTTTGTTGAGGTAGGGTCTTGCTCTAGTCCAGGCTGACCTGGAATTCACTATGTAGTCTCAGGGTGGCCTCAAACTCATGGCGATCCTCCTACCTCTGCATCCCGAGTGCTGGGATTTAAGGGTGTGCCACCACGCCTGGCTCAACATCTGCATTTCTAACAAGTACACAGACAGCCATGCTGATGATGCAAGCTGGGTCCACTGGATCTTCTCACGGTACTCTTCCACTTTTGAGAGACAAAACCAATCAGTGGCCAGGCCTGATGGCACAGGACTGTCATCACAGCTACTCTGAAGCCTGAGCCAGGGGGATGGTAACTAAGTCCAAGGCCAGCCTGGGAAACTTACTGAGAACTTGTCTCAAAAGGAAATTCAAGGGGCCAAGGAGACTGGGAAAAATGGCCAGTGTTTGCTGCACAAATGTGAAGACCTGGGTTCGGATCTCCAGCCCCCATGGAAAAGCCACGTGTGGGGCTGGAGAGATGGCTTAGTAGTTAAGGTGCTTGCCTGAGAAGCCCAAGGATCCGTGTTCAATCTCTCTGCAGATCCCACATAAGCCAGATGCACAAAGGTGAGGCAAGCACAAGGTCACACATGCCCACTAGGTGGCACAAGCATCTGGAGTTCAACTGTAGTGGCTGAGGCCCTGGCGCACCAATTCTCTCTCTTTCTCTCTGTGTCTTGCTCTCTCTTAAAGAAAAAAAGCCAGGTATGGTGGTGTATATCTGTGCTCACAGTGCCAGGGACATAAAGACAGGAGGATCCCTAGGGCTTGAATCAGTGAGCTCTAGGTTCAGTGAGAAACTACCTGAAAGTACAAGGTGGAGAGGACTGGAGAGATGGCTTAGCGGCTAAGGTGCCTGCCTGTGAAGCCTAAGAATGCTTGTTCAAATCTCCAGGTCCCACATATAGCCAGACGCAAAAGTGACACAAGCATGCAATGTCGTACATGAACACAAGGGGGCACATGTGTCTGGAGTTCATTCACAGTGGCTGAAAAGGCTCTAGTGAGCCCATTCTCTCTCTGCCTCTTCCTCTCTCTCTTTCTCTGTCTCTCTCAAATAAAAAAAAAAACACAAGGTGGAAAGCAACTCAGAAAGATACCTAATATTGACCTCTGTTCATTACATGCACAGGTGTACACCCACACACACTCTTCTGTCACATGCATATGAATATGCACACACACACACACACACACACACACACCATACACACATAAATAATTAAAATTAAAATTAAAAATGAGGGTTGGAGAGATGGCTTAGCAGTTAAGGCACTTGCCTGCAAAGCCCAAGGACCCAGGTTTGATTCCCCAGTACCTATGTAAGCAGGTGCACAAGGTGGTGCATGCATCTGGAGTTTGTTTGCAGTGGCTAGAGGCCCTGGCATGTCTATTCTCAATCTCTCTCTCTCTCTCCTTCTCTCTCTTTCTAATTAATTAATTAAAAAGGGAATATAGCTGAGAGGTAAAAGCTTGCCTAGCATGCATGAAGCCCTGATACCTGCTCCCCACCCAGTGCACACACACCTGAAAGGAGAGAGAGGTTCCCTTGGGAGACCCCAGACTGCCAAAACATGTGCCAACAACACAGGAAGGCGAGCAGGTGCACAGGGAAGTTGCTGTTGTCATGACAATCCTGACTCGGTGACCTCAATGTTCCCCCCACCCTCCTCACCTGGGCTCCCTGAAGGTCACTGCCTCAGTGTCCCTGTGATGGTTCCGTCCTTGTCTACCTGGAACCACTCGTGGGATCTCTATGCTCCTTCATCCCATCACCAATGAACACGCAAGACACCCAGCCCTGCCAATCCCAGCCAGGCTCCACACAGGACACGGGACACCCCCCCCCACAGCAGCTCCGAGCGGAAGGGCTCCCAAGCAGGATCCACACCCAGACCACATGCTTATAGTTGAATGTGACTTGCTTATGGGTAAATGCTTTGGGGGAAAATTGTATTTGTTATGGACTTAAAAAATCAATTTTAAGACGTAAAATTGGAAATACAACCTTTAAAGTCCCCAAGAAGTACTCACACATGGGTTTGGCCAGAGTCCTTTTAGAAATGTCCCTTTAATTCTCTCTCCTTCTTCCTCCCCATCTCTCTTCTCTCCCTTCCCACCCCTCTATGTCCCTCCCTCCTCTCTCTCTCTCTCTCTCTCTCTCTCTTCCCCTCTCCTTTACCTTCCATTTCTCTCCTTTTCCCTCCCTCCCTCCTTCTCCCCTCTCCCCGCCACTCGATGCCACACTGATCTAGAACCAAGCACATCAAACACACCGCTCCACTGGAGACAGGGTTGACATCCCTAGGCAGGATCAAGGAAGGGCCAATGGGGAATGGATGCCCAGATGCAGACGTATCAGCTCCCTGACAGTCTACATCCCTGCAGTGCATGCCCAACAGTGAGTTACTGGTGGGACCAGCAACCAGTGAGCTGGGGCTGGTGGATGGGGGCTGGAGTGGGGGAGAGGCACAGCAGCCCCCAGCCCCCAGCCCGGAGTGTAGATTTCACCCTTCAAGGAATGAGGAGAGTCATGGAAAAACCTAGGCAGAATGAAGACTGGATCATGGTTTTTACTTGTTTTATTATTTATTTATTTATTTAGATTTTGTATTTATTTATTTATTTATTTATTTATTTATTTATTTATTTATTTGAGACAGAGAGAGGGAGAGAGAGAGAGAGTGAGAATGGGCATGCCAGGGCTTCCAGAAATTGCAAATGAATTCCAGGTGCGTGTGCCCCCTTATGCATCTGGCTAACGTTGGTCCTGAGGAATTGAACAAGGGTCCTTTAGGCTTCACAGGCATGCACCTTAACCTCAAAGCCATCTCTCTAGCCCTTATTTATTTATTTGAGAAAGAGTAATAGGCAGACAGACAGAGAGAGAGAGAGAGAGAGAGAGTGGTGCACCAGGGCCTTTAGCCACTGCAGACAAACTCCAGACGCGTGTGCCACCTAGTGCATCTCTCTTAGGTGGGGTCCTGGGGAATCGAATCTGAGTCCTTTGGCTTTGCAGGCAAGCGCTTTAACCGCTAAGCCATTTCTCTAGCCCAAGGTTATAGTTTTCAAAAGTATCTTTCCCTAGAGTTTTGTAGTTTTCCTAGAGACCACGTCCACGCCATGTTGCATTTTGGAAGGCGTTCATCTAAATGGTAATGTGCCCTTCACTTCACATTCGGGTGGGGTCCTGCTTGTGTCTGTGTCAGGGAGAAGTCTCCAAGGGCTTGCGACGGGTCACACGAAGGAGAGGAGTCTGAAGCAGCGAGGCCGGTTTCTGCAGGGGCACCAGAGCCAAGGAATTTGAGGAATGACAAGATGCCGAGGAAGGAGCGTGTTGGATGTGGGGCTCTTCTGGGTGAGGGGAAAGAACCCCACTTCTGAGGTTTCCTCTCCACAGCCTGCAAGGAGACACCCCAGCAGGTTCACCCGTGTGGTCTCCACTCCAGTCTGGACCTGGGAAGCAGATTTGAAATCCACACTTAGCAAAATGTTCCAACAGCCACACTTCCCAAATCTTTTTTTTAATATTATTTTTATTTGTTTATTTGAGAGAGAGAGAGAAAGGGAGGGGGGAGAGAGTAAATGGGCGTGCCAGAGCCCCCAGCCACTGAAAATGACCTTTAACACATGGGCCACTTTGTGCATCTGGCTTACATGGGTCCTGGGGAATCAAACCAAGGTCCTTTGGCTTTGCAGGTAAATGCCTTAACCTCTAAGCCATCTCTCCAGCCCCAAAAGTAATATATTTTTATTTATTTGCAAGCTGAGAAAGAGAGAGAGAGAGAGCATGAACACACCAGGGTCTCCTGCCATTGCAAATGAACCCCCACACACACACACATGGGAGCCACTTTGTGTATCTGCCTTTATGGGGTGTTGGGGAACCCATCTCAGGCCTTCAGGCTTTGCAAGCAAATGCCTTGAACCTCAGAGCCATCTCCTCAGTCCTCCGCAAATCTTTACCAAGGGGTGCCTTTGCTGCGGTCCCTGTGGCTGGTGGCTCTTGTAACTCCCGCAAACATCCTGGAACTTTGACCTTTTGCTTTCAACCCTCAGGCTCTTTCAGATGTAGAGCCATGTTCTAGAACCTTCCCGCATCAATCGAAATGTTGTGGGCCCATGCTGTCCCACGTGCGAGGTACTTTGTATGTAGAGCAATCACATACCTGTCAGGTGGGACTGAGGCTTATTACGTCATAACTGATGTTGTACTGAAACAGACTTGGAATCTGCCATCTGGGGCAGCACGAACCTTGATGGGGTGGTTCCTAACAGATGCAATTTTACTTATCATCATTTCCCCATGACGATGGAAGGAGACGGGGAGGAAGGATGGATAAATGGATGGCTATGGAGAGAAGGAAAGAGAGAGGTGGGAAGGAGGGAGGAAGAGCGGCTACATGGAAGCAGGCATGGGTAGATGCATGAATACTCACTCGTGCAGATGGAAATGAAGCACTTTAGGGATGACGGGGCTCTGAAGTAAAGAACTTCCTCCTTGACTGAATGTGGGGAATGCCCTTGGGCCTGGAGGGGAAATCAAGGTCATTACACTTTGCTACAGGTCAGAAACATTAATTAGAAGGGTCTGGGTTTTTCTTATCCCTGCCCCTTAGGGAGACCTTCCAATTCTCTTCTGAGAAGGCCCTCCCAGAGAATTAAGATTTCTTGGAAGATTACCCTTTTCTAGAAATTCTAACCCCAGACACCCAAGGTCAGGACTAACGGCCTAAACCAGCCACCCACCCATGGGGCTCACATAAAACTTAGTCTTGGGCTGGGAGAGACAGCTTGAGTCTTGGGCTGGGAGTGCATCCCTCCAGATCCCAGCAGGCATGTTACATGCACGCAAAGTGGCACATGTGTTTGGAGTTTCATTACAGTAGCTGGAGGCCCTGGCACACCAATTCTTTCTCTCTCTTTCTCCCTCCCCTCTCAAAAAAATGCCAATCAGTTGAGCCTGTCTCAAAAAAAAAAAAATTGACCCATTTGCAAGAGCTCCCCTCCAGATCCCCCTTCTTAAAGCTGTCTCCCTAAAGCTCTAGCTATAATAAAATCTTTCTGGGGGCTGGAGAGGTGGCTTAAGTTAAGTGATGCAGGCATGCAAGGTGCCCGCTTGATTCTCCAGGTCCCACATTTAGCCAGATGCAAAAGTGAGCACATGTGTTTGGAGTTTCATTATTCAGCAGCTGGAGGCCACTGGCACACCCATTCTTTCTCTCTCTTTCTCCCTCCCCCTCTCAAAAAATTCATGAGACAAGAATGCCAATCATGTTGACACTGTGCAGAAGCTCAAAAAAAAGAAGACTTGAATCAAAGTCCCACACAACCGGTTAACGTTCTCAGACCCCAAAGCATTTCACCTCTCTCTTATCTCAGGCAAGATCTCTGTGTTCAGCTTCTTTCCAGAGCAATTGCCTCTCGGAGCCCCCATTTTAACCAGCAAATGGATCTTAACCCTGGATGTCTCCCACAACAATTTGATAAGTGAAGGCTAAAATAAAATCTGGGGCTGGAAGAGCCGGGCGTGGCACACACAATCCCAGCACTAAGAGGTAGGAAGATCTTGCCTGCAGAGACAATAGTGATCCCAAGTCAGCCTGACTCCCCTCAAAACACACGGACCCACACACACACACAGATGCACACACACGCAGGGCTGGAGAGATGGCTTAGCGGTTAAGGAGTTGCTGGAGTTCATTTGCAGTGGCTGGCACAAGGCTCTGGCATCTGGAGTTCACCCATTCTCCCTGGCTCTCTCTCTCCACCTCTCCACCTGCCTATTTGTGTATCTCTCCCTCTCAAATAAATAAATAAAAATAAAATATTTTTTTAAAAACCAAGAAATTAAGAAGCCACGTGGTAAGTGTATTCTGGGAGCAACTTGAAAACTGTCCAGAGAAGAGAAGAGGTTATTGGAAATCAACGCGGTGAGTCTGGGGCTGGACAGATCGCTCAGCAATTATGTACTTGAACAAACCCTTATAGCCTGGGCTTGATTGCCCAGTACCTACGTAAAGCCAGATGCACAAAGTAGCCCCTGCATCTGGAGTTAGTATGCAGTGACAAAAGGTCCTGGTGTCCCCATTTTCCTCTCTTTTCTGGCTTCTCTCTTTCTGTCAAATATATATATATATATATTTTTTTTTTTTTTTTTCCGGGGGGTCCCAAGGGGAGTCAGATGCAGGGACAGTGGAGACTTGGGAGAACAGCAGACCTGGTTTTGAGCCTGGTACTTCTGCATTGTAACCCCATGACTCTAGGCTGCATCACCACTCTGTCCTATTCCCCATCTGCGCTGACATCTGGGGAGGCTTCGGTAGTTCAGAGACTTCTGCCAAGCTAACTGGCCCAGCTTGGAGCCAGAAAAGCATTTGTCAGTGTGGGCAGTCCCTCAACCTCCTCCTGCCAGGACCAAAGCTGGATGGGAGCTAGAACAGCTCAGCCAGGGTTCAGATTTCCCATATTTCAAGGGTCCTCATAATTACAGCAAGGACGCCTGGCATGAGGTGAGCCCCACCCACGTGCCTGGCACTAAATTCCTCGTATGCATTCATTATCTTAGTCCATACCTTGGTCCTGGGCAGTAGACCCTACTGTACTTCCACTTCACAGAGAAGAAAATCAAAACCCCGGGCTGCAGAGACAGCTTAGAGGTTAAGGTGCTTGCCTGCAAAGCCTAAGGACCCAGGTTCAATTCCCCCATACTCACATAAGCCAGAAGCACAAGGTGGAGCATGTGTCTGGAGTTTGTTTGCAGTGGCTGGAGGCCCTGGAACTCCCATCTATCTCTATCTATGCCTCTTTCTCTCTCTGCCTCTCTCTTTTATTAGAGAGAGCAAGAGAAACAGAGAGAAAGGAGAGATAGAGAATTGGCATGCAAAGGCCTCAGCCACTGCAATCAAACTCCAGATGCTTATGCCACCTGGTGGGCATGTGCGACCTTGCACTTGCCTCACCTTTGTGTGTCTGGCTAACGTAGGATCTGAAGAATAGAACATGGGTCCTTGGGCTTCGCAGGCAAGCACCTTAACCACTAAGACATCTCTCCAGCCCTCTGTCTCTCTCTTAAATAAACAAAAAATTTAAAACAATCAAAACCCAGAGAGGTTAGCTAACTTGGCCAGGATCACACAGAAATCAAGATTAGAACTCAGGTCACCCCATACCTGGTGTTGTATTCCTTATAAAGCAAAACATAAGACGTTCAGTTGAGTACGTCACCGTTTCTCATTTCCATTCAATTCCTCCCATGTATAAGGTTATGAACACCCTTCATCTACAAGCTCTAAACTACCTCAGAAAGGACAATTGTCACGCCTGCTCTATACATGGTAAAATGGAGGCTCAGAGAGGCGACATCATTTGTCTCAGGTCACACATGCAGGAAACATCCGATCTGGGATCCGCACCACTTGTTGTCATAGGGACAGGGAAGAGAGAGGTTCCCCCTCCCTTTTAAATTCCTGGGAGCTGGCAGCCCAAGCCAGAGGGTCACGGAAACTTTATAGCTTTCTCCACTGCACCTCTCTCCATGGCGGATCCTTCTCCTTAACACAAAACCCAAGCTATCCTTCCTGGAGCCTGCCTATCCAGCTTTTCTGTATGTCACATGTGTCTAAGACACAAGGAGGGAAACCTTAGTCCTAGCTGAGCTCAGCTCCAGGGACCTGGCCCGGGAGGGGAACATGGATGCCCGCATGCACACGTGGGTGAGTCTCTCTGGGCCTCACTGGCTCCACCTCTAAAATGGACAGAGTCTAAGGTGGGGCAAGGGAGGAACAAGGCACCGCTCCTGCTGATCCCTCCATTCTGGCCCCATCTTGGGATGATCTGAATCTCCTGATCATTTCTTTTTTAAAATATATATATTTACTTATTTATTTGACAGAGAACGAGGGAGAGAGACAGAGAATGGGCATGTCAGAGCCTCCAGGCATTGCAAAGGAACTCCAGACATGGACACCTCCTTGTGAATCTGGCTAGCGTGGGACATGGGGAATCGAACCTGGGTTCTTGGGCTTTGCAAGCAAATGCCTTAACTGCTAAGCCATCCCTCCAGCCCCTGATCATTTCTCACAAAAGATAGGAGGTGATAGGATAGAAACAGAAGAGGAACTGTCCAAGGTGGAAATCCCAGAGAGCGTAAATAAGTGAAGTTGGTGGTCTGGAGCAGTGCCAGGACTGATGTCCAGATCGGAGACTGTGCAACTTGAACTCCTCAAGCTGAAGGGTGCACTGTATCTGTGGTGGCTGACGGATGGTCTTGGAAATGACAGTGACATCCAGGATTTTCTAGCCGAGAGAGTTTCCTGATTACATGTATTGTCTCCCAAGGGGATTTGAGGGACTCTGGAGTGGCAGATTTTACTATGATCTTCTCAACAGGGGGTAGTCTGCACCCTTCTTTGTAGGACACATTCAACAGTACCCACAGATACTGGGGGCCATCACTGCTAGAGGACTGAGAGCCAGGGACAGCAAAAGGGAGGCTGGGGTGCCTCACAACAGAGACCCAGCTGGCCCCAAATGTCAATCACCCCAAAGTGAAGAAGGCCCATCTGCAGTGGTTTGAATGGAAAAGAATGCCCCACCCCCAAAGCCTCAGGTACTTTTCAATTTTAAGGTCCCAGCTTCCGCTGAAGTCTCCAGGAGCTGGCTGAAGGAGGTGTCACGAGGGCGGGGACGGGGGTTAGTGAAGTCATCTGAATTCCAGAGCAATCTGAACTCTGGAGAACTCCAGGCTGTGTTCTGGTCTTGGTTTTGCTTGCAGCAGCTGTTTCTGTGTGGAATCCTGCAGCTTCTCCTGAGATCAATGGAACTTCCTCTGGATCTCTAAGTTTGAAATAAACCCCTTCTTCCCATAAAACTGTGTCTGGCACTGTGAGGTCATGAAATTACCTACACAAGACCATCAAAATAGGAGGAAAAGATGATGACATCAAAATTAAAAGAGAGACTGATTGAAAAGAAAAAAGAGAGAGACTGATTGAGAGGGGGAGGGGATATGATGGAGAGTGGAGTTTCAAAAGGGAAAGTGGGGAGGGAAGTACCATGGGATTTTGTCTACAATTAAGGAAGTTGTCAGTAAAAAAAAAAAATTAAAAATAAATAAAAAGTAAAAACAGGGCTGGAGTGATGCCTTAGCAGTTAAGGCGTTTGCCTGCAAAGCCAAAGGACCCAGGTTCAATTCCCCAGGACCCATGTAAGCCAGATGCACAAGGGGCACATGCATCTGGAGTTCCTTTGCAGTGGCTAGAGGCCCTGGCGTACTCATTCTCCCTCTCTCTCTCTCTCTCTCTCTCTCTCTCTTTCTCTTCTTTCTGTCAAATAAATTTAAAAAAAAATTAAAAAGGTAAAAACAAAAAATTAAAAATAAAAAACCCCAACTGTGCCTGGTTGGATATTCAGCCCAGCAATGTGGAAATGACTAGAAAACTGTCCTTCTTGTTGGGGCAGAAAGACAGTCAGGAACACAGGCCAGACCTCCAGGACAGTCCCACACCAAGCCGGGTGGCTCCAGAGTCTGGGGAGTTTCAAGGGTGCCCTGCTGGGTAGTCAAGGGGTGACCGTCCTGTTTCTGCTTCCCAGAGCCTAGGACTCTCAGTCCAACGCACTTGCCGTGTTTTCTTCAGGCCGACCTTGCGTAGGATTGCTCTGGCACAGGGCTGCAGCGTGAGTTACAGGAAGACAGGATTTCATTTTATCCCAAACGCTATCATGAGCCAGATTCTAGTTCAGAAAATCCCTCAACCGGCCCCTCTGATGCTAAGCAGGTGAGTCTTGTCACCGGGGCCACATGAGGTCACACGTGCCCTCCCATTCCCCCGATGCCACCCACACCTGGGCACACTCCTTCAGCCCTCATTTCAAAATGTCAAACATAGAAAATCAGAGTGGGTAAATATTCTACTGAGTTGTGTTTTTTTTTTTTTTGTCTGAAATCTTCACCTTCAGCATTGCAGCAGAAGCCAGTGGCAGAAGCCTTCATGGTGTCCCCTAGCATGCTAGGACTTTGCAGCAATTTGCATATTGGAATAGGTATGATTTTAATACAAATTACTTTCATTTTACCCTCCCCCATTATATTACGCTCTGGGCATGATATTGATGTGTTTTTTTGAAATCTTCTGTGTGTACATGAAATGTATGAACTCTATTTCAGAAGAGTAAAATTACTGTGATAGGGCTGGAGCGATGGCTTAGCTGTTAAGGTGCTTTGCCTGCAAAGCCTAAGGATCCAGGTTCGATTCCTCAGTACCCATATAAGCCAGATGCACAAAGTGATGCATGCATCTGGAGTTCTTTTGCAGTGTTGCAAGAGACCCTGGTGTGCCAATTCTTTCTCTGTCTGCCTCTTCCTCTCTGTCTTTCTCTCTCAATCAATACTTTAAAAAAAAAAAAAGCCAGCACAGTGGTACACACCTTTAATCCTAGCACTCGGGAGGCAGAGGTAGGAGGATCACCATGAGTTTGAGGCCACTCTGAGACTACATAGTGAATTCCAGGTCAGCCTGGGTTAGAGTGAGACCCTACCTCAAAGAACAATAAATAAATAAATAAAAATAAAAACACACCAGTTTCTCCCAGGACCTGGGCTCTGTGCCATCTTAAGTCGTCTAGCTGTGGAAGGTAAGTTAAGCAACGGGGACAGGTGACACGTGTTTGGTTGTGTGGCTCCGTGGGCGGGAGGCTGGGGGCGATCCGTGTCGTGTGCCTGCATGGCTAGTTTACATGCGTCATCTTGTTACTGCTGTCTCTATCCTACGGCCCGCACACTCAATTTCAATTCAAAGTTTGGCAGTGAACGTGTCACGGCTAAAAAATGGAATGGCCTCCCTCCGAAATGAAATAATTTTGTTGTTCAGTTCCGAGCGATTTTGTAATTTCATGCTTGTGTATGATAATTTTATGCTGTCCTGCCTCACGTAACTCAGTTCTGGCAGATCCTGACAGGTGATAAATACAATCTTTTCCGCCCTGCATGCGACAGGCCGCTGCAGGGGGGGGGGGGGCGGCAGCCTCACGGCGGAGGCCAGAGCGCCCCTGCAGCCTGTGGCAGCCCCATTCTTTCATAATTTCACGCCTGGATTCCAGCCAGCTCCACCTCTGTTGTGGCTGAAGGACCCACGGGTCAAGAGAGCCTTCCGGAAAATAGAATTGTGTCGGGCAGGGGCTGGGGACATTGGTGGTGGTGAGGGAAGTGGGGGATTGGTGGTGACAGAGAGAGAGAGAGAGGAACACACACACGCACACACACACACAGGACAAGGACAAGTGATGGTTTGGGGGCCCGCCCTGGATTGATGGCATGCAGCTGGGCCCGAGCTCTGATCTGTCTATGCCTGGGCAATGGGTGCTTTTAAGGGAGATTTTATCTTTCCAAATCTGTGAAGCTTTTCAAGCTGGCTCTTCCTAATGAAAAGGGAGGAGATGGAGGGAGGGAGAGAATCCTTAACCTTTATCCAAGTATTGTTGGGCATGCAGAGAATGAATGGATGCAAAGAATGCCAGAGAACCACGGTGGTCCAGGGGGATCAACCGTGGCTGATGAAAGAGCACTGGAGGCGGGGGAGAGGACAGTACACCAATGAAGACCAGTGCCTTCTCCATGGCAGGCTGAGCTCAGGCCTGCCTCCTCTTCCTGCCTTATGCAGGGGCACTTTTCTTAGAGGATAGGGAGGCACCTGATGTCAGCTAGGTGAAGACCAGGAGGTGGCCTTTCAGAGCAGGAGTAGCCACTAGCAATGACAATGTCTGAGCACCAACTGTGTGCCAGCATGTCCTGTGCAGCTGTCCACTGACTCCCTCCCTTTCTAATGTCCCTATGAAGTAAAGACTACAGGAAGCCTGCTTTATAGACTGGAAACTGAAGATCCAAGCCAAGCCCAGTTGACTGAAGTAATTGTACTCATTTCCCAGGGCGGCATAGTAAATGATCTCATACTTGGTGGCTTAAAACATCAGGGGCCCTCTCTCTCTCTCTCTCTCTCTCTCTCTCTCTCTCTCTCTCTGTCTTAGTCCTGAAGGTTGGACAGCTGGACAGTGGACTTGGCAAGCTGGTTCCAGAAGGAAGCTCTGGTGCAGAATCTCTTCCATGCCTCTTGCCCAGCTCTGGACCCCTGCTGGCTTCCATTGGCTTGTGGACACATTGCTGCCGGCTCTGTCTCCATCCTCACGGGACTCTCCTCTGGCCTGTCGCCTTCCTTTCTCTGTCTCCGATGCTCTGTCACTGCATTCCATTGCCTCCCACCATGTTATGGTTCCCTTTGCATTGCTGGGATAAAATACCCAAGCAACAGCAGCTGGTGCGAGGAAAGGGTTTATTTTGGCTCACGGTCTCAAGGGGAAGTTTCAGCATGGCAGGGAAAGGATGGCAGAGTGGAAGCTGGACACTTCCTGCTGGGGCAGCTGGCAGGAAGCAGCAAGAGAGTGAACTGAGCTCTGACAAAGGGGAGCTGGCTACAACACCCCTAAACCCACTCCCAGCAACACACCTCCAGCAAGGTTCCACCTCCTAATTTGTCACCAGGTGGGGACCAAGTGTTGAAAACCCATGAGTCTATGGGGGGAGGGACATCTGATTCAAACCATCACAGCTTCTTTCAGGGCCAAGCATGGTAAGTTAACAAATCCACTGCAAGCAGAAAGGGTTGGGGAGCTGGACCAGGAGACAACACAGAAGGATCTTGTGACTGACCTCTAACTTCTCCAGCCAGTCACCCTGGGAAGCCACACTGCCTTGTGTACTTTCATGTGACTTCTAGGTTGGACTCGGGGGTCCTTGAGAATCAGTTTGCTGGCGTGATTTCCACTTATCCATTTGGGCTTAGGGGAGATGCCCAGGTCTTACAGACACAGGAACAGTGCTCACAGAACAGGACAGAGACCCTGAGGATTTCTAAGCTTCTCGTTGTGCACTCCACCCTCAGACCCCAGTGACCTGAGGCACAGGTGCCACTGTCCCTGTTTAGCACAGGAGAAGAGAAAGCCTCTAGGACAAAGAGTTGCTAACCCAGGGACACAGAGATGGGAGGTAAACAGATCAGAGATTTGACACAGGCTGGTCCCACCCAAAGACCTGGCTCTCTTCTCCCACCCAAACTAACGTTTTCTTTTTCTTTATTTTATTTTATTTATATGAGAAAAAGAGGCAGATAATGAGAGAGAGAGAGAGAGAATGGGCATGCCAAGGCATCCAGCCACTGAAAATGAAGTCCAGATGCATGCACCCTTGTGCATCTGGCTTATGTGGGTCTCCTAGAGAGTCGAACCGGGATCCTTTGGTTTTGCAGGCAAATGCCTTAACCACTAAGCCCATTTTTTAAATTAATTAATTTATTTGAGAGAGCGAGAGAGAATGGGTGTGCCAGTGCCTCTAGCCACTGCAAACGAATTCCAGATGCATGTGCCACCTTGTGCATCTGGCTTACCTGGGTTTCCTGGAGAGTCAAACCGGGGTCCTTTGGCTTTGCAGGTGAATACCTTAACCACTAAGCCATCTCTCCTGCCCTAACATTTTCTTTGAACTCAGAGCTGCCCCAGCTCATAGAGCCTTCAGGACCACAGAATACCTACCTGGAGCTCTCTCACGCCATGAAAACGTTCCCACACCCACAACACGACCTCCCTGGGCCTTGTGACAGTTGCCCCTTCCAAGCCACGCTCATGATTAGGGTGGCTCTGACTATTAATGGCTTTAGAGAGCGGAGCTAGAAAGACAGGCGAGAAGATGCAGCGTGGTCCCAGTCTGCACGGAGCGAGGAAGATAAAGACATCAGCAAGGATGGCTCACACGTGTGATCAGTGTCTTAGAGGACCTGAGGCCTGGGCGCTAATATAGAGGCTGTCTTTGATCTTCCCGGGGAGGGATGGCTACAGTTAGGGAGGGGTAGCCTTCCCTCCTAGAGTGACTAGCATGTGCAAGGGTCCTGGGGTAGGAAATGGATTGAGTGGTGGAGGAAAGACCTGTGTGTTAGAGCTCAGGCAGAGAGGGGAAGCAGAGGAGCATGATGCTGGGGTCAATGATGAAAACAAATGGCCTTTGGGACACAGGCAGGCCGTGAAGCTCTTGAGTGGAGGGAAGAGAGAATTCGGTCTTCTTTTAGAAAAGTGTTCCATTGAGCAAATAGAGAAGAGGCATGGGCTGGGAGCAGGAGAGGGCTGAGCTTGGGGACTTGGTGGCAGACTCTTGGCTTCCTAAGGGTTAGCTGAGTGCTGGTAGTAAGTGGCATGTTACAGCTAGTGAGATGTGGTCAAGGCCCAAAGAGCTGGAGGCACAACTAACAGGCCCCGAGGATGGGTCCCTTCCAGTAAGAGGGAGTTGAAGGACAGTCTGCTCTTGGGCTGGAGAGACGGCTTGGTGGTTAAAGCGCTTGTCTGCAAAGCCAAAAGACCCAGGTTCAATTCCTCAGGACCCCACGTAAGCCAGATGCACAAGGTGGTGCATGCATCTAGAGTTCATTTGCAGTGGCCAGAGGCCTCAGTGCGCCCATTCTCTCTCTCCCTCTGTCTCTCATTCTCAAATAAATAAATACAAATAAAATAGCAAAATGATAAGAAGAAAGCCTTCTCCTTACACCACCCTTGGGTTTCTTAAAGATGTTTAGAAACTCCCTTTCCTGGGACGACAGGCCAATGTGCAAAGGGGAGTTTGCAAGCGATGCCCAGCGTTGTCAGAGTCCAGCTCCCACCTGGACACAAGGAGGCAGGTCCCAGGGAACTTACCACCCAGGCCTGTGTGGACCTTGAACCAGGACAGAAAGGGGCTCTCTCCTTTACTAGAGAGGTGACCTCACACCAGCCAGGAACCCCAGAAAGAAACTCCTGCCTGGAAACAGGCTTTCAGAGGCTTGAGCACACAGCCTGCAGCTGATTGTAGTCCCTCTTATGACAAATGGCTCCTTGCTGGTCGCCTGTGGGACGTGAGTCTGGGCAGGATTGAACCTTCTGCAGAACCCCCTTTCCATCTGTGGCCAGCCACGGGCTCATGCCCCCATCCAAGGCTCCAGACACTGGCAGGTACATCAGCCACAGTGGTTCCTGGCCACCACGGTAGTGTTCAAAATGAAGCCAACTAGAGTGTGGGACTCAGAGATCATTGAGAATATGGGGAAACCGAGGCACCTGTGTGGAGACATGGAGAGGGCACCCTTGTGTGGACAGAGAGTGGTCCTTGACTGGCTGGTGGGTTCTCATCCTACTTTCTTTTCTTTTTTTAATTTTTTTTTTTTTTAATTTGAGGGGGAGGGATGAGAATGGGCACTCCAGCAGCTTCTCAGCTGCTGTGAATGAACTCCAGACGCGTGTGCCCCCTTGTGGGCAAGTGCAACATTGCACCCTTGCATCATTTTTTGCGTCTGGCTAAACAT
Organism: Orientallactaga sibirica; assembly: GCA_036365145.1. Taxonomy (NCBI): domain Eukaryota; kingdom Metazoa; phylum Chordata; class Mammalia; order Rodentia; family Dipodidae; genus Orientallactaga; species Orientallactaga sibirica. The sequence goes on along the minus strand of JAEOAD010000026.1, from coordinate 3,559,144 downwards.
GGGACCTGGAGAATCCAACAGGCGTTCTTAGGCTTGGCAGGCAGGCGCTTTAACGCCTAAGCCATCTCTCCAGCCCTCTCATCTTACTTTCTTGATAAAGGCTCTTTTGCATAAATAAAAGAGGGTAGGTAAGGCTGAGATTGAACTCACCTGCCTGACCTCAGAGTCTGTGCTCACAGGGCCCTCGCCTGACCTGGAAGCAGATCTCATGTACCTCCATGAAGCACTCAGCAGTGAATTCAATCACCCAGGGTCTACAGACACCACTTCCCATGGTGGCCTAGAGTCCAGGCCCAATGGTCACAGTGCTGTAATGGGAGGGCCACATGGCCAACCAGGCCTCACTGCTGCACCCTGCCCTGTCTTCTAGGGCCTCAGTTTCTATTTCTAGAAATAGAAGGAGATGAGGGCTTCCCTGACTGGACTGGTCACCCAAATGTCTTTGGAGGGTGAAAGGAGGTTGTAGAAAACAAAAGTTTTACAAACTGGAAAGTGAGTTGTTCATGGGAGGAATTTGATTATTTTCAGCTCAAAGCCATCACCTCTTGTCGGGAATAACAGGTTCCCATACAGGAAATGGCTGTACCCCTTCACCCGGAAAACCCGGGCACATCCCACTGAATGTCAATGAGCTGCATCTTTTTGTTTGTTTGTTTGTTTGTTTGTTTGTTTGTTTGTTTGTTTGTTTGTTTTTCGAGGTGGGTCTCACTCTGGTCTAGGCTGACCTGGAATTAACTATGTAGTCTCAGGGTGGCCTCGAACTCTCAGTGATCCTCCTACCTCTGCCTCCCGAGTGCTGGGATTAAAGGCGTGTGCCACCATGCCTGGCCCAGATGCATCTTTAAAAATATATATATTTATTTATTTATTATTTGAGAGAGTGAGAGAGAAAGAAACAGAGAGAGAGGGAGAGAATGGGTGCCCCAGGGTCTCCAGCCACTGCAAACGAACTCCAGACACATGCACCACCTTGTGCATCTGGCTTGCTTGGGCCCTGGGGAATCAAACCTGTGTCCTTAGGCTTTGCAGGCAAGCGCCTTAAATACTCAGCCATCTCTCCAGCCTGGGATACATTTTTTTTTTCCAGAAAGCCCACTGTAAGCTTTCCTAGCAGCCAAAAACCCTACTGTGAGGCTCTCAGCACACATCACACACCTGAGAGTTGATGGCCCCTTTCTAGCAAATGGGTCACAGTGGCAAGCCTGTGAGGCCATATACTCCTCTGTTCACTCATTCAGGAATTGTGAGTGGAGCAAATCCTCTTGGAAACAGAAGATGCATTGGTCATAGAACATAGCACGTTGAGCTACGGTGTGGAGACACACCACTAACCTAAGCATGCGGCTAGTCAGAGGAAATGCCACGGGGAAAAACAAACCATGGTTTATCAACTGGGCAGGGGTCACGACGCTTTCCTCCTCAGGATGGTGTCCGGCTCGTTCGTTCCATAAACACGTGACACACACACTGCCAAGTACACAAGAGATATTCAACATAGATATGTGATGATTTAATGAGGAAGAGGATCTGCCACTCCATCAGTGAAATGGATGGGTGGATGGATGGGTGGGTGGGTGGATGTTTGTGAATAGGTGATAGATGAATGGATAAGGGGTAGATAGAAGATAGATACATGGATGGATGGAAGAACGGGCGGATGAATAAATGAATGGATGATTGATCGATGAATAATGGATGGATGAGTGGGTGGAAGATAATAGGTGGATAGATGGATGGATGAGGGGTAGATAGATGATGGAGGGATGGATAGATGGAAGGATGGGTGGATGAATAAATGAATGGATGATTGATGGATAGGTGGGTGAAGGATGTGAATAGGTGGATATATGGATGGATGAGGGGTAGATAGATGATGGAGGGATGGATAAAGGATGGATAGATACATGGATGGATGGAAGAATGGGTGGATGAATAAATGAATGGATGATTGATCGATGGATAATGGATGGATGAGTGGGTGGAAGATAATAGGTGGATAGATGGATGGATGAGGGTAGATAGATGATGGAGGGATGGATAAAGGATGGATAGATATATGGATGGATGGAAGAATGGGTGGATGAATAAATGAATAGATGATTGATCGATGGATAATGGATGGCTGGGTGGGTGGAGGATAATAGGTGGGTGGGTGGATGGATGATGGATGGATGGATGGACAGATGGATGAGGGGTGGATAGGTGGATGGGTAGATGGACACTAGCTGGTGCATGGCTGGCTGGGTGAATGAAAGGAAGGGTGTGCAGGTGGACAGGTGGACAGGACTGGTTGTGGGCGCTGGTGGACAGTGAGTAGCTGAGCGAATCACTGATGGATGAACACTTAAGGATGTGCAATGCACAGGTGCACAGGCGGATCTCAGGTCATGTGACGCTTGGCGCGTAGAAGGCAGCACAGGAGCAAAGAAAAGGTGAATTTTGCCCATAGGATGAAAGCCATAGCAAGGTGGCCTGGGCGAATCCACAGACCTGGGATGACTAAGGCTGACATCGAGTCCTGGCTGGTGATTCCCAGTAGCCACGTGCTCTCTGCCTCACTGGTGACTTTCCACACATGTCCATCCCAGCAAGCCCCATTTCCCCAGAGTCCCCGTCCTGACCTGCTCCAGCGTGATGCCATAGACAGGCTATTACAGGTGTCAGGTGTCCTACTGACTCCAGGGATTGACAGCTTCCAGCTGTAGGTCTCAGGCCATGCACTGCTCCTCCCTGGGCTCAGCATCCTGTGGTCACCCTGGGGGAGCTGCTGGGGTCCTTATGGGGTCACAGTTAAATGTGTTAAGCACCATGAGTGCTTGCTGGGTGGGTGCAGTGTCTGTCTGATTAGCCACAGGATTTAAAAAACATTGTTTATTTTTATTTATTTAATTGAGAACAACAGATAGAGAGAGAAGGAGGCAGAGGAGAGACAGAGAGACAGAGAATGGGCATGCCAGGGCCTCCAGCCACTGCAAAGAAACTCCAGATGCATGCGCCACCATGTGCATCTGGGTTACACGGGTCTGGGGAATGGAGCCTCAAACAGGGGTAGCCACAGGATATATTTTTTAAATTTTATTTATTTGAAGGCACAGAGAGAAGGGGGAGGGGAGGGAGGGAAAAGGAGAAAATGGGTGCACCAGGGCCTCTAGCCACTGCAAACAATCTCCCAGGCACATGTACCACCTTGTGCATCTGGCTTTATGTGGGTACTGGGGAATCAAACCCGGGTCATTAGGTATTTTTATTTATTTATTGTATGAGGGACAGAGAGACAGATAGAGAAAGAGAATGGGTGTGCCAGGGCCTTCAGCCACTACAAATGAATCCCAGATGCATGTGCCATCTTGTGCATGTGGCTTACATGGGTACTGGGAATTGAACCAGGGTCCTTAGGCTTTGCAGGCAAGGGCCTTACCCACTAAGCCATCCCTCCAGCCAACTTCCCCCTTTTCCATCACTTTGTGAATAGCCACCAATGACCATGGGGTTGGATTGCTGATTTCTACACATCACCCTTTTACTGTCTCTCAAAAAATACCAACAATGCAGCGTAACCATCAGACCTCCCAGAATCCCGAAAAGTGTCTAAGAATTTATTTGCCTCCACGTGGATCAGACATGTTATATTAAATCCACATAAAGGGACTTAATAGAATGGCAGAGCGAGGCAGGCGTGCGGCATCCCAGGCAGCAGGGACAGCGGCCTCAAGCCGTGAGCTCTCTGGTGTCTGGTAAGTGTTCGGCAGATGGGCCCTTTATTCTGCCAGGAAATGAGTTTGCCACCAGCCAATGGGGCCTGTCGTCAGAGGTTGGACTCACCGCGGTCATCCCTCTTCCGTGTGGTAATGCATCACACCGCCTCAATCTTTCATTCTTTGCTGCCCGAAATGCAAATTTCCTCTCTGTTGTTTATATTAGGTTTTCAAATATATGGAAATCTTGAGATCTGGAGGGAAATGCCAGGGCCACAGAGGCACTCGATCTGTCTTCTTCCTCCCACTGACTCCTCTCCATCACTTGGCTGACGCGAGACGGAAGCTGAGTGTGGGGCATATACATGGACAGAGCAGTCCCCTGGGCAGGGCGTGAGTGGTCCATGAGGGTGGCTTGCCAAGTAGAGCCAAAAAGGGCTGGATATGAGCCGGGCGTGGTGGCGCACACCTTTAATCCCAGCACTGGGGAGGCAGAGGTAGGAGGATTGCCATGAGTTCGAGGCCACTCTGAGACTACATAGCTAATTCCAGGACAGGCTGGACCAGAGTGAGACCCTACCTAGAAAAACCACAAAAAAAAAAAAAAAGAATGAATATGGACCTTCTATTTAACATCTTTTGTAAAATTCATATCAACATGCATCACGGACTTAAATGTAAATATAAAGGCTAAAACCTCACAACACTTAGAATAAAACATTGGAGTCAAAAAAAAGGGGGGGGCTGGGGGAGGAGTGCATCGTGTCCCGAGTGGACCATAAGTTCCTCTGGGGAGAGATGAGGCTCCTAAATCCTGCCTAAGCAGACAGGATAGGAGCATTCCTCTGTGTGACAACATGAATATATTGAGCACCTACCACATACCAGAGCAGCTAAGAGTCAGCATTCATTGAGCTCTTCTGGAATGCAGGCAGAGAGAGGCAGTGACGTCTCACAGTCACAATCATTTGGTAAATGACAAAACGTGATTTCAAATGCCACACACCAACACCCACAGCCAGAAAAAGGCTCAGGCTGGGTTTTGAACTTGTCATTCCCTGTCGTTCGTGTTCTATACCAAATGCTGCATAAAAGTTCTCTTAGGCCTTGTGGGCGATGTCTCTTCTGTTGCAATTACTCAACTCTGTCCTTGCCTTGGAAAAGCAAAGCCTGACCAAGAGGTTAACAAATGGTATGTGCCAATAAAACTTTATTGATGACAACAAGTGGTGGGCCAGATAGTGCTGTAGTTTGCTGATTCAGTCCGTGTTCTCCCAAGGCTGTCTCTAATGTGGTTGGCACATTTGGTATTTTTCAGTGGTTCAGCAAGACCATTTCATGGATGTCAATCTTCCAGGGACCATCTGGACACCCCAGGAACTTTCATCTTTGTTATCATGGTATCACTTCCCAAGGAGGAAGCAGAGACTCATGTTCAAGTTCACACCATGACATGGCAGATGACCGGGGTTCGGACCCACTGAGTGTCAGGCCTCCGCCTGGACGGGGAGGTTGAGGGACAGAGTGTTCATGGTCAAAATCTTCTCCAGATGGGAGCTGGGACCACTTTGGGAGTCAGGCAGCATCCAGACAGGTTCTGGAGTAAGATGGACCTCTGCTGTGAGTGCCTGTGCCAGGGTGAGCATGGAAGCCCCTCTTCCTTGATGACCCTTCTCACTGGACCACACCCACCGGGAGGACACACTGTGAGCAGTAGAAGGTAGAGGCTAGGGTGATGGGTACAAGCCAGGGACACCCGGAGATGGTCAGCGGAGCCCTGGATGCTGGGCAGAGGCATGCGACAGGCCCTTCCTCGGCCTCAGAGGAGCCAGCCTGCCTATGTCACGTGCTCACTATTCCTCAGAAGCAGTGTGCTGAATGAAGGCTTGGTCTCCAGCCCTTGGAGGCCATTGGGAGGTGAAGGATGCTTCTAGAGGTGAGGCCTGGCAGAAGGCAGTTAGGTCATTTCCAAAATGCCCTTGAAAATAATGATAGTTCTCTTTCTCAGTCTCTCTCTCTCTGTCTCTCTCTCTCTAATGTAGTGGTTTGAATTAGGTGCTCCCCATAAACTCATGTGCTCGGAATGCTTGGTCCCATGCTGGTGGCAATTTGGAAGTGGTGTGTTCTTGGGGGTGTTACAGCCAGTGCTCCCCTTGCCAGAGCTCAGCTCACTCTCCTGCTGTGGTTTTTCATCTGCTGTGGCAGAGGCGATGCCCAGCCTCTGCTCGTGCCACACTTTCCTGGGGCCATCATGGAGCTTCCCCTCGAGACTGTGAGCCTACATAAACCCTTTCCTCCCATCAGCTGCTTGTCAGGTATTTGTCCCAACAATGAGAAGATGACCACGACATTCTCTCTCCCGCTCTCTCCTTCTCAGCTGTCATCTGGTGAGTCACCCTGTGGTAGTTTGAATAGATGTCCCCCAATATATTCAGTGTTTTATTAGTTATAGTTTGCATCTGCAATCACCTTGCTAGAGGCAATGTCACTGGGGGCCGGTCTTAAGGTGTTGATGGTGGGTTTGAGATTCCATTGTAAAGATATGCAAAGTGTGCCTAGCAGGAGTTCCTGAAGTGTGCTAGGCTTTTGGGCTGTAGTTTTGCTCTGTGTGCTGTATGGCTGGTTGGTTTTTCTCTCTTGCTTGGCCCTGTGAAGGTAGGCCAGCTTCTTCTGCCATTATGGAACTTCCCCTGGATCTGTAAGCTTCAATAAATAATATCCCTTCCTCCATAACTGTGCCTGATCTGGAAGTTCATCTCAGCGAACCTGAAGCTGTCTGCCACACACCCTCTAATGCTGGGTGCTCCTATCATGATCACCTCAGGCACAAAGGCAGCCAGGCTGAGTCATCGTAGTCTGAGACCTCTGAGACCAGGAGTGGAGACAAACCTTTCCTGCTTTATCATGCGTGTGCACATGTGCTATGTTCCAAATGATAAATTCTGTTGTTTTACTAAAATTACTAAAACTTAGGAGGAAAATAGTCAAAATCTGGTTTTCTTCCTCCCTCCCTCCTGGCAGGGTGCAGAAGATGGGTTCAGAGGGAGTCCACGGCTACGGTCTCCTGGTGGCTCACCTCGGGCTGGGCAGCATCCTCTCTCCAGCAACAGCACTTCCACCCAGCTGCCTGATTAGACACCTCTTCCAGTGTGTTCTCTGCAGCTACGTCCTGGCCATTGTGGCTCCCTGCCTCGAAGATCCCCGTGGAAAGAAGCAGACACCGCTCTGTGGCAACCAAACCCCTCTACCCCCGACTGGACTTCCTCTCTTCCACCGCTACCCACAGTCCTGGCTGAGGATTCTGTCTGCCCTCGGCTCTCTCGGCCTCTCGGCGAGGAGGGTGAGGCCTCCGTGAAGGGCTGGAAGGGCTTATAATATGCCTGTCTTCCCAGACATTGCTCAGCACATGGGTCAGTAAAGACACCCAGGGCCTGATGCCTCCCCTCCCCTAGAGCCAGGAGTGGCGACAGTATCCATCACCCCTGTCTTCCCTTGGGAGGAAAATGAGGGGGCTCAGGCACTGCCACAGAGGAACACAGAGGAGGTGACCATGGACTGGGGCTTCAGCACACAAGTCATCACTAGAGGGGCTGAGGAGACCGTCCAGCTGTTAGAGGCACTGGCTTGAAAAGCCCAGCCAGCAGGGTTCAATTCTCTAGTATCCACCTACAGCCCACAATGTGGTGCATGCATCTGGAGTTTGTTTGCGGTGTCAGGAGGTCCTGGCATACCCACACTCGTGTCTCTCTCTTTCTCCCTCTGTCTGTCTATCTGTCTCTCTCTCTCAAATAAGTAAATACAAAATTTTTTTTTAAAGGGCTAGGGAGATGGCTCAGTGGTTAAAGCACTTAAATGCAAAGGCTAACAACCCTGGTTCGATTCCCCAGTACCCACGTAAAGCCAGATGTACAAAGTGGTGCATACATCTGGCAATTATTTGCAATGGCTGGAGGCCCTGGCATACCCATTCTCTATCTGCCTGTCTCTCTTCTCTTTATCTCTCTGCTTGCAAATAAATAAGTAAATAATTTTTTATTTTTGGAGAGAGTCGGAGAGAGAGAATGAGGAACAGATAGAGAATGGGCCCGCCAGCAGCCTCTCAGCCACTGTGAAAGAACGCCAGAGGTGTGTGCCCCCTTGTGAGCAAGTGTGGCATTGCACCCTTGCGTCACTTTGTATCTGGCTAAACGTAGGAGGCAGGCGCCTTAACCCCTAAGCCATCTCTCCAGCCCTAAATAATATTTTTTTAAAAATCGCTAGAGCAAAAAGGGGCAGGGGCTATGCTCCCCAGAGTACTCCCTTCTCCTCCAGTACACACCTGCCCAGACTCTTCCATTCTTCTTTCCTACTGCCTCCCCTCCCTCCATTCTTTCACCTGTTCACAGATATGTCCCCCGCCCACACACCAGAGACCAGCTTCGCTGCCACCAATCTGAGCCCCTCGTGCATCACGCGCTCAGCCACAGCCTGGCTCGGGGACGATCCCAACAGCTCCAGAGCCTCCACTGCAGAAAATACCCTCAGATGCTCCTGAAAGCCGCCGCCTGCCTTCTGAGCTCCCACACCGGGACAGTGCGCCCCTCTCTCCTCCATTCCTTCCACCCAGCTCCCTGGGAGGATGCTCCGCCCTTGGGGCCCCAGCTTCTGATCTCTGCAGGGGTCTATCCATCATTGGCCAAGGCCAAGTCGCAGGTGCCTCCCATCATTTCTTAATTATAGGTGCCCCTGAGCCAACACCATAAAGAGGGTTGTGCTTGGCTCCTATTGATTAAATATCACTGGCTCCAGGGAGGGAGCGGGGCAGGAAGCTTGACAGCCAGGGCTCCCTGCATTCACAGCTCCTCCTGGGAGTGGGAAGGGATTCATTGGCTCATTCAACGCATAGTTATTGAGGCTTTGGTTGTGTGTGTGCCAGGCACGGTGCAGTTGTCTCTGGTGCTTTGCACCAGTGGGAAGGTCCCCAAACATTAAGACATGATCTAAGAGCTGGAATGCCAGGCTGAGTAGGAATGGCTGGGTCACATGGTAGCCAGAAAAAGAATGTTTGGGGGTGGATGGAGTGGGGCGGGTGACACGTGAGACCTGCCTCATTGATAATTCCATGAGCTTCAAAGATGGAGCGACGTCAAACTTCATTGTCATCTTGACTGGATTTAGACTCGCCTAGGAGACTGATGCACAGACAGCGCGTGTCTATGGAGACTTCTCCAGAGAACCCACCTACGGGAGGGGAGAGGAGCCACCCTGCATGTGGGTGGCATCCTTCCATGGGCCGCAGCCTGGATAGCATACACGGGAGGAGGAGGACGCAGGCAGGGCCCAGGGCTTTTCTCATCCTTCCTGACCACGTGAGCTGCTCTGCTCCTCCATCTCCCCCGTCTGTGATGGACTGGAACGACCGAAATGTCAGTCTTCCTTTGTGTCCACCCTTAAGTGATCCCTGTCAGGTAACTGGTCAGGTCAATGAGAGGATGCAGGACGCGAACAGAAGCAGCGAGTCTCAGGACAGGCACAGGAGAGTAAAGTACAAGGCACTGGTCTCTGAGCATCTGGAGCATCTGCCCAGCTCTAATGCTGACGATTTCCCTTTCAAGCCGTTTGGGACCTGCCCTTCCTGCTGCCCGGAAGATGCCAACTGAGGCCAAGCCCTTGGTATATGTCAAAGTTGGAATCCTTGCCCCCTGCCCTACAAGGTCCTTTCTAGTTATTTTTGTTGTTGTTGCATTTTTAAAATAATTTTTATTTATTTATTTGCAAGCACAGAGAGAGAGATAGAAGAGAGGCAGACAGAGAGAATGGGCACGCCCAGGGACTCCAGCCACTGCAAATGAACCCTGGATGCATGTGCCCATCATGCATATGGCTTACTTGGGTCCTGGAGAGTTGAACCGGGATCCTTTGGCTTTGCAGGCAAACGCTTTAACCGCTAAGCCATTTCCCCAGCTGCTGTTGTTGTTGTTTTATTTTGTGGTTTTTCAAGGTAAGCTCTCACTCTAGCCTAGGCTGACCTGGAATTCACTATGTAGTCTTGAACTTGAACTCACAGTGATCCTCTTACCTCTGCCTCCCTGGTGCTGGGATTAAAGGCGTGCGCCACCATGCCTGGCCAAGGTCCCTTCTTACTTGAAAGGAATAAAAGCTCAGAGAGGCGGTTACCTGCCCCAAACTCCCAGTGAAAATGGGGCCATTGCAGAGCTGCTGTGCACAAGGAGAAGGAAAGACATGTGTTGTATTTTGGGGTTTTCGTCTCTGAGACCCACCCACACCCCAACCTTACTTTTCTCATTCACTCAGTAAGATGTGACCACAAACTCCTGGAGCTCACGGCGCGGCACATGGTGCTGGAGAGACAGGGGTGGGCTATCGAGGGTGCTGGAGAACACCAGTTCTGGGAACCTGCTCCAAGCTCCCTTCCTCTCTAGGTCTCTGCTGGGCTTGGAGCAGGGTGGCAGGGGTGGGCTACTCTTGGCAAAGGATGCCATGAGGAATAGGTCTTAATGTTGAGGAGGGGGAACCTGGGAGAGGCAGACGATTAAAATTCTGTAGTCCTAAAAAATACATAAGTCTAAAATAAGACTAATGAGACATTTACTGGTGAGCCTGTCTTGCATTAATGACCCCGCTGAGGGTGAGATGGCTGAGTCTCTCGGTGTAATTAGCAGGCTAATGACAGGCTATGACATCACCACCAACCAGGACTAGGGCCTCCCTTTAGATTGCTTACAAAACCAGAAAGTCGCTGACCCCCTGGCCCCTGAGTCATCAGCACGCATGCCTCTGTCCCCTCTGCTGCCCATGTGGCTGGCTCCCTTCTTCAAGGCCCATGCCAGCATTCCTGGTCCTTTTATTTTGTTAAATCTTTTGTTTATTTGTGAGCAGAGAAATACAGAGAGGCAGAGAGAGAGAGAGAGAATGGGTGCACCAAGCCCTCCAGCCACTGCCAACGAACTCCAGATGCATGCGCCACTTTGTACACTTTGAACAGAACTTCAGTCGTTAGGCTTTGCAGGCAAGAGCCTTGACCCCTGAGCCATCTCTCCAACCCATGCCTGGCCCTTTTAAGAAGGCCCTTCTGGACTGTGGACTTGAAGGCACAATTTGTCAGCAGTGGTGGGGATGAAGCTGGAAGGCGGGGATGACATGAGTATCTGGAAAAAGACTTTTAGTAAGGAGTGCTTCCAAACCCCTGCCCAAGAGAGCTGGGAGGGTGGCACAGCAGGCAGGCACATCCCTTTTCATCTTAGAGGACTCCTGGCCCTCCGGCAGCCTCGTGTACCCATTGAACAGATACAGCACACTGAGGCCCCTTCTGAAACATTGCCTAACAAAGCCTTCTTTTCTCTGTGTTAGTGACAAGAATATCAAAGAGGTGTGTGGAGGGGGGGGTGGTAATCCGTCTAGCCTTCCTCCTCTTCCTCCTCTTCCTCCTCTTCCAGAGTCCTTGGCTCTCTACTTCGCTGACCACACTGCTCCTCGCCAAAGTACAAGTGTTCTAACTACTGCCTACCTTGAATTCCAACTCACACCTTCCAAGGTGGGGGAGGGGCGCGGCTCATGGGAAGAGCTAGAGTCAGGACCTTGAGGTGATAGATGCTGGGGAGCCAGGCCTGGGGACAGATGCTTCTGGTCCTGAGGCGGGGAGGAGGAGGGAGCAGGAACCATGGAGGAATCAGGAGACTGTGCATCAGGAGGTGGCTCTGAGCCAGCACTCACACACATGGGACTCCCTGGGAGTTCTTCTCCCACATGAGCTTAGCACCAGCCTTGTGATGGCCACAAAGCCATCTAGACACACACAGACACTCCAATGACAGAGCCCCAGGAAGGCGGAAGAGATGGCTCAGCAGTTAAAGGCACTTGCTTGCAAACCCTTATGGCCTGGATTCGATTCCCCAGTACTCACCTAATGCCAGATGCACAAAGTGGTGTTTGTTTGCAGTGACAAGAGGCCCTGTTGTACCCATATTCTCTCTCTCTCTCTCTCTCTCCTTGCAGATGAATAAAAATTTTTAAAAAAAAAGAGGGGGCTGGAGAGATGGCTTAGTGGTTAAGGCACTTGCCTGGGAAGCCTAAGGACCCAGGTTCAATTCCTCAATACCCACATATGCCAGAAAGAGGAGGTTTTCCAGGATCTGGGGTTCCCTTTCTCAGTTTAACCCACTTTGGAGTCTCTGCTTTGACCATAGTGAGTACATGTCCCAGAGGCAGCATCACAGGCTTCCGAGACCCAGAAGTCCTTGCACCGTCAAGTCTCCAGCTACAGATGAGGTAGAACACTGTGCCCTGTCTGGGATCATGTTCCTTGAATCTGTTCCAGGGCAGGAGGAGTGTGAGAAGGAGTGTGGGCACACTTCCTGCTTAGGTGGCAAGCAACATGCCCAGGATTCTAAGCTGAAGGTAGCTTTCACCATCAGAGTTGTGCGGATGCCAGGCCAGCCTCTGAATCCTGCCTCCTCCTGACCCCTCCCTGAGGCTCTGACAGAGACTTCTGCGCAAGAGATCTATTACAACAGACCACTCGGGATAGGAGGAACTGCAGAAAAATCACGCAAAGGAAGCGTCACCCCCAAACATCACCCTACTTGAAGGTAGGGGGTTTCTATTCAGTCTGTCATTGCCTAGCGACCTCTCTAGGTGTGCACATTTCAGAAAAAGGCAGCGCTATGCAGATCTCTACACGGAGAGAAGGGGTGGGAGCCAGTGCCCGGTACTACAGAAGCTCTGGGGCGCTGGACAGGGCAAGGAGATTCGAGCAGCCTCCGAGTCCACCTGCTGTTGCTGTGAGAGAGGGGTGGTTTCTTAAGGATAGCATTTTAGGGCTGGGTGGGTGATTCAGTGAGTGAAACGCTTGCCTTGCTAGCACGGGGAGTTTGAGTCCAGGCCCCGGGCTTCAGGCTCAATCTGACGTGCAAGTGCCAGGCTGGCTGGTTGAGTACCCGTCTTCCCAGGGCTGGGGATGTGCGGACATGAGGGTCCCTGGGGATCACCACCTTGGCTAGACAGGCCTGCCTCAAAAATAAGTGGACACGGGAGATCCGTCCAGCAAAGGTGATACAAAAAATCTCATTTTGGCTTCTGGTACTTTCCTTTGGAGGGAAACTGAAGGTAGTTGTTCTGCTGCCTGAGGCCAGGGATGAGTCACCCATTCTTGAATCTTTTTTTTTTTTTTTTTTTTTTTTTTTTTGAGCCAGCCCAACAGACTGGCCTTTTTTTAATGTGTAAGAGTGAGAGAGAGAGAGAGAGAATTGGTGCACCACTGCAATCGAACTCCAGATGTGTGTGCCCCCTTGTGCACATGTGTGTCCTTGCGTGCTTGTGTCACTGTGCATCTAGCTTGCATGGGACCCGGAGAGTTGAGCATGAGTCCTTAGGCTTCACAGGCAAGTGTTTAACTGCTAAACCAGCTATCCAGCCATATATATATTTTAGCAAGTGGTCCAGCATGTTGACCAGGTAATACACACTCAATCACGCTCTGTCTTTGGGCTGTAACAGATTCACTTTGAAATACCAGGCCAATTGCTACACCTCCCTGTAGCAGTTTCTTGCCCACTAACAAGGAGGGGTTGTGACTATTTCCAGCTTGGAGGGAGGACACCTCCCTTAGAGAAGATGGCCAGAAACCCCCATCCAGGTTGCTGCAAATTCCACTGCCAGCTGCCCCTCCTTGTGCTGAAGCCTCCGAGCCCCATACTCCATGCACCAGCCACCCAAAACTCTTCCCTGATTGATGCTCACAAGCCCCAATCCCCCTGCCACAGCATTTCTGCCCTCCAACTCCTGCTGCACACGTGCGCACTCCACCAAGGTCACCCTAACACATCTCTACACGTTCCTTAAATGTCACCTCTCCAGTACGTCTGCCCAGACCACCACAGTCCCTCGCTGCTACCCGTTCCCCTTGCTAGTCGCACATATCTGATTGGCATGCTGGCTTGCTCCATACGGACAAGGCCCTACCTGACTCTTCATCCCTGTACCCCAAGTAGGCACCAAGTAGGTTCTTGTCGTGAACTAATCTGTGTAGCACCCCCACAGCTCACCTGAGGTAGGTGGGCTGGACACCCCATCCCCAGCCTGGTGCAATAGGACCAGGTCATTTAACTGCAGACAGATGCTGCATGCCACCCCCTGTACCTCCCCCCCCTGGCCCATTTGGCTGTCTCCCTGACTCTGATGCTATATATTCCAAAGGCATTACATAGCGTGTTCACTCACACCACCCCCAGCAACTCAATCTTCCCCTCTCCAGCGTCCATTGGCATAATCACTCGCAGGCTGCCCAGAACCTGCCAAGCTTGTATTAATGTTGGCTCAGCGGGAGATTTATTTCTTCCCGGCATTACTTGGGATAGTGCTAGCTTTGCGAAGACTCCCCCACCCTTATACCCCTCACCAGGCAGATATATGCACATACTCCTACACACACACACACACACACACACACACACACACACGCTCAGGGACTTGGCTGAGCCAGTTCTTATCTTCTCTGGGAAGCCAGAGGTTTGCACTGCCTAGTAAGGGCCACCATATGCTGAAAGAATGGCTTCCACTCAGATAACCAAGGTCACCCAGGTGTGTGACTTGAATGGACAGTGTACACCTCTACTGATCAGTTTGCATACTCACACTAGGGGAATGGCATATATGAGATCCTGTCCACATTCACGTGCAACACTATTTAAAAATCCTAGCCGTGGGGGCTGGGGAGATGGCTCAGCAATTTACGGGTTTGCTTGCAGATCCTAAAGGCCTGGGTTCAATTCCCCAGGCCCTGCGTAAAGCCAGATGCAAAGAGTGGCACATGCACGTGGAGTTTGTTTGCAGCAGCTAAAGGCCCTGGTGTATCTCTCCTCTCTCTCTCTTTCTTTACTTTCTCTCTCTCTCTCCTTATAAATAAATCAAGAATAAAAATACAAAAGAGGGCAGCCTTTTTAAAGAGAGGAGGGAGAGACACAGCATACAGAGAGGCTACTCCAGTCTCCCTCCAAAATGGGGATGAGTCAAGCCTGTGACCCTGTGACCCCTGCTAGCTCCAGTCACACAAACCCTACCCCAGAACTGGGCCACAGTCCTTCTCACTCCCCTCTGCCCTTGCCTCGTGCCCTTGGCCCCATGCTACACATGTCTCTGGACACACTCCCTTTCAAATGCCATAGCTTCTTCTTAGATTTCCTTCACACACACTAGCTACCTGGAAAGCTTACATTCAACCTTCACAGACCAGGTCAAAAGAAAGCACTTGTGAGAAGGCTTTCCTCAGCCTCAAGCAAGTATCATTTCCCACGTTGCTGTAGAATCTCATAGAATGTCCTGTCTGAAAACATTCCCATCCTTTCCACCAGGACGTGGCTTTTCCTGCCAATAGTGGACTCCTTGGGGACAGGAGCGAGCAAGATCTCAGAGTCCCTGCCGTCTACCCCAGCATGCGACGCCGTGTTTGAAAGAATATGCGTTGTGTCCCCAAAGCTTAACATCATGACCGGCATGTCGAATAGCCTAGTGAATGGTTGTGGAAATGATCAATGAACTCCTACAGCCCACCGCCTAGTTCCATGGGGATGTGAGGCACACTGGAGACATGAGCAAGCTGTCCAGACTCCAGGAGGAGGCAAGGAAAGGCTTGAATGAGAGTCCTCGCCCCAGCCTGGTGGGGAGGTGAACGTAACGACCAAAACCGACAAGAACCTCACCTGCTTCTTTAGTTCAGAAAGTACATGTTTGCACATGCATGTGAATATGCCACACGCGTGACATATACACACAAGCAAAATAGTAATAATAATAAACAAGAAAGTGCAAGTTTGTCTGGTTCAGCCAAGAATGTGATGAGGCCCGATGAGGATGGAGTGGGGAAGGGTTCTGATCCACTTGTTCCTTCAGAAATCCAGGCTCCCGGGCTCGGCAAATGGCTTAGTGGTTAAGGCATTTGTCTGCGAAGCCTAAGGACCCCCCGTTGGATTCTCCAGGACCCACGTAAGCCAGATGCACAAGGGGGCACATGCATCTAGAGTTCATTTGCAGTGACTGGAGGCCCTGGTGTGCCCATTCTCTCTGCCTCTTCTCTCTCTCAAATAAATAAATAAATAAATAAAATATAAAAAATTATTTAAAAAGAAATCCAGGCTCCTAATGGCCCTGCCAGCTTCAGAAAGTAGCCTTTCTGACAGGTGGGGGGAGTGACACAAAAGATCACGTGTGGAAAGGAGTTCATGGGTCAGGCCAGGTGGTGGCCCACATCGCTTCTGTCCACATTGCATTGGCTAGGATTCCCACCGTATGATCACACCTAGCTGCAAGGGAGGCTGGGAAATGTACTTCAGAGAAGGGGAGGTGGGGATGGGGCTGGAGAGATGGTTTAGAGGTTAAGGCACTTGCCTGCAAAGGCTAACAACCCAAGTTCAATTCCCCAGAGCCCACATAAAGCCAGATGCACAAAGTGGCCGATGCATCTGGAGTTCGTTTGCAGCAGAGGTCCTGGTTCGCCCCTTCTCTCTCTCTCTCTCTCTCTCTCTCTCTCTCTCTCTCTCTCTCTCTCTCTCCTGCTTATAAATAAATAAACAAATATTTTTTTTTTTTGGAGAGAGGGAGAGGGAGACAGATAGAGAATGAGCGAGCCAGCAGTCTCTCAGCTGCTGCGAACGAAATCCAGATGCGTGCGCCCCCTTGTGTGCAAGTGCAGCATTGCACCCTTGCGTCACTTTGCATCTGGCTAAACATGGGACCTGGAGATTGGAACCGCTGGAGATTGGAACCAGTGTTCTTGGGCTTAGGAGGCAGGCGCCTTAACCGCTAAGCCATCTCTCCAGCCCCAAATTTTTTTTAAAAAAGGAAAGGGGCCAGGTGTGTGGTTCATGCCTTTAATCCCAGCACTCGGGAGGTAGAGGTAGGAGGATTGCCATGAGTTCGAGGCCACCCTGAGACTACATAGTGAATTCCAGGTCAGCCTGGGCTAGAGTGAGACCCTACCTCGAAAAAAAAAAAAAAAAAAGAAAGAAAGAAAGAAAGAAAGAAAGAAAGAAAAGGAAAAGAGAAAAAGGGAAGTGAGTTTGCTAATGAGTGAGAGGTCCTGCAGACTAGCCAATCAATAAACATTTGAGGGCTGGAGAGATGGCTCATCAGTCAGCTGTGCTCTTTGTACAAGTGTAAGGACCCGAGGGAGCCTGAAACCACCCATGGGAAAGTTGGGTGTGGCTACATGTGTCTGTAACCCCAGTCTGGCAAAGGGGGTATCAGCAGGAGAGTCCAGCTCAAAGAAGAATGCACAGAAGGTGGATGGCATGCACCCCGCCATTCTGCTCTGGCCACCACAGGCGAGCATCCCACCCACCTCAGGTGAGCCCATGTCACAAAGGCACATGCATGCACATGCACCACACATACCACATCACACACATACACAAAAACCACATTACATACATATGAACAAAAAGATAAATATTTGAATGAGCAGAACAGGTGGCACTTTTGTCTATCTGGAGGCTGAGACCATGTTACATGTAGGGTTTTGTCAGTAAGGAGTGGAAATAATTTATCTCAGGATCTTCAAAAGTCTCACATGGAGGTGGTACTCCATAAATATATGGATGGAAGGATGGATAGATAGAATGATGAATGGATGGATGGAAGGATGGATGGATGGATGGATGGTATGCTAATTCATCTCAGTTGTCAGCTTGATTGGATCTGGAATTGCCTAGGAGACAAATCTCTGAGCACATCTGAGAAGAGCTTTCTGGACTAGCTTAATTGAGGTGAGAAACCCACCCTAAGTGCAGGTCGCACCACCCTGTTGCTAGGACCAGCAGACTGAATTGTGACAGGTGGGGCTCTGAGCATGAGCGTTCTTCACTCGCTGTGTCATAACTGTGGATTGAATGTTCCTGCCACCATGGCCCCCTGTATTCCTGCCAGTTGTGAACTGAACTCAACCTTTTCTCCATTAAATTGTTTGTCAGATGTTCCATTCCAGTCAAAGGACTTTTACAAATGGCTAAATGGGTAGATGGGTGGGTGGCATATGAGGGAGTGAATGGGTGGATGGATGGGTAGATGAATGAATGTGTGGGCAAGTAGATGAATGAATGCGTATATGGGTGGTCAGACAGACGGATGGGTGAAAGAAGGGAGGAAGAGAGGGAATAGGGAGGGAGAAAAGGAAGGAGAGAAAGAAGGGAAGATGGAAGGATGTGTGGATGGATGGACAAATGATGGATGAAAGAAAGAAATAAGGAAGAGAGGGAATGAAAGAGGCAAGGTAGATGGCTGTGTGGGTGTATGAAGAGATGGATGAATGAAAGAGGGAAGGGAGGATGAAAGCGAGGGAAGGAGGAAAGAAGTGAGAATCTTTATAATTCCATATCATAATGAAATTCTCATCACATTTTTGAACGTTTACCTCCATCTACTCGGGCAGCAGCTACCCCTGGAGAATCAAAGCTTCCCAGACAAGTCTAAAGGCCCCCAAGTGCTGGTTCCCACGGGATCTGTCCTCGGTCTGCTCCATGGTCCACCCTGACCTCCCCATTCATTACCCCCTAGCAACCTGACCACCCTCTCTGGCAGGAGCAAGGCCATGTCCAGGTTTCCAGGTGTGGTTAGCTGCAGCTGAGAGCAGGGCCAGGGGCTGGTGGGGGTGGGGAGGCCGAGCAGGGCTTCTCCCTCAAGGTCTGCTCCCCGCTCGAGTGATCAACATCATTTCCATACTATAATTACATTGCCCAATCCCCTCCTGATTTCACTGCTATCTTGTAAGCCGTCCCGATTGTGAGTAATTTAAAGCTATATGAGGTGTCAGGCTCCGTGAAACAATCACCCCTCAAAGAAATATAGCCCCAGATCATAATTGATAAGTCCCATTAGGCAATGGGCCCTCTGATTTCCTATTTGGTCTCTTCTGAGATGGCCTTGTTGATTACCTAACACAGACTGTGTCTCCAAATGTGCCAGGAAGAAGGATTCATCTAGCTTTGAGGGGACAAGGGCTTGGGGGCCCTAGGACAGAGGGTGGGAGGAGAATGGGGGAGATGGGAATTCCTGGCTGGACCAGACTCACTCCCGCATGCCTGACTGATCTGGTGCAGGAGAGCTCACTGCTGCTACTGCTGCTGCTGTGTTCAAGTCAGAAGCCCCTGATTTGTCATAGTGGAGCAGTTAGGAAAGAAGGAAAAGAGGGGTACAGCTAGCTCTGAGCCCAGCCATGCTCCCTAAGGGATGCCCAGATGTGCCCAAGTGCTGTGGGTGGTGGTCCGGAAGGGCAGACACCTTTGCACACAATATCTCCTTCCTCCAGCCTCTGTCCCAAGGCACGTTAGCTAAATCAAGGCACGTTGAAATAATCATGGCTCTTTTATGTGTTTACACACTTCAGGACTGGTGCCTGCTCAAGCCTCCCTCATCTTCATCTCCTTCACTTGCCTGCCCCAGGACTGGAATCAAACAGGACACTGTGTGCCAAAGGAAGACACGTCACAGAGCTGGGAGTCAGGCAGAAGGAATCTGAGTTCTGCTCTGTGACTAGGGGTGCTGAGCTATAGCTGCTACCTGGTCCAGCAGCTTCCAGGGATTCTCGGTCTCACCTCCCCTCACACTGTAGGATTGCTGGAAACGTAGACCTGTGCTGGCTACCACGTCCATCTTTACAAAGGCTCTTGGGATCCAAACTCAGGCCCTCATGCTTGCCCAGTAAGCACTTTACTCACTGAGCCACATCCCCAGACAGATATTTGCTTTCCTGAGACAGGGTCTTCAGCCCAAGCTGACCTTAAACTCTTAATCTTCCTGCCTCTCCCTCTCCAATTCTGCTGTCGCCTTTCTGGGGTGTGAACATTGGTTAACAAAACATCAGTGTTCATACTACAGGGAGGTCCTTGTAAGCTCATGTGACTGTGGGTACCCAGTCCATTCCAGCTTCATCAATCCCCAATTAACTCAGCCATTGACTGATAAACATCCATTTTATTTTATTTTATTTTATTTTGGTTTTGGTTTTTCGAGGTAGGGTCTCACTCTAGCCCAGGCTGACCTGGAATTCACTATGTAGTCCCAAGGTGGCCTCAAACTCACGATGAACCTTCTACTTCTGCTGGGCACCGTGGTGTGCTTTTTTTTAATATCTTGTTTATTTGGGAGAGAAAGAGATGGGCATGCCAGGGCCTCCAACCACTACAAAGAAACTCCCTCCAGACGCATGCTTCACCTTGTGTATCTGGCTTACGTGGGTACTGGGGAATCAAACCTGGGACCTTAAGCTTTGCAGGAAAGTGCCTTAACCACTAAGCCATCTCTCCAGCCCGATAAGCAGCATCTCTTTGACATAGCTTGACACAGAGGGTGAGACCTGCTGATTCAGCACCTCGGACAGCACAGTGCACTGCTGGGCCTCCCCAGGGCCTTCCTCTTCCCATCTTGTGGGTGGCCACTCACCTGCCCAGGTCTGAAAATCCCATAATACCACATACCTTCAAAATCTATCTCGTTATTGTCACTCAAGCCCCAAATCTCCACTGTTTCTGCTCGGTGTGTGCCTGATTGATTTGTTTGTAATTCTGTCATTCCTTGTGATCGGGTTGGGGTGGAGGAAGGACGCATGAGCCTTCTTTGGCAAGACACGTCAAAACTGCCTGTCTGTCTCACGGGGTGCGACTGCTGTTTCCCAAACTCCGCCGTCCATGTTGCTGTAAAGAATGACGGATCTGAGATCGTAGATTACTGTTGTGCACTTTCGTTCTCTGATATCTGCTTTCTTCCCTTCCAAAACTCGCTGAGTGATTGAGAGGCCGGGTGGCTTTTTTGAGACGCATCATAAGGCCTCCTTCAGAAACAACTTGGCCAGGCAACATGCATCAGAGAAAAGTGAGCGTTGGCAAGTCCCTCCTAGCTGCTTCTTGCCGGTGCCTCTCTGCCAAGTCCCCTGTGGTGTCTCTCCGGGGGTCCGTGGCTGTCAGGAGAAGATCAGCTGGCCAGGCTGCTTTCAGCTTTGCAGGACGACTTGGCACCACGTTCAAAAACCACCATTCTTTGAAGCCTGCTCAGTCCCACTCCATGCCAGGCACTCTGCCAGGTACCAGGGCGTCAGAGCAGAGAGCAGCATCTAGGGCTGGGCACAAAGCTCTGTGGCAGAGAGCTTGCCTGGCATGCACAAGGCCCTGGGTTCCATCCTCAGCACGTCCATGGAGCTCCTAGAAAGGTGGGGATGACAATTAAAAGACTGCTGAGGGCTGGAGAGATGGCTCAGTGGTTAAGGTGTTTGCCTGTAAAGCCTAATGACCCAAGTTCGATTCCCCAGTAGCCATGTGGCTCTGCATTAAGGGTCTCTAGAGAAAAAGGGTTATTGGGGGTACTACATATGAAGAAGCAGATGTATGTGGTGAGAGAGGAAGCTGGGCAGAGTGGGTGATGGATGCATTTGACTCTGGGTAATGTCCAGCAATGTTGATCTCTGAGACGGGGGGCCTTTTCAAACACAGTCATTAGCAGAACACAAAGTTCTCTGATTCTCTGCTTCCTGGGGGAGGAGGTTCAGACCGCAATAATCCTTAACACTTTTTAAAATATATATATATATTTTAATGGGCCTGGAGAGATGGCTTAGTGGTTAAGTGCTTAGCTGTGAAGCCCAAGGACCCTGGTTTGAGGCTCTATTACCCAGAATCCATGTAAGCCAGATGCACAAAGTGGTGCATGCATCTGGAGTTCGTTTGCAGTGACTCAAGGCCCTGGCATGCCCATTCTTTCTCTCTTTATCTCTCTGTCTCTCTCAAATAAATAAATAAAAATAAACAAGCAAAATATATTTTTATTTATTTATTTACTTGCAAGCACAGAGAGATAGAGAGACAGGCAAATGAATTCCAGAGGCACGCGCCACTTTGTGCCTCTGGTTTTACGTGGGTCCTGGGGAATCGAACCCGGGTCGTTAGGCTCTGCAAGTGAACACCTTAACCTCTGGTCCTTAACACTTTGAAGTATTAACCAGAAACCATTTCACAGGATGTGTTCATTGAGCCTTTCAGCTATCTCTGAGGATGAGGAAAGTGAGGTCTGGTGGGGGCAGGAACATTATCCAATGGAATGTGGTAGACTCAGGCCCATAATCCGCATCTCCCATCTGTGCCCCACCCCCATTCTCCTCCCACTTCACACAACCACAGCTCTGCCCAGACACCTAACAGACTGGCTTACTCATCTCCTCACAAGCTCTCAGGCAGCTGGAGGATTGAGCCCATGGCCCGCTGAGCCATCTGCTTGCTCTCTGAGCCTTTATCTGAAAACAAGAAGTGCCAGGCTGAGCCGGGGCCAAGAGAAGCTGTGATGTCATCCCCAGGGATGCCCTCTGTGAGTATATATCCTTTGCAATGCCCTGCTGGAGAGAGGATTGCAGTGCTGGGTGTGAGGCAGCCCACATCTGTCTGTCCTTGTCCTCTGACCCCACCCTCACCTGGTCACCTGTTTCCGGCTCTTTGTGGACATCAGACAGGAAGCCCAGATTCTACAAATGGTGTTAGGAAGCCCCAGGGCTAGCACAGGACAACTTCACCAGCTTCCCCAAGCCCCTAGAATCTTGTCACGTGTCAGCCTTTGCTTGTCCCCTCAAGGAACTCTCACCTATCCACTTCCTCTCAAGCCCCTCTTTCCATGGGCTGCTTCCTGCATTTGAACATGTTCAGTGGTTAGGTCCACTCCCCACACAAGCATTAGGGGCTGCGGGGAAAGGGGAGATGAGACTGCCTGAGTTCAAATCTCCAGATCCTTTGTAAAACAGCTGGGCATGGCTCCACACGCCTCTAATCCCAACTCCACAAGGGAGCAGAGACCCAGGAATCCGCAAAGCCCCCAAGCTCCAGAATGAGTAAAAAGACACTTTGGCTCAAGAACAGATTATGAGGAAGAGCAACGGAGAGGGACACCCGACGTTCCATTCTGACCACCGCGTGTGAGCACCCTGCCACAGGCGAGTGTGTGCAGCACCCACTGAAAGGGCACATACACGTGCATACCACACTCAGCACACCACATTGCATCCCCTCCCACATACACACAAAAGGAGAGAGACCCAAAAACCTTATCCTGCTTTAAGAAAAAATAGATAAAATTGCTATATTAAAAATGAGATCAAGAGGCTGGAGAGATGGCTTAGTGATTAAGCGCTTGCCTGTGAAGCCTAAGAACCCTGGTTCAAGGCTCAATTCCCCAGTACCCACATAAGCCAGATGCACAAGAGGGCACATGTATCTGGAGTTTGTTTGCAGTGGCTGGAAGCCCTAGTGTGCCCATTTTTTTCTCTCTCTCTCTATCTGCCTCTTTCCCTCTCTCTGTCTGTTGCTAATAGATAAATTTAAAAATAAAAAAATAGCCAAGTATGATGGTGCATGCCTTTCATCCCAGCACTTGGGAGGCAGAGGTAGGAGAATCGCCAAGAGTTCGAGGCCACCCTGAGACTACACAGTGAATTCCAGGTCAGCATGACCTAGAGTGAGACCCTACCTTGAAAAACAAAAAATAAAAAAACAAAAAAAAATTAACTTAAATTTAAAAAAATGAGATCAAGCTGGCATGTGGTGGCCACGCCTTTAATCCCAGCACTTGGGAGGCCTAGGTAGGGATCACCATGAGTTTGAGGCCAGCTTAAGACTGCATAGTGAATTCCAGGTCAGCCTGGGCCAGAGCAAGACTCTACCTCGAAAACCAATGAGATCAAGATGAGCCTGGTGATGTACACACATCTGTGATCTCAGCACTAGGGAGACCGGGGATCAGAAGTGCAAGGTCACATACGCTGTGTAATGAGTTGGAGTTGGGCTACACAAGACCCCAACACACACACAAAAAGTCAAAAACAAAATAAAACCATTCTTTCACCAAATATCACCATTAAGAGACTAAGAGAGGGCTGGAGAGATGGTTTAGTGGTTAAGACACTAGCCTGTGAAGCTTAGGGACCCTGGTTCAATTCCCCAGGACCCACATAAGGCAGATGCACAAGGTGGCATATGCATCTGGAGTTTGTTCGCAGTCGCTGGAGGCCCTGGTGCACCCTTTCTCTCTTTTCTTTTAAATACCCTCTCTTAGGTTGGAGAGATGGTTTAGTGGTTAAGGCACTTGCCTGTGAAGCCTAAGGACCCTGGTTCAATTCTCTAGGTCCCACATAAGCCAAATGGACATGGTGGCGCATGTGTCTGGAGTTCATTTATAGTGGCTGGAGACCCTGGCCTGCCCATTCTCCCTCCCTCTCTCTCTCTCTCTTTCCCTCTCTCTGTCTCAAATAAGTAAATAAAAATAAATACTCTCTCCCTCAAATAAATAAATAAATAAAATATTTTTTTTCTGAGATAGGGTCTCACTCTAGCTCAGGCTGACCTGGAATTCACTATGTAGTTTCAAGGTGGCCTTGAACTCACAGTGATCCTCCTACTTCTGCCTCCTGAGTGCTGGGATTAAAGGCATGCGCCACCACGCCAGGCAAATAAAATAATTTTTAAAAAGAGACTAAGAGAGCAACCCACAGCTTGAAGGGAGAGATTCAGTAATTGCATTTGAACAAGAACTCCTAGCCAGAATACATAAATACACGTACCAACTTACAGGACAAGAGCAGAAACACACCAGAGAATAAAACAGGCAAAAGTCTTAGAGGGGAACGTCAACAAAAAATGAATGTGCAAATGGCTACGGAACACCTATGTGACATCAAAGCATGCTATGTGACATCGGTCCTCAAGGCTTTGCAAATTTAGAGCCAGGGTAGAAAACAGAAACGAAAGCGAGTGTCAATGAAGACAGAAAATACCGGACGTGGGTGAGGGTCCATCACGCGAGCGCTCAGATCCTTACGGAGGCAGTGTTATTTGAAAAGCCTTGACACTGATGACCCCAATCCAGCCCGTGCGCACCCTGTGATCGGCCAGTCCCTCCTGGGACGGACCCTATGGACCTGTTGTGTGCCTATGTTCACCAACAGGCATAGGCTGGGTCCTCTCAGCAGCGCCATCCATGGCAACCAGAAAAGGACATGAAACCTCCAATGACATCAGAATGAGGGGTGATTCATTGTGTGTTCCTGCTGGGGGACTCTGCCCAGTAAGCGGGTTGCAGGATTGCAGGCTGTGGTAGTTTGAATCGATGGCCCCCAATCTATTCAGTGTTTCATTAGCTTGTAGTTTACATCTGCAGCCACCTGGCTGCCTGGAGGCAGTGTCACTGGGCGGATCTGAAGGTGTGGTGGTGGGTTTGAGATTTCAATCTAAACATATGCAAAGTGTGTCTCCCTGGAGTTCCTGAGGTGTGCTGTGTGGCTTTTTTTCTTTTTTCTTTCTTTCTTTCTTTCTTTCTTTCTTTCTTTCTTTCTTTCTTTTTTTTTTTTTTTTTTTTTGGCTTTTCTCTCTCTGTTTGGTCCTGCAAAGACAGGCCAGCTTCTTCTGCCATTATGGAACTTCCCCTGGATCTGTAAGCTTCAATAAATCCCTTCTTCCATATCATGCCTGGTCTGGAAGTTCATCTCAGCGAACCTGAAGCTGTCTGCTACACTGGTGAATAAAATCTGGGTGTGTCTCGGGCCCTAGCAAGGGAAGGAAGATTGGGGGGGGGGGACACACGCTACAGGTGCAAAGTGATGTGGGATGCTCAGTATCTGGCTGGGGCTCACTAGGGAATGGCTGGAAGGAGGCTCTGGGGTGTCTGAGGAGTTGGCTGAACCCCACCAGGATGCCGGATAGAAGAACCCATTCGTCCTGTGAATACTGCACTTGTGTACAAAGAGATTCCACCTGGCCCACCACCCCTACTCACATTTCATTGGTTAGACACTGCCACGTGGCTGCAACTAGCTGCGAATGTACCTGGATAATGTAGTCTCTGGCTCGGCCAAGTCTCTCCGAGGTGAGGCAAACCCTGGCTCCTGGTTTACAAGGATCGTGAACTTTCTGTAAAGGCAGGCAGTACGTGAGGCTTTGAGGGCCATGCGAGCGTCTGTCACAACCATTCAACTTTGTCACCATCACCGTAGTCTTGGGGAACTGTCATTGGACAAATAAGGACTCACGGACAATGGGTAAATGAGGGCACACTGGCCAGCCCCCAGCTGGAACAGGACCTAAATTGCCACATCAATGTTCTTTCGCTTCACTGTGACCCCCTCCAAAGCCACAGGGAGAGAGAGAGGCAGGGGGAAGAGTTGCTTTTTGAAGCAGCAGTGTGAAAGTTGCACCCATCACACCTGCCCCATGGCTACAACTGGCTGCAAAGGAACCTGGGAAACGGAGTCTCGAGTTAAAGAGTTCTGCGCCCTGCTAAGTTCCAAAGGACCCGACTACCAAAAGGAAGCAGGAAAGATCAGACAGGTGGGGACCATCACTAACTCGTCTTAGCCACATCCCCCAAGACTGTGGATCTTACAGCTCCTTTAGCTTCCTCCTCCAAGCCATTGTCTACTCACTGTTCCCTCAGAGGATCTTTCTAGAAAATAAACGGGATCAAGCTACTCTGGTGATCTGGATTCTTCCATGGCTCCCTGTGGCTCCTGGAATCAGTCCACTAAGTTCTGTTGATCCGCATTGCATACCCGATAATGGGTGGAGATCCAGTCAACCAGGAACCACTCTCAGCTCCTTCATTCAGGCCATAAGATCTGGGGGGACCTGAGCTCTGCCTCGCCCTATGCACAGAGGAAGGGAGGACATGGAGAGAAAAAGAAAGGGAAGGAAGGACTTAGATGCCCCTGTGGGTCCAAAAGCCCTGCATTTGCCATTCTGCCACAGTCCTGGACTTTGGCCTGGATCTGAGAGACGAAATTAATGAAGCTTCTAAGGGTACTCTTAGACTTGAGAAACGATAACTTAAAATAAGCTTTTCTTTTTATCCCCCGTTGTCTACCACCTCAACACTTTTTCGTTTCCTTTTCCAGTGCTTTATTTATTTCTGTCGATTTAATGATGATACAACTCGCAGCTTCCTTTTTTTCTTGCCCTTAAACTTCTGAATTTTTAATCAAGCAATGTAAACTTAATTTTTTTTTTTTTGTCTCCAAGATACAAAGGGGCCTTAGGTCCTGCCAAGAAAATGACTGATGAATTATGCAGGCTGCAAGCGCCCATCTGACTTCTGTGATGTGTTGGCTTATAATTGCACAAACTACTATGGCCCGAGATCTGGGAAATGTGATTTTCTACTTTTTCAGAGAAACATCTTTAGAAAAGGGTGACAGTAGATTTCACAAGTGGAGAGGAACCAGAAAACGAGACAGGATTCTTCCAGAACAGGATGGGTGGCTGGGAAGCCCATCCCCACTGGCCCCTTTGAACGTGGACCCAGCTCCCCGCCCTGTTTCTAGCAGAAGACTTTGGAATCAGCATGGAGAAATAAGATCTGGTGTCTTCCCACAGGGATGGCCACTTATCAGGCCTGACACTCAGTGATTCGGGCGACTGGGACGTGGCATCCCTTGCCGGAGACAGGGTCAGAGTCTGTCCACAGCACACGCCCCCCTCCCCACCCCACCCCCCGCCACAGGAGGAAGGGAGTCTTTAACTTGGTGCTTACGGACATTGACGCCTGTTTAATGCTCATCTTCGCATTCATTTGTTTCTTTATGTTGTGATGGTCATTTATTTGGTCACTGGGGCCCTGGCCCAGCTTCCCTGGGGTACTTACACCATCTGGATACAAAGAACAGATGAAAGCCAGTAGGTGATTCGAGACCAACAGAGGAAAAGAGAATGCTGGGAGTGTGTGGGGTTGAGTGGGAGTGCTTCTTTTTTTTTATTATTGTTTTCATTTTTTTATTGTTTTTATTGACAACTTCTATACTTACAGACAGTAAACCATGATATTTCCTTCCCCTCCCCCATTCCCTTTCAGAACTCCACTCTCCATCATGTCCCTCCCTCTCTCCATTAGTCTCTCTTTTAATTTGATGTCATCACCTTTTTCTCCTATTATGAGGGTCTTGTGAAGGTATTGCTAGGCACTGCGAGGTCATGGATATCGAGGCCAATTTCTGTCTGGACAGTTGCATTGTAAGGAGTCGTGCCTTTCCTTTGGCTCTTCCATTCTTTCCACCCCCTCTTGGGTCTTGGAGGGTGGGAGCATTTTAGATGAAGGGGAGTGAGACGCGCTGTCCTGCTGTCCAAGCTGACTCCTTCCTCAGTAGGGGAAGGGGGCGGGGTGGTTTCTGGCAGGGGAGACATGGAGCAAAGGCCCTGGGGTAGGAGAGAAAATGAAGTCTTTGTTGGACTGAAAGATGAGCCTGGTGTCCGAAGGAGCGAGCGAGAGGCCTTTTCCTATGTCTGCCAATGAGAAAGCCCAGCCTTCGAACACCAACCCTCGCTGGTGTTTTAATAGCACATTTCTGCTGTTGCTTGGGACCGAAGGTTGTTGCTTGGGTTGTCAAATGCTCAGAGATACTGGATCTGGGAGATGAAATTAATGAAGCTTCTAAGGGTACTCTTAGACTTGAGAAACAATAACTTAAAATAAGCTTTTCTTTTTATCCCCCCATTGTCTACCACCTCAACACTTTTTCGTATCCTTTTCCAGTGCTTTATTTATTTCTGTCGATTTAATGATGATACAACTTGCAGCTTCCTTTTTTTCTTGCCCTTAAACTTCAGTGCCTAGTAGTGGAGCCCTGTGATTCGTTCAGCCTTCCCTTGTTGGCAATGTCAGAAACACTCGGCCCCACCCAAGGATCCCATTGAATTGATGAGAAGACTGAGTTTGCAACATGCCCACGACTGAATGGTGGGTAAGAAGGAATGTTGGAATTAAGACCCAAGTATGGTTTGGTTTTTTTTTTCTCATATGTTTCCAGGCCTCCCAAGGCACCCTCCTATACAGGGAAGGAATGGCATTATTAGCGACAATGATCACCTAACCTGCCCCTCCCTGGCACGGGGACCTTGACCACACCCTTTCTTTCTCATGACCTCTGTTGCTTGTACAAAAGTTGTAATGGGAAAAGCCGGGCGTGGTGGCACACGCCTTTAATCCTAGCATTCCAGAGGCAGAGGTAGGAGGATTGCTATGAGTTCAAGGCCACCCTGAGACTACAGAGTGAATTCCAGGTCAGTCGGGGCTAGAGAGAAACCCTACCTCGAAAAACCAACAACAACAACAACAACAAAAAGAGTTGTAATGGTAAAGCCTTGTTGCGTGCATGGAAGGGTGAACAGTGACCGTGGTCCCAGGAAGTCACTAGAACTCCGTAGGTGAAGGGCAACAGCTAGAGATATACCAGTTCAGTTGTCAGCTCTGCCCATCGCCTGCTCAGGTGACACCAGGCAAATGCTCTAAGCCCCGTTTCTTCATACATAAAAGGAAGTAAGTGTAGAACTGTCATAAGAATTGTGCAGTGATGGTGGATACAAAAATGTCATAAATGTGAGGCATGATATTGCCAATCATCATCACCATCACCATCATGATCAATACCACTGTCACCATCATCATCACCATCACCATCATCACCATGACCATCATAACCTTGTAACCATCAACATAATTATCATCTGTAACAGTTAAATTCTCAGTGCTAGGACAAAACACCTGACCAGAAATACCTTATGGAAGGAAAAGGCTTGTTTTGGCTCACAGTCTTGAGAGGAAGTTTTGTCATGGCAGGGAAAGTACAGCAGGAACAGAGGGCAAACGTTATGTCTTGTCACGTCAGCTGGGAGGAAGAAGCAAGAGTGAGGTCTCTCTGAACACCCAGTAGGAGGGACTTATAGAAGCCAAGGCTAACCCCCCACCCCAGGAACACACCTCCTCCAGCAAGGCTCCACCAGCTGGCGGGGTCAAGTATGAGGCTTCATCACAAACACATGAGGCCGTGGGGGACATTTTGCATCCACACCACCACACTATCGCCAACAGTCTCCTCACCCTCATGGCGATCCTCTTCACTATCACTATCATCTCCATCATCATCAACAGCACTGCCAACATCATCACATCACCACCACCATGACCTTCACCATCATCACTACTACCACTGCCTTGACTGACATCACCATCAGCAGCAGCACCACCACCATCATCATCATCTCCTCCACCACCAGCACCACAGTCATCCCATCTCATCATCACCTCCACCAAGCTCCACTGTCATCCCATCTCATCACCACCACCATCACCTCATCCACAGTCATCCCATCTCATCATCACCCCACCAAGCTCCACCAGTCATCCCATCTCATCATCACCTCCACCACCAGCACCACAGTCATCCCATCTCATCATCATCCCATCTCATCCCATCTCATCATCACCTCCACCACCAGCACCACAGTCATCCCATCTCATCACACCATCCATCATCCACTGTCATCCCATCTCCACCACCAGCACCACAGTCATCCCATCTCATCATCACCTCCACCAAGCACCACAGTCATCCCATCTCATCACCACCATCATCATCACCTCCACCACCAGCACCACAGTCATCCCATCTCATCATCACCTCCACCAAGCTCCACTGTCATCCCATCTCATCATCACCTCCACCAAGCTCCACAGTCATCCCATCTCATCACCACCATCATCATCTCCTCCACCACCAGCACCACAGTCATCCCATCTCATCATCACCTCCACCAAGCTCCACTGTCATCCCATCTCATCACCACCATCATCATCTCCTCCACCACCAGCACCACAGTCATCCCATCTCATCATCACCTCCACCAAGCTCCACTGTCATCCCATCTCATCACCACCATCATCATCACCTCCACCAAGCACCACAGTCATCCCATCTCATCACCACCATCATCTCCTCTACCACCAGCACCACAGTCATCCCATCTCATCATCACCTCCATCAAGCTCCACAATCATCCCATCTCATCATCACCTCCACCAAGCTCCACTGTCATCCCATCTCATCACCACCATCATCATCACCTCCACCACCAGCACCACAGTCATCCCATCTCATCACCACCACCATCACCTCCACCACCAGAACCCCAGCCATCCCACCTCATCACCACCACCAGCACTGCAGCCACACTCACCACCACGCAGCACCCATTTCCCCCTCACGCTCATCTCCATCCGCAACACTCATCAGTATTCAGTACTGTCTAAGCCACGAAGCTCAGCCCAGATGTACAAATCATTATTACAACCGAGTTTCCTTGCTAACTGCCAACCCCTGTCTTGAACTGCTGTAACACCTGGGGGAAACTTGGCCGCGAACCGCTCTCTCCACTCATTCCTCGTTCCGCCAGCACTTATTGAGTGTTCTCCGTGCAGGGCACCAGGGAGCCTGCTGGGAGCAGCATGGACATGTCCTTACCCTCATGAAGCTCACAGGCTGGCGTGGGGGAAGCCCAAGAGTAAACAATTAAAGCAACAAATCAATACCCTAATTACAGGTTGCTGTGTTATTTAATTACAGAGGGTGATTAATGGCCCCTGGACCAGGAGGAACTTTTCGGAATGTGCAGTGCCTCTGAGGTGACAGGCACCGTGAGTCCTTAAATCAACAGAACATTGGCATGCAGTCAGATGGCCTCTCTGCTCATCCAAACACATCCCAGAACACAAATTAAGAGAGTCTCTATTGGGCTGTGGCTCTGGGGATGGAGCCGAGGAGAGGAGAGGAGAGGAGGGGAGGGGAGGGGAGGGGAGAGGAAGAAGGGAAGGGGAGGAAAGATGGTGGGCATCCTCCGTGTTCGACGTGCACACTCTGTTCATTTAACACTTGGTAAGAAGTATTGAGTCTATGGCTATAAACGAGAGCTGAGGTGGCTGGGGAAGTCATCAGGTTGTCTTGCTGGGACAGGCTCAGGAGGACACACTCCATGTCTGCTGATTCAAGGGTCCCTGCACGTGGGTATCATACACTTCAGCCTCCTTTTCTTGCCTGTCTTAGGGTCTGGCAATCACTCACCCATTAACACACACACACACACACACACACACACACACACAAGCCTCTCGAATAGCACCTGGGGAAGGGACACCTTTGGACTTCTGTCCTGGCAGACCATGACCATAGGGCAGTGGCTTGGACCCGGGAGTCAGACTGGACTTCTGTTGTAGCTCAGAGCCTTGGGGTCTGCACACTGGAGCCAGGAGCATTACC
Source organism: Orientallactaga sibirica (assembly GCA_036365145.1). Classification (NCBI taxonomy): domain Eukaryota; kingdom Metazoa; phylum Chordata; class Mammalia; order Rodentia; family Dipodidae; genus Orientallactaga; species Orientallactaga sibirica. Next base: position 3,527,359 of record JAEOAD010000026.1, on the reverse strand, counting down.
AGCTGGCTGGGGAGCACTGTATTCAGGGGCCACAGCAGGTCATTGAACTGACCATCCCTGTCAGCACATGGCCAGGAGCCATGAAGCCGCAGCTACCCACTCTGAGGACTCAGCAGCTTACTTTGGCTAAAGAAGTTGTCAGGCTGGGAGATAGTTCTGCCAGGAAAGTCCTCACTGGGCAGGCATGATGACCCCAATGACCCCCCGGTACCCATGTCAATGCCACACGTAGTAACCGTAGTAGCCAGCATCTGTAATCCCAGGCCTCCCATTGCAAAGTAGGAGGCAGGGACCTGAGAATCCAGGAAGTGCATGGGCCAGCGGGCCCAGAGTTCAAGGCTATGAACAGCAAGAGACCCTGCCTCAAACAAGCTGGAAGGGGAAGACTGACACAGAAGTTGACCTCTGACCTCCACACACATGCATGACATATGTGCACCCACACCCCCATCCTCCACCACACACACACACACACACACACACACACACACACACACACACAAAGAAATTGTGTCTCCTCAGAAGAAGGTTCTGGAAGAGAAGCCATCAGCAAGAGATCGTCAACAGTCACTGCTCCTCTGAACTTAGTGTGTTCCTTTTCTTACAGCATTCTCTCCCTGACTCCTTCCACGCCATGGAGTCTCAAAGGCTCTTGGTGTGCCACTACAGTCATTTCTCTGTCCCCGTGTCTCTAATCTCTATCTGCATCCTTAGCTTTTAGACTCTACCTAAAAGATGACTGACGGACAAATACACAGACGTGAAGCTGGAAAAAAAAAAAAAAAACAAGAGGGAATACACTGGGACATTATTTGTAAGTTAGGGTGGTGCTGAAAAATCACCACTTCTTGGAGGCCTTCCAGGATTTCTCCCCTCTGCAGAAGTGTGCCTAGGGTTGCACAAGGAGCAAGAAGAAAATCTTCTGGACCTGCCTTGAACCTGCTCTACTACTGTCTAGCTGGAGACATTCCCAGAAAGAGGCTCAAATTTCTCAAGAAGTAAACTGAGCCTGGGGGAGTGAACTCCGAGCACCTAGGTGACTTCAGACCAAGTCCAGCTTGGGGAGCTAATGGTTTTATTGGGTGACTTACAGAAGTGTGGGTGAAAAGCCCACCTCACCCTGGGTGACAGCTCACTAAAGCTGTGTGACTCGAGGGCCCTGTGTGCAATTTGCAGGCAACTCTACTGAAGAGTCTCTGCTCCCCCAGAGCCATCCGAGCCTTGTAAGTTTTTTGTGACTGTCACAAGCCAGGAAGGAATGCTGCAATCCAGAGGAAATGGCAACACATCACACGTTCCCCGACACACGGAGCTGAACTGCATCTTCAGGTCTTCCCAGCCAGGATGGACTGAGCCTTGAGAAACCGTGAGCTATCATCAATCACTAGTCTCCATCGAGTCCTGTGGTGGCAGTGATTCAAAGGAGCCCACGCACTCTGAAATCCTCACATGAAGCAGAGCCCAGCAATTGTCTTGACTGTATGCCTCAGAACCCCAAGACTCCCCCGCAAAACACACAGCATTAGCCCATTTGCTTAACACAGGCGCCTCTCTTCTCCTCTGACCACAGATTCCTGGGGCTCACATGCCTGGGGGAAAACCATGGGTTAATGGCATGCGTGTGGCAGGGAATAAGAAATTGTAAGGTGGGGGTGGTGGGAACAATCCAAGACACTGGGTCCCAGCTGCCTCTTGGAGTTGTTGTCATGGAATCGTCTCTCTGCTTGTGTGTAAATTTACAGGAAAGGAGGGGTTGAGAGAAAGAGCTGCCAGAGGGAGGAAAGAGAGAGAGAGAGAGGATGAAGTTAGATACACAGAGGGAGGTTGAGAGCCCTAAGTCAACCAGGGTCCCCACCAAGCCCTGCATTATCACTGCAAAAAAAAAAAAAGGGAAAGAAATAAACATGGCTGAGGCTGGTGCAGAGAATGCAGGGAGCCACTAAATGAGAGAGAATTACCCAGGACGGAGGAAGCAATTAGGGCACTTAGCGCCAGAGATAAAGCAAACATTTTCTCCATCAAAAAATATTAGCGCTAATTCAATTGGAAACAAGGCGATGGGGAGAGGACCTGAGAGGCCCCGCGAGGTGGGGGGGGGAGGGCTTGATGCTGAACATGGAAGAGAGCTTGTATCCAAACTCAAACGGGTGGAGCCCCCCCACAACTTCAGCTGCACAACCATCACCCGGCTTAAGAGAGGAAGGGTGGTGGGGAAAGCACTTCCCTTTCCACACCCGGGTCGGCAGGTGTGGCGTGAACCTTCCGTGGGACAATCTCGCCCAACTAATTCAACCAACGCTGTGGGGTTGATTTCTTCATAGTCCTGACCCAGTGAGGCTGAGAACAGGTGGATCTTGGACTTCCTTCCCTGAAGTTTGTCTGCTTTGCCCATCCCTTCCCACCTCCTCCCTCCACCCACCCAAAGTAGCCCCCATTGTGCTACTTGGAAACATTGATAATAATAATAATAATTTAAAAACCAGAAATACTTGAGAGCCTCACGCTGAGATGTTCTGAGCATCAGAGCTCAAGTTCACCGCTCTTGTATGTCATTTCATTCTCAAGAAGGCACGGAGCAGGTACACTGGCTAGCACCATGTCCCTGAGGATAATTATCTGCTAAGCTTTCCCAATGGGGTAGCGGGCACAATCGTTACTAACAAATGCAAAATGTGTGAGCCCCGTGGAACGGATTTGTCCCTTTTTAATGCACTATACTGACTGATTTATAACCGGAAACAGGAAGTGTGAGTGAGGGGGGCCTGAGGATCTCCCCACAGTGTGCTGGAAGTTAGCATGATGGTTCAGAATAGATTCACCAAACATAATCACCCTAGTGGACATGGGAGCTTGGGGAGGTCATCATCAACTCCTCTCCCCATCCCTGGACAGCTCCTAGACATGAGCCTCGAGGTGTGATGGCTTCAAATGCCTTGCAGGGAATTAAATGAGACCGTGGTGTCCTCAAGCCTACCAGACAGGGTGCTCTTGAGGGCAGGGCGCTGTGTACCTGTGCCCGGCAGTACACTTGGTACACATGCGTACGCCACTCTTACTGGTTTTTCTTGCTTGGACACAATTATGTTAAAAGAGCAATTAGCAACTGCTTAAGCTTGATTGCAGACTCCCCTCCCCATTAATCTCTTGCAATTATAAACCCCAGGTCTTTAAAACAATTGGTCCCAGTCCCCCCCCACACACACTAGAGCAAATGGCTAATCACCCTCTTGCCTCATCTGGAAATGTCTGCGTGGCTGGCCTTGCTGGGTCAGGGAGGGACAGAGAGGTTTATGGGGCAGCCTGCCAAAGTGGCAACCTGGCAGGAGGTAGACGGATGAGTCACCCTTCAGGGGCCTGGATGGCCTGTGCTCTTTTCCTCTGATGCCTGTCCCCCGATCCACAGCCAGCCCTGGCCCCCACATAGCCGCTCCCTCTCTCTAGCCACGCCACTCTCAGTCCACATTAGGATGGCATGCTAATTGCTGTAGCTAATTAGCTCCACGCAGCCAGCGGGGCCGAGGCTTGTGAGACAGAAAGACCCACGAGGCTTCGGACGTGGCTAGCCGCCTCAAGCCACTGGCCACGGCTCAGACACCCTCGAGCTGACCCTGAGACAGGGAGGACAATGGGGAGGAGCCTGAGTTCTGGTGGAGGCTGCTGGGTCAATGGAGCCCCACTCTGCCCGGCCCCTGCTGTGGTGGCAGCCGTTCTGAGCACAGCACAGCAGCTAATTAAATCAATATGAGATAATGAACGACAATTAGAGGTCCAGCTAGGCACATCTTCTCTTGTAAATACTGCTTCTCTCCCAACGGGGAGCTCTTTTTTAATAATCTGTTTGTGTTTCATTTCCAGGAGTCGTAATTCCCCCAAGAAGCGCTTGGAGAAGTGAATTGTTTGGCTGTGTGAATTCCTCTAGACTTGCCTGCCAGGCCTTGCACAAAAAAAAAAAAAAAAAGCAAAATCCACTGGCTTCACTCACATAGGTTTATTTATTTATTTATTTGTTTGTTTTTTCATTTCTGTTTCCTGTTTGACCATCATGAGGTGGGACTGGGTGCTAGCATCTCAGGAGCCACACCCCCAGCCCTTTGGAGGGGGAACACAGATCCCTCAAGCTGGTCACACACTAGGCTGGCTGAGGACCCCCATTCCACAGATGGGAAAACTGAGGTCGGGAGTGACCATCAGAAACCCAAGCCAACCACTCCGCCTCCTGGATTCAGGCATCTCGTCAGCCCCCCAACACACACACTGTGTGGTACCCTGGGGCGGCCTGGGGAGGGCCGATAAGAAGCCCTCTGCCCTCCGGGAGATGCAGCTTTGTCTAGCGAGACAGGCTGAGGCACATACCAATTAGAGAGTAATTAAGCGCCTAATTGTGTGGCACCAACAAGCTTGAGGAGTTCAGCAAAGGGAAAGATCCTTTGGGGAGGGAGGGAGGAGAGCAAAGACAGAGTCATATACCTCTTAACTCCACTTCTGTCTTCCATCAGAACTTGTCTTCTAAGCTCTGGGCTCTTATGTACTCATTCAGACACCCCCGTGCACCCCAAAATCGGTGTGTCCGAAATGAGGAGCACCCACCCCACCTCCTTCTGTTCCTGCTCAGTCAGTGATGGTTAGATATCCAATTTCCAACTTGAACTTGATTCTTTAAAAAAAAATTATTTATTTATTTGAGAGAGAGAGAATGGGTGCACCAGGGCCTCCAGCCATTGCAAACAAACTCCAGATGCATGTGCCACCTTGTGCAACTGGCTTACGTGGATCCTGGGGAATCAAACCTGGGTCCTTAGGCTTTGTAGGCAAGCACCTTAACTACTAAGCCATCTCTCCAGCCTGAACTAGATTCTTTTGCTCATGGTATATATACACCCAGTCTATGTGTACCTCATTACCCTTGCCTGGATCTTAGCTCCTATTCTCCTTCCCCTCCTCCCACACATTGACAGCAGGCAAGTCCTTCCAGAAAGTCATCCCATATTGCAACCAGAGGCTCTGTCTGCAGGGCCACCACACCCGACCATTCTCCTGATTACACCCCTTAGGATCTAGTCAAGCACTTTAATGTGACCTGTGAAACCACTTACATTTTACTCCTGGCTTTTTGCCGCCTCTACTGCCTTCAGACTTCAGCCGTGACTTACAAGTATACACTTCCCTTTACACACTCAAGCCATGATCACAGCTGCATCTCCCCCTTCCAATTCCCCTTGACTCTTAAAAAGCACTTCTTCCGGGAAGCCACCCCACCCTTCCTTCAGCAGCCAGACCTTGGCTAGAGTTCCACGCTGGTCTTCTGAGCTGCTAATAATGGACACCTGTGCAGGTGCCAGTAATAGAACTCACCATATCGGGCAGCAGTGTGACTACCTGACCACTTCCTCGCTTCCCTCTCCGGGGTCAAGGACGTGACTTCTCTTCCACTTAGCTCACAACAGACGCTCGGTATGTGCTCATCTCGTGAGTACTGGTAGAGGCTGGAAGGACCCTTGACATCCTTCAAATGCCACTCAGGCGTCCTTCATGACAAAAGAGCCACTCAGAGTGGAAGAGGGCCTCCCAGGGCTGTGCAACAAAACGACAGCTCGCCAGAGCAGACCCAGTGTCCCAGCCACCACACTCTCATGAAGGCGAAATGTAGTTGATGGAATAAGTATCGAATGACTGTGTCCCTTGGGGACTTAAAGGTGGCTGAGACAGAAATAGTGACCACAGAGGCAGCGTTTATTGGGGGCTAAAGCGTCACTAAAGACTTACAGGAAGCTGGCCAGCCATGTTCTAGAAGAGAGCGAACTTTCACTGGCCCAGAGAGATCACACCTTTGGCCCAAAATGCACATCTGATCACTTGGAAGCAATGGTTCAGCCCAAGTCATCTTTCTGCTCCCCACCACCTCCCTCATGGCGAACAAAGCCCTTGCTAAAGATACCTGCCAGGGCTGGAGAGATGGTTTAGCGGTTAAGGCATTTGTCTGCAAAGCCAAAGGACCCAGGTTTGAGTACCCAGTACCCATGCTAGCTAGATGTACAAGGTGGTGCATGCGTCTGCAGTTCATTTTCAGCAGCTGGAGGCCCTGGTGCGCCCATTTTCTCTATATCTGCCTCTTTCTCTCTCTCTCTCTCTTAAGTAAATAAAAATTTTCAAAAGGAGACCTGCCAACCCGTGTGCGCACAGCATGTCTGAATGTCCTAAAGGGTTGGGAATGAAACACAGGATGCCAAGGCAGGAATTCCTGCTGCCCCTTAAGCACCAGCCAGAGAGCGTAGGGCAGGCACAGGGCTGTGGGTCAGCTGTGTTTGAATACACAGGACATGCGTCAGAGTCTGAAGACTATTCTAGGGGAGATAGTCAGGAGGGATTCTCCTTGGAGATTACAAACTAGACCAGGGAGGGCTCCCCACACTGAATGAAGGCCTGTGTGAGACAGAGCAAAGGTTTAGCACTGTGGACAGCACTGCCAGGCTAACCCGCAGCCTTCCTTTTCAGAGCTTTCCTGCAAGCGGTCACAGAGTCAATGGTTAGTTAATTCAAAAGAAAAGCGATCTGCAGCCAGGGAGAAGGCTCAGTGAGTAAAGTGCTTGCCACTAAAGCCCGGGGACCTAAGTTCGGATCCTCAGTGCTCATGTGAAATCCTATAATCCCAGCACCAGGGAGGAGACAGGAGAATCTCCAAGGAAGGTAGCCAGCTAGTCTAGCCAAATAGGTGACCTCCAGGTTCACTAAGAGAACTTGTCTCAAAAATATAAGGGCTGGGCTAGAGAGATAGCTTAGGGGTTAAGGTGCCTGCCTGCTAAGCTTAAGATGCCAGTACCAATCTCCAGGTCCCACGTTTAGCCAGATGCAAAGTGACACAAGGACGCAACACCACACTTGACCACAAGGGGGTGTACGAGTCTGGAGTTTGTTCACAGAGGCTGAGAGGCTGCTGGCACGCCCATCTCTATCTGTCTTCCTCTCCCTCTCTCTCTCTGTCTCTCTCTGTGTGTCTCTCCAAAAAAAAAAAAAAAACCCTTCCCAGGAAGCCCATGTGGTTCAGGTTCAGATGAAGGAAACTGAAGCACAGGGCAGGCAAAGAGCAGGGAAAGATGGCACAGCGCTTGCTTTCCAGGGCCTAAACAGCATTAGTGCTTGGGGTAGAACAGCTCCATCTCTGTCTTCCTCCATTTCTGGATCTTTCTAACAACCTGCTCCTCATTCTACCTCCTCATCCTGCCCATGTTTTTTTTTTGGGGGGGGGGAGGGAACACCATGATGTGAATGTCCAAGTCCACCACCAATAGAATGTACCGAAATGGGCACTGAAATTTTTCAGAATGGAGTTCAAAGAAAGCGATGCTTCTCCCCTGTTTCTAGACTGGGAAGTCCAAGTCTCATTGCAGCATCAGATGGTGGAGGCAGAAGGCATAGTACCCAAAGAAGAGGATGAGGACACCCATCCTGTGACCAGGAGACTGGGTCCTTGGATAAGAACCCACTCTCATGGCAACAGCATTAACCCATTGGCACTAGCCATTCTCAGGGGCCCTGCGCCCAACACTGCTGTGCTGGGGGTCAGTGTCCCACCCTTGAAGTCTGGGGACACATCAAAGTCTCATGGTTCCTTTATACTGGTTTCCATGAACCTTCAAGCCGCATAGTCCAGTTTTCTGGAAAGCACTCATTTGTCTGAATTCCCCCACCAGCTGCCACACTCACCATACTTTTTTTTTTTCACACTCACCATACTTTTTGAGCCCACCTTGCCCATTCTGTGGCTCCCCCAAACACTGAGAAGTTGTGGACAGAAATGACCAGGGACAGCTGGCCAAAGTATGCCATCAAGTCGGGTCCCACTGTGGTCATGCAGAGGATTCTGGGAAAACATGTTTTCCCCTGAGAAGCTGAGGTGGGTGGCTCGCTGGTTCCAGCATTAGCCAGGCTGTTTGGGGAGGTTTGGTGTCAGGCACTTGTCTCTAACATGCATGGTAAGGGACATGCAGCCAAGCCCTCGGGCTGCTGGGAGTCTGCCCAGCAAGCTCTGCGGAGGTAAGCCCAGGGCATCCTCTTGAGGTGTCACTCCCCAGCTCTTCCCACCCCAGTGTCACACCCTCCCGTTGCCCCTCTTCTCCCAGGCTCCCATGCTCAATTTCAACACTCGGCAGATGCCCCCCCCCCACTAGCCCAGAGCAAAATCCTGTTTGTAACTCTGCATCCTGACCTGACATGCTGAGCACATGGGAGGTGGGATGCTAACATGGAGGACAAGGGCAGTTTGGCTGTGGATACCCAAGAGGCTGTGTGGGGGTCCTAATCCATGGAACCTGCCAATGTCATCAAGAGACCAAGACCAGAATCAACCCAAAGGGGAATGCCCCTAAGCCACAGGGCTAGAGACTAGCAGGGTTGACGATTTCAGACTCACCCAGATTTAGCAATACTGTCATAGACTTTCCAGGTTAAGCATGCCTAACCCAAAAATCTGAAATCCAAAGGAATTTTCTTTTGCTTGTGTGTGTGGTGTCTGAGCATGTATGTGCCCTGGTGACTCCCCATGTGGTGGCCGGAGTGGAGCATCCTACGTCCCACCCCATAGCTCTTCCACCTGCTCTTATTTTGAACAGGAGTCTTTTTTTACTGACCCTGGAGCCTGAGGGGTCGTGGCAATTTTTCTCAAGTCTCTTTTCCCCTTTGTAGAACTGGGGTTACGGCAGGCATGGCCACGCCCAGCTGTTTACATGGGATCTGGAGATTGAAACATTCTCAGGCCCCTCCCCTCGAGCCCTCCCACTTGCACAGGAAGCCAGTTATCCACCAAGTCATTTCTCCAGCCTAGAAAACCAAAACTTTTGAGTGCCAGTGTTTGGAGTTTGGAGCATTTCGGTCTCAGAACTTGAGCTGAATGCCGGCGAGATGTGATGGGAGAAGGCACAGGGGGTGTGACACAACAAGGGGACATTGCATCAGGCAGCACAAGGTGCAGTCGTTATTTTTTGTGCAGTCCAAACACTTGACGAAAACAACTTAAAGCAAGAGCCGTTCCCGCTGGCTCTCAGTTCCGGATGATTTCAGTTCCTCGTGGCAGGGAAGTCACGGTGGAGGGAGTGTGTGGTGGAGGCTGTTCACATCACAATGGACCAGGAGGCAGAGAGCAAGGTAGACACCAGAGATGCACAGCCCTCAAAGGCCCGCCTTTCTTTTTTTTTCTTTTTTTTCTTTTTTTTTGGTTTTTCGAGGTAGGATCTCACTCTGGCCCAGGCTGACCTGGAATTCACTATGTAGTCTCAGGGTGGCCTTGAACTCACGGCGATCCTCCTACCTCTGCCTCCCGAGTGCTGGGATTAAAGGCATGCGCCACCACGCCCGGCTTGGCCCGCCTTTCTTGATCTACTCCTGCCAGCCAGCCCCTGCCTTCTAAAGGTCCCATAGTCCCCCCAAAATAGCACCACTAGGTGTGGACAAAACACTCAAGCATTTTGTTTTGTTTATTTTATTTATTTATTTATTTATTTATTTATTTAAGCAACAGTTAGAGAGAGAATGGGTGCACCAGGGCCTTTGGCCACTGCAAATGAACTCCAGACACGTGTGCCCCCTTGTGCATCTGGCTTACTTGGGTCCTGGGGAATAGAGCCTCAAACCAGGGTCCTTAGGCTTCACAAGTAAGCACTTAACCACTAAGCCATCTCTCCATGCTCCAAGCCTTTTTTTTTTTAGTTTATTTTTATTAGATATGGACATACTTGATATATAAACAGCACACGTTGGTACTATCATTTCCTTCCTCCCTGCCACTTTTCCTATGAGTGGCATCTCAATCAAACCATAACACAGCCCATCTCTGCTAAGCTGTTTCCCTTGCAGAAACCCTTACTCGACTCACCTGGCACCCAGAATGCCAGCCCAAACCCTTGTGCAGCTCAGATATCCCCCGGCCTCATTTTCCACTCTTGCCCACCTCATTGTACAAGTTGCCTCCTCTTCCTTCTTCAAGTTCATTCTTAGCTAAGGGTCTTCCACCCTCTTGGCTTCTTTTTTACCGGAATGCTTTTCCTCCATTTACAAATGGCTCCCTCCTTCCCTTCCATCAGGCTCTGCTCATGTCTCACCACGTCCCCATTCCTTACTACACTGGGGGGGGGGCATGTCATCATCTTAAGTTCCCTGATTGTTTCCCCATGATGCATGATCCAGGCCTGCCTCCTTTCCTAGCTGCACCCCCAAAGCCTAGGTAAAAAGTTGGCTCTCGATTATGCACATGGTGGTTTTTAATTAGTGAGGTTTCTGGCTCAATTACCCTTGAGCTCCCAGGCTACAAACCCATGGACAGAGACAGAGGACCTCAGAAGGCACACCCACACCATGCTTGCTCTCCCGTCACCCCATAAGGAGAGTACATGGTGGGCTGTGATGGGTCCTGGTGGCCCCGAGTCTCCTGACAGATGAGGCGGATCCCGGCAATGGGCTGTTATTGATCTGAGCAGGTTGTTGGCGGAGGGGGAAGGTGGTAATTGCCTCTGTAGCTTCATTGTAAGTACTGGACCCGGAGGGAAATTAAACTCTGTAGCTAATGGGGTGTATGATCCTTCAACCTTTGATGTATGGAATCCGGCGAGGGCTCGGAATACTGAGCGGCTGTTCAGAGCATCACTCTTAAGCAGCCTCTACCAGGAAGCTGATTCTCTCACTAAGCCTGGGGAAGGGGTGGGGCTGAGAGATTCTTCTACTCCATGGGATTCCAGAGAGACTCAGGCCATCTCTAAGAATCACCTCAGGAAGTGTGGGAGCCGTGCGAGTCCTCCAAGCCTAAACACCCACCTCCAACCACTGGGGCTCCAATGCACACTCTACAAGGTGGCCACACAAGGTGTCCAGGACCTGGTCTGGCCTAACTAGATCCTGTTTTTCTTGAAGGGCATCCGTAGACCCCGCCAGCAGCTGGGGAGCTGGTTAAAAGCAATACCATCAGGTCCTGCCCAGCCCCATGGATACAGGAAGTCGACCCTGTGCCCAGTCAAGTTGGACAAGCCTGGCCCCGATGGGCTCTGTGGTGCTCACGTGTTAACTTCCATCTGAAGACTTAACACAGCACTGATCTGGAGTGAGGTGTGCTGTGTTGAGTCCTGACTCCAGCCAATTACCTCTGAGTTCCTTCCCCTCTTTGAATGGCCCAGGATTGCTGTTTTACATGTAAAGTTCTGGGAATCCATAGAACCGCCTGTGTACATTCAAAAAAAATTATCCTTTCCTTTGGCTCATACTAAACTAGAAGTGACTCACCGAGCCGCTAGTTATTCAACATGTTAGTGAGTGAAACATAGACGAGAGAAAGAGAAGAGAGAGAAAGAGGAGAAAGAAAGATATGCTAGGGACTCCTGCCCCTGCAAATGAACTCCAGACTCGTGCACACCTGGCTTTACATGGGGTATTGAATCCGGACCATCAGGCTTTGCAAGCGCCTTTAACCACTCAGCCATCTCCCCAGCCCCTCGTGCTTCATATTCTTCAGAGACATACTATGATGTAGACGTGAGGGGAATGGCTAGAAAGGGGCAGAGGGGGGGGTCTGAGCACAAAACAACTCAGAGGTTGAGCCCATCAATTCCATCAACATATGCTTGATTGAATCGTTTTTGCCTTCTTCCTGGCAGGTGTAGCCGAGGTCCAAAGATGGAAGCGGCTCGTGGCGGTCCTGGCTTGTGGACAGGCCGGCTTCCAGCGCTGCTCATGCAGAGATTCCTAAGCAGGGATCAGCTGTTGTCCAGGACTCTGCTCTAGCCCTGGGGATGCTATCCATCCAAAGCTGAGGGTAGGGCTCTAAGGATGCTTCCCTGTGGTCCGCAAGACTCCACATCTCACTTCAGGATGGGTACTCTCACTATCCCTCCCTGTGCCCTCAGCTTTCCCTGCCCCTCCACCCTCCTTCCTCTTCCCCATCTCCAGCTGCCCACCCCCACCCCGCCCTGCCCTGCCCAGCTCCTTCCATCTCCTGGGCTTGCGTCCAAGCTGAAGAAGACATGGGGGCATATTTTATCCCTGGACCATTCCTCATCCCATCACTGACTTACAGGAAATGGGACTTTATCCCTGGTATGTCATGTCTCCTAGGACAGGAACTCAGGGCGGCCTTCCTGTGGTCCTCAAGATTTGCAGGGGACCTAGTTTCTTGGGGACTGCTGGCCCTAGCCTGTAAGTTGCTGGGACAGTGGAGGAGCCATGTCTACAGACCAGAGTCAGAGGGCAGAGCATTCAGAAATGAGTGGAGAGGAGGTCGGCAAGGGGGCTTCATCCCTGGACATTGTTGCTCTTTTTAAAAATAAATGCTTCATTTACGTTACTAGAGAGAGAATGGGCGCACCATGGCCTCCAGCCACTGCAAATAACTCCAGAGGCATGCGCCACCATGAGCATCTGGCTTAGGTGGGTACTAGGGAATCGAACCTGGGTTCTTAGGCTTTGCAGGCATACGCCTTAACCACTAAGCCATCTCTCCAGCCCACCATGCTCTTTTTAATGATGGGTTAGTCACTCAACCATTTTGAGTCGCTATGTCCTCACGTCCTCACCTAGACATGCAGTGCTTTTGTGATGACAGCAAGGTCCGTGCAGACAGCCATACCTCCGCTGAGATATGCAGGTGCTAACCCTCACAGACACAGCATCTGGTTTCACAGGTGACCCATGCTGTCGGGACATGGGCACACCCCAGAGCTGCCCATGACTCTCCACCACCACCCTCCATAGCTGCCCACACCTCCCTGCCAACCTCCAGCTTCCAACTAAAGACCTCTACATATCTGACCCAGTCACTCCCCTTCGGCATGATGTCTTCATGACACGAGCTGGGCCCTGTGCTCCTCACTGTCCATCTGGCATGACCACTGTCTTCCAAGGGTTCCTGTTTCCTGGCTCCTGAGGTCCAGAGTTCACATCTCCTCACTTTGACGGACAGACAAACCCAAGGTCACAGCAGCAGTAGGGTAGCTCCAGCCACCCCAAGCTGCCTTTGGCAGGCTCGTCACCCAGGCCAACTTCTTAGCCCCACAAAGACATCCATTACAAAAGCCAATGGTCTCACTTCTCACTGCACACTTCTTGGAGACTAGAACTTTCTCCTCCCCTCTCCCATCTTGGCTTTTGGTTTCATTTTCTCTTTGTTTCATTCTTTGTTGTATTTTTGTAAATTTTTATTTATTTATTTGCAAGCAGAGAGAGTGATAGAAGAGAGGCAGCTAGAAGAGAGAGAATGGGTCCGCCAGGGCCTCTAGCCACTGCAAACGAACTCCAGATGCATGTGTCCTTTGTGCATCTGCTTTGGCTTCGCAGGCAAATACCTTAACCACTAAGCCACTGCTCCAGCCCTCTTTGTTCCATTCTTTTCTTCACTATGTCATTCTTCCTTTGGTATATTAACAACTCCATTCTTTAAAATAAAATTATCAGAGAGAGAGAGAGAATTGGCATGGGGCCTCCAGGGTCCTACAGTCACTGCAATCGAACTCCAGAGGAGTGTGCTACCTTGTGCACATGTGTGACCTTGCACACTTGCATCACAATATGTGTCTGGCTTATATAGGACCTGGAGAGCTGAACATGAGTCCTTAGACTTAGCAGGCAAGTGCCTTAACCGCTAAGCCATCTCTCTAGCCCAACAAAACCATTCTTAAATCCTGCTTGAGAGCAATCAACAGAGACGCAGAAAGGACTAGGGGAGGGAGTGAGAGGGAGTATGCAGTTACGGTCTTACTTGATTCAATTCCTTGCTTAAAAGTAGACATGAACCTAGGGTTTGGGGTTCAAGGACCTTCCTAACTCCCAGCACCCAGTTACAGGAGGAGAGAGGATAGCAGGTGGAGATGGACGGTGCTGCTGGTGGAGAGGGCAGGGAGGAAGGAAAGTGGACCCCGAAGCCAATATTTCCCTCCCTGCCAAGTCCTGGGGCTGAACTATAGCCATGTCTTTCCTGTGTTCAGATCTGCAGTTTAGCTTTCTCTGCAGAAGGCAAGCTTCCAGTCTCTGCCTCTGCCCCACTGTCCAGCAAAGAGCCTCGCTCTGACCCAAGATCAAACGGAGCTCACCGTGAACCCTAAAGCAAGGTTCTCCAGGGTGCACTCCAGCATCACCCTGGGCCATCTGTGCAACTGCAGACAAGTGGCTCAACCTCTCTGAGCATCAATGCTCTTCCCTGAAAAGATGAGAGTAGAGTCTGTGATAGGATTCCCTGAAAAGGACTCACTCCTTAGCCATCGTGAGCAGCTGTGAGCTCACTGGGTAAATCCCACCATCTTTTCTGAGCCACAATTTGAACACAAGCATGGTTCAAAAAGGCTTGCAGGGTACAACGGCCCAGAACAAGGGCAGACGGATCTTTTCGCAGGCTCTGTGGAGACGGGGGAGGGGACCCTGCCATCAGATCCAGTCCATCAGAGCTCTCTATGGGAGTATGGGGGACTTGGGACCCAATGCCACAGAGGACATGGTAGGGGACAGGGCTAGGAGAGGGAATCAGGCTGTGTGCACACCACACCAACAATCCCAGATGGCACTGACACTCCTCAGCGGCCATGAAATATGGCTGCAGCCGATGGAAATACCTGGGAAGAATTAACGCTCCAATGTTGATTTGTGTCCCTCTGCCAGGTGGAGGAAGGCAGGGCTGGGAACAGATTCCCATCACCTCCATGGTCCCCGGAAACAAGGGCACATCTGTCTCCTGCTCCCTGGAGAGAGGAGCCTTGGCACACAGCAGCCCGTGTGACACAAGCTAATGTGTCTCAGCTTGGCAGGAAAGCATGCAAGGAGATGGTGCCCAACAATGTGTCACCCCAAGTGACCTCGTCCTCCCCAGCTCCGAGGAAGCACTACTGAATGTGCCCCTTGTGCAGATGGGGAAACTGAGGCTCCAGGGACTCCAGCTTGGCTCCCAGATAGCTCTCCTGCAAGGAGAAAGCCAAGGACAGAAGGGACAAGAGAGGCTGTGTAATTCGACCGTCCCCTGCCAATGGGCGTGGAATGGTGACATCACATAACACACACGCCTCCATAGCAGCCTGGAACATCTGCTGACACCTCCTTCCAGGCCTGCTTAATCATGCTTCACTGAGAGATGGGAGGAAAGGGAGGCTGAGGCAGGGCAGCTCCTTAGTGGAATAAAGTCATCTCACAGAGGAAGGAGGAGGAACATTCCACTCCCGCCTGGGTTTGGGAATCCGTTCTGTCACAAGTCCTATGGCAGCCCTCTGTCAGCTGAGGGACACTGGATACTCTCTTAGGTACTTTGTGACATTGGTACTTTGTTAGGTACTGAGTGACACTGGGTACTTCATTAGGTACTTTGTTAGGTACTGAGTGATCAATGTTAGGTACTGAGTGACACTGGGTACTTCATTAGGTACTTTGTTAAGTACTGAGTGATCAATGTTAGGTACTGAGTGACACTGGGTATTTCATTAGGTACTTTGTTAAGTACTGAGTAATCAATGTTGGGTTCTGAGTGATGCTGGGTACTTCGTTAGGCACTTTGTTAAGTACTGAGTGATCAATGTTAGGTACTGAGTGACACTGGGTACTTCATTAGGTACTTTGTTAGGTACTGAGTGATCAATGTTAGCTATTTCGTGACATTGGTACTTTGTTAGGTACTGAGTGATCAATGTTAGGTTCTGAGTGACACTGGTGCTTTGTTAGGTACTAAAAGATGTTAGGTGCTTTGTCAGGTACTGAGTGATCAATGTTAGGTTCTGAGTGACACTGGGTACTTCATGAGACACTTTGCTAGGTACTGAGTGACTGGCGTTAGGTACTGAGTGACGTTGGGTACTGTGTTCGTTTTTGAGTGATGCTGGATACTTTGCGTCTAGGTTTTTTTGATCCCAGTACTTTCCTAGGCACTTGCTCTGAGTGTGTAGTAAAGGTTTTCCTGGACTTACAAGGGCAGCCATATATCATGTCAAAAGTTAATGGTCATGTCAACAGGAGAATGGATTTTAAAAACCTATGACTTGTCCTTACAATGAAATACTACTGGGTAATTTACAAAGCTGCCTGTGAGGACTAGAGAGATGGCTTAACAGTTAAGGCACTTGCCTGTGAAACCTAAGGGCCCAGGTTTGATTCCCCAGCACCCACATAAGATAGACGCACAAGACAACAGCACATGCATCTGGAGTTCATTTGCTGTGGCTAATGCCCTGTTGCTCCCATTCTCTTTCCCTCTCTCTCTCTCTCTCTGTCTCTCTCTCCCATATATATACATATATATATATATATATATATATATATATATATATATATATATATATATGTCTTTCTGTCTCACAAAAGTAACTAAATACAAATAAAAATATTTTTTAAAACATTCAAATTCTGTAGACAGTAAGGACTATCTGCATGCCCACCCCCCCCCCCAGGCATATCCCAAACTGACTGGGTGGCAAGCTTGCTTCTTTCTCTCCACCATTCACATCAATGGCATGGCAGGACTGACCCCCATTCCTCACACTAAGAAGGTGAGGTGGGGTGAGTCCCAACAGGAGACTGAGTCACGCATGACATTAGAAGTCCTTCAGGTACTCCCAGGGCTGGCACCTCCTTGGGTTCCTCCTGCCCCAGTAGAACCCATGGAATGCTGAGCTCTTCCTGGTGCCAGGCCCAAGGGCAGCTGCCAACACCGAGCCTAGGTGGATGGCCCCCTTCCCAGCCCCTCACAGCTCATCCAATAACAATATTTTCTCTGCTCCCTCTGAAGAGAAAGTCATGTGTTAAATGGAAGATTTGCTTGAGTGAGTCACTGGGAACCTGAGCAAAATCATATTAAGGAAGTAATATTTATTATATCCATAAAGCAACCTGCTCGGGTGAGGCATGGGGGGCCAGATGGGAGGCCCAGATGTGCCAGGAGCCAAATCAAGCCTGTCACAGGGGGCCTGGGCCTGTGAGTTAAAGCCCTCAGCCTGGGAGAGCTGGAAGATGGATTTGGTCAGCGGCTAGGTCTTCTACAACCATGGACGTGGGCTCTCCCAAGGGAAGGAGAAGGAGGGTGAGGGTCCGCGGCAGAGTCTGCTGAGATAGTCCAGGGTCACCCAGGGGTTCAGGAAGCTGCATTGCTGAAGCTGAAAGGGGACGGATGGACAGAATGAGAACACCACGGGAGGTGGAGGCAGGAGAAAGCAGAGGAAAAGAAGGGATTCTGGGTGCAGCAGCCAAGTCATGGCTTGCTCAGGGGCAAGGAGATGCTGGAAGCCAATGCACATGCCGGTGACTTTTTGGTTCAGAGGAGGGACTCGGCTAACTTGCACACAGATGCTGGATGCACTGACCAAGGTCTCTGTGAGGAGGCAGAGAGATGGAGGAAGAGAGGAGAGAGAAGGCACCGGCACTTAGGGCCCTTACGCTCTGCCCCTTTCTGGAACTTTGCTTCGTCTTGTGCATGGCCTCTTATGTCCCTCCCTCCCTCCCTCCCTCCCTCCAGCCGAGCCCCACAGTACCAACTTCCAGGCCCAGCTCAATCCCACGCTCCAGGAGCCTTGCCAATTGCCCACGGGTCCCTAAGGGACATCTGGTTCTGTTGAGAAACTTGAAGCTTGATCTACCTTCCTACTCCTTTTCTTTGTTTTTAATTTGAGAGACAGAGAGAGAGAGAATAGGCATGCCAGTGGCCTCTCAGCTGCTGGGAATGAACTCCAGACACACGTGGGACCTGGAGAATCGAACGGGGGTTCTTAGGTTTCATAGGCAGGTGCCTTAACCGCTAAGCTGTCTCTCCAGCCCCAGCCCTTTCCTAATGTTTTTATTTATTTATTTATTTATTTATTCATTTATGAGAGAGAATGAGCGTGCTAGGTCCTCTAGCCACTGCAAACAAACTCCAGACACATGCATCACCTTGTGCACCTGACTTATGTGGGTCTTAGGGAATCAAACCTGGGTCCTTAGGCTTCACAGGCAAGCACCTTAACTGCTAAGCCATCTCTCCAGCCCCTGCCCAGCCTTTTGGGAGCATATGGCCATATCTTCATTGGCACTGGCTGGTGGCCACGCAAATGTCCTCCTGCCCACTGCATTTCTCTGTGCCCAAAAGCCACATCTGCGGTTGCCCTGGATCTTAGGGAGTTCTGGAGATGGCATGTTCTTATATCTCCGTGCTCTGGCTGCCATCATGAGGACCATTGAGCTGCTGTGCCGGACACATGGCTGGACACCCAGAAGCAGTGGCTTGGGCAGTGTCTAGAAGGTCAGTGTCCCTGTCCACCCAGCATCCACTGCCATCTTCTAAGATCAGGGCACTCAGGATCTTGAGGGATCCTAATGCTCCATCCTCCACACATGCCATTCCCGTGCCACCCCACTTGACTCCATAGGTAACTTTCGCCCCCCAGGTCCCAGTGATTGGTCCACAAGCCCATGCCCTTCAATGAGAGCCACTCCTGGGACTTTTGACTGCAACTCTGGGGAAAGAGGCCTCCCTCCTTCCTTTTGGTGCTAAAGAATCATGCAAAGGGAATAACACAGCTGCCGGGCTCAGGGAGAGAAATCCAGGCCACAAGAACTGTGCCAGCTTGGAGGTCAGCACCAACAAGAGGGAGCCAGCCAGACCCAAAGCTGTCAACCTTTTCTCAGCCTACAAAGACCGAGAGACTCCTTTTCCAGGGGATGACAAACAAACACCATTTGGGTTCCCAGCTCGGGTCACTGAAAGCACCCCAAATCAATAAGCTTCCCAAGTTCAGCTCCTTCTTAACGCATTTTCTCCCTAACATGCGGGGAGGGGCGGGGAATGCCTTTGAGTTGCAGGTTAAAAGACCTGAAATGTGTTCCTTTTTGATTCAATGAGGACTAGGGCTAGGAAGCACCTTTCTCTGTACCAGGCCTGCTCTCTGCCGTGCAAAATGGGAGCGCCCTCACTGGGGTAAGTTGATCCTGTGTTCACAACGAAATGTTTCCTTCCATTCTGTTTCGTGTTTAAGTATTTGCCGTAAGCCCTGGTGCAGAGCAAGTGACGGGCCCTGCACTCTGGATATATCCCTTGTCCCTCAGCTACTCCTTGGAGTCACTTCCAGTTATGGCCACCGCAACCCACCTCACCCTGAGAGCAGAGGGACTACAGGAACTACAAATCCCTACGCTTTGGCAATCCCAGGCAGATTGCCGCTCAAGTCCACAGCACTTGCTTTCTGGAGTCCCGGTGTCTCTGATGAATGGTAGTTTCCTCCCCATTAGATGGGACCATCACCTAGGGTCTTCATCCTGAGGTCAAGCAAACCACTTTCTGGGCATTGCCTCTATTGGTTCTCATAGCAGCCTTCGGGGACAGGTCCTGCTCTAGCCGCATTTTGTAGAAGAGGAAGAGCAAGGCTCTGGGAGATGAAGGTCGCTACTTCAAGCCAAGTCCTCAGCTGGGATTTGAAGCAGTCTTTGTGATCCTGGAGCTCAAACACCTACAGTACACAATATGCAAATATCTAAGTCACAGCCCTGCCCCACATGCCTGACTCTCCAGAGTAGATTGAATGTGCCCCTGAATAGAACTTTCTAGACTCACAATAAGAGGGTTTTAGGCTGTCCTGTGAAATACAGAGCCCTGGATTTTTAATTTTATTTGACTTTACCTGACAAGGTGGCAGGCATGTGCCTGTACTCTAACCCTCAGAAGGCTGAAGCAGGAAAGCTGCAGGATAGCTTGGGCTACCCAGTGAGACCCTGACTCCAAAAAGCATATATATATTTGGTTTTTCAAGGTAGGGTCTCACTCTGGTCCAGGCTGACCCTGTAGTCTCAGGGTGGCCTTGAACTCACGGTGATCCTCCTACCTCTGCCTTCCAAGTGCTGGGATTAAAGGCGTGTGCCACCACGCCCAGCTTCAAAAAGCATATTTAATTTTAATTACATGCAATGTAAAGAGGGAGGCTGGGGGCTGGAGAAATGGCTGAGTGGTTAAGGTCTTGGCCTATGAAACCTAAGGACCCAGGTGCAATTCCCCAGTATCCACGTAAGCCAGATGCACAAGGTGGCACATGTGTCTGGAGTTTTTGCAGTGGCTGGAGGCCCTGGCAAGCCCATTCTCTCTCTCTCTCTCTCTCCCTTTCCCCCTGTCAATCTCTAATAAATAAATAAGAATAATTTTAATTTTTTTTTAAAAAAGAAGAGGATGTCTTTTGGAAGGGATGTGGCAAGGTCAGAGAAAGTTGTGAAGGTTATGCAAATGGGCTTGTTGAACGAAGAATCAGAATGAAATAGCTATGCTTCCCTTGAAGAAGGTGGAGAAAATGATGTCCCCTGTGCCAGCCGTGTGCTCGCTAGCTGACATTCTTGGAATCATCTCAGGAATAGCTGCTGATGTCAGAGCCACACTGTCTTCCACCGTAATCATCCCTGTTTACAGCCCACGATGCTAAATGTCATTTCTTCAAATGTTAAGGTACTTACTATTTCATCTAACATTAAGGCTTGGAATAATCCTGCCCTAAAAGGCATTTGCATGCAAGCACCCTCAGTCGTCCCCAGATGTGGGTGCCTGGTCAAGGCGGGGGTGGGGACGGGATGGGACTCCATCTCTGACATGATGTCCTTGAACACAGAGCTTCACCACCTGGGCCTTATTGTGTCATGTGTGCTAAACATGATCAATCAGACCAGGAAATTTCCATGGTTCTTCCACAGGCAAGCATGGTTTGTATAGTCGTGCCCAGAAGTTTAGCTTTGTTCTGTTGATGCTGGCCGTCTACATGGGAGACCTTAAAGCTAAGACAGAGATCAAGATGGTGAGACCAACAGAGAGACAGAAAGATAAAGGAGGCGAGAGAGACAGCCAAAAACAGAAAGATGTAGGAGATAGACAGACAGACTGACTGATAGAGCCAGAGAAATTCAGGCAGGCATGGAGAGATAGAGACAGAGACAGAACACACACAGAAAGAGAACTCAAACAGTGGGGAAAGACCCATCAAGGAGGGTCATAGCCTCAACCACACACAAAAAAATCTAGTCCAAATCAACTGAAAACTGAAATGTGGGGGCTGGAAGGATTTCTCAGTGGTTCAGGCATTTGCCTGCAAAGCCAAAGGACCCAGGTTCGATTCCCCAGGACCCATGTAAACCAGATGTGCAAGGTGGCACGTGTGTCTGGTGTTTGTTTGCAGAAGCTGGAGGCCCTGGCGTGACCATTCTCTCTGTCTCTCCCTTTCCCTCCCTCTCTCTCCCAAATAAATAAATAAAAATAATTTTAAAAAAACTTTAAAAAAATAAAAACAAAAACTGACATGTGAGCTGGAGAGATGGCTTAGTGGTTCAGGCATTTGCCTGCAAAGCCCAAGAACCCAGGTTCGATTCCCCAGGACCAGCATAAGTCAGATGCACAAGGTGGCACATGCATCTGGAGTTCGTTTGCAGTGGCTGGATGCCCTGGCACACCTATTCTCTCCCTCCCTCTCTCTCTCTCCCTCTCTCTCTCTCTCTCTCTCTCCCTCCCCCCCGCCTCTCTCTCTCTCTCTAAATGGATAAATAAAAACTGAAAATTACAAAGAAAAATGAGTGAGAATGCTTTGTGACCATCTGTGGAGGTGGGCTGGGATTTTAATAATCTCCCCATCTCTGACATGATGACATTGGGAAGGACAGATGTGCTGATGCAATGTTTCCTCTGTTGGTCCCATGAATGCTGTGGAGGAGGGTAAGAAGAGCTGACACATAGCTTGGGCCCACCTGCAGACGAACTTCTACTGGTCTTTCCTGAGTGGGGGGGGGGGCGGCAGATGGATCATTACATGCACATAACGAAGCAAAACTACCGGCAACATGATCCAAGTTCACACATGAGGACACAGCGGCTGACTTTAGGAAGAGCTCAAGTGGGTTCCCCTTGCCACAGGTGGGGGCGGTGGGCTGGTCTCCTTCAGGCTGCCAGGGACGGCCCACCTTGCTCTCTGTGCTGCCTAAAATCAGTTCGATATCTCAGGCTGGGTCCAACTGCTTCTCCAGGGTGGGACCACAACTGAAGCACCGTGGCACACCCAGCACCTGGCAGACACCAGCCACAAGTTGGGGGTCAGGAAACAGATGCCCGGTTGTCATTCTGCAGTCTGAAGCATACTGTGTCCTTCCTTGTCCACTGGCAAAAGGGGGGCATTGGGAGGACGGCTGCTTTCAAAATCTACACAGGAGATAACGGGTGTGGTCAACGAGGCCTAGAACCTAGTGGACACTGTTCGTCCCTCCTTGACATCATTGTCCACCTGGGAGTCCATAGGACCCTGGCACACATCACAGCATCCTGCAATTCACAGGTGTGCCTGGAGGTTGGGACCATTCTGAACTTGCTGTGTGACCTTGGGCTTATAGGATGTTTTCTCTTGCTGTTGCCACATGCAGAGGGGTCACTACACATTGGTCACTACACTGTGCTAAACAGAATAAAGCCTGTGCCTGGGGTCCCAGCAATCCAGTCTGTAGGACTTGGACTTGGCTGCTGAGGTCCACTGGAAGATCGCTGATCCACATCTCCTGGCACATGACACTAATGTTGATGTGGCCATCAGATGGACTTTTCTTAGTCCAGGTGTCCTCTCTGAGCCCCCGCTGCTAACTCAGGGTATCAGGCAGGAATGGATGGATGGACGGATGGGTAGATGGATGAATGGGTAGACAGATAGATAGCTAATTTGTTCATCATTTCCAAATCTCTGCGGAGCACTGCTGGGCTCTGGAGAAGAAGCAATGGCCAAGCCAAGGCGCTTGGTCCCTGGACCTGTAACCTGGATGGTGAGGTTGGCACCAGCCAGAAATACAAGATCCACATGGGGTAAACCATCCAAAAGGATAGGGTGCTGATGGTAGATCAGAAGAGAAGACAGAACATAGAGGATTTGGGTCCCAAGGTCTTTGACATTCCACATATGTCACACCTAAACTTCCTATGTTCCTGCACTTGGGAATTCAGTGCTTCAACATCCATGACCCCAAGCAGCTCCTGCTGACCCCCAGGGTTTTGTCTCTTTTCCATAGAGCGCACGACCACCGGCCTTCCACCCTCCCTCCCCCCTGCATCCTAGTCCCCCCCCTCCCGAGCCTCCTCTTCCCCTTATTTTCCTCTCCACTTCTCACTTTTCATTTCTGACCAAACTTCAGATGACGGGAACACTGATAAATTAATGATCATAATTAATAAAAATTGACTCTGTGCTAATAAATTATTATGAAATGGCCTGTCAGGCTTTTTAATGAAATGCAAGAGGCTGCTGTAATGACATGAGTGTGTGCATTTTTTCAGCCGAGATGTGAAGAAATACATCCACAGGGTGTTCAGGGTCTGCCAGAGAAGAATCTAGGGTGGTGGCGGTGGGGGAAGCAGCTGGGGTGGGCACAGCAAGAGTCACTGTTTCCTGGGTCTCACCATGCCACACACTACACCTGTGTCATTGCCCATGATTCCACCAGCCCAAAAGGTAGATACTGTCATGACCCTTTATTTCCACAGATGAGCAACCAGCGTCCTGAGAGGGTCAGACAGTGTCCTCTGGCCACACAGTACACTGGATCCTAAGGACTCTGTCCCAAGCTCTCAGTCATTCCATCACACCACCTTTCAAAAGCGTGGGACTGAGAAGGCAGGAGCATGGGTGGGATGGGGTTGTATCATCTCAGCGTGCCTCAGTTTACCCACAGGCCTCTAGGAGGGTCTTTTATCTCCTCTAAAAGTTTGCCATACAAAGTTCTGTGTGTGCCAAAGCTGGGGGAGGAAACATTGTAAGAAAAGGGTGCCAGTGTCGTGGAGGGGAGGCACAGTGGCATTCTCGTCATGCCACGCCTGGACAACCACCCCCCACCGGCGCAGTGGACTGTTTAACACCAAGAGATTGTCCGAGCTCTCCATAAACTCGAGCCATGAATGTAAAACAAGAGGTTTTTACAACAGAATTATTTAACCCTGCCCCAATTAAAAGTACCTGTTATTAAAAAAGGTAATTATGCTGTAATTAGTTTGACACAAGACATTAAGCAGATTATTATCAAAGCCAGAGAGAACCAGGAACTTCAGAGCAATTTCCCCTCTTGGAAGAGGCAGTTACGGGGAGCGCAGTCCTCACTCCTTAGTGCAAGGGAACGAGGCGCCTGACTCCTCAGAGCAGCTTGCAGCTGTATGGAGGGGGCAGCTGTGTGACAAACGGATGCAGGTGGGAGTGTGGGCTATGACCACTGGGCTGCTCCAGAGCAAACACTGAGAGCCAAAGGGCCAAGGGGAGAGGACCTGGCACTGGGTATGAGTGACACTTGCACTATGTGTGGGGACACCATTCTCTTCGCTCCTCAAAGGACTGGATAATGAGACCCCAATTGTGAGGGACAGAAACAGGTCACTAAGGGAGAAATGGCATGCTCCCTGGCAACTGTTGATTAAAATTTACATCAAGGGGCTGGAGAGATGGCTCGGCTGTTAAGGCGCTTGCCTGCAAAGCTTAATGACCCGGGTTCCATTCCCCAGGACCCACATAAAGCCAGATGCATAAGGTGGTGCATGCATCTGGAGTTCATTTGCAGTGGCTGGAGGCCCTGGCACACCCATTCTTTCTGTCTCTCTCTCTCTCTCTTCTTTCTATCTCTCTCTGCTTGTAAATAAATAAATAAGTTGTTTTTAATTTTACAACAGACCAATCACTTCCATTCCTCCAGAGTCAACTTCCAAGCGGATCCTCCAGACTAGTCCAGTCCTCTCTCCTCATCCCTCACATCCGCTCTCCTATTTCTTTCTCTTTCCATTAACATCACATTAGCCCATGGTCATGGTACACACATGTGGGAATCAGGCAGCCATATGACACATGTATGTACTATGTACATGGAAAGAATGAAACTCCACCCATCTCTCACCATGAAAGACTGTCCAGTCATGACGATCCCAAACCTGAGACCTGAAATGATAAGACAGCTAGAAGAAAGCACTAGCAACAGAGAGTGGGGGTCCAGGAGGAGACTTCATAAGTTCAGGCAGCACTAGCCAAGGCTGAGCTAGACCAGGGCATGGCATCCCTCTGCAGAGGAAGTAATCCCGAAATAGGAGGGAGTCATGTCATGCAGGAACCAGCTTATTGCAGGAGGGTTTTCAGCACCACGGTCAGCGACAAACTCTTCTCCCTCTCCCCCACCCCATCTCCCTCCCCAACAAGACCACCAGCGACCAGCGGCGTGAACTCGGACGACGTGTGCAGCGTCTCTGAGCCTCTGCTTTCTCTCGTGTAGGTCTACAGTAAAGAACTCACGTCAACTTGTCACAGGGAGTCTGTGCACTGTGGTCCCATGTGTGTGACAGCCACCATCCTCTTTAGCCCTGGTTTTCTGACTGCTGACTCTGTGCTCCCATGTAATGTAAGGCTGGAAGGGGAACAAGGCGCAACCATTCAGGAAGGACGTTAGGGCTGGAGAGATTGCTCAGTGGTTAAGGCACTTGCCTGCCAAGCCGAAGGACCCAGGTTCGATTTCCCAGGACCCACGTAAGCCAGCTGCAGAAGGTGACACATGTGTCTGGAGTCCATTTGCAGTGATTAGAGTCCTGGCGTGCCCATTCTCTCTCTGTGTGTCTGTCTGTCTATCTATCTATCTATCAATCAATCAATCTATCTATCTATCTCTCATCTATCTATCTATCTGCCTGTTCTCTCTCAAGTAAATAAAATATTTTCTTAAAATGGAAGTACATCACACCTTCCCTCCCACAGCCATACGCCTACTGCCAATTTTGTTTTGCCAGGAAGACACAAACATTTATTTCCACAGGTTCAATTAATTATACTGTAAATTATGACACTTGGCACTTACAGACATGGCTAGTTACCAGCTATGGCACTCAATACCTTTTATCATCGTTCTGAAATCTCAGACTTATAGATACAGGTAGCAGGATGGAACATCGCATAATGTTGACACTTGGGAAGATGAGGAAACTGAGGCACAGAGAAAGACGCTGTCATGCTCTGCTACCTGGCTATTCGCAGCCAAGTCCCGTATGGGAACCCGGGTCTCGACAGCTAGACTAGTTCATTCAAGATGCCTTCCCGCCCTTGGGGGCCACGAAAAATTGACACAGAGAGAAAGACAGGTAGCAAGAACTTGGCTATGAGTATGAGTCACGTGTGCTCAGGAATCATGACCTTTCTGCATTTCATTTTAAATATTTTATTTATTTACTTACTTATTTGAGAGAGAATGAGGCAGATAAAGAATGGGTGCACCAGGGCCTTCAGCCCCTGCAAATGAACTCAGATGCATGGGCCCCTTGTGCTTCTGGCTCTATGTGGGAGTACTGGGAATCGAACCTGGGTCCTTAGGCTTTGCAGGCAAGCACCTTAACCACTGAGCCATCTCGCCAGCCCCTTTCTGCATTTCTTTTTCTCAGCTTCAGTGAGAAGCTTGGTAGTCTTCTCTAAGAGCCCTCTGATCCCACAGGTGCCACCAGAGGAACATCCTGGGTCCTGGCCATCCCTCTATCTGGACGACCCCCTGAGGCTCTGCTTGTTTTCTCAGGGGTCTCTACTGGAGCCCCTGGTTTCCTGGGAAAGGCTCAGTGGAGGGGCGCTACTCCTGGCAGTGGGCCTCCAACCCATCCTGGGATTGCCATGACAACAGTGCTAGCATCAATCTTCCTCGAGCCCCTCCTCACAGCTCTGCCTCTGTCCCTCTGTAGTCACACCCATGGTCGGCCCGCCCTGGCAGTAGGATTCAGAACAGGGGGCTAAGCCAGAACATAAGGCATGAGGAAGTAGCAGGAAAGGAAGAAAGTTCAGGACAGAGCTGGTGAGGGTCTTGGGTCTCTACCCACATCAGGAAACTGTTCCTTACTCACCTTTGATTTCTGGGCACATATCTTCCATCAGGCATTGTGCTAAACTTTTTTTGTGTTTGTTTGTTTTTGTTTTTTTGAGGTAGGGTCTCACTCTGGCCCAGGCTGACCTGGAATTAACTATGTAGTCTCAGGGTGGCCTTGAACTCACAATGATCCTCCTGCCTCTGCCTCCCGAGTGCTGGGATTAAAGGCGTGCGTCACCACGCCTGGCTTGTGCTAAAACTTTTTGCGTGCTGTGCTCTATTTAAAGTTCCCATGTGTGTGACAGCCACCATCCTCTTTAGCCCTGGTTTTCTGACTGCTGACTCTGTGCTCCCATGTAATGTAAGGCTGGAAGGGGAACAAGGCGCAACCATTCAGGAAGGACGTTAGGGCTGGAGAGATTGCTCAGTGGTTAAGGCACTTGCCTGCCAAGCCGAAGGACCCAGGTTCGATTTCCCAGGACCCACGTAAGCCAGCTGCAGAAGGTGACACATGTGTCTGGAGTCCATTTGCAGTGATTAGAGTCCTGGCGTGCCCATTCTCTCTCTGTGTGTCTGTCTGTCTATCTATCTATCTATCAATCTATCTATCTATCTATCTATCTCTCATCTATCTATCTATCTGCCTGTTCTCTCTCAAGTAAATAAAATATTTTCTTAAAATGGAAGTACATCACACCTTCCCTCCCACAGCCATACGCCTACTGCCAATTTTGTTTTGCCAGGAAGACACAAACATTTATTTCCACAGGTTCAATTAATTATACTGTAAATTATGACACTTGGCACTTACAGACATGGCTAGTTACCAGCTATGGCACTCAATACCTTTTATCATCGTTCTGAAATCTCAGACTTATAGATACAGGTAGCAGGATGGAACATCGCATAATGTTGACACTTGGGAAGATGAGGAAACTGAGGCACAGAGAAAGACGCTGTCATGCTCTGCTACCTGGCTATTCGCAGCCAAGTCCCGTATGGGAACCCGGGTCTCGACAGCTAGACTAGTTCATTCAAGATGCCTTCCCGCCCTTGGGGGCCACGAAATTGACACAGAGAGAAAGACAGGTAGCAAGAACTTGGCTATGAGTATGAGTCACGTGTGCTCAGGAATCATGACCTTTCTGCATTTCATTTTTAAATATTTTATTTATTTACTTACTTATTTGAGAGAGAATGAGGCAGATAAAGAATGGGTGCACCAGGGCCTTCAGCCCCTGCAAATGAACTCCAGATGCATGGGCCCCCTTGTGCTTCTGGCTCTATGTGGGAGTACTGGGGAATCGAACCTGGGTCCTTAGGCTTTGCAGGCAAGCACCTTAACCACTGAGCCATCTCGCCAGCCCCTTTCTGCATTTCTTTTTCTCAGCTTCAGTGAGAAGCTTGGTAGTCTTCTCTAAGAGCCCTCTGATCCCACAGGTGCCACCAGAGGAACATCCTGGGTCCTGGCCATCCCTCTATCTGGACGACCCCCTGAGGCTCTGCTTGTTTTCTCAGGGGTCTCTACTGGAGCCCCTGGTTTCCTGGGAAAGGCTCAGTGGAGGGGCGCTACTCCTGGCAGTGGGCCTCCAACCCATCCTGGGATTGCCATGACAACAGTGCTAGCATCAATCTTCCTCGAGCCCCTCCTCACAGCTCTGCCTCTGTCCCTCTGTAGTCACACCCATGGTCAGCCCGCCCTGGCAGTAGGATTCAGAACAGGGGGCTAAGCCAGAACATAAGGCATGAGGAAGTAGCAGGAAAGGAAGAAAGTTCAGGACAGAGCTGGTGAGGGTCTTGGGTCTCTACCCACATCAGGAAACTGTTCCTTACTCACCTTTGATTTCTGGGCACATATCTTCCATCAGGCATTGTGCTAAACTTTTTTTGTGTTTGTTTGTTTTTGTTTTTTTGAGGTAGGGTCTCACTCTGGCCCAGGCTGACCTGGAATTAACTATGTAGTCTCAGGGTGGCGAACTCACAATGATCCTCCTGCCTCTGCCTCCCGAGTGCTGGGATTAAAGGCGTGCGTCACCACGCCTGGCTTGTGCTAAAACTTTTTGCGTGCTGTGCTCTATTTAAAGTGCAGCATGAAGGGTTGGAGAGATGACTTAGTGGTTAAGGTGCTGCCTGCGAAGCCTAAGGACCAAACTCGATTTCCCAGTACCCACATAAGCCAGATGCACAAGGTGGCACATGCATTTGGGGTTCATGTGCAGTGGCTGGAGGTCCTGGCCTGCCCATTCTCTGTCTCTGTCTCTGTTTCTCTCTCAAATAAATAAAAAATAATTAAATAAAATATTTTTAATGCAGTATGAGTGGCCTCTGCTAATGGAAAATGAAGAAATGTTCCAGGATTTCCTTCCTAAACTCACCAAGGACAAGTTCAAAGTGACACATTGCATGGGGCCTCCTGCATCATAGCTATTCTCACATGTACCCGAAAGAACTTCCTGGTTCTCTTTACGGCCATGTGAGATGACCTCTGTTATCCAACATTCCCATTTACCAGATGGGTAAATTGAGACTCATGGAGCCCCAGGAAGCTGCCAATGGCAAGTGGTAGAGACTTTTATTTTTAAATATTTTTATTTATTTATTTATTTGAATGAAATAAAGAGGCAGAGAGACAGAATGGGCATTCCAGGGCCTCTAGCCACTGCAAACGAACCCAGACACACACACCTCCTTGTGCATCTGGTTTGCATGGGCCCTGGGGAAGAATTGAACCTGGGCCCTTCGTTTCACAGGCCTTAACTGCTAAGCCAACTCTCCAGCCCAATACAGACTCCTTTTTGACTGCAAGGCCCAAGGCTTTTCAGGGCACCAGGAGGCCTTGGGGATCAACTTAGGAGAGAGAGTAGAAGAGAGTTGTATTCTTAGCTGTGGGTTTGGTTCCTGCAACTGGGAAGGAGGTTGGATGTGATGCAGGAGCTAGACAATTTGGACCTTGGTTTCTGGGTGCACCTTTGATTTCAGCTAAGTGCTGAGCAATGCAGGCATGGAGCCCCAAAAAAGAGGGGTGAGTGGGTCTTCAGATGACCATCCTCAACTCTGTGGAGTGTTGGGAACTGTCACAGGAGACAGTGCACGGGGCCCTGGAGACTTTGAGCATGCTCCACCAGGAGGGTCTGGGTGGGAGGATCACGTCCCCTGATCCATCTTACAGAATGGAAAACTGAGACCCACAGCCAAGCAGGAGCAAGTCCAAGGTCACCTGGTCACTAGCAATAGGCAGAAGCAGAACGGGGACCTGACTGAGCCCTGACTCAAGGTGAACCCCAGATCCCTCGTGTAGACCCATGCTATCTCAGCCAGAGGTTGCAACCTTGGACATCACAGCATCCCCGGATATCAATCCTCCCGCAGCAGAGACCAGAATGGGTTAGTTTCCAACACTCTTTCTCAGCTCACCTGTTAGATGCAGAAATGGGGACAAACACTGGATCCCCATGACGAATGTAACAAACTATTACAGACCTCATGACTTGGAAGCACCAGCAGTGCCATTTTAGAGGGCAGAAGTCCAAAACCAGTTGTGCTGGGCTCCAATGCAGGTGTCGGCGATCACCCCTGGAGAGAACTGGGTCTCCTCTCTTCCAGTTGCCAGAACCACTATTCCTCACCATGGCCCCCGCTGACTTCAAAATCAGCCATCGTCTGCCTCCTTCTCTTCCACCTTCAAGGACCCTGCTGGGCCGTGCATAGCATCCAGAGCGCATTCTTCATTTTAGGACCCACCACTCCGCTGTCTTCATTCTCCCTTGCTGTGAATTTTGACATGGTCACAGGCCCCCTACGGGAGGGAAATGGGCTTTCTACCTTCCAAGGAGTCAATTGAAGAGGGAAGCTTCCAGTGGAGCCACTGGACACGTGGTGAGCTGGGGACTAAAGCCCACTTCTGCTGGGTGTCATGGGAAACAGACTCCCCATCCTGCTGTGTCCTTACCTTCCTTTCCACCCCGCACTTCCTGCTGCCTTCCTCTGTGTCCTGATCCCCAGTCCTCCAGAGTCTTGGTCCCCTCACGTTCCATGTGTGCTTGTATGGAGTGAATCTCCCACTCTGGTGGAAGAGCACCACCTTATCAGGTCTCTCCCATGAAGCACCTGGACTAGGATCCTGTTGGCCCCACCTTCCCTCTCATTCAGAGATGAGGCTAGATGATCTCACAAGGATTTCAACAATTACCATATTCCACCTGGCTTAAGAAATGCCTCCATCCCATGAGACATTGCTGGAGTGATTCTAAGATAAAAAAGGAGAATTTTCTTAAATACAATATTAGCTGATATCCACGCTAGACTCAAAACATGTTAAGTCCTCTACAACCCGACAAAACATGCACAACCTATTTCTGTCTCAGACTGTTTCTGCGTGTTATGTTACGCACCATGATCAAACTACAAGTGATGGGGCTGGAGAGATGGCTCAGCAGTTAAGGGGCCTGCCTCCTAAGCCTAAGAACACTGGTTCCAATCTCCAGGTCCCACGTTTAGCCAGATGCAAAGTGACACAAGGGCGCAATGCCGCACTTGACCACAGGGGGCGCACACATCTGGATTTCATTCGCAGCAGCTGAGAGGCTGCTGGCGCGCCCATCTCTGTCTTCCTCTCCCTTTCTCTGTCTCTCTCTGTGTCTCTCTCAAAAAAAAAAAAAAACTATAAGTGATGGATCTCTCTGATTTCCCCTCCTGAAATGTTTCTTTGGGCCATCAGGAAGTCCACTCTCCATTGGGACTATGAGGGTCCTTGGCAACACTTTTCCTCATGGCATTGTGACCGCCTTTCCCTCCATAAGGCTCACAGTGGCCTCTGAGAAGAGAAGAAACACTGACCCCACTCAGACTCACTTCCTGTCTCGGCTCCTGTGAGAGGATTGCCAGAGCTAGAAGAGCTGGCATGAAAGCTCCTTATTGGATAAGACTTTACTAACATTGAGATGGTGACAATTGTGATGGATCAACATAGAAAACCTCCAGCGCTTGGAGTAACAACACATTTAACTGGTGGCTACATCCAACATCTGATAGCCTCACTCACCATTTAACTGACAGCTACGTGTACTACATCCACCATCTAACTGATAGCCTCACTCACCATTTAACTGATAGCTACATGTACTACATCCACCATCTAACTGAGTGCTGCTTCCAGTCAGAGCTGAGCTGAGCTGAGCAATTCGGAGCTTGGGGATGCTGTACCAAAATGTAGCACTTCTCCTTTAAAAAAAAAAAAAAGCTGAGAAATTTAGGGCTGGAGAGATGGCTTAGCAGTTGAGGCACTTGCCTGAGAAGCCTAAGGATCTAGGTTCAAGTCCCCAGAACCCACATAAGCCAGATGCACATGGTGGCAGATGTGTCTGGAGTTTGTTTGCAGTGACTACAGGCTCTGGTGTGCCCATTCTCACTCTCTCCCCGCCCCCCATCCCTGCTCTCTCAAATAAATAAATCAATATTATTTTTTAAAGGCTGATAAGTTTAAAGAAATAAGCACAGTTGTATTCTGATGATAAATTACTCACATAGAACATTGTTTTCCCAGCCTGGTCTTGAGGTCAGGACACCTCCACTTACCACCACAGGTACAACTTCAGGCAAATTGCTTTCTCTCTCTAGGGCTCAGCCTCCTGCTCTCGCAAAAGGAGAGCTGTCTATGAAGACAGCAGGACGATCCAAGGAGGTAATTAACGTAAGTACCAAGCTTGGCACAAATGGAGTACCCAGTGAATGAACTTTCCTCCTGGCCAAGGCGGACAGTGGGGGAGTTTTTTCACATCTCGCTCCCCACTGCCAAGTGCATAGCTAACTCCTGGCTCCCAAGGCATAGGAAGGAATAAATGGCCCAATCACTAGATGTTAGAGACTTGTCCCAAAGTTTGCTTCTTTTTTTTTTTCTTTGCTTTCCTGCTGACCAGCTGTGGGACCTTGGGGAAATTGGTTCGACCTCTCTGAAATTCATTTTCCTACAACATGGGCAGATACATCCATGTCCCCCCCCCCAGAGAACTGTGAGGACCAGGTGACTTAACGTGTCAGTAAAGTTTGAGAGACAGTGCTTCTTGCTCTCTGAGCATCTTCCATCCCAGGAGCAGCTGCTAACAGCATTGTGGGCTTCCTAACAAAGCTATCTTAAAAGAGTGTGGTAGTGGGCTGGAGAGATGGCTTAGTGGTTAAGGCACATGCCTGCGAAGCCTAAGGATCCTGGTTCCATTTTCCAGGTCCCACGTAAGCCAGATGCAGGTGGTGATGCATGCGTCTGGAGTTCATTTGCAGTGGCTATAAGCCCTGGTGCACGCATTCTCACTCTCTCTTACCCCTCTGTCTCAAATAAATAAATAATTTTTAATGTATTCTTTTTTTTTTTTTTTTTTTTTTTTTTTTTTTTTTTTGAGGTAGGGTCTCACTCTGGCCCAGGCTGACCTGGAATTAACTATGTAGTCTCAGGGTGGCCTCGAACTCTCAGCAATCCTCCTGTCTCTGCCTCCTGAATGCTGGGATTAAAGGCGTGCGCCACCACGCCCGGCTTAATGTATTCTTTTTTAAAAAAAGAGTGGTAGCTTGAATTTCTGTCCCCCATAGACTCAGGTGTTTTATTAAAGCTTGTAACTTGGATTTCCAGCTGCCTGGCTAGAGGAAACGTCACCAGGGACAGATCCTGGGGTCCAGCCCGAAGGTGTGGACAGCAGTCTAAGCTCTGTGGGGGGAGGGGAGGGTCTCTGCTGTTTGCTGTGGTTCATGATTGCTGCCTTTTGGTGTTTGCTGGATGCTGGTGGTTTTTCTTTCTCTGCGTGGACTTAAGAATGGGAGCCAGCTTCTTCCTCCATAGATGGAACTTCCTCCTGGATCTGTATGCTTGAAATAAATCCCTTCTTCCCACACACTGTGGGCTGTGGGTGTTCATCCCAGCAACATGAAGTGGTCTACAACAAAAAGGAGAACTCAAGGGCTGGAGAGATGGCTTAGGGGTTAAGGCGCCTGCCTCCTAAGCCTAAGAACACTGGTTCCAATCTCCAGGTCCCACGTTTAGCCAGATGCAAAGTGACGCAAGGGCGCAATGCCGCACTTGACCACAAGGGGGCGCACGCATCTGGATTTCGTTCACAGCAGCTGAGAGGCTGCTGGCGCGCCCATCTCTATCTGTCTTCCTCTCCCTCTCTCTCTCTGTCTCTCTCTGTCTCTCTCTCAAAAAAAAAAAAAAGGAGAACTCAAAACAGGACACAGCACATTTCAAGGGGTTGTACGGCAGGTGAGGAGATGGGTATACGTAAGGGCAGCAATTTTCTGGCCACATGAAGTCTTTAACCATCTTTTCTTCCTTCTGGTAACCTTGGACCAAACCCCAAGTCTGTCTCATCCCCATCAAAACTTTCCCTTGCATACCAGTGCCATTCCCGTTCCCACGGAAGTTGACAAGGACAAATACAAGGGTCATGTGGGTACAGAAGACTTAGTAGAAAATACAAAGGCTTGAGCCTCACCCCCCACACACACACAGACTCTTCAGTGGGTCTGGGACAATAGTTCTCAACTGTGGCTGATCTTGGCCCCTTAGGGGAGATTGAACAATGTGTAGAGACATTCGGGGGCATCAGGGAACAGGGATATTCCTGTCGGCAGCTTCAGGGGATTGGCCAAGGTGGTTCTGATGGACACATATGGCAGACCCCTGCCATAAGTGACGGCACAGCCCTGTGTCGCTCTGGCTGGCATGGAGAAGCCTGGGCTCAGGGGCAAGGCCCAGACATTGGAACACTGAGAAAGAGTCTCGGGAGACTCTAATGAGCACTAGGTTAATCAAACGCTCAGCAATTAGCCTGAGGGAATTAGTGTCTTTAGAGGAAGCCTCCATAATCAGGCAGCTGTTATTAAATCATCAATAGCTGTGGCCAAATTAGACCAGAATTAAGAGTCTTGACCGTGGACTTACTGGCTCCCACTATGACAACCAACCTGTCAGCCTTTCCCGGACAAGAATGATCCCATGATACATAGCTTGAGCTTGAATCCTAGGGCAGTTCTGAGAGCACTAGGGAGGGCTAGTCACCCTCATTTCTGACCCTCTCTTTTTGAGAGAGAGAGAGAGAGAGAGAGATAAATTGGCATACCAGGACCTCCAGCCACTGAAATCAAACTCCAGACACGTGTGCCACCTTGTGCACATGTGCAACCTTGTGCATGCATCACCTTGTGCATCTGGCTTACATGGAATCTGTAGAGTTGAACATGGGTCCTTAGGCTTCACAGGCAAGTGCCTTAACCACTAAGCCATCTCTCCAGCCCTCTGCCTCTTTCTTCCTTTATTCTGTCCACCTGTGGGTCATTTAGTGAACTTGAGCATTGTGCCAGATTCCCGCCTGAGCCTTGTCAGCCCACAGAGAACTCACGACTCTAGCAGGGAGGTCGGAAAGGTCTCCAGTTCCCAGGAGTCTGAGGGTTCAATTACTTGACCGTCGGAGTTGTTCCCATGGTTAAGTGTTGGCTTAAGAACTTGAACGCAGGACTGCCACCTACCTCCCGGTCCTTACCACCAGACCACACTGGCTGTCCCCCCCTCCCTGCCCCCCGGGAGTAAGTTCATTCCTAGCCCAAAAGATCAGCAGTGAAAAAATGCGCTCAGGCAGGAAAGATATCTGTCATGGATGGGGAGGTTATGAAATGTCCCTCACAAACGCACATGTTGATATTTGATTCCCCAACCGGTGGCCTTATTGTGGAACCTTTGGGAGGTGGGGTCTAGGTGGGGGAAGTAGATCAGTGGGGGACAGGTGCTGGGCGCACATTATCCTTGGCCACTTCTTGTCTCACTCTGTGCTTCCTGATCATTCATCTTTGGCCACACTCTCACCACCATGACATTCTCTCCAAGCACACGGGGCCAGGTGATTGTAGACTAAACCACCTGAAAGCATGAGCCAAAATAAATCTTTCCTCCTCCAAGCTGCTCCTGTCAGATATCTGATGTACAATGCAAAAGTAATTCACCTCCCCACTGCACTCCGCATTATCTGGTCACTTCCCTCTGCCTTTTTTTTTTTTCCCCTAGATTGGGACCCTATCCATCACAAAGAAGAAAAATAGACCCTGACATGGTAGTCTTGTAATCCCTGCACTCAAAGGCTGAGGTAGGAGAATTGTGAGTCCAAGGCCAGCCTGGGCTATAGGTTGATTCCAGGTCAAGCTGGGCTCTATGGAAAAACCTGGAAGGGAGATAGGGAGGGAGATAGGGAGGGGGAGGGAGGGAGGGAGGGAGGGAGGAAGGAAGGAAGGAAGGAAGGAAGGAAGGAAGGAAGGAAGGAAGGAAGGAAGGAAGGGAAGGAAGGGAGGATCACTGTGAGTTCGAGGCCAGCCTGAGACTACAATAGTGAATTCCAGGTCAGCCTGGGCTACAGCAAGACCCTAACTCGAAAAACCAAAATGAAAAGAAAGAAAAGAAGAAAGGAAGGAAAAGAACAAGATCCTATAGATAGCCTTCCAGCAAAGCCAATTACAAATACATCCCAGCTTTAGCTCCAGGCTGCAGGCTCACGGATAAATAAATAAGAAGAAAGAAGAAAGGAGCAGGGCACCAGTTCAACTTCCAGCGTCTACATAGCATACATAGCTCCACAACACACCAGAAGTCTCCATGGGACAGAGAGGGGACACTGAGTCCAGAGGTGAATGCCAAGTCTGTCCCCAGTGAGCGGCGAAGCTGGTGCTAGAACCCGTGTCTGTTTCTTGCAGTGCCCAAGCTCTAAATCCACACCATGTGAGGAAGCCTGACTTCAAGCACCCCTAACAAATCCCCAAAGATTGTCTGGGCTTTTGTGTTCATGCAAACAGCGTTACACATGTCCTGGGCTTTGTAGCACCACTTCAGATATTGACAAGGCTCATTAAAGAACTCTGAGAGATTGGCTGCCCTAAATGGGTCAGCTACAGAGCTCAGAATACCAGGCATAATAAGAGACCATGTGGCAGGCTGCAGAGATGGCTTAGTGGTTAAGGCACTTGCCTGCAAAGCCTAACGACCCGGGTTCGATTCCCCAGGACCCATGTAAGCCAGATGCATAAGGTGGCACATGCATCTGGAGTTCATCGCAGTGAATGGAGGCCGTTCTCTCTCTCTCTCTCTCTCACGTTTTCTCTCTCAAAAATAAATAAAAGTAAAATATTTTATAAAAAGAGACCATGTGGCTGCCCACCACTCTGGGCTCCATCCGTGTATACACCTTTGCAGCCCTCTGCAGCCCTTGGCCACTGGCCCTCCCTGCACGCCTGCTGAGGTGACATCCCCGTAGTGCCCTGTGCACTTCTGTGAAATGCTATTTTATTAAATAAACAAACTGGTGCCGCTCCCACAGATTTATGAACAGCTCCTCGAGTCGCACTTGTTCGACCCACTGTGAATTTATAGCCCTGCATTAACCTCGTGAGCGCTCATAACGTTTACCAAGATGCCTGCCGGAGGGAGGAGGGGTTCGTACAGCCTGGTCGTAATTAGGAAACGCAAGGAGGATGGGCCACCTGGTTACCGGGTACACCATGCACAGGCAGCGATGGCACTGAGCTTTTCCCATGGGTACACCAGGTGGCTCCTCCATCAGGGTGACCAGGCTAAAGCAATAGAGAGCAGGAAGGGTGGCTGCCTTAAGGACCCACCCGTGACCGCTTGCCTGAGCTATGCCAATCGTGGTTAGGACTGGGACTGAGGTGCTGCCCACTGGGAGGACATTGGCCCCAGGGCACCGCAGTTCCCCTCCTCCAGTGGGGCGCTGGCTCAAGGCTCTCCTGTGGGCACAGTTTTGCTCTGGGACAAGAGAGAAAACTTGGTGGCAGTGGATAATATAGGAGGAAAGTGCGGGAGGCTTTCAAAGTGATCAGAAGACAAGGGGCATGTGGAGGACCACAAAACCTGGGTGTTTGGGAGCCATGGGGAAGAGGGTTAAAGGCTACAAGTGTCTAGACCCCGTCAGCACACAGAGCTAGGGCTGTTCCCAAGCCCTGTCTGGGACGCCACTGTGACTGCTGACCACCCCCACGAAGCTTCCTCCAGTCACGAAGCCCACTGTTCATGAACAGGGCCCCTAGCAGCACAGGTCTCACTGGGGGGATTTTGGGAAGTGGCAGGTTCTCAGGCACATCCCCCACTTGCTGGTCAGAGCTGGCACCCCAACAAGATCCTTGGGCCAAGCACCCGAAGTAAGGTCATGTGGCTCAAAGTGTCACTGCCCAGCAGGGCCTGGTGGCCCACGCCTGTAGTCCCAGCACTTGTGAGGCTGAGGAGGAAGAGGGGAAATCATGGTCAGCCTGGCCTGCATGACAAACACATGGTCAGCTGTATAGTCAGACCCCGCCAAAGGGAAGAGATGGAAGGAGGGAGGAAGGGGGAGAGAGAGAGAGAGAGAGAGAGAGAGAGAGAGAGAGACATGGTGGTTCACAACTGTAAAAATGCTCAAGAGGCTGAGGCAGCCAGATCACCATAAGTTCAAGACCAAGTGGTCTATGTAGTGAGTTCAGGAAAGCCTGGGAGATAAAGTAAGACTGAGAAAGAAAGAAGAAAGAAAGAAAGAAAGAAAGAAAGAAAGAAAGAAAGAAAGAAAGAAAGAAAGAAAGAAAGAGAAAGAAGAAAGGAAAGAAAAAAAGAAAGAAAGAAAGAGAAAGAAGAAGGGAAAGAAGAAAGAAAGAAAGAAAGAAAGAAAGAAAGAAAGAAAGAAAGAAAGAAAGAAAGAGGAAAGGAAGGAAGGAAAAGAAAGAGAGAGAAAGGAAGGAAAGAAAGAAATAGAAAGAAAGGAAGGAAGAAGGAAGGAAAAGAAAGAAAGAAAGAGAGAGGGAGAGGAAGAAAGGAAGGAAGGAATGGAGGGAGGAAGAAAGAAAGAAAGAAGAAAGGAAGGAAGGAAAAGAAAGAAAGAGAGAGAGAAAGGAAGGAACGGAAGGAAAGAAAGAAATAGAAAGAAAGGAAGGAAGAAGGAAGGAAAAGAAAGAAAGAAAGAAAGAAAGAAAGAAAGAAGAAAGGAAGGAAGGAAAAGAAAGAAAGAGAGAGAGAAAGGAAGGAAAGGAAGGAAAGAAAGAAATAGAAAGAAAGGAAGGAAGAAGGAAGGAAAAGAAAGAAAGAAAGAGAGAGGGAGAGGAAGAAAGGAAGGAAGGAATGGAGGGAGGAAGAAAGAAAGAAAGAAGAAAGGAAGGAAGGAAAAGAAAGAAAGAGAGAGAGAAAGGAAGGAACGGAAGGAAAGAAAGAAATAGAAAGGAAGGAAGAAGGAAGGAAAAGAAAGAAAGAAAGAGAGAGGGAGAGGAAGAAAGGAAGGAAGGAATGGAGGGAGGAAGAAAGAAAGAAAGAAGAAAGGAAGGAAGGAAAAGAAAGAAAGAGAGAGAGAAAGGAAGGAACGGAAGGAAAGAAAGAAATAGAAAGGAAGGAAGAAGGAAGGAAAAGAAAGAAAGAAAGAAAGAAAGAAAGAAAGAAAGAAAGAAAGAAAGAAAGAGGAAGAAAGGAAGGAAGGAATGGAGGGAGGAAGAAAGAAAGAAAGAAGGAAGGAAGGAAGGAAGGAAGGAAGGAAGGAAGGAAGGAAGGAGGGAAGAAAAGAGAGGGGGAGGGAGGGAGGAAGGAAGGGAGAGAGGGAGAGAGGGAGGGAGGGAGGAAGAAAGGAAGAAAGGAAGGAAGACTAAACAGGTAGATGAACCACTCACATACTGCCCCATTTTACAGGGGAAGAAAGTGAGGCTGGGGAGCTTTCACCCCCTGCCCCAGCACACACAGAGCCAGGCCTTGCCCTTAACCAACTGGGCACCTTGGGCTCACACAGCCATGCATGGAGGAGAGCCAGGCGGTGGGGGTATGGTGCCGTGGGCTGGAACTAAGGATGGGGCATGGAACAAGAGTGAGCACTAGGGAAGGCGATGGGTGGGCGGTTGTCAATTAACCACCAGCCTTCCGCAGGGGCAGAGCGGACTTGGAGCTGCCCACCCTGTCGCCCACCCCCTGGCCTGTCTGCCCTCCCCTCCCTCCCTCCCGCGCCTCCGGGTGATGGAGATTGGAAACAAGAAGGCATGAATAATGTAACTTCTCTTGCCGCCCCTCGGTCCTCCGAGGGTGATGGAAGCCCCTTGTCTGCCTCATTAGTGGCCGTTCAACCATTTGATTTCAGTAACAATGAACGCGCCTTCCTTGGAATTTTCAGACCTCTTTGCTTCACCGAAATCAACACTGGATTTTTGAATCCACATGAAATTTTAATGGGCTCATCTGCATACAGCATGCTTTCTCTGCAGCTACCCCAGCCCCGGATCCTGGCAGTTTGGGATTGCTGCTGAACACACAGTCACAGAGAAGCAGGTGGGAGCTTAGGGGACTCCCACCTTGAAGCCAGGATGGGGATAAGGGCAGATAGGGAAGCCCCCTCTTCAGACAAACTTCCTGTTACCCATGGGATAAACCCTGCCTTAAGGTTAAGGACAGCTCTGGAATCCTGAATCGGAGGTACTAAGCCAGCATCACCATTTCCTGGCTGTGTGACTTAGAATAACTTTTATCACCACTCTGGGCCTCAGCTATCCTGTCTATAAAATGGGAGTGCAGCTGAGTTGCCCAGGCAAGACTCACTGTACACTGGCCACGAGGATTACGAATTATAGCTTCTTCCCATATCTCAGCCCACACACCTTACTGGAACTTCAGAGTCCACGTCTGTTTTGTGCGTTTCTTCTGCAACCTGTTCAATTTGGGGCCAAACAGGTGGAGTTGGCCCCGCTCACACTTTACCTCTTTCAAACCACATGGCTTGCAGGGAGTGACCTTGGAGTCTCCAACTTTCTCTCCCATAGCATGGGAACATGCAATGCTCTCACAACCGTTTTCAGGACTCCGTCGCCAGGGACTGTAGTACACCTGGCATCATGCCCCGTGTGCAATGAGTATCATGTGCAGGGAATGTCCCGGATTCTGCACATGCCATTTTTCACATTGTAGCATCTCTGAATGCAAAGGGCACGTGCCATTGTGAGGGCAGCTTAAGAGTCATTGAAATACATGCCGTTATTCTCCTGTGTGTGTGGGGGGGGAGGCATTTACCAAGCACTCACTCCTAATGCCAGGCATATGCTAAAAGCTACCT
Source organism: Orientallactaga sibirica (assembly GCA_036365145.1). NCBI lineage: Eukaryota > Metazoa > Chordata > Mammalia > Rodentia > Dipodidae > Orientallactaga > Orientallactaga sibirica. The sequence continues at coordinate 3,486,497 of JAEOAD010000026.1, read as the reverse complement.
GTCCGCTAGCTCATGTTATTCTCACAACCACCACAGGAGTTAGAGGCATGTTCCTAAACACGCTTTGAGGATAGATGGGGAAAGGTGGCCCTGAAGGGATGACGTGGCCTGCCCTCACTCCCATAGTTGGCTAGGGTTGGAGGAAGGCTGGTTTGCAGCATAAGACTCCTACTTTGAAGATCTATGTGCTGCCAGCTCTATTCCAACCCTGCACCCTGTCTCAGCAGCTAAAGAGAGCCAACGATGGGCAGCCTATAGCCCAGAGGCAGCATGGAGAGGAAAAGGCAGAACTGGGATTCGAACCCAAGCCCATTGGATCACAGATTCCAAGCTCCGTCTGTGAGAAGCCCTGGCAAGAGGGCCAGTGGGTGGCATGAGCCCTTTACTCACCAGCTTGGGACTCGACCTGCTCTCATTCTTAGGTATCTTGTGATTGATTCTGTGTCTTCCTGCCTTACTCTCCTCTCCTGTAAAATGGACACAAGGGCCCAGACCTCTCAGACTTATCCTGAGTCCCAGTGAGTCGCCCCCAATGGGAGGAGAGGTCACTGGGGCCAGAGAGAGGCAGGGACCTGGAAGTACATGGGCTGGGCCACTGGATCTTGAAGCTGGAAGGGCAACAAAGGGGCTGGATGTGGAGGGTGTCCAGCCTCCGTGTCCCTCACACCTAGACCACCAAGACAAGAGTGGGGGAAGTCGAGCGCCACCCGCCCTGCTGCCCGGCACCGCTCACCGCGCATAACAAAATGGAAGGATTTCTGCTGAGAATGGTAATTGCTAACCTGTCAACTTGAGTGAGAAAAATCAATCCGAGAGTGCAGGGGGCACCAGCTCCGCTGTGTGGGGGAGGCAGGGGAGAGGGAAGAAAGGGTTGGAGACACCGAGGACCCTGCCTCGTATTCAGCAGGGACAGACTTTGGCGGGTGTGGTCTCAACCTCTTTCCCTCTCTCCCCCCTCTCTTGTTCTCCCCCTCAGTGATTGGAAGATGGGAGAAAGAGGCCCCAGAGGCAAGACACACTGGTAGGCCTGCATCTCCAACTGAGATGCTTGGCCGCTGGCCAGGGGACTAGACCCGTATGAAGGCTGGACAATGTGGAGCACAAATGTTCCCCAAGTGTACACTGTGAGCTTTAAAACGGAGAGGCACTAACCCAGCAGGCCTTGCTCAATGTCACACCAGAGAAGTCTTTACAAATTGTATTATTGAAGTGAAATTCACATGGCACAAAATTAACCTCTTCTAAGTGACCAACAGACGCCACAGCTCAGGGTGCGCAAAGCTGTGAGACCCTCACCTCCACCTAGTTACAAAACACTCTATTGCCCCCGAAGGGAACCCCACACTTAGTGAGTATTCACTTTCTTCTCTTTTCGTCGCAGACCCCGAAAAAGCTCTAATCTACTTTTTATTGGATTTACTGATTCAAGGCATAAAGATAGAATCATAGCTTGTGACCTTTCGTGTCTGTCTTTCACTCGGCACTGAGCAAGCAGTCGCGCATGAATATTCATCGCAATATTAGCATACTTTTCGGAGAGCAGAAACACCCCCGAGTGTCCGTCTATGGAGACACGGATGGACAAGACGGGGCATACCCGTGCAGTGGAATATTACCCAGCCACAAAGAGGGGTGAATTACTGGTATATGCTACTGTGTGAGTGAACCAAGAAAACATTACTCAAAGCACTGAATACTTTAGTATTATTCCTTGCCCTGGCACCATCGTCGTGTTTCTGACTGGCCCAGCGCAGTGGCCACTGCCCAGTGCTAATACGTGCATACAGAACGTCCGCCACAGGCATGGTGTTGGATGGACCCACTGATGGTCAGGGCTGTAGTCAGCTTTCATGTTGCTGGGGTGAACTTCCAGTCCAGGCACGGGTTAACATAGGGATTTATCTGGAGCTCACAGATGCAGGAGAAGTTCCATAATGGCAGAAGCTGGCCCCCTTTCACAGGTCCACACCCAGCACAAGCCAGCACACTTCAGGAACCCAGGCAGAACTCAAGCATTCTCCATACCTTTTTGCTGGAAACAGGCCACCCCAAATACCCCTTAGGGGCTAAACCCCAGGATCCACCCACAGTGACACCTCCTCCAGCCAGGCAGCTGGGATCTAACGCTTTAATAAACTCCTGAATCTACTGGGGGTGGGGGGACATCCATTCAAACTACCACAGTCAGACAGACCAAGATGGACACCTTGTCTCATCCTCACCGACTGTTCCATGACCTTCCTTCTACAACCTTTCAGCTTTCTGATCTATAAGATGGGATTCAAGAGTTCTCGCTGGTTGCCAGGGTCCCTTTATCTGGGGTCAGAACTGAGTGAGCCTTAGACATGGCTTAGTTAGCATGAGGTACTGACTGTTTATGTCCCCCAGAATTTGTAAGTCAAACTCTGAAGCCCCCGGATGGCGATGGTATTGGGAGATGATGCCTTTGAGGGGCCATGAGACTGAAATCCTTGTGAGTTGAGTAAAATGTCCTTATGAAAGGGTCCCAGAAGAATCTCTAGAATTCCCTGGCCCCCTAAACTCACTCAATGAGTACCCAGAAAGAAGCCAGTGGTCTACAACCTGGAAGAAACACAAGCCCAAACTGACCGTCTTTGTCCCCAAAGCTCATCTTTCAGAGCCATGATGGATGCATCTTTGTCACGTGTAAGTCACCTGATCTAGGCTGCCTTGACCCAGCAGCTTGAAGGATCTAAGACAGTCACTGCTGCTGTGGGCGGTAGGGAGGGGAACCGCAGACACGCCCATCAGCCCTTGGTGATGGGAGGAAGGGCACAGCCGGTCCACTGAGAGTTCACAGCACAATCAGGTGAGGACCATGGACAGCAGCCACAGCCGGGTGAAGTCCAGATCCCTCCCAAGGCCCTAGACCGGACTGGTCCAACCTGGATCCTCCTGGACTTGGGGCTTCATCAGACCATGGAACTTGCCCTCAGCCAGCCAGCCTTCCCACGACATAGATGAAGAATCAGAGGCCCCTGGGAAAGAGTGGCTTACCCCAGTCTAGAGGACAGCTTCCACTTGGCCCTTACTCTGAGGGTCATGATGGATGGAGCATGCCCCCTCACGCATTCCTCGCCAGAACACCCCAGGAGACCATACAAAGCCATTTTTAAGATGTGGGATGATAAAGATGCGGAAGAGGGAGGAAGAGGCATTCGTGAGGTTAGGAACTAGAAAACAGGCAGGCAATGGCAACTGACCAGAAGGCCCCGCAGCTAAATCTCAGCCAAGCCAGACTGGGATGAGCCAGTTTGGAATCATGACTGGGTGACCTTCCACACCTCAGTGTCTCTGTTCTGGCCAAAGACAGAGGAATATGGGATTCTGGGATCACGCTGCCAAAGGGGACGTGGTCTTTGTTGGTAACGGAGAAGCAGTGTGAGAAATCCTGGGATTCAGGCAGATGGAAGAAGGCTCAGGGCAGAGGGAACAGACAACTGTCTTTTTGGGGGATGAGACAAAAGTTAAAAAGGACAGAGGCCATGAGCGTGACAAACACTCAGAACGTCGGTGGTCTCCCTAGCGCACCCTTGAGTGCAAAGCCTAAAGATTCTGTAAACCAGCGTGCCCAGCATTAGACAGCCCTGAGCAGTGAACTGACGAGGTCCAGAAAGATCACTCTGATGGGGCTGAAAACCAAGAGCCTCCAGAATTCTTATTTATCCCTCTCTCCCTTTCTCTGCCCTTTCTTCTGCCAGCTTGAGTGCCTACTGTGTGTACAGCCCCACGCTGCATGCTCAGGGGGTGGGCACGTAAGTGTGTGGCATGGTCAGTTGTAAGCAGCAGTCACTGGGCCCCATCTGCAAGTGTTGTGTCCCGCGGCTTGGAAAAATACTTCCCACCAAGTGTCAAGTGGATACCTGCTGGCTCACGTGCTCACAGAAAAGTCTGGAAAAAAATTGATTATATTCATTCTTTTAACCTCCTCCAACCCTAACATAAATCGTCTCTGTTTATAACACCTCTGGCATTTCGTACATTTTGCCAAGTGACATAAAATGACAATAAATTTAGGACCCACCAGCAGAAAAGTACCTAAAATGCCACATGTCACTAATATTGACAGGTTCTAAAAGTAAAACTTGGAAATGGTTCAGGCGACATAAATTAAAATAAAAATATAGACTTTGTCCTTGAGAGAGAATCAGCTAAAATTAAACCTCGGTGTGGGTGGGATGTCCAGGAATAGGCGGGAGAGAAATATTGGGGGAAAGACTGGCTCGGGATGGAGTCGCAGACTGCTGAGCTGGACAGGCCCTTGTCAGAGAAGAGAAAATGTTTTTCAAGGCTCCGTCCAATGCTTGACCCTCACCATCTTCCAAAGAGGTCTCAAAATGAATTCAATAAAATTAAGATTCAGATGTTCAGGTACACAAAGAACTACAGGAGGTTAGAGGCTACTGTGCAAGACAGAAGTTCTAGAAAATTCCAGAAAGTTCTACAGGAAGGCTCCAAGAGCAAGATGCACCCTTCTTATTCTCCATGGTCAAGGACTTCTGTGAATCTCTTGCCCTCTCACAGCCTCTCCACCCCTCTCTATTCCTTCCTTTGTTCTCCTCCCCTCTCAATCCCTCTCTCTTCTCTCTTCCTCCTCCACCCTCTCTTTTTTTTTTGCCAATATTACCTTCCTCTAATCATCTTTTTCTCTGACTCTTTCTTTTCCTCACCCCTCTTTATTTAAAAAAAAAAATTGAGGGGCTGGGGAAATGGCTTAGTGGTTAAGACGTTTACCTGTGAAGCCTAAGGACCCAGATTCGATTCCCCAGGACCCATATAAGCCAGATGTACAAGGAGGCACATGTGTCTGGAGTTCATTTGCAGTGGCTGGAGGCCTTGCATGTCCATTTGCTCTTTCTCTATGCCTCTTCTTCTGCCGCCCCAAATAAATAAATAAATAAATAAATAAATAAATAAATAAATAAATAAAATATCTTTTAAAAAAGTTAAAAAGAAAGTAAAGGAAAAACTTCTTTAAAAAAAAATGAGAGGAGAGAGAGAATGGGCACACCATGGCTTCTTGCTGTTGCAAATGAACTCCAGAGCCATGCACCATTTTGTGCATTTGGTTTTATGTGGGGACTAGAGAATTGAACCCAGGCCATCAGGCTTGCAAACAAAAACCTTTAACCGCTGAACCATCTCTCCAGACCTCTTTTTCCTTTTTTATTTACTTTTCTAAAACAATAGATAGGATTCAGAATTCTGAGGCAGCTGACCTTGCCTGCCCTTCCTCTCAGCCATGGAACCCCAGTAACCTCCTCGTCCCCACTGGGGTCTACTCACTAGCCCGCACCACACTTTGGAGGAATCACTGCTCGGTGGCGCATCGGTGCTCACAGGTACAGATTTTCTCTCCAAGACTCCGAGTCTTCAGGGGCTCACAGGTGTATTTTGGCTGAGAATTTGGGGCTCATACACTGCCCCTTCCATCTCTGGGTTTAACCTTCTCCCACTTTCCTGAGCTCCACTTGCTGACCTGGACCCTGCTCTTGCAGGTACCGTGGGCCACTTGAGATGCCCCCCTCTTCCCAGGGCAGGATGGGCTCAGAGCACATCCACCGCAACCTTTTTCTCTTCCACCGCTTCCAACACAGGACAACCATAAAGAAAGGCCCCAGAGAAATCAAAGGGCTGGTTCAGTTTGTTTCAGGCACACGGAAACCTGGTCTAAACCCATGGCCCAGGTCACACGCTTCCTACATTTCACCCCCATGTATTCATTAGACTCCTGTCCAGCTGGGCACATGCTTTGGTCAGCACGTCCCTTCCTAGAGGATTCATAGTCTGAAGGACAGTGACCCTCTCCCCAAGTCCCTGATGCATAAGTGAAAAGTTCTGGATGTTGTGAGCCAAAGGTCCCCTGGCCATGTAACAAGGACTCCTTGCGGTCCACTTGAGAACACAGGGACTTCTGGAAGTGTCTCCAGAAGGGAGGACGTTTGAAACAATAGGCCAGGAGCTTGTTATAGAGTCAAATGACAACAGAAGCTATGCCAGGCACTCAAGGGAAAACCAGTGGGACTGGGTAAAAAGATTGGGGGGACAATGGGATCAGGAGGGTAGAAGGGTCCAAAAAGACTCTGTGGACTCTGGATGGTGTGTACAGTGTGAGCTGCTGTGGGTGGGGCGGGGGACAAGGTAAGGACAAAGCTGGTCATTGGCTAAGTGGGTGGGGGAGGAAGCTTCACCCTGCCCCTTTGGCTGGGCTGCCTCTGGCATCTTCCCGCCTCCCCTCCCCCTCCCTGCCAGCCTGCAGCCTTCTGGCTGTGCAATTTGTGGAGAACATTATGTAAATGGGCTTTATGCAAATCTACCCTCTCTCCCAGATCGCAGGCTCCACTCCTGAACCCTAATTAACTTGCCAGAGCCCGAATGCTGCTGCGGTCCCCCCTCTTCCAGCCCACCCCCCAAGCCGCTCCCCCAACCCAGGAATCCAGCCTGGCAGCCCGCCCAGCCTTCAAGGTCTGAACCCCAGCAGCACCTGGAAGTGGGGGTGATGCCCACACCATGAACCTCCAGAGAAGGCCGTCTTTCAACCAGTTGATACTGGAACTTCGCAGACACAATCAGAATAAATGCCTCTTTTCTTTTCTTTCCTTCTTCTTCTCCTTCTCTTCCTCCTTCTCCTCCTTCCCTTCCTCCTCCTCCTCCTCTTCTTCCTCCTCCTCCTCTTCCTCCACCTTCTTCTCCCCCTCTTGCCACTTCCTTTTGGCATGCTGATAGAACCAAGACCAGTCTAGAGAATGTTGATGCAATGATGTAATTTCTCCCTAGCTTCTAGCATTTCTCCATTGACCACCTCCCGTCCCCTCCAGATCTCATAGTCAGGGATTCAGTACTCTGTCTCTCTTCCCCCCTTCTCAAAGCAGCCATTCAGCAAAGACCAGGGCAGGGCAGGTGGCTTTACAGTCAGACCAATCAGGCTGTGCATTGCACCCCTGGTCCGTGTGAAATGTGAGGTGTTTTCTGTGAATTTTCTCCCAAATCTGTTTTGGGGAGGAGGGTGTTTGTGTATATGTGTGAGTGCCCAAGTGTGTGCATGTGTGTAGAAGCCAGAAGACAACCTTGAATGTTCCACTTCTTTTTGTTGTTGTTGTTATTGTTTTGTTTCTCAAGGTAGGGTCTCACTTTAGCCCAGGCTGACCTGAAATTCACTATGTAGTCTCAGGCTGATCTCAAACTAACAGAGATCCTCCTACCTCTGCCTGCTGAGTGCTGGGATTAAAGGCATGAGCCACCATGTCCTGCCCTTTCACCTCTTTTTTTTTTTTTTTTTTTTCAGAGCTACAGGCAGACAGAAAGAGGGAGAGAGAAAGAGAGAGAATGGGTGCACCAAGGCCTTTAGCTATTGCAAACGAACTCCAGAATCTTGTACATCTGGCTTACGTGGGTCCTGGGAATCGAGCCTCAAACTGGGATCCTTAGGCTTCACAGGCAAGGGCTTAACCGCTAAGCCATCTCTCCAGGCCCCCTTCCACCTCTTTTTGAAGTAGGGTCTTTCACTGGCCTGGAGCTCACTTATGAGGCTAGACTGACCAGCCAGTGGAGTCCCAAAGATCCTGTCTCTGCCTTCCCAGCACTGGGATTACAGATATCTACTGCCATGGCCAGCATTTTTACGTGGGTTCTGGGGACTGAATTTGGGTTCTCACGCATGCAGGGCAAGTACTTCACCCACTGAGCTTTCTCCGCAGCCCCCAAACCTGCCTTTGACCCGAGCAACCGGCCATCCAGCATCTCACATTCCAGTGACTGGCTGAGTTGAGGAGTTCTGATGCCCACCAGTGACAAACCCCAGGGCCGTGCAGCCAGCTGCACTCAGATCCACGCTGCTGCTGCTGCTAAGAGCTGGTTTCCTTCCACACCACTCCCACTTCCAGAGCTGGAGTCTCTCTGCTCAGCCTCCCTGATCTCGCTCTCTCTCTCTCTCACACACGCGCACACACACACACACACACAGCCATTTTGACAGCCTTATGCATGCTCCCTTTTAAGTTCAGAACAAAGCAAATAAAGGCTTTCCCAGGAAACAGAGAGGACTGTGTTGTCACTGGTTCCTGCCACAGCATCCAACTCCCAGGATGCTTTTCCAAAGGCAGGACTGGGGGTGGGGGTGGGGGTGGGGACCGCTGAGCTCTGGGGACAGAGCCACCTCATGTTCAGGGTTTGATGCTGTAATGGGATTGCTTGCTGGAAGACGCAGTGTATCAGATGTAGGCTGGCAGAGCGGGAACATCCGTTCAGTCAATCCTGGTTCCGGGAAGTGCTTACTGTCAACAGGGCCTGACCCACACTGGGTCCCTGAAGACAAACCACATGTCACTGGCTCCAGGAGACCAAAATCCCTACATGCAAGCCACCTTCTGATCCCCCGTCTTTGCTCAGGTCAAAAGCCGCTCTCTGTTTCCACCCCAGTATCTGAGTGGAAAATGGAGTTTCACAGGGAAATCCCAAAATTCCCACCCCCTCGGTTTTCAATTCTACAAACAAGAGAGTCACACACTGGGACAGAACCAGAGGGTCCTTCCTCCAGCCAGTCCTGGGAGGCAGTGTACCTCAGAAGAAATAACCGGGTCATGCCCACATTCAAGACAAGGGCATAGTTCAAAAGTTTTGGGCTGGAGAGATGGCTTAGCGGTTAAGGCGCCTGCCTGCTAAGCCTAAGAACGCCTGTTCGATTCTCCAGGTCCCACATTCAGCCAGATGCAAAGTGATGCAAGGGCGCAATGCCACACTTGCCCACAAGGGGGCGCACATGTCTAGAGTTCATTCACAGCAGCTGAGAGGCTGCTGGTGCGTCCATTCTCTATCCGTCTTCCTCTCCCTCTCTCTCTGACTCTCTCCAAAAAAAAAAAAAAAAAGGTCTGTTTCCCCTCCTATGAAGGGGACATCTCAAGAAAGCCTACCAGGCAGGTTGGAAGGGAATTAAATGGAGGAAATGGGAGACGAGATCACTTTTCCTCAGAGGCACAGCCCACCTAAGGAAACTCTCTTGAGGCCATCTCCTTTTGTGCCGGGGTTCCCAAAACAAGCACAAAAGACCACAATTCTGACAAACGCTTCCTGATGAGAATTTTGCTACATCAGCGATGCCATGGAAAACTTCAATCCTCTTGGTGACAACAATGATGGAAACGGAAAAAGCTATGTTGTAGGGTTTGCAAAGTGATGGAGTTAAAAGGTCTTAAGGGCTGGAGAGATGGCTTAGCGGTTAAGGCACTTGCCTGCGAAGCCTAAGAATGCATGTTCAAATCTCCAGGTCCCATGTAGCCACACGCAAAGTGATGCAAGCATGCAATGTTGCACCTACATACGAGGGGGCACACCTGTCTGGAGTTTGTTCACAGCAGCTGAAAGGCCCCAGTACACCCATTCTCTCTATTCTTTCTCTCTCTCTCTGCCCCTTTCTCTCTTTCTCTGTCTCTCAAAAATAAAAATTAAAAATTAAAAAGGTCTTAATACTGTGTGAATCACACAGTTTGAGGCTTAAATCAGACAACATCAACATAAAAACCCTCACTTACACACACTGACAGAGGACTCTTTAATTAATCATACAATTAATAATTAGTTACCCTTGGGCTAGAGAGATGGCTCAGTGGATAAAGTCACTTGCTTACAAAGCCCGATGGCCAGGGTTTGATTCCCAAGTTCACACATACAGCCAGATTCACAAAGTGGTGCATGCATCTGGAGTTCATTGGCAGTGGCAGGAGGCCTTGGTGTGTCCATGCTTTCTCTTTCTCTCCTCTTTCTCAATCAAATAAATTTTTAAATTTAATTTTTAATTTTTATTTATTTATTAGCAAAAGACAGACAGAGAGAGAAAGAGGCACAGAGAGAGAGAGAGAGAGAGAGAGAGAGAGAGAACTGGCACACCAGGGCCTCCAGCCACTGCCAACAAACTCCAGATGCATGCCTCTCCTTGTGCATTTGGCTTACATGGGTACTGGAGAATTGAGCCTTGAACTGGGGTCCTTAGGCTTCACAGGCAAGCACTTAACTGCTAAGCCATCTCTCCAGCCCCTATTTTTTTATTTGAGAGAGAGACAGAGGAAGAGAGAGAGAATTGGCGCACCAGGGCCTCAGCTGCAGCAATTGACCTCCAGACACTTGTGCCACCTAGTGGGCATGCACGACCTTTGTGAGTTTGGCTTATGTGGGATCCGGAGAGAGATCAAACATGGGTCCTTAGGCTTTGCAGGCAAGTGCCTTAACTGCTAAGCCATCTCTCCAGCCCCAAATAAGTATTTTTTAAACTAGTTTCCCAAGAGCTGGGACGATATCTCAGTGGATAAATCACTTGCCATGTATGCATGAGGACCTGAGTTTGGATCCCCCCAGACACCCCCATAAATGCCTGATGGATATGTCAGCCTCACCTGTAGTCCCAATGTTCTAGAGGCAGAACTAGGGAGACACCAGGGCAAGCGGGCTAGCTAGACTAGCCGAATCAGACAGCTCTGGGTCCCGTCAAACACCTCGTCTCCAGTAAAGGAAGACCCCTGATGTCAACCTGTAACCTCCACACGCACATACACCCACACTTACGTAAACATGCATACTTACTTACACGCATGCATGCCCCTCCCCACAGTATTAGCTTCCCAGTTTCTCCACTGAAAATAGAGGGGTGCCCCCTCTAGGCTTCAGGGAGGGTTACTTAAATAGAAATATGATATTATGTCTTACGATTGGGGAAGGAAATCAATGATTGATTTTGTTGTTGTTCAATGGAAGAAAAGTCTCTGACAATGAGGGTTCAGATTCTGGTGTCCAGTGCTACATCCAAACATCCCAAACTTCTCAGCTCAGGTTCCAGCAGAGAAGCAATAGGGCCTGGATGTTGGCCTTGATGGATGAGAATGCTTGGATCCATTTGTACACCTTCTAGCTGCCTCAGAGCCTTCCCACAAGGCCCCTGGAGCTATAGACGCTGGCTATCACCACCCTGCTTCGTAGTGAGCCGTCAAGCTCACACTGTTATATGGGCCAAGTGCACCGTGCTGTTTCCTATCAACTGATAGCTGTGACCAGAGCCACTGGGTTAAAAAAGGATTCTGGCCGGGCGTGGTGGTGCACGCCTTTAATCCCAGCACTCGGGAGGCAGAGGTAGGAGGATCACTGAGAGTTCAAGGCCACCCTGAGACTACATAGTTAATTCCAGGTCAGCCTGGACCAGAGTGAGACCCTACCTTACAAAACCAAAAAAAAAAAAAAAAAAAAAAAGGGATTCTGCAGGCTGGAGAGATGGTTTAGCAGGTAAGGTGCTTGCCCTGTGAAGCTAAGGATCCAGGTTCGAGTCCCCAGGACCCACATAAGCCAGATGCACAAGAAGGAACATGGGTCTGGAGTTGGTTGGCACTGGCTAGAGGACCTAGCACGCCCATTCTTTCTCTCTTTGCCTCTTCCTCTCTGTATCTCTCTCTCAAATAAATAAATATTTTTTTAAGAAAATGGATTCTGGGCTGAAGAGATGGCTTTAGCAGTTAAGGCACTTTGCCTGCAAAGCCAAAGGTTTGGGTCCTCAGAACCTACATAAGCCAGATGCACATGGTGGCACATGGGTCTGGAGTTCATTTGCAGTAGCTCTTTCTCTCTTTCTCTCTCCCTCACTCTACCTCTCTCTCTCAAATAAATAAAAATAAAAAAAAAAAAAAAAAAAAAAAAAAAAAAAAAAGGATTCTGAGGTATTCAGTGCATTGCCAAAAAGTACCTTACTGATTAGTGAGGTCGGCCGTGGAAGTAGCCCGTGCATATGTCTTGTGGGCTGAGCCCACGTCACTCCCACGTGGGTTCTTCAAAGGAGGCGCTTCAGAGAGGGGAAGTGAGATTCCAGGGTCACACAGCCACTCCTCGGCAAAGGGAAGCAGAATAAAACACCTCTGGCTCCATGCCCAGCTCCCTCCCCCTCCATCAGGATGCATTCGGAGGGTTTTTTAAACAAGACCCAGGGGTGTTCCCGCACCAGCCATAACATTCCGCAATTGTTACACTACTTACACCCCTATGGTTCCCAGGGAAGTAGACTCATTACGCACCAGGGACACACGGGGCAGGGGGAAATGTGCAGATTAGGAGAGAGAGGAAAGACACAAGGTAACCAGACCGAAGGAGAAAAAAACAACAACAAGAGAAGAGGGCGATGAAGCCAAGAGAATCAGGCTGGCCCATAAAATCCAGGTCCCTTGGGCTGGAGAAGATGGCTTAGTGGTTAAGGCGGCTGCCTACGAAGCCAAAGGACCCCGGTTCGATTCCCCAGGACCCACATAAGCCAGATGCACAAGGTGGCACACGTGTCTGGAGTTCGTTTGTAGTGGCTGGAAGTCCTGGCATGTCCATTCTCTCTCTCTCTCTCTCTCTCCCTCTTTCTCTCTCAAATAAATAAAATATATTTTTTAAAAGTACAATAAAAAAACCCAGGTCCCTTCACAGTTGCTAAGCAACTAGTAAACCCAACAAAGAAAAGAGAGACCTAGGTGTGTAGAGATGGATATTTTAAAAAAATATTTTATTTTACTGATTTATTAGAGAGAAAGAGAAAGGCAGAGAGAGCGAGAGAATGGGTGTGCCAGGGCCTCAGCCACTGCAAACAAACTTCAGGCACATGTGCCACCTTGTGCAGCTGGCTTACGTGGGTTCTAGGGAATCGAACCTGGGTCCTTAGACTTTGCAGGCAAGTGCCTCAACTGCTAAGCCATCTCTCCAGCCCCAAAGTAGGAGCTTTTAACCACGGCAGCATCTTCCCTGCAGGCAATTGCTTCTTGACTAAATGGCCACCCAGAAGAGAAGGCCTACTGCTAAGGGAGGCTCTGGAGTCAGACGGTGGATATTTATGTATTTATTTATTTACCTTTAAATATTTACATGCAAGCAGAGAGAGGAGGAGAGAATGGGCATACCAGGGCCTCCGGCCACTGCAAACGAACTCCAGACATATGTGCCACCTTGCGCATCGGGCTTACATGGGTCCTGGGGAGCTGAACCTAGGTCCTTAGGCTTCTCAGGCAGCACCTTAACAGCTAAGCCTTCTCTCCAGCCCTAGAGGTGCAGATTTAAGCCAGTTGTTCAAAGGACCAATTGGCTTGGGATTCCCCCAGGGAGTCACACCTCCCCTGGGGCCGCACCCCACACAGCCCCAGTACCTGCCCCCATGCATAGGAGGTGTTTCTCAAAGATGCATCACCAAGACATCAGGCGATTAAGATGTCACTGACACTTGACCTTGTTCTTCATTAGCTTGGTGACGGAATGCCAGTGAGGTCTGAGGAACAAAACCCCTGAGGTCAAAGCTGCCAATGACTGTCATGTGTTCTAAGGCAGTAGTCAGATCCACTGTCCACCTCACCGGACCTCTTGTTGGGATTTGATAGAATTAATGGTCTCAGCCCAGTGGGCTTTCTTTTCTCCCTGATGTCCCATCTCTTGAAATTTCCCACTAGGTCAATGACAGCCCTGTGCCATGTCCCATAGCGGGTGATTGATTCGCTATGTCCAGTGTCAATGTACTGCAGAGTGGAGGACAGCCATTTAGACGTCTCTGTCCCCAACTCCTAGAAGCCTCATCATGACTTAAGATGTTGCTCTGGGGCTGGAGAAATGGCTTAGCGTTTAAGGCATTTGCCTGCAAAGCCAAAGGACCCAGGTTCAACACCCCAGGACCCCCATAAGCCAGATGCTCAGGGTGGCACATGCACCTGGAGTTCATTTGCAGTGGCTGGAGCAGCTGGTGTGCCCATTCATTCTCTCTCTCTCTCTCTCTCAAATAAAAAATTAAAAATATTTTTAAAAAAGATACTGGGGCTGGAGAGATGGCTTAGCAGTTAAGGCATTTGCCTGCGAAGCCAAAGGACCCAGGTTTGATTCCCCAGGACTCACATAAGCCAAATGCACAAGGGGCACGTGTATCTGGAGTTTGTTTGCAGTGGCTGGAGGCCCTGGAGTGCCCATTCTCTCTCTGTCTGTCTCTCTTCTATCTCTCTCTGCTTGCAAATAAATAAATAAAATTTTTTCAATAATCATTTTTTTTTAAAAAGATATTGCCCTGGCTGATGCTTTCAAATCTTCTCTCTGACCTGACCCATACTCGTCCTCACCCACCCCTCACTGTCTCCAGCCACAGTGTCTTAAACTTCACGTGCCACTATCCACGTTCTGATACACACCACTCTTTCTGGAATTGTCCCACCCTGAGCCCCGTGTGCTTCTGGAAATGGCTTCACCATTTAGCCAGTTGCTGAAGCTGAAAGCCTAGGACTCAACCTTGCCCTCCTCTTTGGTCGGTCCCATCCAGGACCCCATGCGCCAGCCACGGACTCCACAGCAGACATCCCATCTAGGGAATCCGTCTCTGCTAACTCTCCCATGAGCCCTGGGCTGAGGCATCTGCCTTCAAACTGGAATAGCAGGAGCGTCTCCCGCGGCCCACCTCTGCACTAGTTTCTCCAGCCAGCAGCCAATTACCATCCACATGACGATCTGGCTATAGGTCTCAGCGCTCCCTGAGAGCGTCTCCCCTTCACAGGAAAGCCCAGGCTCTCACGGTGCACTGTCTGGAAATAGGAGGTTTTGTGTTTTTCTCCCCCTCACTCACTCAGTGCCTGATACCAGGCTCCTTGGTGTTACCGCCACGCACAGCCGCTCTTCTTAGTCATTGTACAAACTGCCTGATCTCTTTCCACAGACAGCCCCAGTCCATCCAGCATCTGCAGCCCTCCAGGAATACCACCACCTTCCCTCGCCACCATATTTTAAATGGACCCCACAGCCTCCCCCACAACATCTCGTCTTTGCCGTCCCCACCTCATCTGCGCATCTTCTCCTGCATCCCCTCCTCACCTACAGGCATCTTCCTTCCCCCCTCAACCAGCAGGAAGCAGTCAGCTTTCCCACTTGGCCTCTGTAAAGCAAAGACACCTGCCTCCTCTTGGTTAATGACGCCCCATCTCCTTGCACATCACAGATGCTCAACGAAAACCCAAGATGAATGGGCGACTCTCCGGTCATTCACTCTAAAGAGCATCTTCAGATGACAACTGCCAGGTGATAGCCCCTGAGGTGAGGTAGCCTCTGAGCCTTCAGCTCTGGATGCCCTGCCTTGAGGAACCTCACTGAGGCTTTTGCTATTGATCAAGACTCCTTGGCTTAACCCACCAGGGACATCACTGTGGTTTTCTAATGGCATCTCCTTAGTCACCAGTGTCCCTGTATGGTGTCAGCTGACCCCACAGAAGCCACCAGAGGATACATGTTAGTATCAGCCCTCCCCTCACACACACACACACACAGCCAGCAAGCCCTCCAGATAGACTAACGCATGGCAGAACTGCCCTTAAATACATGGGCCTTACATTGAACCCTCACTGTGCCCAACTGTGGTTTCAACCACAGGAATCTTACAAACCGTCTCATCACCTACTTAATATTGCAGAGCTTTGCTCCGGAAAAAATTAAACAAACAAAACTCAGGTGAGGGCAAAACACGTGGAAATAATAGTTTTGTCCTAAAACATTGATTTCTCAGTAACGATTGTAGGACTGTGGAAACATTATCACGGCTTATTCTCTATGCTTAGGAAAGCTGTCAATAATTTTAAAAAATTGGGGCTGGGCTAGAGAGATGGCTTAGTGGTTAAGGTGCTTGGCTGCGAAGCCTGAGAATGCTCGCTTGAATCTCCAGGTCCCACGTTTAGCCAGGCGCAAAAAAAGTTGACTCAAGCATGCAATGTCGCACATGTGCACAAGGGGGCACATGCGTCTGGAGTTTGTTCACAGAGGCTGAGAGGCTGCTGGTACACCCATTCTCTCTCTCTCTCTCTCTCTCTCTCTCTCTCTCTCTCAAATTAAAAAAAAATAGGGGCTAGAGAGGTGGGTTAGCAGTTAAGGTGCTTGCCTGCAAAGCCTAAGGACCCAGGTTCAATTCCACAGGACCCATGTAAGCCAGATGCACAAGGTGGCGCATGCATCTGCAGTTGGCTTACAGTGGCTGCAGGCCCTAATGTGCTCATTCTCTCTTCCTCTCTCTTTCTCACTCTCTCTCTCTCTCTCTCTCTCTCTCTCTCTCTCTCTCTCTCTCTCTCTCTCAAATAAATAAGTAATAAAATATTTTTTTAAAAAAAGAAATAGGGTGATGTTGTAGGAAGTGGAATGTGTCCTTAAAGGATGAACCTTGTCTCCAGCCTCTTCCTCACCATCTGCTTCCTGCCAGGAGGTGAACCACCTCTTCCCCCACACTCCCACCATCATCATCTTCTGCCCTGGCTCGTGGGCCAAACAACCATGGACTTGAACCCACTAATACTGTGAGCAAAGTAAACACTGCCTCCCTGAGGTTATGCTCAGTATTGCGTCACAGTGATAAAAAGAAATAACTAGTCCAGCCCTCCTTCAGCTTCTCCTCATGAGGGTGGGCTTGTGGTGCCAGGGGAGGGCAGCATGCCCTCAGACATGTGGTCAAGGCATATGACGCTCAGCTGAATGAGAGCCCAGCCTAGCATCATTGGGAAACAGGAAAAACACCAGAATCACTCTTTCTTTCTTCCTTCCTTCCTTCCTTTCCTTTCTTTCTTTCTTTCTTTCTTTCTTTCTCTCTCTCTCTCTCTTTCTTTCTTTCTTTCTCTCTCTTTCTCTTTCTTTCTTTCTTTCTTTCTTTCTTTTAGAGAGGGAGAGAGAGAGGAAGAGACAGAGAAAGAGAGAGAATGGGCATGCCAGGATCTCCAGCCACAGCAAACAAACTGCAGATACATGTGTCCCCTTGTGCATCTGGCTTACTTGGGTACTGGGGAATTGAACCTGGGTCCTTAAGCTTTGCAGGCAAGTGCATTAACTGCTAAACTCTCCAGCCCACCTGTTTTCATATATATATATGGTGACAGGGACTCACTCTAGCCCAGGCTGACCTGGAACTCTCTCTGTGATCCCAGGCTGGCCTCTAACTCACAGTGATCCTGCTATCTCTGCTTCCCGAGTGCTGGGATTAAAGGTGTGTACCACCAAACCCAGACAGAATCATCTTCTAACCAATGAAACCAGGGAGGTGGTGGGTCCAGATCCAAGCCACCATAGGTAAGTGACCATATAAGCTCATATAGGATTGCTTAGTGGTTAAGGTGTTTGCCTGCAAAGCCAAAGGACCCAGGTTTGATTCCCCAGGACCCATGTAAGCCAGATTCACGTGGTGGGGCATGCATCTAGAGTTCATCTGCAGCAGCTGGAGGCCCTGGGGCGCTTTTCTCTCTCTCTCTCTCTTTCTCTCTCTCTCTCTCTCTCTCTCCTTCCCTCCCTCCCTCTCTCCTCCTCTTTTTCTCTGTCAAATAAATAAATAAAAATAAAAGATATATTTTTAAAAGCTCATATAGGGGCTAGGGAAATGGCTCAGCAGTTAAGGCATTTGCCTGTGAAGCCTAAGGACCCCAGTTCAATTCCCCAAGACCCACGTAAGCCAGATGCACAAGGGGGCACATGTGTCTGGAGTTCGTTTGCAGTGGCTGGAGGCCCTGGCACACCCATTCTCTCTTTCTATCTGCCTCTTCCTCTCTGTCTGTCAAATAAATAAATAATTTTTTTAAGCTCATATAGGACTAGAGAGATGGCTCATTAGTTGGGTGCAAGCATGAGGTCCTGAGGGGGACTGAGACTGCCTGAGTTCAGATCTTCACACCCCACATAAACAGCTGGGTGTGGCCCAGCTAGATGAAACCTCAGTCCAACAGGGGAGCAGAGACCTAAAATAACAGGGCCCTGCAAGCTCCAGAAATAGCAGAAAAGAAAGTCAGAGAGAGAGAGAGAGCTTTTGACCCAAAACAAGATCAGGCTGAAGAGTGAGGGATTGGCTCATTCCACATTCCACTCCAGCCTCCACAGACACGCACATGGGACACTGGGAGAACACACATGAGCACGCACACGCACACACACACACACACACACACACGCAAAGGAGAAGGAGCTCATAAACCCACAGCCCCATTCTCCAATAAGCACCTGTGCAGCACAGGCTCCTGGGCTGTCCTCCACATTCCTTGAAGTTCAGCTGCGACTTCTCAACTTGGCCACGAGAAAACAAAGTCTGTGGAGATAGGACCTGCTCAGGCTACATGTGGCAGATCTGAGACACTCGAAGCCACACACTGAGCCCGGAGCCGGTGCCTTCAGCATCTGGGACTACACCCATCCCTTGACAGCCACACCCTCCCTCCTGGACACAGGCACCCAGAGAGAACAAACCCAGAAAAAGAGGGAAGACGAAGCCTCTGCAGGCTTTGCTTGTCTCGTTGCTGAGGACAGAATTGAGATGTGGCCGGTTTTGCATTAGAATCTGCCTTTCTCAAGGAGTTTCGCATTTTTGTTTAATAGTGTTTGTTTTACTTCAGTCTCACTTATGTAGCTGGGGGGGGGCGGCTTAGAGGTTTAAGGCACTTTCCTGTGAAGCCTAAGGACTCATGTTGGATTCTCCAGGTCCCACGTAAGCCAGACGCACAGGGATGCAAACACGCAATGTTGTACATGAGCACAAAGGGGCACATGCATCTAGAATTTGATTGCAGTGGCTGGAGGCCCTGGTGGGCCAATTCATTATCTATCTATCTATCTATCTATCTATCTATCTATCTACCTACCTATCATCTATCTATCTATCTATGTACCTATCATGCATTTTAAAAGGCAGTCTATTGGGCTTGCCTCAAAAAGAGAAAAAAAAAAAACAACATTTTTTTTCACCAATTCGTAATATCTCTTGTTAACATGTCCCAGGACCAAGAAAGTCACCCCCGGCCATACGAACCTAGCCATTGAGTCTCAGTCAAACTTAACACTACAAACAGTGAACACAAATGCTTCCAACCAGAACTTCACAGGACCATCTCCCTCCCTTCTGCTCTCTCTTCTCTTTCTCTCCCCTCTCTCCTTTCTCTTCTCTCTTTCTCTCCTCTTTCTTTTTTTAAAGACATCATAAATGTATCTTTTTAAAATATATATTTATTTATATATTTGAGAGAGAGAAAGAGGTAGAGAGAGAGAGAATGGGCACGCCAGGGTCTCCAGCCACTGCAAACGAACTCCAGACTCATGTGCCCTCTCATGCATCTGGCCTACATGGGTCCTAGGGAATCGAACCGGGGTCCTTTGATTTTGCAGGCAAATGTCTTAACCACTAAACCATCTGTCCAGTCTCTCTCTCCTCTTTCTACTCTCTCTCCTCTCTCTCCTCTGTCCTCTCTGCTCTCCCCCTTCCTCCTCTTTTCCCCTTTCCCTCCTGTCTCTTCTCTTTCTCCCCTAGCTCCTCTCTCTCCTGTCTACCCTCTTTCCCCCTTTGTCTTCCTGTCCCCTCTCCTCTCTCTTTCCCCCTCTTTTCCAAACTGATTTCACTCGCCCTCATCCATCTCTCCTCTTTTTCTTTACTTTGACTTTCTCCCTTCATCCCTCAATCCCTTGTCTTCCTCGCTGCTTTCTTCCTCTTATTTCTCTCCGCCTCTCTTCCCTTCTTCTTTCTCTTCTCCACTGTTCTTTATTCTTTTCTCTGCTGTTAACCTGTACCCAAGATCTGCTCTTC
Source organism: Orientallactaga sibirica (assembly GCA_036365145.1). Lineage (NCBI taxonomy): Eukaryota > Metazoa > Chordata > Mammalia > Rodentia > Dipodidae > Orientallactaga > Orientallactaga sibirica. The sequence continues at coordinate 3,466,921 of JAEOAD010000026.1, read as the reverse complement.
CCCCCAGGATACTGAGGATGACCAGGGGGCATGGCCGTTGAGAAGGAAGGTTTTCTTCTTTTTAAAAAAAATAATTTATTTTTATTTATTTATTTACTTAAGAGAGAGAGAGAGGAAGAGGGACACAGAGAGAGAGAGAGAATGGGTGCACAAATGAACTCCAGGCACATGCTCCACCTTGTGCATCTGGCTGATGTGCCTCCTGGAGAACTGAACCTGGGTCCTTTGGCTTTGCAGGCAAACACCTTAACCGCTAAGCCATCTCTCCAGCCCAGAGAAGGTAGGCTTTTCTTCAGCCACCATTTCCCAAGGCAAGGGGCCACACCTGCCACACCAGGTCCTCAGGGAAGTGCCAGGGTCTGCTGAGAGGAGCTCACGGGCCTGGGCTTCAGTGTGGTTTGGCAGGAAGGCCTGGGTGAGGTAGGACAGACATAGATAGGACTGGAGGACTTGGTGGCTTCTGTGACTCTAGGCAGGACTGTGCCCTGGTTGTGCAGTGCCTGGCTGTGGGTAACTTGAGATTGGTAGTGCCCCGGACCCCAGGAACCAGGTCAAAGGAGGTTGAGGGTGAAGTCGGACTTCAAAGTCAACTTCAGAGGCTGTTTCGCATGCTGAAGTTTTGCTCTCTGTAGGAACTAGTTCATCCTTAAGGAAGCTTTACCATTGGTCCACAAGCCTTCAAGGTTCTAAAGCACTGTAAAATACAAAAATAAAAAATATCATGGGCCTGAAGGGATGGCTTAGCAGTTAAGGCGCTTGCCTGAAAAGCCAAAGGACCCAGGTTCAATTCCCCGGGACCCACTTAAAGCCAGATGCACAAGGTGGCGCATGCGTCTGGAGTTCGTTTGCAACGGCTGCAGGCCCTGGCACACCCACTCTCTTTCTGTCTTATCTGCCCCCTCTCTCTCTCAGATAAATAAAAAAAAGTGTATAAATAAATAAATAAATAAAATAAAAATCACAATGAATACACCTACCTTTCCTCTCTCCTTCCTCCTTCCCTCCCTTCCTTTTTTTTTTCTTCCTCCTCCTCTTCTCTCCTCTGTCTTATTCTCTCCTCCCTTTGCAAACCTCCTTGACACACACAGCTTACTGCAAACTTTCCGGTGAGCAACAGTTATAAAAGGCTGGGTGGTCCAGGAGCCAGATCCTGTGGATAACCATGGGGAGCTGGGCACCCTAGTGTTCTATGGCTGGGTGAGGCTCCTCACAGCAACAAGAAGCCCTGCTTGGCCCCACCCTCAGATCCCCGCGCCCCACTTCTGTGTCACCATCCGTCCCTGGTAGAGTGGCTGGTCGCTGTTGTGTCCTGCCTCCCTGCCCCGTGGGTTGGTTGTTTTGCCCAGGCCTAGAATTACCCAAATCCCCTTAAATACATGGCTGCAAACGAGGACAGTGGGGGGAAAAAGGCAATAATTGTGACAGTAACTCTCGGGGCCAGGCCTGACACGTCTCTAATTGCCTGCTAAAATTGTCGCTGTCTCCTAAAGTGCAAATTATCACCCGAAATGACAAGAATAATGAATGAGTAGCTCTGATGTAATGCAACAATTAGCCCTCAAAGACACTGTCTAATATGGAAATGCAGAGCGCCCACTCCTTGTTATTAAGTGCTTGATAATTATTTAATTATCTATCTGCCAGCATGATTTACGTGGTTTATTTAGCTGCAGATGTGGGCAGGAGCACCCGGGTTTAAGGTCATAGCAAGCAGCCCCTCCACTGGCCATTGCCCCGGGATGCTCGGACACTGGAGGCTGCAGCCCATCCAATGTCCCCTAACCAGCTATGGCAGTCTGGACACAGGGTCAGAAAACTGTCTCCTCTCTATCCCCAGCCCTGACTCAAGGTCACTCATGAGCTGGGGCAGGGGTGTTTCTAGAAGGCCACAGCTGAGGGTGCTCGGCCTCCCTTGACTTACCAGAGGTCCGACAGGTGGGCAGGACATCTGGGGTATGCAGATGTCCCCATGACTTGACTGGTCTTTCTTCTATGCTGGGCACGAGGCCAAGTCTTACACCAATCTGAGTTCCTGTGATTTCTGCTCCACAGTGGGAGGCGGAAAGGACTGGAGGGTGGAAACTGAGGCTGGCAGAGATGCCGTCACACCCATGATGAGTGACAGGGCATGCGTCAATGCTGTTCTCATGGCTCCCAGGACCACTGTGCTGAGAACAAGCTGATCCTACGCTTACGGGTCCTGGCTCAGGGCAGGGCCACCACATGCCCTACAGAGACAGGGTGAGGCCTAGTCTTCAGCCCGTGAAAGGGCTGGTGGGGGAGGGAGGAAGAAAGGAGCCTGCTGTTGTCTCGAGGAAGCAAGCCAGAGCCAATGAGCAGAAGCCACTCCAGGGAGAAAGAGACTGGGTTTTGCAAGGAGACTGTTACCAGCCGAAGGTGCCTGGGCAAGCTGTTCGACCACCATTCCTCCATTCCTCATCTGTGGAGTGCCACCTTCCAGGAACACCCACTGGAGGTGGGGGAGAGAGAGAAGAAGGAGAAGTGGAAGATGAGGAAGAGGAGGGGAGGGGAGGGGAGAAAAGGAGAGGAGAGGAGAAGGGGGAGCTGGGGATCAGGAATAAAAGCCCAGCTACACAGGGGCTGACTTCTCAGGGTGTACCACAGTCCGTAACTGTTCCCCTCTTTTAAAATAGCTAGGAGAGAGTGTTGATATACCAGCAGAGAGAAATGACAAACGTGTGACGTGGCAGAAATGCCGATTCCCCAATCAGATCATTACACATTAGACATGGGAACAAACATACCACACTGTCAAAGTACGTACAATTACTCTGTGCCAATTAAAGACAATAATTAACAATGCCCCTTGAGTTGGGCACAGTGGCTCATACCTGTAATCCCAGCACTTGAGAGGCTGTGGCAGGAGGCTAGGCGTGTGTTTGAGGCCAGCCTGATCTACATAGTGAGTTCAAGGCCAGCCTAAGGCATAGAGTGAAACCCTGTCTCAAAGAACATACACACATTAACACTGAAGCTAGGTACCCCTCAACTCACAAAACCCACCTTTCCTGGAAATCCCTAGGATATACGAGTCCCACAGCATCCTGTAATAAGGGTACAAAATGCCAGCTTCTTGCTCTGGCTGTGTGGTGCTGTCACACTCCAGTTCCTTACGGGGTTAGCTGTATGCAAACCTTCAAGCGAAGCCACGATCGCTGACTGGTTCACTGCTCACAGCCCATCTCCTGCCATGGTACAGTGCATGTTGAATTGATGAATGAATGAATGCATGTGGTGGTCTGAGTCACATGTCCTCCCTCACACCTAAGCTCATGTGTTCGGAATGCTTGGTCCCCAGCTGGTGGTAATTTAGGGGGTTGAGCCTTGCTGGAGGAGGTGTGTTGTTGGGGGCGGGCTTAGGGGTGTTATAACCAGCTCCCCCTTTGCCAGTGTTAGCTCAGCTCACTCTCCTGCTGCTGTTTTCTGCCTGTTGCGGCAAAGGTGATGCCCAGCCTCTGCCCATGCCACGTTTTCCTGGGGCCATCATGGAGCTTCCCCTTGAGATGAGAAGCCACAATAAACCCTTTCCTACCACCAGTTGTTTTTAGCTGGGTGCTTTGTGCCAACAACAAGAATGAGGCATGAATGAGGGAATGAATGGCCGAGGCAGGGAGCAGAAATGCACAAATTTGCAGGCATCAATGAATGAGCCCAAGCGATGTGATTCCCAAATCAGGACCAGAATATGTCTTTTCTACATTGCTGGCATGTGCATCAAAGGGGAATTTCAAGGGAAGTTAGGATCTGGGTGGGAGTCAGATGCAGGTAAGAACTTCTTGTCCCCTCACTGGGTGACATCCAGATGTCCATCCTCACCCTTTGGGCCTCTGTTGTTCCGAGTGTCAAAAGAGAAAGGCTCTTTCAACCTACATATGCAGTATGTTTACGCTGCGTGGTGATTTCGATGGTGAAATCATCGTAGCCAGGTACATTTTTAAAAATATTTTTATTTATTTATTTGCAAGCAGAGAGAGATAGAAGAGAGACAGACAGAGAGAATGAGCATGCCAGGGCCTCTAGCCACTACAAATGGACTCCAGATGTATGCCCCACTTTGTGCATCTGGCTTTACGTGGGTAACTGGGGAATCAAACTCAGGTCTGTAGGTTTTGTAGGCAAATGCCTTAACCACTGAGCCATCTCTCCAGCCCTAAGAACATTTTTAAAGCAGTCCCGTGCAGTTTGCCTGTCCCTGCTGGCCCAGATGCCACTGCCCATGAGTTTTTGCTTCCCCGGAGGAGCTGGCTTGGGTGGAGATGTGGGAATGAGCCACAGCACGGGAGGCCAAACCTCCACAGAATGACAACCCACCTGACATCACAGCTAGAAACTGGGGCGCAGCCGACAGACAACACCCCTTCCCTCTTTGTCTCTCTGTGCACCATGCGCCCCCAGTTTTCTCTTATTTGTAGCCGATCACCTCCTACGCAACGCCATGGCAAACAAGAGACTTCATACATATTTCAAACATTGATAATTCGTGCGTCCCTGCTTAGACTTTTAAATGAATCTAAGGGCAATTCTCCTCAAGCAACCTGCCATACCGGAGGCTGTGAAAAAAAAAATGCTGTTGCCTCCTGCTGAGACAGGCTCTGTGTAGACATGAGGCCAGAGCCTGAAGCTGGCGGCATTAGATGCCACTGTCTCATCCCTCTTCCACCCTGGCATTCACCCTGCTAAGCTCTGGCCTAACCAGGTCCTGATCAGAGAGGCTAAAGGCCCAGGATTCCACGGGCAATGATCTAAAAGAGTTCTGACCTTGGAGTCAGGTATTCCTGGGTTCAAATCCTGCTTGCTGAGCTCCTGAGCCGTGTGTATGTCCTGGGTAAGTTGCTTCACCTCTCGGAATCTTTGCTTCCTTTTATTCTTTTCCAAGTTTGTTTATTTGAGACAAAGAAATACAAAGAGAAAAGGTGAGGTGCGTGAGTGCTCCTAAGCCTCCTGCCACTGCACTGGCATACACCACTTTAAGCACTGGCTTTACATGGGCCCTGGGAACTCAAACCTGGGCCGTCAGGCTTTGCAAACAAATGTCTTTCACCACTGATTCATCTCCAAAGCCCCCTTTGCTTCTTTTTCTTTTTTATTTCTTTTCTTTGTTTTTAATTTTTTTGGGAGGGTGGTTTTTCAAGGTAGGGTCTTGCTCTGGCCCAGGCTGACCTGGAATTCACTATGTAGTCTCAGGGTGGCCTCAGACTCACAGCAATCCTCCTGCCTCTGCCTCCCGAGTGCTGGGATTGGTGGTACATGCCTTTGCATATCTTTCTATGAAGTAGATCTGATAGAGATTTAAATGAATCAGTGTGCATAAACTGAAAAGGCCTGGCATAGGCCTTGAACTCAGTGCACACTGGTGAGCGTTGCCCCTTTAAATGGTTCCCCAGGCCTTGAGAATGGCCTGGATGCAATAGAGCTACCCAGTGAGTTCCAGATCAGCTCAGGGAGGTGGTGAAAATCGATGCCGCCCCAAATGAAAGAGCCCATGTGGTGGGCTCCCGAGATTGCTCTAGGCAGACAGACAGGAAGAGTGTGAGGACAGCTATAAGGAGCTCCTGTCGTCCCTCCTGAAGCTCATAGTCCAGGAGAAAAAGAGGCATGGAACCCACAGCTACATTTTGAAGGATGGATGGGTCCCAGAAGCAGGAGAGATGTGATATAAAGATCTATTGCTCGTGGCTGAAGCCTTCCAGAGATTTCTCATTGTGCTGACTATAAAGTGTCCCCTAAACATTAGTGCTCAGAGGTAGGTAAGTGACAGGACCTTGAGGGTCGCAATCTACCCATGGATGCATGGTTGGATGGCACTGTTGGAAGAAAGGCCACTGGGGGTGTGTCTTTGAAAAGTGTATCCCGTCCTCACCCCTTCCTCTCAGCCTCTCTGTTTTCTGAGCATCATAAAGCAAGCCGCTTTGTCCACCACACCTTTCCCCATAACGCTGTCCCTGGCTGACACAGACAACAAACTACTTCCGCAGACTCCAAGGCCCGCATGGTTGATCAGTCGGTCGGTCCAGTCCTCCCAGCTTTCTCTCTCTACAGCCCCTGACACCTGACGATTCTCTTTCAACTCTCCAAACAGGCCACAGCCCTAATGCAATTATGTCATTACATTCCAAATCAAGTCATCTTAGGGAAGGAAAACTGGGGGAATGGGGGAAGGGAAACGGGGACTGTCTGTTCCTGCCACAGGACACCCATCAATCTCCCCGTTCCTTGCCCCCGACTACCTGGTCTCAAGACTTAGGCAGCATTTCCTGGGGAAGCTCTCTGAGATTTCACCTGTTTAAGTGAAACCCTTCTTAACCGTGTTCCTGAAACAGTCTCATCAAGGGGACTGCTTTAAATTCCTTAAGACATGCTCAGTGGTGCCTGTATTTGCTTGTAATCTCTTTTTTTCTTAAAAAAAATTACATTTTAGGGCTAGAGACATGGCTTAGTGGTTAAGACTCTTGCCTGCAAAGCCTATGGAATCAGGTTTGACTCCCCAGAGCCCATGTAAACCAGATGCATAAGGTGATGCATGCACACAAGGTGGTTCATGCGACTGGAGTCTGTTTGCAGTGGCTAAGGCCCTGGCATGCCAATTCTCTCTCTCTCTCTCTCTCTCTCTCTCTCTCTCTCTCTTCTGTCTGTCTCTCATTTGCTCTCCTGCTCTCTCTTACTCTCAAATAAAAAAATTACATTTCATTTATTTATTTAGTTGCAAGCAGAGAGAGAAAGAGAAAGAGAATATGTGTGTCAGGGCCTCCAGCCACTGCAAACAAACTCCAGATGCACACGCCACTTTGTGCATCTGGCATCTGGTAATCAGACCCACTTCGTAAGGCTTTGCAGGCAAGCACCTTAACCACTGAGCAATCCCTCCAGCCCCTGTAATCTGGACTAGAAGCCATATGGCATCATGTCTCTATTTGGTTCTTCGTAATCTCCAAACCCTGGGGCACAGGACACACCCGTGTACACTGGAATCCATGCTAAGTGCTTACCTATGTCTGGAGGACTCTGAAGCAGAGGCCACATCAGCGTGTGGGGCGGGATCACAAGGAGGCACTAGTGAGCAGCATTCCTGGAGGCCAGGCAGTGGAGAACCACAGTGGGCAAGAGTAAACGTTGGACCATGTCTGAAGTGGTCAGAGAGTGGCCTGCAGTTTCCCACCTGGAGCATTCCCCTGTGGGAGACACATTGAAAGGGAGCCAGAAGGGTGACAGAGGGCAGGTTGGGGCAGCCTTGAATATTGACATCAAAGGTTTAGGACTCAACAGGTGACAGAGAGAAACTGAGGCGGGAGGCTTGCCATCTGACACCTTTGGGAATGACATCACTTATAGTCACCATCTCACTGCTGGCACAAAGCACCTGTCCAAAAGCAGCTGGTGGCAGGAAAGGATTTATCCTGGCTCACAGTCTCAAGGGGAAGCTCCATGATGGCAGGGGAAAGCATGGCACAAGCAGAGGCTGGACATCACCTCTGCCACAGCAGGTGGAAAACAACAGCCAGAGAGTGAGCCAAGCTCTGGCAATGGGGAGCTGGGCTATAACACCCCTAAGCCCACCCTCCACAGCACACCTCCTCCAGCAAGCTCCTCCCAAACTCAGCTGGGGACCTAGCATCCAGAACGCATGAGTTTATGGGGAACACCTGATTCAAACCACTACACCACTGGACGTGGAATGAGCCCTGACCATGTGCATGTGGTCCAAGGGATTGCTGTTGACAGCAGGAATCATTATGTGTTTTCTTACTGGGAGCATGAGTATGTCTGGGATGGAGTTTTGGGGGCATCAAATTGAAATGTCAGGAGGGTGGCAGAGGGTGAATGCAGCTGGTATACCAAGGGTACCTGACCAGGACTCTAGACCCAACCCTCAGCCCTCTGCCACCTGGTAAACTACCTGCAGGGTAGGTCCCAAGCAAAGGGCACAAAGGGGCTGGGTTGACGCTTCAGAGATGATGCCCTATTTGTTCCTGGAAGCAGACCCAGCTATACCCACTCTGAGTGATGGGTCACCCTCACCATGCCAACCTATACCACATAAGATGGACATGTTTGTTCTCTCCAAAGTGAAACCACCCCACCCCAGAGCACTTCCTGTGATTCCCTGACACACACCAGCACGATGAGTGGTCGACATTCTCAGCTTCTGGATTTTTCTGTTGGTTTATTTTTAGGTATGTGTGGGGGCATGGTGTGCATGCGTGTCTGTGTGCATGTCTGTATATAGGCGGATGCTTGTGTGTATGCAAGCCCACATGCGTCTGTGTGAATGCCTGCATAAGGAAGCTGGAGGTTGATGTCAAGTGTCCTCCTCAGTCATCCTCCATCATATTTTTTTTTGGATAAAGACAGAGAGAGAGGGAGAGGAAGGCAGATAGAGATGGGTGTACCAGCAGTCTCTCAACTGCTGTGAACGAAATCCAGATGCACGCGCCCCTTGTGGGCAAGTGCGGCATTGCGCCCTTGCATCACATGGGACCTGGAGATTGGACCTGCTGGAGATTGGACCCTGCATTCTTAGGCTTAGGAGGCAGGCACCTTAACCGCTAAGCCATCTCTCCAGCCCCTCCATCATATTTTGAGACAGCATCTCTCACTGAATGTGGAACTAACCCATCTGGCCAGTGTGGTAGTCTGAATGGGTGGCCCCCAATAGACTCAGGAGCTTGTTTCAAGCTTGTAACTTAGATCTCCAGCCTCCCAGCTGGAGGAGAAATCACTGTGGGCAGATCCTGGAGCCCAGCCCTAAGGTGTGACTGGTGGTGGGTCTGGAATTCCAGCCTGAGGAACAGCAGAGTGTTTGAGTTCTTCTTGGGTTCCCAGCTGCTTGGCTGCAGGTTTTTGCTCTTGCTTTTGCTGGTTTTCTCTCTCTCTCTCTCTCTCTCTCTCTCTCTCTCTCTCCCTCCCTTTTGGCCACTTATGGAACTTCCCCTGGATATGTAAGCTTCACTAAATCCCTTCCTTCCATTAGCTGTGCCTTGTTTGGAAGTTCACCCCAGCAACATGGAGCTAACTACAACAGCTAGACTGGCTAGACAGCAAATATAGGGGATCCTTCTGCCTCTACCTTCCCAGCCCTGGGATTATAGGTGCATACCACCACACCTGGCATTTATGTGGGTGCTGGGGGTCTGGACTCAGGTTCTCCATGTTGCACAGCAAGGACTTTACCCACTGAGCCATCACCCCAAACCCCATGTGTGGTGGTCTGCATCTGATAATGTCCCCCATAGACTCATGTGTTTTGAAATACTAGGTCCCCAGCTGGTGGCAATTTGGGAGGTGGGACCTTGCTGGAGAAGCTGTGTTACTGGGGAATGGGGACTTTGAGGTTTATTAGCCCCCAGTTTGCCAGTGCTAGCTCAGCTCACTTGCTTGCTGTGGAAGAAGTGATGTCCAGCCTTTGCTCACGCCATGCTTTCCCCTGCCATCATGGACTTTCCCCTCGAGACTGTGAGCCAAAAGAGACTCTTTACTTCCATCCTCTACTTTTGGTCAGGGACTACTTTTGTCCCAGCAACAAGAAGGTGACTAGGACACTATGGCAAGAAGTTTTGAACACTGTGGTCACTTTTGCCAAGAGAAAGCAAGAAGAGGGTTTAGACGTTCCTTTTGTCTGTGGAAATCTGAAAGAAAGAGAAAACACAGTGGGCACCTTCCTGTCTGAGATGAGCTAAGTAGAGACCCGCGAGAGTCCGGGGAAGGGCACAGTGACTCCTCAAGTCCTCCCCAGAGTCTAATTTTCAAGCTGTTCACACCAGGATAGATGAAGTATCACCCAACAAGGCCATCTGGCTATTAGCCTGGTGTTATTTATGATGTCTGACCTGCAGCCAGACTGCATGGAGATGAATCTAACCCTGGCTTCTCAGCATGGGAGGCCATTGACTCCACAGATAGCTGTGTCCTAGTCAGGCAAATGTGACTCTGGTGTGAGCCTTGATCTGAGGACATTGGCTGCTGGAGGCAGCCTGGCATCCACATGAAAGCAGAAGCCAAGCTGTTGCCACAGGACCATTTGTATGTCTGATGTGGCCATGAAGGCTCGTCCAGCAATTCTGAGGGTGGAACATATCTCTTGTTGTAGAAAGTGGAGTCAGACAGATATGTTCTTGTTGACTCAAGAAGAGAGCTGTATTGGTCCATTTTCTGTTATTGCAATGAAATACCTAAGTCTGGGCATTTGCTAAACAAGAAGCGTTCATTTAGCTCACAGATGCAGAGGCAGGGCACCAGCAGTATCTTGGCTCTGAGGACCCACAGTGGACACCATTATGATGGGAACATGTGCTGAGGTCTAATGGACACAGCAAATCAGAGCACTCAGGATTGGTCAGATTTTTTTTTTAAATATTTTATTTATTTTTATTTATTTGAGAGGGAGAAAAAGATGAAGTGGCAGATAGAGACATAATGGGTGCACCAGGGCCTCTAGCTACTGAAAACAAACTCCAGATGCATGTACCACCTTGTGTATCTGGCTTACATGAGTACTGGGGAATCGAACCTGGGTCCTTAGGCTTTGCAGGCAAATGCCTTAACCACTAAGCCATCTCTCCAGTCCCAGGTTTTTTTTCTTGAGAGAGAGAGACAGAGAGGAAGAGGCAGAGAGAGAATGGGCACACAAGGGCCTCTCAGCCACTGTGAATGAACTCCAGACGCATACGCCCCCTTGTGTGCATGTGCGACATCGCACGCTTACATCATTTTTTTGCATCTGGCTAAACATGGGACCTGGAGATCCGAACGGGCGTTCTCAGGCTTTGCAGGCAGGCACCTTAACCGCTAAGCCATCTCTCCAGCCCCCAGGTTTGTTATAATAACAAATTATTCTCATGGGAACTCATGGGGTTGCAGTAGAATTACTCAGTCCTGTTTAGGGGTGCTGTCTCTAGTGACCTCAGTGCATCAAATCTGCCTCATAAAGGTCTTACCTTCAACACTGCCACATTGAGGACCAAGACTCCAGCACTTCTGGGGAACACATGACAAGTACCTCTAAACCACAGCCAGAGTATTTCTATTTTATTATTTATTAACAAGGAGAGTGAGAGAGAGAAAGAATGAATGGGTACCAGGGCCTCTTGTCACTGCAAACAAACTTCAGACACATGTGCCACTTTGTGAATCTGGCTCTGTGTGGGTACTGGTTAATTGAAACCAGGCTGGCAAGCTTTGCAAGAAAACACCTTAACCACTGACCATCTCCCTGGCCCTGTACTTTTTAAAAACATGCCCTTCATAAATTTGAGAAAGTTTCCCTGCACTTTTGCTTTATTAAAGCTTATATCATGAATACTGTTGAACTTTTTAAAATCCCATACTTGTGCTGGAGAAATGGCTTAGCAGTTAAGGCACTTGCCTGCAAAGACTAAAGACCCAGGTTTGATTCCCCAGTACTCATGTAAGACAGATGCACAAGGTGGCACATATGTCTGGAGTTTATTTGCAGTGGCTAGAGGTCCTGGTGTGCCCATTCTCTTTCTCTCTCTCTCTCTCTCTCTCTCTCTCTCTCCCTCTTTCTCTCCCTCTCTCTCAAATAAATATAAAAAATAAAATCCCATATTTTTATACCCTACAATGGCATTAGTATATCAGTTATAAAAGTATCAACTCATAGTTTTATGTAATTTATGAAAGTTATATAGTGTGTTTCAAACATGTATAGTTTTTATGTAACTTAATATGGTCACTATAGAGCCGGGTGTGGTGGCGCACGCCTTTAATCCCAGCACTCGGGAGGCAGAGGTAGGAGGATCGCCATGAGTTCAAGGCCACCCTGAGAAGACATAGTGAATTCCAGGTCAGCCTGGACTAGAGTGAAACCCTACCTCGAAAAAACCAAAAAAATATATATATATATATATAGATAGATAGATAGATAGATAGATAGATAGATAGATAGATAGATAGATAGAGTCACTATATTAAGGGGAAAGGAGATAAGCATTTCTTTCCAGGAGAAGGCAGAGATAAATCAGACTCAGCTGCAAAGATAAATACATGCTACTTATCAGAGGCATGTTGTAAGTATGACAATATATGAAGATTGAAAAGACAAATATATAGAAAATGGCGCCATGGGCCAGGCGTGGTGGCACATGCCTTTAATCCTAGCACTCGGAAAGGCAGAGGTAGGAGGATCGCCATGAGTTCGAGGCCACCCTGAGATGACATAGGGTCTACCTCAAAAGGTGCACCATGCAAATGATGACCCCAAAGCCCAGCTGGTACACCCATTCTAATATAAAGTCAACATAAAGGCAGAGAGCATATCTAGAAATAGAGTAAAAATACAGAAAGATGGACCTCTGTCCTAAATCTGTATTCATCCAGAAATGTCACTTCAAAACATATGAAGCAAAAACAGAATTCAGGGGAATACAAGTAAGTGCACAATAATAATGTGGAGGGAGGAGACGTTAATAATAAAATCAAAAGGTAGAATGGCAAAGGTCTTCATTGCAGCTAACTGGGACCCGATGAACATGTGAGAAACATTCTACATGAAAATAAGACAGTCTTTCCATGTTCATGTGGGGCATTTACCACATGGACCATGTGCTGGGCCACTGAAATCTTGTGTGAATTACAAAGTCACAAGCACATTATTCAAGCAGAACGAAATCGAGATGTAGGTGCATCCCCAAAGTGATCACGAGGACAACCTCAAACGCCCAGATATTAACCCACTCTCATCCCAGGCTGGCCTCAAACTCACAGCAAGCCTCCTACTTCAGTCTCCTAAGTGCTGGGATTCAAGGCATGCACCACCATGCCCGGCTTGAAGTTATTTTAATTAACAATAATGACAATGGGACAGATGAAGACGTGTGAGGTGCAGGTGAAATAGCACAGGGGACTGCCACAGCCTTCATATGAGAGAAAAAAAGAAATTAGTAAACTTGAAGCTAGAAATACAGCTTAGCGACTAAGGCACTTTCCAAGCAAAGCCAAAGGACCCAGGTTCAATTCCCCAGTACCCATGTACAGCTAAATACACAAAGTGGTGCATGCATCTGGAGTTCATTGGCAGTGGCTAGAGGCCCTACCATGCCCATTCCCTCTTTATATCTGTCTCTCTCTCTCTCTCTCTCTCTCTCTCTCTCTCTCTCTCTTGCTCTCTCATAAATAAATAAATAAAATATTTTTAAAAGAAATTAGTGAAGTCCATCTTCCATCTTCATAAGCAAAGAATAAATACAACACAATAAGAACAGAGAAGAGAAAGTCATGATGGGAGCAGACAGGAGACAGAAATGTTCAATCAGCCAGAAATAGCAGTGCCAGATATTAATAAATTCCAGGCAACAACAACTGAGAAATCAGATAGAGAAAACCTGACAGGCACAGGAGAAAGAGGCATCACTTCAGACCCTACAGGCATCAAAACATGATGTGTGCAAACAATTTAAACCGATAACCTTGATTTGAGTTGCAGAAGACACGATTCGCAAAATCATATCTTTAATAATGCTAACAAAAGAAAGAAGAGAAAATAGCAGCCATCCAAAAACAATCAAATCAGACACAGACAAAACATTCACGTCTAGATGAACTTACAGTTGACTGTTCTTTTTTTTTAAGATTTTATTTTCATTTATTTATTTATTGGAGAGAGAGTGAGTGAATGACAATGGGCACACCAGGGCCTCCAGCCACTGCAAACAAACTCCAGATGCATGTGCCACCATGTGCATCTGGCTTATGTGAGACCTGGAGAATCGAACCTGGGTCCTTAGGCTTCACAGGCATGCACCTTAACCTCTAAGCCATCTCTGCAGCTCTGTTTTTTTTTTTTCTTAATTGAAAACTTTATCGTATGAACATATTGCAAATTGGTCATTTTCCCATCCAGTTCTACTCTCCTGCCCTCTCTCCTCCACCCCTGTTCCACTGAAGTCCCTGCTCAGCAGGGTTATGAATGAGTCAGTGTCCACTATGGGTCATGAATGAACCAGTCAGTCTGTGTTGAGGGGACAATGCCTCAGAGTACACCTTCGCACCCTGTGCCTCTTACATTCCTTCCATGAATGCTTTCCCAGTGTTCCCTGAGCCCTGGAGGGTGTGTTAGAAGTCTCCTTTAGTGTTGTGCTCTCAGCAGCCTCTGGTTTTCTGCTTTGATGACTTCTGAGTCTCCTCGGTGTCTACCGCCATCTCCCTGGAAGAGCTTCCCAGGCTGGCAGTGAGAACAGCACTCATGTTTAATCCACCACTTCCTCCGTTATGTGTCCTGGGCCCTGGAAGGTGTGACAGAGATGACATGTCTCGTGGTAGGTAGTTAGTTGGCTTTCTTTTTTTGTCATACTGATGGCTCTTGGGTCTCCCCAGGATTCACTGGTATCTGTAAAAAGCAGACTCTCTAGCCAAGACTGAGCACAGCATGGATCAAAGGAGATAAACATAGATATTTAGATGACTTTTTAATGGGCATAACTTCTCCTTTTAGCCAAAGAACAGTGGAGAGCTTCCCTCTAGGGTCTAGGACCTTCCAAACCATAGGCTTCTGAATAGGTTATTTTTTTTTTTTTTTAGAGAGAGACAGAGAGACATTAGTATCTGTTTTGACATCTCCTTTTTCATCTCTAATTTTATTGATTACAGTCTTCTTTTTCTTTGGATCAATTTGGCCAGGGGTTTATCAATTTTTTTTTTTAATAACCAATTTTCAAAAGATTTTTTTTCAATTTTCAAAGATTATTTTCTTCATTTCTAATTCATTGACTTCTGCTCTTACTATAATTATTTCTTCTCATCTGGTATAGGGGTTTGGATTGTTCTTGGTTTTCCAGGTTCATCAGATGGAATATTAAATTAGGTTATTTGGGATTTCTATATTTTGTAATGTAGGCATTTAGAGCTATCAACTTCCCTCCACCTGCCTGGGACTACCTGCCTTGTGTCTCTTAGGTTTTGGTTCATTTTGTGTTTTAATTCTCATTCAGTTCTTAGACTTCTTTCGTTCTTTATTTTTTTAAAGAAATTTCTGTATTGACTGAGGTTTTTATTTTATTTTATTTTATTTATTTGAGAGAGAGAGAGAGAAAGAAAGAAAATGGGCATGCCAGGGCCTCCAGCCACTGCAAACAAACTCTAGATGCATGTACCACCTTGTGTATCTGGCTTGCGTGGATTCTGGGGAATCAAACCAGGATCCTTTGGCTTTGTAGGCAAGTGCCTTAACCACTAAGCCATTCCTCCAGCCCTCTTAGACTTCTTTAAATATTCTTTTTTATTTCTTCAATAACTCATTCATTGTTCAATAGTGTGTTGTTCAATCTCCAGGAGTTTGTATATTTTCTGTTGTTTTTCTTGTTGATTTCTAGCTTTATTGTATTGCGGTCATATATAATACAGCTAGTTGTGTAAGTTTGCCTGAATTTGTGGAGGCATGCTTTATGTCCTAATATATGATCTATTTTAAAGAAGGGTCCATGAGCTGCTGAGACGAATGAGTGCTCTGTAGAGTTTGGGTGGAACGTTCTGTTCATGCCAGTTAATTCAATTTAAGTTAAGTCAATTCAATTCAGTGTTGTTTGGCTCCATTGTTTCTCTACTTATTTATTTTTATTTTAGAGAGTACAAGGATAGAGAGAGAGAGAAACAGGCAGGCAGACAGAGAATTGGCACATCAGGGCCTCAGCCACTGCAACTGGACTGACACTTGCACCACCTGGTGGGCATGTGTGACCTTGCACTTGCCTCACATTTGTATGTCTGGCTTACGTGGGATCTGGAGAGTCGAACATGGGTCCTTAGGCTTCGAAGGGCAAGCACCTTAACCACTAAGCCATCTCTCCAGCCCTCTCTTCTTATCTTCTCTTTAGATGATCTGTCCACTAGTGAGAGTTGGGTATTAAAGTTGCCTGCTATGATTGTGTTGGGATTCACTTCTGGGGTTCCAAACATGCATGCCACACCCAACTCTTTATGTGGGTCCTGAAGGTTGAACTTGAATGGCCTCTCAGGCCTGCATGCTAGCACAGGAAGTGCTCATAACCTCTGAGCCATCTCTCTATCCTGAAGTACTGTTCTGTCTTTTAAAATATTTTACTTATTTATGTGAGAGAGAGAGAAAGAGAATGGGCATGCCAGGGCCTCTTGGCCATTGCAATTGAACTCTAAATGCATGTGCCACCTTGTGCATCTGGTTTTATGTGGGTCCTGGAGAATTGAACTCTGGTCTAAGCTTTGCAGGCAAGTGCCTAAACCACTAAACTATCTCTCCAGCCCCACTAGTTTCTGAATTTGTGACACACACTAGCATGCCTTTCTGGAGAGAAATCAACTTAATTTCTACTCTACACATTACACAATAACAAATTTCAGGTCAACCAAAAACCTGAGAGGAAAAAGTGAAACTTATAAACTGTGTGATGAATTACGAGAGTGCATGGCCTCTGGATGAACTGTTTATATTAAACTGGGCAGAAAAGAATGTATCATACAGTGCACAACTGAAAAATGTGACTTGCTGGAAGTTTAATATTTTTTAATTTGTCATTTATTTGAGAGAATGTGAGAGAGAAAGAGGCAAAGAGACAGAGAAAGAAAACGGGCTCACCAGGGCCACTAGCCACTGCAAATGAACTCCAGCCACATGCACCACCTTGTGCATCTGGCTTACGTGGGTCCTGGGAAATTGAACCTGTGTCCTTAGGCTTCATGGACAAGCGCCTTAACTGCTGAGCTATCTCTCTAGCCCCTTTTAAAATTTTATTTGTCTATTTATTTTGATGGAAGTTTAAATAGCTAAAATATCCAAAGATAACCCAAACTATATCGGAAGACAACACATGAACTGCGAGGGGAAAAAATATTCACTCCATATAATCACCAAAGGCGTGTAAGAAGAACTTCTAATTTTTTAATTGATTTACAAAAAGATAAGCAAACAGCACCATCTGAGATAAGCAAAGAGGCACTTCAAACACTGAATGGGCCAACAAGCAGATGCATAGATACGTAATCCCACCAGTCAGGAAAGCACATTTTGAACTTACAAGGAGATAGCATTTTACACCCACCATATTGGAAAGTATTCAACTACCTGACGATATCAATTGCTGGCAAGAGCCCCCATGCACTGCTGTAGGGGGGCGGGTATAAACATCTAGAGTCACTGCGTGAGGCAATTTGGCAATCTCAAGTGGAGATAAAGACAGTATTCTTGTGCCTGAAAGTTCTACATTTTAAAATATCTTTAATATATTTATTTGTTTGAGAGAAAGAGAGAGAATGGAAGTGGCAGAATGAGAGAGAATGGGCCTCCAGCCACTGCAAATGAACTCCAGAAGCATGTGCCCCCTTGTGCATCTAGCTTATGTAGGTACTGGGGGACTGAACTTGGGTCCTTAGCCTTTGCAGGTCAGTGCCTTAACTGCTAAACCGTCTCTCCAGCACAATATCGTTATCAACTTATTTTCAAGCAGAGAGAGAAAAAAAAGGGGGGGCTCACCAAGGTCTCTAATCACTACAAATGAACCCCAGATGCATCTGGCACTTTGTGCATCTAGCTTTGCATGGGTACTGGGGAATCAAACACAGACTGGCAGGCTTTGCAAGCAAGCGTCGTAACCACTGAGCCATCTCTCCAGTCCTGGAAGTTCTACTTCTAAATCTATGCCCTCAAACCTCTTGCAAATGTGCACACCAGAAAGTGTGGATAAAAATTGGAAACAGTCAACATGTCCATCAACGGGAGGGGAAAAAAAGAATTTAAATTGATGTTGATATATTTGTACAGTGGAACACCATATAGAAATTGAAATGAACTAGAGTTATACATATCAAAATGCAGAAATCATTTTAAAAAAAAACATAAAATATATTTAAAAATAAAAGTTGTGGAATGATGCATATGGTGTAATAGCATGGATATAAATGTAAAATATGCAAAATGATACCATGTATTATTTATGGACACATATGTAGTGAAAATATTTTTAAAACATGAATAATACTAAGTTCGGGGTGGGACTGTATTTGTGGAACAGGAAATAAACGGGTAAAATAAAGATTGTGGAGGGTAATACGGATAGAACTGGCTTTTTACTGTTTTCACTCTTAAAAGACAAACAAGGGCTGGAGAGATGGCTTAGTGGTTAAGGCTCCTGCCTCCTAAGCCTAAGAACGCTGGTTCCAATGTCCAGCGGTTCCAATCTCCAGGTCCCACATTTAGCCAGATGCAAAGTGATGCAAGGGCACAATGCCGCACTTGCCCACAAGGGGGCTCAGGCATCTGGATTTTGTTCACAGCAGCTGAGAGACTGCTGGCGCACCCATCTCTGTCTTCCTCTCTCTCTCTGTCTCTGTCTCTCTCTCTCTGTCTCTCTCCAAAAATAAATTTAAAAAAATAAAAATAAATTTAAAAAAAAAAGACAAAAAAAAGATCTGAAGCAAATAATAGCAAAACGTCCAGATTTACCGAACGTGGTGGGTGTATGAGTGGAGGGTCTGTTATATTAGTCCGATGATGCGTGGATAGGAGTTGAACTACAGGGCTGTCCTTGGAGAAGGACCTCCTAGGACAATTTTCCTTGTTTTTAAATATCCCAGTGGTAACCAAATTCAAGCCAAGAACTTTATTTCACTGGTTACAGACTTGGGAAAAGGCACACTCCGTAAGTTCTTTTTAAAAATTATTTTATTTGGGCTGGAGAGATGGCTTAGCGGTTAAGGCGCCTGCCTACTAAGCCTAAGAACCCAGTTCCAATCTCCAGGTCCCATGTTTAGCCAGATGCAAAGTGACGCGAGGGCGCAATCCCGCACTTGCCCACAAGGGGGCGCTCGCATCTGGATTTCATTCACAGCAGCTGAGAGACTGCTGGTGAGCCCATCTCTATCTGTCTCCCTCTCCCTCTCTGTCTGTCTCTCTCTGTGTCTCTCTCCAAAAATAATAAATAAAATAATTTTAAAAATTAAAATTATTTTATTTATTATATTATTTATTATAAATGTGCCAGGGCCTCTTGCCATGGCACACAAATTCCAGATGCATGTACCACTTTATGGCTTTACATGGTTATTGGAGAATTGATCCTGGGCCAGTAGGCTTTGCAAGCAAGCATCTGTAACCATTGAGCCATCTCCCCAGCCCGTAAAATATATTTTTTCTTTATGAGTTATGTGCATAGTGTGTAAACAGCCATGTTGGTACCATCATTAGCCTCCTCCCTGTCCTCCCCCCTCCAAAGGGACCCTCCTTGTGGGGAATGTGGGTCGTGCATTGTTGAGGTAGCCGTCAGTTATGGGGAAGAGGCAATGTCTCCGTGCATAATGACCCAACTTGTGGCTCTAACAATCTTTCGCCCCCTCTTCAGTGAATTTCCCTGAGCTATGTTGGGATCGTTTTAGGTCTTCTTCAGTTATGAGGTCGTGGGAGTCTCTGTGTCTCTGGATATCTGGTTTGGTAGGAGTTGAGTGTTCTGTGTCTATCTCCTTCACCCTCGTGCTGATACCCGGTTCACCTAGAAAGCAGCGCTCTTGCTCATTTCCCCTATTACACTATGGTTTCAGCTGGGGCCCTGGTGAGGTGCAATGGGCTGATTCTCTCCTCAGGTTCTACGTCCATCTGAAAAAGGGAAGCAAATTCTCCAACGGAGAGAGACGTCGTCACAGATAAATGGGATAACAATTATTATTTTTGACAGAATTTCATAGGTGTAAGCCCTCTTGTAACCCACGATTGGTGGGAGCTTGATACTGGAGAGCGGGCTCATTTTTTGGGGTATGGTTCTGACTTGTTTCCCAGTTTCAGCTATGGGTTCTTTTCCGCTAATGGCTGTGTGCCACTATTGCACTTGTGTGAGCATCACATCAGGTTGTTTGCTGCTGAGAAGCTTAGATCACGCATTGCTTGGACAGTT
Source organism: Orientallactaga sibirica (assembly GCA_036365145.1). Lineage (NCBI taxonomy): Eukaryota > Metazoa > Chordata > Mammalia > Rodentia > Dipodidae > Orientallactaga > Orientallactaga sibirica. The sequence goes on along the minus strand of JAEOAD010000026.1, from coordinate 3,447,035 downwards.
GTTGGTCACTGTCCCCCAGTCGCTCATGTGGCACCTTCTGGCACTAGACAAGCTAACTGTCTGGGCACTGACTCTCTTCCAGATTCCAGCCAGGTCTCTCCATGTTCCGTACCAACAGCATATGATGTCTTCAGCAGTAGGGTCTTACCAATAACCTTTCATGGGTCGTCAAGAACTCTGACAGAAGTCTGTCTTCTTTTGGGAAACCTTGTAGATCTCTGATCAACAGCTCACTGTGGATGTTAACCACATCCTGGCACTGGGAGTTACCGGCCAGTGCCAAGGGAAAAGAAGGAAGGAAAAGATAAGTAATATAAAAGAGAAAGAGAGGGAAAAGAGAGAGAAAGAGAAAGATACAGGAGATTAAGGTTGGTCTTCATCAAACCCTCTCCAGGGCCCTGTGATTCAGGCGTTCCCTCTAAGGACCTGATGAAGGTCCAACCTTTTAGTCTGTCTTTCAGACATAGGATTTTGTGGTACCATTTACATTTGGGTCCAGTTGTGTGTCTCCCCCCCCTTACCCTCCCCTCCCGCCCCACCCTCCCTATTGTCCCATCCTGAGATGCTTATTGGTATGTCAGCATCTCAGGCAGATTCAGGTTAGGAGCCACAGATGAGTGAGACCATGCGACAATTTTCTTTCTGAGATTGGGTGAGTTCGCTGAGAATGATCTGTTCCAGGTTCGACCATTGTTCTTCAAATTTCATTGTGTCATTTCTCCTTACTACTGTGTAGAATTCCATTATGTAGATATACCACATCTTTGTTATCCATTCGTCTAATAATGGACATCTGGGTTGATTCCAGCTTTAGCTATTATGAATTGAGCAGCTATAAACATGGTTGAGCAAATCTCTCTGAACTGAGGCTTGGAGCTTTTAGGGTAAATGCCCAGTAAGGGAATAAGGTCTGTTGGTAACTCTATGGTCATCCTTTATAGGAGTCTCCATATTGCTTTCCATAGTGGTTGTACCATCTTGCATTCCCACCAACAGTGAATGAGGGTTCCTATTTCTCCACAACCTCACCAACGTTTGTTGTCATTAGATTTTTTAATGTTTGCCATCCTTACTGGGATAAGGTGGGATCTCATAGTTGTTTTAATTTGCATTTCCTTGATGGTTAGGGATGTTGAACATTTTCTTAAGTGTGTGTTTGTCATTTGTATTTTTTTCCTCTGAGAACTCCCTGTGCAGTTCTCTGCCCCATTTTGTGAGTGGGTTGTTTGACTTTTTATTGTTTAGGTTTTTGAATTCTTTGTAGATTCTAGAAATTAGGCCTCTGTCAGTTGTATAGCTGGCAAAAATTTTCTCCCATTCTGTGGGTAACCCATTGGCTCTGCTTATTATATGTTTCTCTGTGAAAAAACTTTTCAGCTTTATGAGATCCCAATGGTTGAGTGATTGTTTAATCTCCTGAGCTACTGGGGTTTTGTTCAGGAAGTCTTTTCCCACTCCTATATCTTGGAAAGTTCCTCCTACTTTTTCTTCCAGTAGTAGCAGAGTTTCTGGTCTTATATTGAGGTCTTTGATCCATTTGGACTTGATTTTTGTACATGGCGAGATGTGTGCATCGAGTTTCATTTTCCTGCATATGGTTATCCAGTGTGTCCAGCACAATTTGTTGAAGATGCTGTCCTTTTTCCAGTCTATGTTGTTAGGGCCTTTGTCAAATATCAAGGAGCTGTAGTTACTTGACCCAAAGTCCAGGTCCTCGATTCTGTTCCATTGGTCTGTTTTTATGCCAGTACCATAAAATATATTTTATGTACTGTCCGTAGAATTATTTAGCAGAGAAATTTCTAGTTCTCTAGTTTGAGAATGTCTGTTGACAAGGAAACTTAACCCACAAAACATTTAGTGGGAGTGACAGGACATGTTGATGACCACAAGACAGACGGCATTTACCCAGCAAATGTGGATGGGGTTACACTTTTTTTTTTCAAGGTAGGGTCTCACTCTGGCCCAGGCTGACCCGGAATTAACTATGTAGTCTCAGGGTGGCCTTGAACTCACGGCGATCCTCCTACCTCTGCCTCCCAAGTGCTGGGATGAAAGGCGTGCACCACCACGCCCAGCTTGGGTTACACTTTTTTTAAAAAAAAAGTTTTATTTTTATTTATTTATCTATAAGAGAGATAATGGGCTCTCTAGGGCTTCTAGCCACTGCAAATGAATGCCATACACATGTGCCACCATGTGCATCTGGCTTCCGTGGGTTCTGGGGAACCAAACCTGGATCCTTAGGCTTTGCAGGCAAGCGCCTTAACCACTAAGCCATCTTCCCAGCCCAGCTTACACTTCTTTGACCTTCTTTGATGAAGTGGGCCCTTAATCCTCATAGCAGTCCTGCGAAGCAGAGTGATACACCCATTTTACAGACGAGAGAGTGAGGCTTAAAGGATGCCAGCTTAGCTCATTGACTTTGTGGCAGAGGTGAGATTCTACCCTAAGGGCATCTGACGTCTTGGACCAATCCATCAATGGACCTCTCCAGCCTGTTCCCTGGTAACAGCAGCTGTGAGGGTCCTGATGGTGGAGCACTTGGTCCCAGCTGTGGTGAACAGAGTGAAGTTTCCTGGGAGAAGGTGACCTTGTAGGGTGTAAGAAGAGAAGACCTGCGACTCTGGACCTGAATGTGAACAAAGACGGAAGACGGGCAGGGCTGGGTGACTTGAGAGGACACCTAGCAACAGATTTACATAGCAACGTGGCCACTTGCATCCCCATGCAGTCCAGAGATGGCCATCCACACCCTTGGACTGTACATGGGGTCCTGAACACAACTCAGCTCAAGTTCTCAACAACCATGTGATCCTGAACAAGTCGTGCGACCTTTCGGTGCCTGTTTCCCAGCTATAAAAGGAGGCTTCCTGCAGTAACTAGCTGAGAGCAATGAGAAGTCAGGGAAATATGCACAGCACGTGGCCCCAGGTCAGCATGAGCTCCTGCTCCAGACGTTCCAGATCTTTCATGATCGTGCTGGTCTTTGAACTATTGCTACCCCACTGAGGAGTGGTCCTGATGATCCACCATTGGATGAATTTATCCTCAAAACATAGGAACATGGGACTGGAGAGATGGCTTAGCGGTTAAGGTGCTTGTCTACAAAACCTAAGGACCCAGGTTCGATTCCCCAGGACCCACGTAAGCCAGATGCACAAGGTAGTGCATACGTCTGGAGTTCATTTGCAGTGGCTGGAGGCCCTGATGTGCTCATTCTCTCCCCCCGCCCTCTCTCTCTCTCTCTCTCTCTCATAAATAAATAAATAAAAATATTTAATAAAAAAGTAGGAACATGAACTTCAACCTCAAACTATCAGAGTCATCAAACATCACACACCACAAACTCAGAGCCTTCAAAACTGTGAACAAAGGTTCAGCTCAAGCCAATAAAGTCAGCAATATAGATCCCCTCCCAGTGTCGCTTGCTGGGACTTAGAACCATTATTTTGTCATCTTCTTGAGTTTTCTTCCCAGAAACATCATATTATCATTTTTTTTTTTTTTTGTTTCAAGGGAAAGCGTTTACACGCGTGTGCCCCTTCCCCTCTCATCTCCTCCCTCCTGCGCTGGGATCGTGATGTGATGGGTAAAGTACCGAGGGCCGTAAGTCAAAATTTCTGACAGAAATAATAGAGGCCGCATCCATTTCCCGCCATTTTCCAAGCGATAACAATTAAGTCCGGACACTTTGAACTTTTTGCAAAGAATTAATGATGCGTGTGAACACAGAAGGGGAGAGTGAGCGCTAATAATTTATGAAGTCTTCTCCCGCTCAAAGCGGGGAGCTGGGTGCAGCGAAGGGGGGAGCCAGGAAGGTAAACAGAGAGACAGCCATCGCCAGCCCCTCCCTTGTCAATTGAGAATTTACTACATTCCATTAAACAACCTAAAATAACTTCTTTGATAATCACCCTTCAGACACAGGCGCCGGCTGCCGACAAAGGTATTATTAAGTTAAATTACCCTAAAAGTGTCAGATTGACGGGAAGTTTCAGTCAATGGTTTGGAAAGCCAGGATCCCTAGATGACACAGGCAAACACACACTAGTGTTCCAGACTGCAAGTGTGCCTGGCGAGCCTGGTGTGACAGCATTTCCATCGGAGTCCATGGCTGTTTTGGGCCAGGGCTCTGGAGCCCAGGGGGTGGCTGAGTGACTCAGTGTGGACACAAGCCAGGAGTCGGAAAATGGCTCAGAACAGGCACACACACACAGGCCAGTGAGGACGGAAGGGAGGGTGGAGAGGGACTCCACTAGCTGGGCTTGATTGGGGACAAGAATTTGAATTTTCATTCTCCAGGTAAGGGCCGGGCCATGAGCTCTCTCTCTCTTTCTTAGGGCCACCTGTGAGACCACGCCATGCATGAGGGTGAGGAAGGTGCCAGGCCTAGCAAGGACTTTCTCCTTCTTGGTTCTCTGCTTAGCTGGGTTCTGGCAAGTTAGAACACAGCAAATTCCAGCAAGGCATAACATCCAAAGAGAAAGGCACACCATGCCACGGGTGGCCCCTGGTGCACTGTCCCAGGCCAAGCACACCTGTTTACCCAGCATCGAGCACAAGACCCGATGCAGCCAGCACCCAGGTGGCTCTCCCACAGGTCACCCTTCTCCTGGACAAGTCACTTTTGCTCATCACGGTGACCAAACACCTGACAGAAGCAACTTGAGGGAGGAAGGGTGTCCTCCCGCTCACAGTTTGACAGGCTACATTCCGTCATGGTGGGAAGGTGACGGCAGGTGGCTCCATGGCGGCCAGGGGTGTGTGGTGGCCGCTTGTTCACATCCCTGCAGATCAGGAAGTCCTGAGTGAACAGGAAGCTGGACCGGGCTATGAAGCTCAAGGCCCCCGCACCTTCGGTGACCCACTTCCTCCAGAGAGGCTCCACCCCCTAAAGGCATATGCGGCTCCAGTGGATTCTTTTTTCTTTTATTTTATTTTTCATTTTTTTGGTTTTTCAAGGTAGGGTCTCACTCTAGCCCGGGTTAACCTGGAATTCACTGTCATCTCAGGGTGGCCTTGAACTCACGGCGATCTTCCTACCTCTGCCTCCTGAGTGCTGGGATTAAAGGTGTGAACCACCACGCCCGGCCAAACATTGTTTTTATATTTATTGTTATTTATTTATTTACTTATTTATTTATTTATTTGAGACAGAGAGAGATAGAGTAAGAATTGGGCCCGCCAGGGCCTCTAGCCACTGCAAACAAACTCCAGACACATGTGCCACCATGTGCAACTGGCTTATATGGGACCTGAAGAATCGAACCTGGGTCCTTAGGCTTCGCAGGCAAGCGCCTTAACCACTAAGCCATCTCTCCAGCCCTATCCAGTGATTCTTGGTCCTCTGCTGTCCTGAGGGACTGGAGTTACAGGCATGGGATGTGGAGATTCGAACTTGGGCAGGCTCAGGGCCCTCGTGCTTGTGCGGTAAGTACAATTAACCACCAAGCCATTCATCATTTCTTAGGGTGCGCAGCCTTCGGACTGCTCTCTTCTAGTTCTTTGATAAACACATGCTAGATTGCTGGGGACTGCATGGGCCCCACTGCTGGAGAGTGTCAGAACTCACTTCTCCCGTCTGACCAGTTGTACTCACTACCTGCTCTGCAGCCACCATTGGCCTCTCTCTCCCCTTCCCTCTCCAGCCTCTAGCCATCCCAACACCACGTGTCCTCTGAGATCAACTCACTCATCTTCCACATGTGAGAGACCATGTGGCATTTGACCTTCTGTGTTGGACTTGTTTCCCTCCATGTACAATCTTCTTTCTGCCTGTGGACACGTACTGTGTGCATGCACGTAGACATGTCCCTATGCACGGGTGCAGGGGACGTATGCACAAGGAGATCAGAGGTTGAAATGAGGCACCTTTCTTTCTTTCTTTCTTTCTTTCTTTCTTTCTTACTTACTTTATTTATTTATTTATTTATTTATTTATTTATTTATTTATTTATTTATGAGAGAGGGAGGGAGAGAGAGAGAGAGAGGATGGGCATGCCAGGGCCTCCAGCCTCTGCAAATGAACTCTAGACGCATGTGCCCCCTTGGGTATCTGTCTTATGTGGGTCCTGGGGAATCGGACATGGGACCTTGGGCTTCACAGGTAAATGCTTTAACCACTGAGCCATCTCTCCAGTCTGAGGCATTTTTCCTGACTGCTCTCCACCTTGATTTCTTTGAGACAGGATCTCTCACTGCACTAATTGACGGGACTAAACAAGCTAGCCAGCAAGCTCCGGGGATCCTCCTGTCTCCACCTCCCCATCACCTGGACTCTCATCACCATATCAAATCCCATCCCCGCCGGCCCTCCAGAACAAAAATTCCTCACGTTGCTGGCTTGGCTGCTGGGAAAATAAAAGCCTCTTTTTTTTGGTGTTTTATTTTTTGGGTTTTTGTTTTGTTTTGTTTTGTTTTTCAAGGTAGGGTCTGTAGCAGACAGCTTCAGGTTTGCTGAGATGAACTTCTATACCAGGCACAGTGATGGAGGAAGGGATTTATTGAAGCTTACAGATCCGGGGGAAGTTCCACAATGGCAGAAGAAGCTGGCCTGCTTTCACAGGACCAAACACAGAGAGCAAAGCCACAAGCCAAAAGCCACACAGCACAGCACACCTCAGGAACTCCAGCTAGGCACACTTTGCATATCTTTAGATTGAAATCCTAAACCCACCACCACACCTTAAGATCCGCCCAGTGACACTGCCTCCAGCCAGGTGGATTCAGATTCGAACTACAAACTAATAAAATACTGAATATATTGGGGGCCATCTAGTCAAACTACCACAGGGTCTCACTGTAGCTCAGGCTGACCTAGAATTCACTGTTGTCTCAAGGTGGCTTCCAACTCACAGCCATCCTCCTACCTCTGCCTCCAGGGTGCTGGCAGGAAAATCATCCAACATCCAACATCCCGCGCTGAATGAGGGTTGAATGAGGGCGCTCCACTTCCAGTGTATTAAGGGAACTTAACCACACCAGTTGCCTCACTGGTGGTTGCATCGAGATTATTAAAATCTTTGCTTCTATTTTCAGTAGATTGGGTTAGTAAAGGCTCTGTGCTGTGGTTTGAGGATGTGTTCCACGCACCCTTCAAGTTCCTCCAGGTATCAGACAAGACGGACGTCTTTCGCCCTCATACTTATGTCACTTGGCACACGCGGTTCCCTCAGATCTGGTGGTGGCGTGAGTCAGATGTCTCCCCATAAACTCATATATTCTGAATGCTTGGTCCCCAGCTGATGGCAATTTGGAAATTGGAAAATTTTTAAAAATATTTTATTATTTATTTGGCAGAGAAAGAGAGAGAGAATGGGCACACCAGGGCGTCCAGCCACGGCAAACAAATTCCAGACACATGCGCCCCCTTGTACATCTGGCTCACATGGGCCCTGGAGAATCGAACCTGGGTCCTTTGCAAGCTTAACTGCTAAGCCATCCCTCCAGCCCTGGAAATTGGAATCTTGCTGGAGGAGGTGTGTTGTTGGGGAGGGCTCATGAGTGTTACAGCCAGCTTCCCCTTGCCAGTGTTTGGCACACTCTCCTGCTGCTGTTGTCCACCTGATGTCGGCCAGGAGGTGATGTCCACCCTCTGCTCATGCCACGTTTTTGCTGCCTACATGGAGCTTCCCCTTGAGTCTCTAAGTCAGAATCAACCCTTTCCTTCCCCAAGCTGCTTCTGTTCTAGTGTTTGTCCAACAATAAGAAGGTAATTGTGGGCCTGGAGAGATGGCTTAGTGGTTAAGCGCTTGCCTGTGAAGCCTAAGGACCCTGGTTCGAGGCTCAATTACCCAGGACCCACGTAAGCCAGATACACAAGAGGGTGCATGCATCTGGAGTTCATTTGCAATGGTTGGAGGCCCTGACATGCCCATTCTCTATTTATCTGCCTCTTTCTCTCTCTGTCTGCCTGTCACTATCAAATAAATAAATAAATAAATAAATAAATAAATAAATAATTTAAATTTTTTTTTTAAAGAAAGTAATTATAATGGTTTTGTAATTATAAATCCAACACTCAACTCTTCCATCTCTTGGTCTCATTCCTGTGTACTTTTCAGGATTGAGCTCTCTCTCAATCTCTCTCTCTCTCTCTCTCTCTCTTTCTCTGTCTCAGCAAGCTTCCCATCAAGCCCATTGGGGAAGGGTTGCATTCTTTTCCTCCTAGCTGGGCCTTCCAATCCTGGGGTTTTCGTGTGCAGGGAACAAGACTGAAGCTATGACGTGTTGGGCTTCCGCTGTGTAGCTCACTGCTCCAAACTGCACACCATCGCCCGCGTCACCTCATTGCATTCCTACACATACTCCAGAGTAGATGTGCTGTTGGCCCATTATCCAGACAAGGAAACCAAGAATTCCAGAGATGCCTTGCAGAGCCAAGCCACCACAGGCCTCACTCCCTACAGGAGGTCTTCCCTGCCCCGCCCACCACAGGCCTGCAGCTCTGGACCCCTTTGCATGCCTGATTTTAATGGTGTCTGTCTTCCATTGGACTCAGCTCCCTGGGATCAGGATCAGCTGGGTCATCTTGAGGCATGAAAGACAGAAGGGCCCTCAAAGCAGTTCAGAAAGAACTCTGGCGCCTCAGAAGGTGGCCCAAGAAGAAAGGGGAGCTGCCCGCTCCCTCTAGTAGATGGGCACCTCTATCACTGCCCATCTTAAGGCTGGGGGTCTGATGACATCATCGGGGAGGCATGGCCTCTTAGGGCTTCTGCACGTCTAGAGCCAGAGGACCCCTTGGCCACCCATTTCCCTGTGAGAAAACAGGAAATCCAGGGAGCCTGACAGCTGTGCGAGTCACATGTGGGAGTCCTCAGTGGTCACCCACTGCATTGAGGGTGGCTGACCCATCCTGGTGCTCAGAAGGGGTGACCGGGAGGAGGGACTCTGGGAGAGAGCCCTTGCCTTGCTCTATTGTTATTGTCCAGTAAGGCTGAGGATGGTGAGTCTCTCTCCAAGCGAGGGCCCAAGGAACACACACTGCCTCTAAGGAGGCACGCCAAAGGCCGGAGGAAGAGACCTCTCAGGTGCTGTGTGGCCTTGGGCAAGTTATTCAGCCTCTCCGATTCTTGGTTTGGCGCTGATGGGAAATCAGTAGAACCGTCAGAGACATTAAATGAGCTTATGTGGATAAAGGCCTCAGGACAGTGGTCAGTGTTTGGTAACACGCAGGAGACCGCAATTAAGATTTTGTAAGAGGGCTGGAGAGATGGCTTAGCAGATAAGGCGTTTGCCTGTGAAGCCTAAGGACCCCGGTTTGATTCTCCAGGTCCCACATAAGCCAGATGCACATGGTGGTGCATGCATCTGGAGTTCGTTTGCCGTGGCTAGAGGCCCTGGCACATTCTCTCTCTCTCTCTCACTCCTCTCTCTGTCTCTAATAAATAAGTAAATAAAAATAAAATCTTTTAAAAAAAGATTTTGTAAGGGTTGGTTTTGACTATTATTATTTTTGCACATGGATATTATCATAAAAGGATGCTCTACCATTCTGTATTATCTTGTGTTTTACACACTTCTACATTATGCCTAGCTCTTAGGGCTGTTCAAGGCCAGCCCATAATAATTGCTTACTAATCATTTACTTCTAAGTCTGGCGTGCCACCACCAGTCAGGAGGAATGGAGTCTACCCTAAGCTGAGGAATATTACCCTGCCAGGTGTCTCTAGTATTTGGGTGGATGGGTAGAAGTAAGGAAGGTGGGTGGCAGGATGCAGGAATGGATGGGCAGGTGAATGGATGGATGGATGGGTGGGTGGAGGCTGGATTGGTGCATGGATAGATGGATGAATGGATGGGTGGAAGGATGAATGAATGATGACTAGATAAGTGTGTAGGTGGATGGATGAGTGGGGGGATGGATGAATGAATGGAGGACAGATGGATGGACTGAGGCTTGAGTGAATGGGTTGGTAGGTTGGGTGAATGGGTGGATGCTGAGAATGAAGAAAGAAGGGAAGGAAGATGGATAGGTGGGTGCACGAATCGATAGGTGAATGGGTGGGTAGGTGGATGGATGGATCAAAGGGAAAAGGCGGTTGGAAGGAAAGGAAGGCGAGAGGGAAGGAGGGAGCAGAAAGGGTGACCTTAGATGACACGTGCACGGTCTTGAGGGCTGTCAGCCCGGTCGACAAGCACAGGGGCTGCAGCTTCAGGGGATGAGGGAGGGGAGATGGTGTGGCAGGAATGAAAGCCCAGTGATCTGGGTCTCATCTTCACACTGTCGAGCCCACAGTGTCGCAGAACTAGTCACCACTCCCCAGCATGCTTTGAGTCATCCTCCGAGCATTTCCACCAGCCTGTGTGGGTCCTGATGGATTTACTGTCTAGGTCTGACCCCTCCCCTTCGGGAAGACTCCTAGGAGACGGGAGGATAAATGACCTTGGGGGTTGGCGGGTACAACTCACTCCTTGAACAACACCAGCCACTGCTAGTAACTCTAGGCCCTAGGGTGGATTCTTTTATACATGTGGTTGCATTTGACGCCACAAATGGTTGCATTCCACGGAGGAAAGCACGCACACAGGGAAGGCACACACTTCCGCTCCACGTAGATGATCCGTGAGGGGTACCAGGTGCATTCAGGATACTTTTCAGAATGGCCAAAAGCTACCGCTCGAGGCAGGATGTGAGCAGCCTTTGTCAGGACCTGATGGCCCCGTACTCCAGTGTCCCCTGGCCCCTTCCTCTGCGGCCACTCTAGAGAATGGAGGATGCCACTTGCTTTACAGATGAGGGGACATAAAGACTGATCGGTGAGGGGAAGAGAGCCGCAGCTAGGAAATGACCAAACAAAGGTTTCAACTAGAGTCTGTTTGACTCCGAAACCCTTGAAGTAAACTGCTCTTATAAAAGGGGACACGGGGCTGCAGAGATGGCTCAGCGGTTAAGTCACTTACCTATAAAAAGCCTAACAAGGGCTGGAGAGATGGCTTAGCTGTTAAGGCATTTGCCTCCAAAGCCAAAGGACCCCGGTTCATTTCTCCTGGACCCACATAAGCCAGGTGCACAAGGGGGCACATGCATCTGAAGTTCATTTGCAGTGGCTGGATGCCCTGGCACGCCCATTCTTTTTCTCTCTCTCTCTCTCACTCACTCTGCCGCTTTCTCGCTCTCAAATAAATGAATGAATAAATAAAATATTTTTTTTAAAAAGCCTAACGACCCAGGTTCGATTCTCCAGTATCCACGTAAAGCCAGATGCACAAAGTGGCACATGCACCTGGAATTAGTTTGCAGTGGCAAGAAGCCCTGGAGTGCCCATTATCTCTCTCTCTCTCTTTCTCTCTCTCTCTGCAAAAAAATAAATAAAAGGGATAAATAATAGGCCATGCACCATGTACCTAGCCAAGGTCACAAACATTATAGGCACCCAGAGCTAGGAGGAAAACGCCCAACCTTTGTGCCTTTCTTTCCCCAAGCTGAGTTCCAGAGAAGGCTCCCCAAATCCCCTGGGGGGTCCTCTCTCCACAGGTGGCACTTCTACACCAGCCCTGGGGAGCCCCTGCTTCCCTGTGGCCATTAATAATGTACACCAGGTGAAACCATTTCAGGAAGCTTTTTATTATTATTATTATTTTGTCTTGAAGGGTGAGAATTTTGCAGGCCCGGGCACCTTTGAAATCTCCAGGCATCAGCAGTCATCAGCTGTAAACTGGCACCCTGCTAATAAATCGAGAATGTCACATCTCCCAAACTGCATTATTACCGTTTATAATTTTGATTGTTCATTTGCATACGAAAATTAGTCCTGTGACATGCGTGAATTTTATTTTATTCTTGAACTAATTATAAACAAGAATGCCACATTATTTACATAACTAATTACCGTTCCTTATGTTTCCCTGTTTTTAAATCCGGGGGCCCCCCATTCTCCGTCGGTTACCTACGCCGATGGAAAAAAAAAAATCCAGTAACATTTCTGAAGTTTAGGAAACTTGTTCTATTTGCATCAAGTACAAATTCCTTTGAATGAGGGATAATATGCTTTCCATTTTAATAGGCCTAAATTAGGTGGATCTTAATTTATCGTTAATTTGAATGAATAATTTCTGTCTACCTGAGTCTGTTTCTCAGCGGCTCATTGTAAATGTTTATTAACCCATAAATCTGCTGTCTTCCTTTAGAAGGGGATTTTAAGGGCCCTCCAAGCTCAAGGGCGTATGGCGCAGAGGGATAAATGTCTACAAAGGCAGTTAAGGAATCCAGGTATAAGACCCTCCCTCTCTAAGTCATATGCTACATGCCTTTGGGCAAATGGCTAACCCTCTTGTGAGCCTCTGGCTTCTCCATCATTAAAATGAGTCGAATTCAATGGTCCTTAAAGATTTCCCCCTCTGCCGTGTCCTGGGCTGGGGAAGGAATCTATCATTCTGCTCCCCAACCCCTTATTTCTCTTATTTTGCTTAAGATCTTCAATCGGTCTGGACCTACAAGGAACTAATTCACTTTCTTGGCCATGACCCAAGGAAAAAAGACTGACTGGAGGGAACAGCTGAACTCAAGCTGACACCTGGGATAGATGGACACGAGTTGAGGAGATGGCATTGACTGGGTTCAATGGAGGTCCCCACTGCCTTTCAGTCACACCATGAAGCTATGGACTCCAGGACCCTGTCTACAGGAGAACTTACTTCAAAGTCCCAAAGACCGGGTCTTTAACCCCTGTTGGGTGGACGCCTCCGAAGGATGACTTAGCGGGTAGGAATCCCACCATCCCCACTGACTGCCCAGGGATCTGCTGCGAGTGCTACAGGAGAGGAGAGCATGCAATGGCCAGGGTAGCACCTGGGCTCACCTGCTAAATCCTGCCCCTTCTTACTCAGGGGTTGACCCTGAGGGTGGGCTTCCCATTTTAATAGGCGGATGTTAATTTAGTATTAATTTGAGTGAATGATTCCTGTCTAAGTAAGAGGCTCCCTATGTGACTACTGTGCCTTCTGGGTACAGCTTTTGTCTCCCTCAGGTCAGGAGCGGCACTTTCTGGAGATACCCTCTGACCTCACACTGAAGTCAAGCACCTTGTCTGAGAACCATGGACACATCCTCTTACAGGGGAAACAGTAGGGCAATCCAGCTTCCTTTTTTTTTATTTATTAGAGACAAGGACAGAGAGAGAGAGAAAGAGAGAGAGAATGGGCATGCCAGGGCCTCCAGGCACTGCAAACGAACTCCAGACACATGCGCCACCATGTGCATCTGGCTTATGTGGGTCCTGGGGAATCGAACCCGGGTCCTTAAGCTTCACAGGCAAGTGCCTTTACCACTAAGCAATCTTTCCAGCCCCCCTGCTTCCTTTTAGTGGTACTTATCTCTACATCCCCACCACCACACTGCTTCCCAAAGAGTCAAGGAGGGCCATCATCCATCTTTTCCCTCCCCAAACCCCAGTAGCCAGCTCTAGCCCCCACCCCACCCCCGCTAACGTTGGACGGCACGAGAATGAATCATTTGTCCTGGTTAACATACTTAATCATCCCCAAATGGGCCGTGCAGTATTCATACCATATTACAGATAAGGATTCCAGAGGTCCGACTGGTGAGGGCTGTGTGGGTTTCACAACAATGGTCATGCTTGTTGATAACTGATACACACATGAGTATCATTAACTGCTTGACTTCCCAGAAGCCCTGCATCTCAAACTCTGTTTTCTCTGCCATGCGAACAGGACTGAGTCACTGTATCTAGTTCCCATGGTTAGTCAGGAAAGGAAGCCCCTGTTCACTGTCAGTCAAGCTACGTTCCACACAAGGCAAGAAAGACTGAGCCCAGGGTTGGAGAGATGGCTCAGCAGTTAAGGCTCTTGCCTGCAAAGCCAAAGGACCCCAGTTCGATTCCCCAGGACCCACGTGGTGCATGAGTCTAGAGTTTGTTTGCAGCTGCAATAGGCCCTGGTGTGCCTATTTTCTCCCCCCTCTCTCTCTCTCTCTTTTTCTCCCCCCTCTTTCCCTCCCTCAAATGAATTAATAAAGATAAAATATTAAAAAAGAAAGACTGAATCCATTAAGTACCACACTTCATTGTGTAAGTTAGTGGTTCTCAATGGAGATAGAAGCAGAGCCCTGGGCCCTCGTGGAACTTAACGTAAACTTTCCTTCTGTGCTCATTAGTTAATTCCAGGACAGCTGAGTGAAATCCACACTTAGCCCTCGAGAGAATGAGGACCTCTCGGCAGAGAGGTGCTGTCTGTCACGCCTGGAAAACAGGACTTCTAGAGACACAGATATTAAGCATGGATTCCCGAAAGGACATAAATGTGAGCTTTGGTTGGACAAGCTGATTGGGGCAGAAGTGGGTGTCCTGTTACCCCTCTGCTATGTCGACATCCCCTGCCCTGTACCACAGGGAGAGACCCCAGGGGACCTTCAAAGAGGTGTCTGGCTTGGCTCTGTAAAGCAGAATCTGGCCACCTCTCTCCACGTCTGTGATATGAATTGGGCGTTTTAGGCACAAAGCTGTCCGAGCCTCTGTCCCCTTAGTCTCCTTATTTGTGTACTACTCGGAGAGACTTGGGGTCACAAGGGTCCTTTATTGGCATGGGGCAGCCCCTCTCAGCAAAGCCAAGGTCCTAGAATGTCTTTCAAATGCCACTTCCCCACCACTCCGCTTCTCGCACATGCCTGACAACCTAGAGCTCAGGAGCTCACAGGGGAAGGTGCCCCAGAGTCCTGGCTGAGACCCTAAACTGTGCATTTCAGCTCTGATCAGCAGGTGCTCAGCACAGGACCAGGGGCAGGGCCTGTGTGTCTCTGTCCGTGGTTCTGAATGTGGAGGCTCCCTGAACAAGGGCGAAAAGGGGCCAAGAGAGGGCAGGTTTGCTGGGGGAGAGAAGTGCTGTTCTGACACTGGTTGTTTTGTTTTGTGTTGTGTTTTTTGAGTAAGTGTCTTGCTCTAGCCCAGGCTGACCTGGAATTCACTATGTAATCTAAGGATGGCCTCAATCCTTACATCCTCCCACCTCTGCCTCCCAAGTGCTAGGATTAAATGTGTGCACCACCACACCCCGCTGACACCATTTTCAAATCATTGCAGTCACCAAGGAAGAAGATGGTTTTCCTCTGGCATGTGAGATGCCTCTTCCTTCCACCCACCTCTCCCTATACACCCTTCTGAACACAAGGCACTCAGCTGTAGTGGAACCGTTTCAGCTGTGTGTGTGCTGGGATCTTTGTCTGAGATCCAGATGGAAGGGAATGCCCAGGGTCCTGGCTCTATTGACCATGGACAGCCACGCTATTGTCACCAAGTATTGCCACACATGTGGGTGCTGTCCCCAGCCTGAGAGAGTGAGAGGGCTGAGTTCTGGTCCTGCCTCTGCAGTCCCATGCTGTGTACTGTAGCTAAGCATCTTTTCTTGTCTGGCTTTCCCATATCACCATTTCAAAGTAGGAAGCTTGGAGTTATCCATCCCTTGTCTGCCACTCTGAGCCCCTTGGCCATTTTTCTTTTAATTTTTTTTATTTATTAGACAGAGAGAGAGAGGAGAGAATGGGTGTGCCAGGGCCACTTCAAACAAACTCCAGATGCATGTGCCACCTTGGGCACCTGGCTTACATGGGATCTGGAGAATCAAACATGAGTCCTTAGGTTTTGCAGGCAAGTGTCTTAACCACTAAGCCATCTTTCCAGCCCCCATTTTTTAATTTTTGAGGAACAGCAGACATGAACACATATCTCAGTTAAAATGGATTAAAAGATTTATCTCGGGCTGGAGAGATGGCTTAGCAGTTAAGGCATCTGCCTGCTAAGCCTAAGAACCTGGTTCCAATCTCCAGGTCCTATGTTTAGCAGATGCAAAGTGACACAAGGGCACAATGCCACACTTGCCCACAAGGGGGCGCACACATCTGGATTTCGTTCACAGCAGCTGAGAGACTGCTGGCGCACCCATCTCTATCTGTCTCCCTCTCCCTCTCTCTCTGTCTGTCTCTCTCTGTGGCTCTCTCCAAAAATAAATAAAATAATAAAAAATTTTAAAAAAGATTTATCTCTTCACTTTCAGGCAATTACTTGGCCAAGTAGCAAAAAATAAATAAAATAAAACAAAATTATGAGTGCACGCTCTTCAGCATAAGGAAACCTCTGAGATTGGGTAAAGGAAAGGTGAGGGGAGAATTAATCAGAACCTAAGAGGGTATGAATAAGTCATATGGAAACCTACTTTTTTGGACAATGGAGCACCCACAAGCCATAGATTGTTACTAGAAGTTTTTCAGTGCCAGGCATGGGATACTTTCCAGTGAGTCGATGGCCAAGGAGATCCCTGATAACCCCCCCAAAAAAAAAAATATTCCAGGGCGTTGCCAAGGCTCTTTGTTTCCCACCAGGAATAGATGGTAAGACCCTATTGCTGAAGACTTCATATGCTTGGGCTGCAAAATCACTGAGAAATCCTGCTGGAGCTGAGCTGAATGCCTCCTCTGTGTAGACTAGCTAACAGAAAGCTGGAAAAAGCTATGCTGCATGCAGATCCATGGGAGAGAGAAGTCATCAGTAGAGATAAACAACAGTGGACACTACAAGCCTTAAATTTGGACAGCCAGGCTAAAGGAGCCCATGGGTGCAATAGTGGCATATCTGTTATGGGGAAAACCAACCACTCTCTAATTAAACTGGAGGCCTGCTCCATGGGAGGGAGTAGATTCCTGGTACTGAAAATCAATGCTGACAGGGGAAGTCATGAACCCTAGGGGTGTAACATCTGCTGGTGTCTGGCTAAATATGTATAAATGTTCACCAAACTGCCTGGTAAGCACTTCTCTTAATGTTCATACCCATATATTAATGCTACTCTCACTTTTGGTTAGAGAAGCTTCTCTTTTCAGATGGCAATGACCTTGGGATGACTCAGAAGTTACCATAGTGTTGATAAGAAGTGACAGAGGAGTGCTCAGCACTGAAGTATCTCTAACACAACTTCCAAGGGTCCATTGAGGAAGAGGTGGTGGAAAGAATGTAAGAGCCAAAAGAAAGGTAGGACTCCTTACAACGTGCTCCTCCAGTCACAAAATGGCCTGAATATCCATGACCTTGTAGTGCCTGACACTACCTACACAAGACCATCCCAATAAGAGGAAAAGACGATGACATCAAAATGAAAAGAGAGACTGATTGAGAGGGGGAGGGGATATGATGAAGAGTGCAGTTGTGAAGGGGAAAATAAGGAGGGAGGAAATTACCATGGTTTATTGTCTATAATTATGGAAGCTGTCAATAAAAAATAAAAAAGAAAACTACTGACCAGAGCCTGCTAAATTTGCTGGATTATCACCTATTCTCCACCACAAAGGAAAGTGCTCGATCCTGCCTCTATCCCCAAGTCACAGATAAGGAAGCTTAGGTACAAGAACAGGAAGTGACCCGTTCGCTCGCTCACCCCATGGTGTTGAGAAGTGAAATTCCACCATCTCAGTAACAATGACCCAGGCTGCCTACGCATGGTGGCTTGAATCAGCTGTCCGCCATAACCCCGTGTGCCCTGAATGCTTGGTCCCCAGCTGGTGGCCATTTGGGAGGCGGAGCCTTGCAGGAGAAGGTGTGTCCCGGGGGCGGTCCTTCAGGTTTATTAAACCCTAGCTTGCAAGTGTTAGTTCAGCTCACTCTCCTGCTGCTGTTGTCCACCTGTTGTGGCAGAGGTGATGCCCAGCCTCTGCTCATGCCATGCTTTCCCCTGCCATCATGGAGCTTTCCCTGGAGACGGTAAAACAAAATAAACAGCTTTTCCCCCACCAGCTGCTTTGAGTCAGATGTTTTGTTTTGTCCCTGCAACATGAAAATAACAGCAACAATGTAGGATTCATTTGGACATCAATCTGTCCCAGCTGGCTCTTTACCGATGGGGACCATGCCCGGGCTCCCCAGCCCCTCCAAAGCAGCCGTATCACATCTGGACATCACATTCTTGCCACGATCTGTGCCAACTCACTTCTTTCTTTCTGCAGTGCCAAGCATTAGTCCCAAGCAGAACGCGGAAGTCTGGCTTTTACTGAGGATGGCTTGTTGTGACTTAGATAACAACCAATCTGAGACCGTCTCTGAGGTCCGGGGACATCATCATCAACACACGGAGAAGCAGCCAGCCTGCTGGGACTCACACTGCAGGACGTAGCGAAGGGTTGGGGGAAGCCACCCTTTATCCTCCAGCCAAGGTGGGATGTGCCAGCCTGTTGTCACCTCTGCCAACCCAGGACTCTTGTATTTATAACTTCTGTACTACTGTGACCAAAATACCTGACAGGAGCAATTTATGGAAAGAAAGATTTATTTCATGTTGGCTTGCAGGTTCAGTGAGGGATCTCAGTCTGTTGTGGTGGAGACAGCATGCCCATTCTCTCTCTCTCTCTCACTCACTCAAATAAATAAATAAAAGAAAATAATATAGCTGGAGAGATGGCTTAGCGGTTAAGTCACCTGCCTGCGAGGCCTAAGAACGCCCGTTCAAATCTCCAGGTCCCACATTTAGCCAGATGCAAAGTGACGCAAGGGCGCAATGTTGCACCTGGCACACCCACTCTCTGCCTCTTCCTCTCTCTGTCTCTGTCTCTTTCTCTCTGTGTCTCTCTCAAATTAGAAAAGAAAAGAATAAAGAGGAAAAGCTGGTTACTCTTTTCTCCTCCATCTCTCCCCTAGCTAAGGGAAGTCCCTTAACTAATATCTCCACATTCTGAGGCTCTCGTGTAAGGATTTCCACTTATGGATATTGGAAGGGACCCTGTTCAATCCCCACCTCTTCTAACCCATGTGCCACTGCCACTAGAAAGCAAGAATGACTCTAGTTGACCTCAGAATCCTTGGTCCTTAGGACCTTGTGTTCTCTTTTTTATTTTATTTTATTTTTCAGAGAGACTGAGAGAGAGAGAGATAATTAGTGCACCAAGGCCTCAGCCACTTCAGTCAAACTCCAGATGCTTTCGTCACCTAGTGGGCATGTGCGACCTTACACTTGCCTCACCTGTATGCATCTGGCTTCTGTGGCATCTGGAGAGTCAAACATGGGTCCTTAGGCTTCGCAGGCAAATGCCTTAAACGCTAAGCCATCTCTCCAGCCCCCTTGTGATCTTTCTCCCCTCCTGCACCTGGTCAGCCCCCTCTGTCCCCAGTGCCCAAGAGCCCATTTTGCTGTCATCTGTACTCATGGTGACCTGGGTCCTGGGACTGCCAGGAAATGGGGGAGAGAGCTTGTATCCTTCCAGAGGGCATGGGGGGGGCATTTCATCCAGCCAAGGGAGGAACTCAGCTCGTCCACCTTCTACAAACATGACACAGCACTGCCTAAGAACAAGGCATCGGAACAAGCAGCCAGGCTCAAGTAACACCTCACACGTGGTGCCCACATGGGGGAACTCAGCTGCTAAGTCTGGGCAGCAAATGAAGGAGATGATCGACTGGGATGACTGAGGTCTGCAGAAGCCTGTCTTCCCTGTCACCCAGTGTGAAGATAGGATACAGGGAAGAAAGGAGGGGTTGGTCCCCATGCCACACAGCAAGAAAGAAATAGGAGGCAGACAGTCGTGTTCACCTGGCGGTGACCTGGGACATGGATGGAGGAGAGGTGAGGAACAGGTGGAGATGGAGAGAGAGGTAATGAAATCTGTTGCAGTCAGGTTCGCATTGCTGGCACAAAACAGCAGACCAAAAGCACCTTGTGGGAGATAAAAAATAATAAAGGTTTATTTTGGCTTACAGACTCAAGGAGAAGCTCCATGATTGCAGGGGAAATGATGGCATGAGCAGAGGGTGGACTTCACCTCCTGGCCAACATCAAATGGACAACAGCAACAGGAGAGTGTGCCAAACACTGGCAAGGGGAAGTCGGCTATTAACACCCATAAGGCTGCCTTCAACAATACACTGCCTCCAGGAAGTTCCAATTCCCAAATTGCCACCAGCTGAAGACCTAGAATTCAGAACATGTAAGTTTACGGGGTTGGGGGGGTGGGGGGCGCCTGAATCAAACCGCCACAGATTCCAAGACACAGAAATGGTAGCCAAGGAAGTCACAGGAAGCTGGTGGGCTTGGGGTAGAGCTGGTTGGGCAGCTAGAGGAGAATACTGCCTTGGCATGGAGGGGTGTGGGGGTGGACAATGGCTTTGATAGCAGAGTCCCTCAGGCTGACTGGGGTCTCTACTTCCTCGGGGCTGGCCCAGGTTGAAGAGTTCTCAGCTCCCTTTCCCCAGGACCAAGAAGTGTGCAAGGTTCGCAGCTCTGAAGGGAAAGCGAAGATGACAGGAGCCAAAAGCCCAAAGCTTTCTTGCTATTCCTCCCCCGCCCCCCAATCCATCCATCCTCCTTCCTCTCTCTCTCTGCACTGAATTCCAAGGAGGCTGTCCCAGGGGACCCTGGTCTTTGAGGTTGGGGTTAGATGATGACGCCTAAGAGGGTGCCACTTGTCGAAAGACAGGATGACACCATCACAGAAGACAGGGAAGCAGGAAGACAAAGCCCTATGTCTGCATTCAGCCATGCCTGAAGACCTGCTGCACAGCCGGTGAGTCCCCTGCCTTTTCCCTCCGAGAGCTGTCTTCGCACAGGTCCTTCCTGGTCCACGTGCCGTAGACTAGCGTAAGACAGCGATTCACTTGTCATCAGATCCACCACAGTCCCGTGTGACCTTGGGAAACACATCCGCTGTCTGAGACTGCACCCGCACACCTGTGATCTTGCAGGGACAACTTGGAGGGGGGAGCCAAAAGCACCCACATTCTGCTGGTTGTGCCCTGGACATAGGCGTCTCGAACTCTCTCTCTCTCTCTCTCTCTCTCTCTCTCTCTCTCTCTTGGTCAGCCGTGTTGTGTTATGAGACGCACATGGATGTTCACACCATGCTCCCATACTGCCCTTCTGTGGGTCCCTGGCTGCTCGGGGCCATTGCACACTGGCACCCTAGAGATGTCCAAGCGGCTGGGATCAGGGTCTTGAGTGGCCGTGAGTACAACGGGGAGGGAGGCATCTGAGGACAGCTCATTTATTTCCCAGGGGTGTGGGCTTATAAGTGTTCATGTAGTGGTGGGAAGAGGTACGGGGCAGGGGTCACAGGGGCATTGGCTACATGAGGGTTACTTATTAATGCCTTATTAGCATATAAAAACTTTAGGCGACAGAGGGTCACATGACCTCAGGTGAACCAAAACCTGAGTTCTATCAGGTGTCTTGGTGGGGAGGGAGTGGCCTCACTCCTGCAGTCTCAATCTCCTGTGGCCTGAGGCTCCTAGCCATGCCCGACAGCCCGCTTGTTCCCTTGTATATGGGGCACAGGTACCAGGCCCCCAGTGAGTGTCTCGGCCCTCCCTGTACACACACACCAGTGTGAAAGTTTCACCTGCACATTAGGCATGGTAAGAGGTTAACAGCTAATAATAAAATAAAATGACTATAACAGGATACTACAATGAAGTCTTTAAAATTTTATGAATTCTTTATTTCTGGAACTTTACACTTAACATTATCAGCCACAGGTAAGTGAAACCATGGAGAAGGAGGTTTACGGCACTGTCATTTCTCTCCTAGGCATGTTAGTAAAAAGCTTTCATCCTTAGGGCAGGGAGATGGCTTAGCGGTTAAGGCCTTCACCTGCGAAGCCTAAGGACCCCAGTTCAACTCCCCAGGACCCACATAAGCCAGATGCACAAGGGGGCGCATGTATCTGGAGTTCGTTTGCAGTGGCTGGAGTCCCTGGCGCACCCATTCTCTCTCTTTCTCTCTCTCTATCTACCTCATCCTTTCTTTCTCTTTTCTCTCTCTCTCTCAAATAAATAAATAAAATATTTTTAAAAAAAATTTTTAGGGCTGGAGAGATGGCTTAGCTGTTAAGGCACCTGCCTGCTAAGCCTAAGAACTGGGTTCCAATCTCCAGGTCCCACGTTTAGCCAGATGCAGTGACGCAAGGGCGCAATGCCGCACTTGACCACAAGGGGGGCGCACACATCTGGATTTCGTTCACAGCAGCTGAGAGTCTGCTGGCGCACCCATCTCTATCTGTCTCCCTCTCCCTCTCTCTGTCTCTCTCTCCAAAAATAAATGAAGTAAAAAAAAATTTTTTTTTAATTTAAAAAAAGCTTTCAACCTTGGTGTTCTCGAGTATGTATCATGACTTCTCATGACTCAGTTTCCTCAAGTGTATAATGAAGGTATCAGTGTGGGAGACCACAAGGCATTGCCATGAGATGGAAGTGCAAGAACTGGGTCTGGAATACAGTAAGTGCTAAATAAATGCAGGCTCTTCTGTTGCCAGTGACGACTTTTAATGACGGTGACAACATAACCCCGGTAGGTTGATGATTGACAGCGTCCCAGTTTCCCAGATGGAGAAACAGACTCCGGAAGTTGCGTCTCCTCCCTGCCTGTTGGAACTGAGATTTGAACATGAATGTTCGCATCCCCAGCTCAGTGTGTTCAAGGACTGCATGAGGTGGCGTCCCCACCCGAGTTCAGCCAGCCGCAATCTCTGCACGTTAGAAAGGCAGTCATGCGCGGGTTTTTTGGCACCCGCAGGCTCTCTGGAGAACATTCCCAAGTTTTCTTCCTCAGCCATCTCTCTTTGCAAGTGCGTTTCTGCTCATGTGAATGAAATCCACTAAATGGTATGGCGGTGGCTCTAATTATAGGCTCCTGCCCTTGCCAAGAGGAAGTTGGTTAATGTACACTTGAGTAGATTTCAAATCAGATTTTGTGAGTCCCCGGCAGGAGGGAAAGAGGCCAAGTTCTCCTCCGGAACAAAGTGGCGGGGAGTGCTGGCACCATGAGCCACTTTCCGGTCTCTGGGGCTGCTGGAGCAGGTGCAGCTTTCTCGGGCTGCAGAGAGCCCGTTCGTTCGTTCTCCCAGCTGCCTTTCCTTGGTCCCAGGCCTTTTCCAGGAGGCTGGTGGAAGTAGCTGGAAAACCCTCTGGGTGTTAGGAGGGAGGGCTGGGCCTCACTCAGCAAAGTGCAAGCCATCCTTTGGAAGCTGATGGAGCTGGTTCAGAACCCGCCCCTCCCCGTGGGTGCCTTCACAGTCTCTGAGCCACGTTCATTCATCATCTGTTGTGGGATGACAAGCACTTCCACGATCCAAGGTATCTATGTGAGGGTGTGTGTCACAGTGTTGACTCCACAAGTCACGCAATGTTGATTCTCAGACTACTTTGTGTGGCATTGTAAGACTTCCAGGAAGATGTGGGTGTGGTCCATGGCTCACTGCAAAGCTGGATCCAGCCGGAAGCAAGCTCTTTTCCCTTGTCTTTTTCATCTGTGTGACACGGAACCAGAAAAGGACTCTTCCAAAGCTAGGTCCAGAGCTGGTGCAGCACAGAGGACTTCCTGGAGGCGGCACATCAAAGCTTCGACTTGGAAGACTGATTCTAAGGAATCCATGGAAGGCTGGGAAAGAGGTTGACTCTGAGGAACAAAATGAAGGCCAAAGGTGAAGGAACACAATGTGTCACCAAAACATCCTCTAACAAAGCTGAGGGCTGGGGGTGACACTCAGAGATAGGGTGCATGCCCAGAATGGACAAGGTCGTGGGTTCCACCCCCAGCACAAGAATTCATTCACCTCCCCTGTCTTTCCTTACAGATAAATTAGTAAAAATATTTTTAATTAATTTATTTATTTACAAGCAGTGACAGAGAAAGAGAGAGAAAGGGCTTCTAGCCACTATACATGAATTCCAAATGCATGCACCACTTTGTGCATCTGGCTTTACATGGGTACTGGGGGAATCAAACCCAAGTCGTTAGGCTTTGCAGGCAAGCGCCTTAACTGCTGACCCATCTCTCCAGCCCAAAAAATATTTTTAAAAGATATAGAGGCTGAAAATTGGAGGGGGGAATGAAAGCCAAAATGACCAAAATACAGACATGAATTTTTAAATATTGTAGAATACATACAGGTCATTAAAAAGATATCCATAAACTCGGTGTGGTGGCACATGCCTTTAATCCCAGTACTCCAGAGGCCAGGGTGAGTTCGAGGTCATCCTGAGACAACATAGTGAATTCCAGGTCAGCCTGGGCTAGAGCGAGACCCTGCCTCAATAAAACAAACAAACAGGCCTGGAGAGATGGCTTAGCAGTTAAGTGCTTGCCTGTGAAGCCTAAGGACCCCAGTTCGAGGCTTGATTCCCCAGGACCCACGTAAGCCAGATGCACAAGGTAGCACATGCACTGGGAATTCTTTTGCAGTGGCTGGAGGCCCTGGGGCGCCTATTTTCTCTCTCTTTCTCTCTGCTTCTTTCTCTGTCTGCCTGTCACTCTCAAATAAAATAAATAAAAATAAACAAAAATTTAAAAAACAAACAAACAAAAGCTTTTGGTAACACTCGCAATACTAGGAATGATTCAGGAGTTGTTGGGTGAATTACAAACAATATTATTTTACTATTTATAATGCAAAAAATAAAAAAGGAGAAAAAGAAAGTCATGACTACTAGAGATGTTCTAAGCAGAAGCTCATAAAGCAGAGAGGTGATTATCCACGGATCCGTTCGAATGTGGAGTCTCACCAAGTTTTCTCAGTCCATGGTTGGTTGAATCTGGGCTGTGTCCTTGGAGAAAGGCCAATTGTACACTGCTAGCCACAGTAAGACACCCCAACTAGGTAAAGAATGACACCCCATGACAAAGTCATGGGGCTCACTGCAGTCGGTTGGGACATTAAAGAAAAACAGTCCATCTGTGTCCATAACCCCAACACAGACTATCAGCTGTCTATGTGACTTCACATCCTGCCCGTGTCAGTCATTTGGAGATGACAGGAAGTAGGTGGGAGGGTTGTAGTGGTCCTAGACCCATATGATGCCATTTGATATAAGGGACCCAGGCAGAGAAGAGCCGTAATGGGCGGGGAGGGGGAGTCCCTGCGGATATGAGGTCCAGAGGATGTTCAGAGTGTGGCGGGAAGGAAGCTTTCTCCCAGGGGCCCTGCAGGTGTGTCCTCAGCAGAAACTGTTCCTGCATCATGCCATCACTGGATTGCAGCCGGGAGGTGAAGAAGGTGACCAGCCTCCAACACATGCCCATCGCCTCCTCTCCTTCCTCTTCCCCCTGTCCTCCTTCACACAGCAGCCAGGTGCTCCTTGGCAGACAGCTCCAATCACATTTTCCTCTGGTCACGCCCCCAAGGCTTCCCAAGAGAAGCCCATGTTCCCCTCCAAGGCCGTCACTGGCTGGTTGTCAGGAAGAAGGGAGGATGGGGGCTGGAGAGATGAGAGTGGTTAAGGCGTTTGCCTGCAAAGCCAAAGGACCCCGGTTTGATTCCCCAGGACTCACGTTAGCCAGATGCACAAAGGGGTGCACACGTCTGGAGTTCGTTTGCAGTGGCTGGAGGCTCTGGCGCACCCATTGTCTCTATGTATCTGTCCCTTTCTCTCTCTCAAATAAATAAAATATTTTTTTAAAAAAACACTTGGCGGTTTGGAGAGATGGCTTAGCAGTTAAGGTGCTTGCCTGTGAAGCCTAAGGACCCAGGTTCGACTCCCCAGAACCCACATAAGCCAGACGCACAAGGCCACGCATGTGCACAAGGTAGTACACACGTCTGGAGTTCGATTGCAGTGGCTAAAGGCCTATGTGCCATCTTTCTCTCTCTCACTCGTTCGCTTGCTGGATCTCTCTCTTTTGCTCTCTCATTAAAAAAAAAAAAAACCTGGACAGAACCAGGATCTTTCCCCTTCTTACTCTCAGGCAGACACCACGCTGATGCCCCCCTGCTGCCTGTGGTACCAGGGCGGTGGCTGTTATCACATGGAGCCCTCGTGTGAAGTAACTCACCCAGGGCCACGTGTCAGGAAGCAGCCAGGTCACCCAAGGAGCCTGGGCCTTCCACCGCTACACAGACGGGCACAAGGCCCCTCAGGTCCTGCCACCCCTTCCCCACCCTGGGCAAACACCAGCAAGACAGTGAAGAAGTCACAGCCTGGGATTGACTAACCCTCCACCTCCTCATTCTGCCACTCCATACTGCCTGGGTCACGTGCCACCGTCTCACCTATAACATCTGAGCAAAGAGAATCTCCAGTGTGGGCTGCTGGGGGGGGGGTGCCACAGTAAAGAACAGTCCATGGCGGGCGGCAGACAGCCACTCCACAAACCACCCCATGCGCCACAAGTGAAAGCCATCCATGGCCATGCCATCCCTAATGCTCGCCTCACCTCCCATCAGGCCAGCCCTTTGCTTTGGAGCCCTGCAGAGCCTTGTGCGGACAGCTCTGGGCTCCCAAAACATGCGTGAGCTTCCGTGCACTGTGAACTCAGAGACAGACAGAGCTCGTGTTTGTTCCTCGGCATCCACTGCACGGTAGGAAGACATGCGGTGAACTGTGGCATAAGTGGAGAGGAGGGAATGGGGGTGAGCAAATGAGTGAATGGATGGATGGGTGTGTGGCGAAATGGGTGAATGAAGAATGGACACAGGAATGAATGAGTGAATGGGAATTCACGTCACTGATCTGCCCTGAGCTCGGGCAGGATATTACCTCTGAACCCTTTCCCTCTGTGGTCCTGGCTGGCTGTAGCCAATAGGACAAGAGCATAGGAACAAAGAGAGAAAGATTATACATATATATATATATACATATACATATACATATATAATACATCATAATAATTATAATAATATATATCATATATATGTATATATCATACATATGGATATATATATATATGTATATAGTTAGTGAATGAATGAATGAGTGAACGAGTGGATGAATAAAGGATTACTGAGCCCATTCAGGTGGGCCCACCTGCTGTCTGCCCCTCTTACTAAAGATTGAGGTCCCTCAGTCCTCGCCCCCAAAACCCAGGCCAAGGTCACCGCATCTGAGGCTGACAAGGGAGATGCACACATGGCGGGGGGGACTGGGACGTCACAAGCTGGTGGGGCGCAGCCCAGCTCAGCTCATTGGAAATGCAGAGAGAATCCGGGCCGCCCGCGCTGGCAGGGAGCGCACCCGGGAAAAGACAAGAAAAATGAAGCCGCCGCAATCTCATTTTCTGAGGCTTGCAAGTCAGCCAGGAAACGGCTATTATTCCGCAGCACTGTCGGTATTAAGTTATTTCCCTCACTAAATACGGGAATGTTCATGAATATCTATTGAGTCTCAGGTACAGACCCCTCCTGGCTCGGAGGCCCCGCCACTCTGCCTGACGTTCCTGCAACAACACCCCTCAATCTCACCCTGAAGTGAGAGACAATAGTATTTTAAATTGCTTAATAAATCTCCGGATTGATGCGCCTCGAAGGCCCGGGAACTTCGTCTCTATTACGCAAAGAAAAGGGTTCACATTTTAACCACTGCCTGGCTAGGAGCTTGGGGGAGCAGCCTGACAGCTCTTCTACTTGGGGAGGAAGGGCAGGTTTCGAGACTCTCGGCCCCAGTTGGCTAGAGAAACCCATCTTGGCCACTTTAGTCTTGGTGGCTTCCTGTTCAGGCCAGTTCAGAAAGGAACTGAGAAGCAAGCCATGGAGAAAATGGAAGTGGGTACCTGGTGACTTTCTACCCAGGCGAGGCTGGCCTGTGGTTCAGTGACAGGATTCTCTGGCCTGCATGGCACCTTAGATTCCATCCTCACACAGAGGAAGGAAGGAGGAAAGGAAGGAAGGAAGGGAAAGGGAGGGGAAGGGAGGGAAGGAAAAGAGAGGAAAGAGGAAGGAGGAAAGGAGAAGGGGGAGGGAGAAGAAAGAAAGAAAAAAAGAAAGAAAGAAAGAAAGAAGAAAGGAAGGAAAGAAAAGGAAGGAAGGAAGGAAGGAAGGAAGGAAGGAAGGAGGGAGGGAAAGAAAGGGAAAGAAAGGGAGGAAGGAAGGAAGGAAGGAGGAGAAAGGGGACTGGAAAGATGCCTTAGCAGTTAAGGTACTTGTCTGCAAAGTCAAAGAACCCAGGTTCAATTCCTCAGGACCCATGTAAGCCAGATGCACAAGATGGCACATGTGTCTGGAGTTTGTTTGCAGTGGCTGGAGGCCCTGTTGTACCCATTCTCTGTCTGTGTGTGTGTGTGTCTTCTCTCTCTCTCTCTCCCCTCTCTGTCTCCCTCTGCTTGCAAATAAATAAATAAAAATTTTTAAAAAGAAAGAAAGGAGGGAAGGAATGAAGGAAGGACTGTGCATGGTGGGGCAGGTAGCTCTCTCAGTTGTCCCAGGTCATGAGGCCCTCTAGGCAGAACAGAGGAGACCTTGGGAGTCTGCCTTGGACAGGACTGTGCAGGAGGACAGAGCTGTCCCCCCGTGCCTTACCCCGGCTCGACACTTCTCTCAGACATGCCCCCATCCTAAGATGTGGAGGGTCCCAGTGTTGTCCACCGGTGAGAAAATCTGTGTCAATGACCGGAACCTGGGCCCAGAACCACATAATGCTCAGAAAATAGTGTCCAGACTATGATAGAATGCCTCCAACAGCCTGTGGTTTTCTCAGCATCTCCAGGGGAGTTGGCCTGTCACTGGGTCTGCAAAGACACCCTGCACACCCAGCACACCCAGCACACCCAGCACACCCAGCACACCCAGCACACCCAGCACACCCAGCACACCCAGCCATGGAGTCACCGAACTCAGAGGCCAGCAGAAAAGATATGGCAGGGCTGGACATATGACTTAGTGGTGAAGGTGCTTACCTGCAAAGCCTAAGGACCCAGGTTCGATTCCCTAGGACCCATGTAAGCCAGATGCACAAGGTGATCCATGCGTCTGAAGTTCATTTGCAGTGACTGGAGGCCCTGGAATGCCCATTCCCCCCCCTCTCTCTCTCTCCCTCCCTCCCTCCCTCTCAAATAAATAAGTAAAAATAAAATATTTTAAAATAAACAAGAAAAGATATGGCACTTCGGGGCTGGGGGATTTCTCAGTGGTTAAAGGCACTTGATTGCAAAACCTGCTGACCCAATTTCAATTCCCCAGTACCCACATAAAACCAGATGCATGAAGAGGCACATGCATCTGATATTTGTGTGCAACGGCAAGAGGTTCTCGTGCACCCATTGTCTCTCCTCCTTTCTCTCTCGCTTTTTCTGCTTGCAAATAATTAAATTAAAAAGGGAAAGAAGAAAGAAAGGAGGGCAGGAGAGATGGCTTAGTGGTTAAGGCACTTGCCTGCAAAGCCAAAGGACCCAGGATCAATTCCCCCAGGACCCATGTAAGCCAGATGCATAAGGTGGTGCATGCATCTGGAGTTTGTTTGTTTACAAACCCTGACGAGCCCATTCTCGCTCTGTGCCTCTTTCTTTCTCTCTCTCTCCCCTGCCCTGTCTCTCAAATATTTTTTTTGTTTTAAATATGGACTTCGGTGGGACTTGCCACCACAAAAATAAGTGGAATTCGAGGAGGGAGACAGAGATCCTGCGAGTGACGACATTAGCCTCTCGCATACTGAGTGTTGGGGAGGGAACAAAGCAGGGTCGGACTCTACAGGGCTGGGAGGTGGTCTAGGGCAAAGTCAGAGGGAGCCACACAGAATTTTCTCCCAGTGCCTGGAATGCTGAGGGCTGGAGTGAGTCTCTGAGACCCTGGGGGTCTTTGGGGTCAATATTATCTCTGCTTGGAACCACAGCTCCCAGCACAAGGCCTGACTTTGGTGCCCATGGGAGGAGAACAGAGGGTTTGTTAGGATCACCATCAGCCGCAACATGGGTGGTATTCTGCCCGTCAACTTCCTGAGACGCCCGCTCTGGGTTTTGGCCTTTAGCTCAAGCCACAGCCACTTATTTTAAAGGATGTGATACACACTGGCCAGCTCCCTCACCTGGACCTGTCCTTGGGTCCCTCTGCCCTCTCTGGATTTCACACCCACAACACAGACCCAACACAGTGGACAGGACCTTAACAGCACCAGACCGTGGCGCTCACTCGCCATCTGCAACTGGCCCTGGGGTCCTCTTGTTCTCTGAGCCAGGTCTACCCTTTCCACCTCCACCATGACTGAAGCCTCGTCCCAGACCCCTCACGTCCATTCCTAGGGGACCTGCTGTCTCCCCATTGCTCCTCCCCACAAAGTCCACTCCGATGTGAAAAGGCCTCCCTGGCCCACCCCACCCAGGGCTTGTGTGATGCCTTCCCTGAGCTCCGCCCACTGCCTGGGTGTCCCCATCACCACC
The DNA here is from genome assembly GCA_036365145.1 of Orientallactaga sibirica. NCBI lineage: Eukaryota > Metazoa > Chordata > Mammalia > Rodentia > Dipodidae > Orientallactaga > Orientallactaga sibirica. The sequence continues at coordinate 3,416,972 of JAEOAD010000026.1, read as the reverse complement.
TGGACATTGAGACACAATCCTTTTTTTTCCTATTTGTTTGTTGCGTTGTGTTTTGGGAGCTTCATGCGTGTTAAGCACATGTTCTATTACTGACTACCACTGAGCCCCACTCCAGCACCTGTAAAATCATCTATCTGTCCTCAAAAGTCACCTCTGATGCCAGCCCCCCAGCAGACGGCCCCACTCGGGTGCCTGTCCTAATGGTCATTGAGATGACCTCCGCACGTTTATTGTGCTACATGGATTGACATACCACCTGTGCCCCGACCCCCCACCCCGTCCTCCCTGCACCCTACCCTCTTCCCATCAAAACAGGGAACCGCTGGAATCTGGGCTTCCCATGTCATCTGCTTTGGCCAATAGGATGTGGCAGAAATGACGTCACGCCCTGTCTGAGCCCCTGGGCCCTAAGTATCCCTACACCTGTCTGCACTTTCTCATCCAAAACCTTGCCAACCCCTGCAAGGCAAGCAAGCCCAGGCTAGCCCACTGGAAGGCACAATGCCTGGGGCCCAGTCATGCCCATCACTCCTGTGAGTAGCTGGTCAACAATAGGATAGCCATGGCTAGCCAATGCACTGCCAGCCTGAGCAAAGCCAGCCAGGACCAGCCAAGCCTGGCCCATATCAGAGCATCAGCTGACTGGCTGGCCTCGTCCCACGTCCCAACCAAAAGTGGCTGGTTGGAGGAAAGGGTTGATTTTGACATCCAGACTCAGAGGGAAGCTTCATAATGGCAGGGAAAAGATGGCAGAACAGAGGCTGGGCATCACCTCCTTGCTAGTTTTATTATTTCTAGCCTCAGTTTTATTTCTGCCGCCAGCAGAAAACCAAGAGTGAGCTGTGGGCTGCAGAAATGGCTTAATGGTTGAGGAACTTGCCTGCAAAGCCTAAGAACCCAGGTTTGATTCCCCAGGACCCATATAAAGCCAGATGCACAAGAGGGCGCACGTGTCCGGAGTTCGTCTGCGATGGCTGGAGGCCCTGGCATGCCCATTCTCTCTCTCTCTCTATATATATATATATCTGCTTCTTTCTCTCTCAAATAAATAAATAAATAGAATACTTTATAAAAAAAGAGTGATCTGAGCTCTGGCCAGGGGGGAAGCTGGACTTTAAGACCCCTAAGCCCACCCCTACCCCAACTACACACCTCCTCCAGCAAGGCTCCACCTCCCAATTATCACCAGCTGCAGACCAAGCAATCAGAACACATGGGTTTATGGGGGACATCTGATTCAAACCACGACACCACGTGACCCTGCAGCCTTGGGTGGCTGCCATGTTCACTCCGCAGAGATTTCCCTCGGAGACAGAACCGGAGACAACTTGTCACCAATACATGTCAGCCACCCTGAGGCACGAGAATAGCAGGATCTCTTTGAGCTGGGTAGGTCAGAGGCACAGATCCAAAGGCTGTATTTCAAGGCAGGTAAAAAGTGGCCTTCCTAGCCACCTGGTGTGACCTGCCGTCACATGTGAGATGGAGGCGCCGCATGCCACCCGGCACTTCTAGAAAAATCTCACAATCTGGCAAAGCCTTGGCCAGAACGCTGAACTCCCTCTGGGGAAGAAAGCCAGACACATCATTCTTTTGGACATGTAATTTTTTTTTGCATAATTGACAATTCTTGGCATATTCCCGCTTCTTGGTGCTCAGCCTTCCTTCGCGTCAGTCATGCTCAGAGACGCTGTGAGGTGACGTCCCTGAAAAGAGAATGCCAAGGAGACCTCTGCTCCTTACCCTTAAATATTCCACTTGTTATAAATCCCCCAAGGAGCCTTTTCTGCTCCAAATATCAGGGGACTAGGAAGGGGGAGTACAAGGGGGTGTGCGCTCAGAGCGGCTCTTTGTGCCTGAGATTTTCTGCTTTCTATTAAAAATCTTCCCAGCTCCCCATAATTTATGAGCAGTCCTGGAACTAAGAGGGTTCACGCTGTCCCTGATCCTCTCAGGCTAGAAATAAAACTAACGGCGTCAGAGCAGGCGCGGGGCACATCCGGACAGGACTTAGGCGTGGGATTTGAGTTGTTCAGGAAAGATGAGGCAGGTTTGTTTTCTGGCTCCTCCGGCCAGGGGTGGGCCCTGTGTCAACTTCTGCTCATCCATAGCCCTGGGCATGCTCTAAAAGGGGGTGGGTTGTCTTTACCATGTCCCTTGAAGTAAGATGCCCAGAGCACACAGGAGGCAAGACGTAGGTCTGAAACTTAAATCCAGGCGTGGTTGACAACATCAGATGCTCTTACCACCCTACCCATGCCATCAGAAAGGGAGTGGTCAGGGAAAGCTGACCGGAAGAGGACAGCTCACAGTTCCTCACCTCTTTCTCCTCCTCTTCCTCCTCTTTTTCTAGCTAGGTAACATAAGTGCTTGTGTGTATAGGAAGAAATTTATCCAACTCAATGACAAACAAACAAATATAAATAAGTACCCAAGCAGAAGTAGGGAAAGGACCAGAGCAGATATTTCTCTAAAAACATCATCTAGGACTGGAGAGATGGCTTAGCAGTTAAAGCATTTGCCTGTGAAGCCTAAGGACCTGGGTTCAATTCCTCAGGACCCATGTAAGCCAGATGCACAAGGTGGTGCATGTGTCAGGAGTTTGTTTACAGTGGCTAGAGGCTCTGGCCTGCCCATTCATTCTCTCTCTCTCTCTCTCTCTCTCTCTCTCTTCTCCCCTCTCTCCCCGTGTTTGTCTGTCAAATAAATAAATAAAATTTTAAAATAAAATAAATAAATAAATGAGAAATCATCCAGAAGGTCATTTGTTCTGCTGTCCCTGGGCTGTTGCTGGGAGCAAGGGTAGGGGAGCATGGGACAGTGAGGATGGAAGGAGCGAGGAGGTGCTGAGCTAAGGTGAGTAGGTATGGCTTCAGAGGACCTGGTTTGCTTTCTGCTTGTGGCATACACCCACTGTGTGACTTGGAGCAGTCCCTCCCTTCCCTGAAAGCCTCAGTTTCCCTTATGAGGATGGCCAGGGGCTGGACAATCCAGGCTCACACCTGGGGCCACCACAAAAACAGGAAGCTTAGCCAATGACATGGTGTTGTATCATGAAGATGAGAGAGAGAGAGAGAGAGATGCTCTCTGTACCCACCTCCAAGTCCCTGTGAAATAGCCAAAGTAATGCCATTTTGTCCTGATCTGGCCCTCAGTCCATTTTGTGACCGAATGGATTCATTTCAACCACTAACACCCACCCACCCCCCGCCACCCCATAGCCACACACACGTCATGTCCACCTTGGCAGCACATTCAGGGCTTCCCATGACCATAGCCCCGCTGGATAACCAAAATAACTGCACGTGTGTCATCAAAATAGCTGTTGTTCCAAGGTTAAGCTAACCTTCATCGGGGGCATCAATGTCATTATGGTTTGTGAGGTGTTGTTTTTTCCTTTATAAAGGCTGTACCCCCTGAACTTCTTCACCAAGTTCTTTCTGGCATAAGCCCCTCTTGGTTGCTGGCTTAATAAAAAGAACTCTTGGGCTGGAGAGATGGCTTAGTAGTTAAGGCACTTGCCTGAGAAGCCTAAGGACCCATGTTCAACCCCTAGATCCCACATAAGCCAGATGCACAATGCAATGGCTGGAGACCCTAGTGCATTCTCTCCTCTCTCTCTCTCTCTCTCTCTCTCTCTCCCCACCATCTGTGTCTAATAAATAAATAAGTTTTTTAAATAAATAAATAAATAAAAATTAAAAGAACTCTTAATTGGCTGAAGGAAGTGTGGTGGTCAGTAATTCTGTTGCAGGGACTATAACGCTGTCTTCTCCACTCCTGTGTGGCTGGGTATGGTGACCATGAGGCACAAAGAGGCCATTGCACTGGGGAAGGAAGTTTGCCTGTTAACTGTTGTCTGTAAGAGTGGAAAACCCTGGCCTGAAGAGATGGCTTAGCGGTTAAGGCATTTCTCTGCAAAGACAAAGGAACCCGGTTCAATTCTCCAGGACCCATGCAAGCACAAGGTGGCACATGCATCTGCAGTTTGTTTGCAGTGGCTAGAGGCCCTGGTGAGCCCATTCTCTCTCTCTCTCTCTCAAATAAATAAATTTTTTTAAAAGATTTTAAAAAGAGTGGAAAACCTTAAGAAAGAAGAAAAGGTTAGAAGGCTCCTTGGCCGTCTCTCATGTGCACCCTGAGACAAACATCCCAGGACCCCAATTACATGAACTACCATCCCAAGTTAATTCGCCATTTCTTCTTATTGTGCAGACGACTTCAAGTTGAAGGTAGCAGCCTGAGTATGAACTTGGGTGAGGGGTGTGCCCTCTCTGAGCCTTGGTTTCCCCATTTGTACATAGGGGTCATGCTTCATGGACATGTGATGTTGGCCAGATGGTATTTTTAATATTTACTTATTTATTTATTTATTTATTCATTCATTCATTCATTTATTTGAGAGAGGCGAGAGAGAATGGATGCACCAGGGCCCCTAGCCACAGCAAACCAACTCCAGACACATGCTTACGTGGGTCCTGGAGAATCGAACCTGGGTCCTTAGGCTTCACAGGCAAATGCCTTGATGGCTGAGCCATCTCTCCAGCCCAGCCAGATGATATTTGAGCACCTTGCCCCTGTTGGATGCACAGAGCTGCCCCACAGAGAGCATTCCATCCATGGTGCGCAGTGAATACAATGGTGGTCTGAAAGATTCGAATGTTGAGACAAACGCCCGCGCATCATAGCACCACAGTGGAAGGCATTTGTCACTGTGTGAATAGAACTGTGGGACCACAAGCCCACTGAAAGCATACTACACTCACTGCGTGACTCCCAGAACATGTGAAGGTGGTGAAAGTTGACTTTGTCCCTTGCTTCTATATAGACCATTTTCGTTTTTAAAATATATTATATTTATCTATTTATTTGAGAGAGAGAAAGAGGCAGAGAGAGAGAGAGAGAGAGCGTGAGCGTGCCAGGGCCTCAGACACTACAAACGAACTCCAGATGCATGCTTCCCTTTGTGCAGCTGGCTTATGCGGGTCCTGGAGAATCGAACCAAGATCCTTTTGGCTTTGCAGGGAAATGCCTTAATGGCTAAGCCAACTCTGAAGCCCTATATGGATGATTTTCTGTTGTTAGTTTGGATGAACTCCTCCCTAGAAGAGGAAGTTGACTGACAAGTTTGCTGTTGTGTGCAAACTGCAGTCTCTTACTTTCCCTGTTAACAGCATCTCCTGATTGCTTAGGGCTCAGGCCTGACTATAGAACTGTGGTGTCCACTTACCAGACTGCCTCAGGCATCCTAGAGATGGCCGGTTTCAAAACAGGTCCAAAGATTCTTTTTTTTTTTTTTAATTTTGTTCTGTTTTTTGGTTTTGTTTTTCGAGGTAGTGTTTCACTCTGGCTCAGGCTGACCTGGAATTCACCATGGAGCCTCAGGGTGGTTTCAAACTCACAGCCATCCTCCTACCTCTGCCTCCCAAGTGCTGGGATTAAAGGCGTGCGCCACCACGTCCGGCCAAAGATTCTTTCCATCCCTGTGTATGCCTCTGGCCCTGACCCCTGTCCTCAGGGCTCAGTGTTTCCTGTCCCCTATCCCCATGGAAAGAAGCAGGAGGCAGGCGAGATGGATGGGGCAGGATGCTAGGCCTGGCCCTCAATCTCTGGTTTCTGTTCTTGGTTTTCTTGGTTTTCTGTCCCCAGCAGGGATCTGAGCAGGCAGGTGCCAGGTCTCAGGTGCTGCAGGTGTGCCTCTCTCTGGCTATCCAGGGGCTGGGCTTCAAAACCAAATGTCAGGGGCTGGAGAGATGACTTAGTGGTTAACACACTTGCCTGTGAAGCCTAAGGACCCAGGTTTGATTCTCCAGGTCCCACATAAGCCAGATAGACCTAGTGACACATGTGTCTGGAGTTCGTTTGCAGTGGCTAGAGGCTCTGGCGCTCCCATTCTCACTCTCTCTCTCCTTCTCTCTGTCTCTAATAAATTACTAAAATAAATCTTTAAAAAAAAAAAAAAACAGAATGGGCCGGGCACTTGGGAGGCAGAGGTAGGAGGATTGCAGTGAGTTTGAGGCCACCCTGAGACTACCGAGTGAATTCCAGGTCAGCTGGGGCTAAAGCAAGACCTTACCTTGAAAAACCAAAAAAAAAAAAAAAAAAATTAATTAAACTAACTGAATTGCAGGCTGGACAGATTGCTCAGTGGTTAAAGGCACTTGCTTGCAAAGTCTGATGGCCCAGGTTCAATTCCCTGGTTCAACTCCCTTAAAGCCAGATGCACACAAAATGTGGCATACTTCTGGAATTTGTTTGCAATCGCTGGAAGCCCTGGAGCACCTCCCATACTCATTCTCCCTCTCTCTCTCTCTCTCTCTCTCTCTGCCTTTCTTACAAAAATAAAAAATATTTTAAAAATAGAATGAGGCAGCTAATGGTAAATGCAAGCCTTTCTAAGCCTCAATGTTCCCATCTGAGATGAGGACAATAATCACCTTTCTCCCATGCTGTGGTTTAAGTTTAAATGACGTGCTTAGAACGTGCTTAGCAGAGTCTGACATTCAGCACTGAGGCAGAGCAGGGGGTGGTGGCGTGTGCCCCAGCTATGGGGTGGGGGCACAGGCTGGGTCAGTGTATGCCAATTTCTACCACGTAAATGCTCCTAACAGATCTGATTTCGTGCCAGTGGTTTAGCTGACTTACAAAACCTCTCAAGTTTTTCTTTCCAGTGCTGGGAATGGCCATGCTAGACCAGCGCTCTACCACTGAGCTACATCCCACCCATCTCCACCTCTTAGTCCAAGGTTAAAAGTAGTTTGAAAAGGGCTGGAGAGATGGCTTAGTGGTTAAGGTGTATGCCTGTGAAGTCTAAGGACCCAGGTTCAATTCTCCAGGTCCCATGTAAGCCAGATGCACATGGTGGCACATGCATCTGGAGTTCTTTTGCAGTGGCTAGAGGCCCTGGCACACCCATTCTCTCTCTCTCGCTCTCCCTTTTCTCTGTCTCTAATAAATAAATAAATGAAAATACAATCTTTTTAAAAAATAGCTTGAAAGGGCTGGGGATGTAGTTCAGTTTAGGGTAGAGGGCTTGCCTCGCATGCACAAGACATGGAGACACCTTCCTGCAATCCCAGGGAAGCCACAGGACCAAGAGTACTTCAAGGCCATCTTCACTACACAGTGAACTCCAGGCCAGCCTGGGACACGTGAGATCCACCCAGCAGGGGACCTGCGATGGTGTTTTCTGGCTCAGGACAGCATCCAAGAGTTTCCCTTTCAAGTCCCGCCTCTCTTGGAGCAAATGCCAAAGAGCCTCTTCAGAGCACAGAACCTGTCCCCTGCCTTTGGCTCTTGGTGGCTCTGCTTTGGGCAAATCAGAAAGCAGAGAATCGAACCAAGATCCTTTTGGCTTTGCAGGAAAAGCCTTAATGGCTAAGCCAACTCTGAAGCCCTATATGGACGATTTTCTGTTGTTAGTTTGGATGAACTCCTCCCTAGAAGAGGAAGTTGACTGACAAGTTTGCTGTTGTGTGCAAACCAGTCTCTTACTTTCCCTGTTAACAGCATCTCCTGATTGCTTAGGGCTCAGGCCTGACTACAGAACTGTGGTGTCCACTTACCAGACTGCCTCAGGCATCCTAGAGATGGCCGGTTTCAAAACAGGTCCAAAGATTCTTTTTTTTTTTTTTTTTTAATTTTGTTTTGTTTTTTGGTTTTGTTTTTCGAGGTAGGGTTTCACTCTGGCTCAGGCTGACCTGGAATTCACCATGGAGCCTCAGGGTGGTCTCAAACTCACAGCCATCCTCCTACCTCTGCCTCCCAAGTGCTGGGATTAAAGGCGTGCGCCACCATGTCCGGCCAAAGATTCTTTCCATCCCTGTGTATGCCTCTGGCCCTGAACCCTGTCCTCAGGGCTCAGTGTTTCCTGTCCCCCATCCCCATGGAAAGAAGCAGGAGGCAGGCGAGATGGATGGGGCAGGATGCTAGGCCTGGCCCTCAATCTCTGGTTTCTGTTCTTGGTTTTCTTGGTTTTCTGTCCCCAGCAGGGATCTGAGCAGGCAGGTGCCAGGTCTCAGGTGCTGCAGGTGTGCCTCTCTCTGGCTATCCAGGGGCTGGGCTTCAAAACCAAATGTCAGGGGCTGGAGAGATGGCTTAGTGGTTAACACACTTGCCTGTGAAGCCTAAGGACCCAGGTTTGACTCTCCAGGTCCCACATAAGCCAGATAGACCTAGTGACACATGTGTCTGGAGTTCGTTTGCAGTGGCTAGAGGCTCTGGCGCTCCCATTCTCACTCTCTCTCTCCTTCTCTCTGTCTCTAATAAATTACTAAAATAAATCTTAAAAAAAAAAAAAACAAAAAAAACAGAATGGGCCGGGCACTTGGGAGGCAGAGGTAGGAGGATTGCAGTGAGTTTGAGGCCACCCTGAGACTACCAAGTGAATTCCAGGTCAGCTGGGGCTAAAGCAAGACCTTACCTTGAAAAACCAAAAAAAAAAAAAAAAAAATTAATTAAACTAACTGAATTGCAGGCTGGACAGATTGCTCAGTGGTTAAAGGCACTTGCTTGCAAAGTCTGATGGCCCAGGTTCAATTCCCTGGTTCAACTCCCTTAAAGCCAGATGCACACAAAATGTGGCATACTTCTGGAATTTGTTTGCAATCGCTGGAAGCCCTGGAGCACCTCCCATACTCATTCTCCCTCTCTCTCTCTCTCTCTCTCTCTCTCTCTCTCTCTCTGCCTTTCTTACAAAAATAAAAAATATTTTAAAAATAGAATGAGGCAGCTAATGGTAAATGCAAGCCTTTCTAAGCCTCAATGTTCCCATCTGAGATGAGGACAATAATCACCTTTCTCCCATGCTGTGGTTTAAGTTTAAATGACGTGCTTAGAACGTGCTTAGCAGAGTCTGACATTCAGCACTGAGGCAGAGCAGGGGGTGGTGGCGTGTGCCCCAGCTATGGGGTGGGGGCACAGGCTGGGTCAGTGTATGCCAATTTCTACCACATAAATGCTCCTAACAGATCTGATTTCGTGCCAGTGGTTTAGCTGACTTACAAAACCTCTCAAGTTTTTCTTACCAGTGCTGGGAATGGCCATGCTAGACCAGCACTCTACCACTGAGCTACATCCCACCCATCTCCACCTCTTAGTCCAAGGTTAAAAGTAGTTTGAGAGGGGCTGGAGAGATGGCTTAGTGGTTAAGGCGTATGCCTGTGAAGTCTAAGGACCCAGGTTCAATTCTCCAGGTCCCATGTAAGCCAGATGCACATGGTGGCACATGCATCTGGAGTTCTTTTGCAGTGGCTAGAGGCCCTGGCACACCCATTCTCTCTCTCTCGCTCTCCCTTTTCTCTGTCTCTAATAAATAAATAAATGAAAATACAATCTTTTTAAAAAATAGCTTGAAAGGGCTGGGGATATAGTTCAGTTTAGGGTAGAGGGCTTGCCTCGCATGCACAAGACATGGAGACACCTTCCTGTAATCCCAGGGAAGCCACAGGACCAAGAGTACTTCAAGGCCATCCTCACTACACAGTGAACTCCAGGCCAGCCTGGGACACGTGAGATCCACCCAGCAGGGGACCTGCGATGGTGTTTTCTGGCTCAGGACAGCATCCAAGAGTTTCCCTTTCAAGTCCCGCCTCTCTTGGAGCAAATGCCAAAGAGCCTCTTCAGAGCACAGAACCTGTCCCCTGCCTTTGGCTCTTGGTGGCTCTGCTTTGGGCAAATCAGAAAGCAGAAAGAAAGAAAGAAAGAAAGAAAGAAAGAAAGAAAGAAAGAAAGAAAGAAAGAAAGAAAGAAAGGAAGGAAGGAAGGAAGGAAGGAAGGAAGGAAGGAAGGAAGAAAGAAAGACAGAAAGAAAGAAAGAAAGAAAGAAAAGAGAGAGGAGGGAGGGGGAGGAGGGAGGAAGGAAGGAAGGGAAAGAAAGAAGAAAGAGAAAAGAAAGAAAGAAAGAAAGAAAGAAAGAAAGAAAGAAAGAAAGAAAGAAAGAAAGAGAGAGAAAGAAAGAAAGAAAAGAAAGAAGAAAGAGAAGAAAGAAAGAAAGAAAGAAAGAAAGAAAGAAAGAAAGAAAGAAAGAAAGAAAAAAAACCCCAACTAAGGCTACAAAAGCACTGAGAGATGAGGTCTTTCTCTGACGAATCCTTGCTGTGTGGCCTCAGACAAGCCATCAACCTCTCTGATCCCCCATTTCATCTTTGGCTCTTGGAGCCATGATAAGAACCAATGAACAAATTCATGGAAAATGTGTGTGAGATTCTCACCCCAGTACTGCTCACTGTGCAGGATCCCATCCCTATTCCCCCTAGAGGGTCAACGCGGGTCCTCAGGCCTCAGGTTAGGTTTATTACCAATAGCTCCAACCACAGAGCTGGCCCTGGCTGCGATCCCCCTAGCAGCTCCCCCATTGCTGCCTCCTCTTCCTCCTCACTTCCACCCCCATTGTTCCAGGACTAATTTACTTATTTTTCTTTTGAGTCCTCAAAGTCCATCAAGCTGTGGAGTGGTTGGATGGATTTTTTAATTAATTGAAGTGGAATCGATGGAAAGTGATTGTTCTGGGCCCTGCCGGCTGTGAGAAAGAAACGATGGTCTCGTGGGGGAGGGGCGGCCGTATTGACTGCAGCTTGGCTGTGGGTACCAAGGCATGGGAGGCCCCGCATCTGCCTCGGGAGGCAAGATGGAGGAAGGAAAGGATAGGGTCACCCACAATGGAGTCCAACAATATGAGTTCAGGTTCTGGCGCCACCCCCCACCCCACCCCTGCCTCAACTCGCTTGCTGTGTGAACTCCACAAACCACTGTTCTCTCTGAGCCTCAGAGGCCTCTCGTGCACAGCTGTAAGGGTTGAAACCTGCTGCAACTTGGGTGACTTTTGAGGACATTGTGCAGTGGGATAAAAAGCCAAATACAGCTGGAGAGATGGCTTAGCAGTTAAGGTGCTTGCCTGCAAAGCCTAAGAACCCAGGTTTGATTCCCCAGTACCCATATAAGCCAGATATACATGGTGGCATGCTCCTGTATTCCAAGTGCTGGGGAGATAGAGACAGGAGAATTTCTGGATCCTACTGGATAGCTAGTCTAGGCTAATTAGTGAGCTCTAGACCAATAAGAAACGTTGTCTTTAAAAAAGGTGGACCATTTTCCTGAGGAATGACACAGAGATTATTCTCTGGCCCCCACGTTCATGTGTACACACATGCACATGAAAAGAAGATTGTGAACGTGTGCTATGCACACCACCTGAATTCTCTGCCGGGGTCAATGTGTGCCATTAGAATTACCATCCTTGAGCTGGAGAAATAACTTAGCGGTTAAGGCACTTGCTTGCTGAGCATGGAGCATAAGGAACCAGGTTCAGTTTTCCAGTACCCATGTAAAGCCAGATGAACAAGGTAGCGGACGAGTCTGGAGTTTGTTTGCAATGGCTAGAGGCCCTGGTGCACCCATTTTCTCCCTCTCCCTCTCTCTCTCTCGCTCTCTCATTTCTTTCTGCATGAAACTAAATAAGCATTAAAAAATAAATAAAATAAGAATTATTGTCCTTAATGGAGTTATCCTGGCCACATACACACCTCTGCTCCAGGTGGCTTCATATCCCTTTGCCCACCAAAGCACAGGGTCTTTGAGCCTGGGCCTATGGCCCTGACTTGCTTTCCCCTATTTCCCACAGATCCTGTGACAAATGACCACAAACTAATTGGTATAAAGAACACAAATGTGTTCTCATTGTGGAATTTAGAAATTCAGGCTAAGAGGCTGTTTCCCCAGGGTTTGGGTCCTGCTAGGGACCCTGGGTAGGAGGGGGACTGCTTGGAACTCTTGGCTTGTGGCCCCATCTCCCATCTACAAAGGTCATTCTTCCAGTAACCTCTGCCCCTACTATCAAATCCCATGTCCTCTCTGGTAGAACCCTCTGCCTTCCTTTTAGAAAGACACTTGAGATGGCACCCTTGGGTGTTGCCTATATCCAGGATCATCTCCCATCTCAACCACAAAGCCCCTTTTGCCAGAAAGGGAACACAAGGACAGTTCCTGGGTTTGGGTCATGGACATAATCTGGGAGAGGAGAGGGGACATGGTAGAAGTAACATCTGGAGCCAGGTTGATCTGGTGCTGGCCCCTTGCTGTGTTTGTAATTCTTACATGGCAGGGAGTGCCCATCCCAGCTAGTCTTCTGACTAACACAAGGTCTAGTCGCTCCTATTCCCCCTCCCACAGCTGATCCCAATGGTGGAGCCACTCTGGCAACCAGAAGCTGATAGGAAACTCTTGACTCCAGACAGCTGCAGCCAGCAGAAGAGCCGCCCAGCTGAACACAGCCCCATCTGCATCCTGATAGAAAAACCATTGAGTTCCATGGGGAAGCACAGCAAAAGCCAACTGAACCCCCAGGCAACCACTGAAAAGGGAAGGGAAGGAATCGCTTATTAGACAACCACCAAGTACAAGGCACATTTCTCATATGACTTCATTGAGCCTTCACAAATCCCACACAAGTTGATATTAATTGCACCCATATTACAGAGGCTCAGAGAGTAGAACCCACTGGCTCAAGACCACACAGCTGGGAGTTTGCATAACCAGGTGTCAATGCCAGGTCTCCTGACTCCAAAGTCTTCCAGGTCCCCCAGTCCCATCTGGCTATAACATCAGCCAGTCATCATGCTTGTCTCTGTAAATGGTCCACTACCACCAACTCTCCCTTCCAGCAAATTCTTACCACAAGCCCACGTACCCATCCACCCTGCCAACCAGACATCTGGTGGGAACAGAGAGCTTGGCAGAGGCACTTGGACTTTGGAATCTGCATCAGATTCCAGCTCTGGCTTTCAGGGCTGTGTAATCCTGGGCAAGTGAATGCATGTCTCTGAGCCCCTGCTCAGTGTTCAGGGAGCATGAGCAGATCCGCTGGATACTGTGCTTGCCATGGACGAGAGGAATGGTCACAAAATGACGGTAGGAGTGGACCCTCTTTCAGGACACCTCAGCTTACCCTATGACCCCTCCCCACACACACTCTCCACCCTTCAGGTATCCCTTCTGATTCCCAAGCTCAGAATCCAAAACTTTTTTCTCCATCATTTGAGGACCAAGGACTGGTCTTTCCCCTTCTGCCTAACATCATCTGGAACCTCAAGACAAACACATCCGGTGCCCTGTGGATTTGTTCATCAGAGTGACGCTGTCATTTGTCTGCAATGTCCATAGTCTGTCCATAGCCCCTGATAAATTTACATTGTGGGGAGGGGGTCTGGATGCAAAAAGCCAGGGAGAGTAGAAGAAGGAGAGGGCTGTCTTCAAAGTGAATGGCATGAATTATTTCGACCTAACTTACTAATTAAGACCTCATTAGCAGCCCAAATTTGTGATAGATCAGCAGAGGACTTTGGCACAAAGGTTTAATTTAATGATTTCTTGAATTACTTTGTTAATCATCTTTAGTCGGCTTTAATTTATGCCAATGTGACTGTCCTAATTTCTAATTAAGGCATTGATGGTGGGGACGGCAGCCTTGGCAGAGGAATTTCAATCAAGGTTGATACAAAAGCAGATACCCACTCCAAAGGCCTCGGGCCCTGCAATTTCTGATGCTTCTTCTTGTTTTATTTCTTCCAGAAGGCTGGGGAGGGTCTGGTCCCTGCGGGGAGGGGGTGGTCTCTCATTAACCACAGGCCTTTCCAATCATCGATTCTTTGTTTAAAAAAAAAAAAAAAGCTCTGAAAGAGACCTTAGGGATTCAGCAAACCACTCCTCGTTTCACACAGGAGGCAATAGGGGCCAGAGAGGGTGAGAGGCTCATACAAGGTCACACAGTGAGTTAGTAAGCCTAGGAGAGAATGGAGACTTCTCCCCACCACCACCACCACCATGACCACCCACTTGGCAACCCTCACCAGCTCCTGGTAGCTTCTGGAGGCTCTTACACCTGCTTGAGATTTGGGGCAGTGACTGGAAACTGGGTTGGAATTTCAACAACACCCAGTACTGGGACACTGTATATATTTTTCTCAAATCCATGAACCCATGCTACACAGGTATGTTAGGACTCCAGGCCTCCCCCACCCCCACATCCCACCAGTAGTGAGGGACACAGGCTCTGAAAGGTAGAAGGCCTTCCTAGATTTCTATAGCAACAAAGTGGGATTTGCACCCAGATCAGTGTAACTCCAAAGTTTTATGTCTTTCTTCCCACTTGGCTTCCTAACACAGGCCACCACTGGGTATCAGCCAAATTTACACTGCTATGATGGCCAGTGAGTAGCAGGGCTAAGCACCTCACACTAAAATTCACTTCTGGGGCTGGAAAGATGGCTTAGGGGTTAAGGCGCCTGCCTCCTAAGCCTAAGAACACTGGTTCCAATCTCCAGGTCCCACGTTTAGCCAGATGCAAAGTGATGCAAGGGTGCAATGCCACACTTGACCACAAGGGGGCGTACACATCTGGATTTCCTTCGCAGCAGCTGAGACACTGCTGGAGCGCCCAACTCTGTCTTCCTCTCTGTCTCTCTCTCTGTCTCTCTCTCCAAAAAAAATAATAAAAAAATAAAATAAAATTCACTTCTGGGGCTGGAGAGATGGCATGTGCATTCTCTCTCTCTCTCTCTCTCTCTCTCTCTCTCTCTCTTCTTCTTGCACATAAATAAATAAAAACAAACAAAATTCACTTCTGCCTTGTTACATTCTGTGAAGAAACTTCCAATATCAGACCCCCACTCCCAGAAGACAAGGATCAGAGAGAGTCTGTGAACTTTGCAAGGTTGCACTGCAGGGTGACAGAGCTCATGGGCTGACCTCCTTGCTCCTACTCTCCACCTCCGACATTTTCCCCGCCCCACCAAACGTTCCTAAACTTGGTTGACCTGCAATGGCTGGGCCCTGCCTACCCAGGACTCCAGCCTGCCGGCTGCTACTGTGGCCACAAGCCAGTCTGTGACAAGGAAAGAACAAGAGGCTGGGAGCCAGGAGTCCCACGCTCCTGTTAATTGGTTATGCATTGATTTGCAAGTCTTGTCTCTCCCTTGGGCCTCAATATTCCCCAGCTGCTTGGAAAGAGACTGGGAAAGTGGCCTTCCAACATGGCTGGCCACTGGAGCTGTTGAGATTTCAAAATAAGTGAAGAAACAAACAAACACATAAGCTCTTGGTGTGACTCCCCAATCATTCCATCCACAAATAGATGGAGAAGCCAAGGATCAGAGAGATACATAAACTGCCTAAATTGAAACAGCAAGATGGCCACCCCACCCGTCTTTCTAACTTCAAACCTCCTATGTCCCCACTCAGAAGCTCGGAGAAGGCTCTGGGGTGTCCTTGGCTCTGACATCCCATCCATCAGTCTAGCCCGTCAACTCGACCTCAACAGCATCCTGAAATGTCAGATCCCTTCCTCCCCCACCCCGATGGCTGCTCCCCTGATGCCACCAGCTGAATCCTTCCTGACTCCCTGCAACCAGCCTAGTCCCCCACAGACCAGTCCCCTCCAGCACTATCGGGGGCATTGGCACGTTGGAAAAGGGATCAGCTCCCTCTCCTGAGGCCAACTCTGCCATGGCCCCCAGCACACCAAAAATAGCCCCAAACTCCCTTTCTCTGCCTGCAGGGGCTGCGTGCCCACCTACTTGTCCCTCTGCTGTCCTCCTGCCCTCCAGCCTGCACACTGGCCAAGCATGTTTTGACCTCAGTGCCTTTGTACCTGCTGGCCCCTCTGCCCAGGAGCCAGCGATGACACAGTCTCTTCACTGTGTCCTCAGTACCATTGTCCCTCCCTTCCCCACACAGGAACCCTGCCTGTGGCATCCCCACCCCAGCAGCCTGCTCAGGTCTTGGTCAGTTCCGTGGGAGATTGCATCCTTACCTGCCTTTGCAGCTGTGTCCCCTCTCTTCAGGACCTTGAGGGAGTACATGAAGGAACAGCCCTGTCCCGAACTCCAGCCTTGGAGATGTCCCAGAAGCCACAGTCAAGGAACCCTCGGTGGGCAAGGTGACCCTGGCCTGTCATAAGGAAAACTGAGCACAGGATCCCAATGCTTCCATGTCCCCAAAGGTCACCTGGGAAAGCCGGGCTCTCCTTCCCCGCTGTACCCTGGAAATCAATCCCAGACAATTAAAAAGTTTGCAAGAAAGTACATTTGCTAATGTGCAGCGTTTATGTTAGTCAGAATAGATTTATTTAATGTAATGAATGACATAATTGGACTTTTATCTCCATAATATATTTTCGAACATAACTAATATCTCAGGTGCTCATGGTCTACTGATGTCTTCCAAGTGAACATATTTGCTGTATTATTACTCTTGTATAAAACTGACATTTAAACAGCTTAATAAATGAGGAGTTGTTTGACTTGTATCAGTTTCAATACATTCCAGGATATTAATAAAATATATTTCATAAGGCAGCTCAGTGGACCATGCTATAAAAATTCGGTGATTTATTAGTGACGCAGTTGCTGTTAGTTGGGACAGATACTCAAAATGCCATTAGGGTTAAAATAATAATCAATCAAACTAATTAGACCCTATTTTTCATATGCAAATATAATTAAGCATACATTTGTCTGTAACTTTAAAGAGAATTATTGAAGCTCAACCTTGTATGAAGAACCCCTCGCTGGAGCTAATGGAATGGTGGTGTCTCTAGTTGGATATGCCAGCGCCAGTGAAAAGAAAAAAAAAAGACCGCCGTACACCTAGGTCCGTTCTGTCAGGCTCACAGCGAGGGTGACAAACCCGACATGACACCAGAGGTGAGGAGAGAAACAGTGAGCGTGCTCAAATCCTAGCTTCAGCCGATGAACTGATAAATAAAACATGGTGTACACACTCGTTGGAGTTTTACTGGGGCCATAAAAATAAACAAAACCTTGTCACCTGCAGGGACATGGAGGGAAGCGGAGATCATCACGTTAAGTGAAACAAGCCAGACTCAGACAGACAAATGTCATGTTTGCTTCCACGCATGGATTCTAGAATTATATATGGATGTATGGATGGATGGATGGATGGACATGCATGTACATTACATGTGTGTTCATATATGTCCATGATGTGAAAGTAGAAGGGGAGCCATGGGGAAGGGGGGATTCAAAAATGAGGAGTGGGAAGAACAAGAGAGGATGACATGGCGCACAGACAGGATGTCCCTGAAGCAGAACCACAAAACCAGGACGGGAAACAGTGGGAAGGAAAAAGGGGACCAGAAAGGCTGATTAAAAATAACATACATGGGAGCCAGGCGTGGTGGCGCACGCCTTTAATCCCAGCATTTGGGAGGCAGAGGTAGGAGGATTGCCATGAGTTTGAGGCCACCCTGAGACTACATAGTGAATTCCAGGTCAGCCTGGGCTAGAGTGAGACCCTACCTTGAAAAACCGAAAAATGAAAAAACCAAAAATAATAATAATAATATACATGGGGCTGGAGAGATGGCTCAGCAGTTAAGGTGCTGGCTTCTAAAGCCTGACGCCTGAGTTTGATTCCCTAGTACCCACTTAAAGCCAGACACTCAAAGTGGTGCATGTGTCTGGAGTTTATTTGCAGCATCAGGAGGCCCTAGTGAACTAACACACACACACACACTCTCTCTCTCTCTTTATCTTGCAAATTAATAAAAAAGAAACAATAGACATATACAAAAATGTCATAATGAAGCCCATTATTTTGTATGCTAGCTAAAAGTTAACATAAATAATACTAAGCAATTAATTCCAATAAATGATTTTAAAGTTTCCTTGGGCAAATTACCTCCGCTCTGCAGAGCGGGCGCCATGTGTAGAATGGGACCCCTGTCAGCCAGTGCCCCACAGAGGTTAGCAGGAAGGAGCCAACAACACCTGCCCCACAATCAGCATTCAAGAACCCAAATTAGCTGATTTTACCCAACTAGTAGCTTTCTCTGGGGACCCCTCAGTTGCCTCCGGGGTGAAGAGCTCTGGAAAAGCCTACTTCCTTCTCTCTGGCTCCCACATCTGCATGGCTGGGATAGGGTGTCGATGATTTAAAGGACTGTCACTGACAGGCAGGAAGGGAGAGGACGACCATTGCCGGCCATGCTTGGGGACTTTGTGAATAGTCTCCATGTGCCCAACAAATGGGGCCAAAGGGACGGAAACCAGAACCAGGTTAGAACGTAGAGACAGGCCCAGCCAAAGAAGCCAACGTGGGATACCAGGGGACATTCGAGACTGGTCCAGCCATTTCCAAATGCCCACAGTAGTCGAGAAGGTAGAGTCCACTACAGGACTGTACCGCCACTGTTCACATCTGCAGCAGGACAGCAGCCACCCACCGGGTCCCAGTGACAGCCATCTCACAGCCAGACAGCAGGACAGCTCAGACCGTGGGCTGATGTAACCTAAGCACGCGAGAATGACTCAATGGGAGTGGCCCTGATGGTCATGGTTAGCCCTGAGTGTCCAGTACCGGATGTCCTTGGTCAGGCAGCTCTTGGGATGAGTTTCCTATAAGAAACTTAGAGACCCATGTTCCCTCCATTTTGGGGGCTTCTCCATCCTCCACTTGGTGCACGTAAGCTTGCTCACCCAGCTGATCTGAAGGGGATGGGTGGGAGGGTAGGTATGGACAGATCTGGGAGTGGAGCACTTCACACACTCATGGTGGACTTGAACGTCACAGCCAATGCACTACCAGGCAGGCTGGAATGGGACTGTGGGGTGTGTGTTGTGAAGGAAGGCCTGGCTGAACAGAGCTCTGAGCTGCATGGCCTGGAGGGAGGCCTGTCTGATCAACTAAGGAGCTGAAGTTGTGTCACAGGAGGAGGGGACCCTGGGCAGGTCTAGGTGAACCAACTGCTTCTCCAGCTCCATTCTGCCTTTCGGCTTAGAATCACTATCCTGGCAAATGGTGTCATTCTCTTACAGGTGTGTCCTCCGAGGTTACCAGGATCCCCCGGTCACCCTCTCTAGTCCCCAGAGGGCGTTCCCTTGTGCATGCCTCTCCTCCTGGCAGCCTCTCTGACTCTCTGAGGACAGTCAGGCCTGTGTGTCTCCCTATTGCGCGTCCGTCCTCGTGAGGAACACGTGGTATACTAGAGACAAAAACAAAATGCAATGAATCAATTAACTGACACATGGATAGGGAAGACGAAGAAGGCTTGTAATGATTGAGCATGTGTGAAATGAGGCTTCAAGGAAACAAAACAGAAAATAATTTAAGAGGAAAGAAATGTGGCAGGCCTCCGGGTCTCGCTGTGCCGGAGGCTGAAAGCTGAGTGTGGCTGCTAGCTAGAGCCAATGAGTCCGCAAGAGTGAGGAAGACGGCTGCATGCATGTCCACACGTGTGTGTGTGCACACGTGGCCTTTGTGTGTGTGCGCACAATGTGCTTGCTTCTATGCACTGCCCTGCGGACTGTGTGTGTACGTGTGTGTTTGTGTGCACTGTGTGTGTGCTGTGTGAACTGTGCACATGCATACATGTCTGTGACATATGGCATTGTGTGTGTGTGTGTGTCCACATGTATGCATCTGCGTGTTGCCCCATGCATGCGCACGGGCATATGTCTGTGCGCGGGCATGCATGTGTGTTGTCGGGTGCATATGGGCACTGTGCGTGTGTACGTGTCTTTGCAGATCAAAGGGATTTCAAATGCGTACTCTAAACATTGCAAACGCATCATCGAAATCTCTTTTGGGGCTCACGTGCTCGCGGTAGCTGAGGAGGCTGAGTCCCCGGATGCATTCTGCCAACTGTTCTGCACTCCACTGTTTGAGGCAGGAGACTATAAACACTGAGCACGCATTTTCACACGTGTGTCTATGTTCTGCTGTGCAGGTGTGCACATGTGGCATATTGTGTCTTGCAGGTGCCTGGGAGTTCACTCATGTGTGTACATGTGTGCACCCATGTACACATGTCTGTGGCATGTTGTATTTTGCAAGTGCATGTGAGCTTGCTTGTGTGTGTATATGAGTGTGCATGTGTACACATGCCTGGAATATGGTGTTTTGCAGATGAATGTGGGTTTGCTTACATGTGTATACATGTGTGCATGTGTACACTGCATATGTACATTGTGCATACCCATGTGCATGCTCTACGTGGCTCTGCTGGCTTGTCTGTGCACATGCATGCGTGCCTTGGGTAGCATTGCCAACTTCTGTCTGCACACACATGTACAATGCCCTGTGTGTCTCTGCAAACTTCTATCTGTGCAAGTGTGTGTATGTCCTGTGTGGCTTTACCGGTGTCTGTCTGCCCACATGGTGTGCATGCCCTGTGTGGCCCTGCCTGCACCTATCTGTACACATTAATGCATGCATCTGTCTGTACACATGCGTGCATGCATCTATCTGTACACATGCATGCATTTATCTGTCTGTACACACGCATGCATTTATCTGTCTGTACACACGCATGCATGCACCTGTGCTGAGTCTGTAGATGCCTGTACGTGAGGGAGAGCTATGAGTCAGTCTCTAACTTGGTCCAGCCTTCCAGCCCTTTTCTGCGTGGCTCTGGAGAAGAGAAAGGTAATTACGCCCAGTGGACAGACAGCAAACTCAGCATTTTTTCACAGAAAGCTGAGGGCTCTCCAAGGGGCCTGGGTGACCAGGAGCTGGTCTTGAGCCACAAGATGTATTTCCAGCCCCAAGGAGGTGGCCAGGGCTTCTGTGGCAACAAGCCTATATGAAAAATCACTTTAAAATTAAATTAAATGCTATCAAGTTACCACATGTGCTGGGAATCCTGGGAAGAGA
This sequence comes from Orientallactaga sibirica, assembly GCA_036365145.1. Taxonomy (NCBI): domain Eukaryota; kingdom Metazoa; phylum Chordata; class Mammalia; order Rodentia; family Dipodidae; genus Orientallactaga; species Orientallactaga sibirica. The sequence continues at coordinate 3,396,305 of JAEOAD010000026.1, read as the reverse complement.
GCCGCTCAGAGAATGGCCCAGGCTGGACTCCCTGAAACCACAGAGCCATTAATGCCAGGGATGGGGGGCTGAGACCCCCTACTCTTATCGTTGCCTGAAACCACATGGCCCGGGGCGTTCTCACCACCAGGTCACTAGCACAGGCTGAGACATTCCTGGAACCCAGAACCCAGCTCCGAGGTTGCCTAATGGCAACTGCTTCTCATCCAAGCTCCCCAAGTTGGAGCTGGAGAGATAACCCATCGGTTAAGGTACTTGCCTGCAAAGTCTAAGGACCTAGGTTCGATTCCCCAGTACCCCATGTAAGCCAGATGCACATGCTGGCATATGTGTCTGGATTTCATTTGCAGTGGCTGGAGGCCCTAGTGTGCCCAACACACTCTCTCTCCCCTCTCTCTCTCTCTCTCTCTCTCTCTCAAATAAGTAAATAAATAAAAATATTTTAAATACTTTTCTTGTCTGGTGTCAGCGCCATGCGGCAAGGAGCTCGCAGCTGCTACGCTTGCCACCATGCCATCCAAGGGTCCGCTCCAGTTGGTTCAGGAAGGAGATGGCCAAAACGGCCTCATCCGGGTGAAAAGACGCCCCCTGGAGATGATCGAGCCCCACAGCACACGCTGCAGTACAAGAGACTGGAGCCTGTTCCACTTCTGGCAAAGGAGCACTTTGCTAGTGTGGCCGTCCGGATCTGTGTGAAGGTGGTGGTCATGTGGCCCAGATCTATGACATCTGATTCCAAAGCCCTGGTGGCCCATTGCCAGAAATATGTGGCTGAGGCATCCAAGAAGGAGATCAAAGACATCTTCACCCAGTCTGACCCCACCCTGCAGGTAACTCCTATCACTGCCAACCCCAAAAGTTTGGAGGCCCTGGAGCCCATGCCTGCTACCAGAAATCCAACCGATAAGCCTATCACAAGGGTTGGGGTTCACCTTTGTAATAAACATTGGGTTTTTAAGGTTAACAAAAGAGGGCTGGAGGGATGGCGTAGCGGTTAAGGCGTTTGCATGCAAAGCCAAAGGACCCAGGATTGATTCCCCAGGACTCACATTAGCCAGATGCACAAGGAGGCACATGCGTCTGGAGTTTGTTTGCAGTGGCAGGAGGCCCTGACACGCCCATTCTCTCTCTGTCTCTCTTTCTCTGTCAAATAAATAAATAAATATAAGGTTAACAAAAGAGAGAGAGAGAGAGCAAAGACCATGACTCCATAGACCAAAGCACCAGGCTGAGGGCAGAAACTCAGAGGTGGTAGGCAACATGTGGGGTAGTCACACTGTGGGGGTGTTGCAGGGTGAAGGAGAAAGCCAGGCTCCCACTGCAGACATCTAGAACCACATCAGGCTTTGGGGGAGACCTGCCCTGTGCATATATACTATCGTAATGGGGTGTGGAGAATGCCAGGAGCTTGGGGAGATCTATCCAGTCTATATACCCTAAAACATTCCCAGCTCAGAGGTGTGAACTCGGCAGATAACCTTGCCCCTCACTCTAGCACGCAATAACGTTGTCATCCTTGACTCCTGAGTGGAGACAGCCCGGGGGGACACCTGGAGGAAGATTCTTACCACCTTTCCCCAGTGCATCCCGGCCAGCCAGCCTGCAGGCTCAGCAAAGGGTTAACAGCCATGTTTATTTATGAACTTGGCCTATTAGAGGAGCATAATTTGAATACAGTGCCTATGAGGCGTTTTTATTGCTGGCTATAATTTCATTTTTAAAGTTCTCCCTATGCCATACTTTAAAAATGATATCTCAAACAAGAAATAAATTCTGTTTCGAAGCTGTGTTAGCTCTAGCTGCCCATGGGACACACTATTTTGTCCTTGACACAAACCTCGGGAGATGTTGCTGAGAAACGCTCTGGCTGCCAACTCTTGTGGGGAGAACTGCGGGTCTTTAGGACACCGCGTAGAGCTTCAAGCCACCGAAAAGGGGACTGAGAGGGAGCTGAACCCCCAGGCCTTCAGCAGGGCAGCTCAGGGGTTGCGGGGGTGACTCTTAGTCTACAAAAAAAAAAAAAAATGAAAGGCATTGGACAGAACATTGCCACCACCCCCAAAAGACTTTCTCCCTGCCTTCCCGCATGTCTGGAATGAGCTGAGATCATCTCTCAGGTTGTGGATGATGCCACCGCTGGTGTTCATCATGTTCAGCTCTTTGTCCCCCTCTGAGCGAAAGGAAATATGACAGGGCTTACTGGCAGTCACAACAGCCCGCAGGTGGGGGACCTTTGACTGTAGACGGGGATTAGGCAAAATGCAAGAGCATCTGAAGTTCTCCCCAGAGTATGACTCCCCTCCTTCCACCCCCATTTTGCAGATGAGGAAATGGAGGCTGGGAAAGTGGCGAGGAATGTCTGTCCCTTTGAGCACACTCAGTGTCTGCTTCCACCCTGAACCTCAATGACCGCAGGTTGGCTCATCAGAGGAGCCCCATCCCCTGCAGGACCTACCACAGTGGGGTTCCTGTGGCCAAGGGGGGGGGGGAATCACAAGAAAGGCAGCTTGGGGTGTACAGATGCCTCAGGGCAGAAAGGTATCAGCTAATGAGGCAGATGGAGATCCCCGTGGTGACGGGAAAAAGAGGAGGGAGGGCTGGAGAGATGGCTTAGCGGTTAAACGCTTGCCTGTGAAGTCTAAGGACCCCAGTTCGAGGCTTGATCCTACAGGACCCACATAAGCCAGATGCACAAGGGGACGCACGCATCTGGAGCTCGTTTGAAGTGGCTGGAGGCACGGGTTCACCCATTCTCTCCTGCCTATTTCTGTATCTTGCTCTCAAATAAATAAAAATAAAAATATTTTAGAAAAGAATAAAAGGAGGGAGCCAGGAATCCATCACTGAGTCGTCCCCACATCCTTCAGCCACAGCACAGGGCAGCAGAAATGCCAGTGGTAACCAAGCTCCAGAGCAAAGGCTGGGTCTGTGCTATGAACCCACTTCCAGTTTCTGGAACCTGAGCCAGAGACCTCACCACACCGGGACCCAGTTTCCCTACCTTTATATGGACACGGGACCATTTTGATTCACAATGTCTATGTATCATTTGGTGGGTACTAGTTCCAAAAAGACACAAGATGAGAGAGAGAGAGAGAGAGAGAGAGAGAAAAGAGTCCCTGTGGTTTTGACTCCAGCACCTGGATCCTAAGGGTAGTAGCAGCTAATAAGTCGTGCAGGAAGTGTGGCGAACCAAAAGCTCTCACAGCCTGGCACCAGGTGAGCCAGGATTAGGACATGGGGCAGGACTGCTCACAGCTGCAAGGGGCATCCTACAGGGCAAGACTCTGTACGCAGTCCCTCCCATCTGTCCTACAGAGTTCTGCCTCTTTCCCCTGACCAGGTGTCCTAAATATCCTCCCAGCCTTGGATCCCCTAAATGCACAAGACACCCCGCCATACACACACACACACACACACACACACACACAGGTGCCAGCCAGGGCAGGATTCTGGATTCTTCCTCCTCCGTCCGGTTACCTCCCTGGCCTCTCTGGCAAGCAGGGAGCCCCAGAGGCAGGTGGAGGTGGGAGGGGAGACAGTGAGCTGCGGGCTAGGCTATTTTAGAGCCCATGAAAAGCTGAATAAATAGTGTCTAACCTTTTCCCGACTCCCACTTCCCTTCTCTCAATATTCCATTTACTATCACCGTTCAGGCCTCACTAAAAGAATACGAGGGTTGTTACATCAGCTCTAAGTCACCGTTACTGCCGGCTGCTGCCACAGCCGCGATGACAGCACTGGGCTCTTGGGATCCCGGGCGGGCACAGGTCCTTCCCAGGGCTGCCTGGTGCCCCAGTTCAGGCCCACTATGACTTGGAGGTTGGGGTAACATGGAGCAGGAAGCCCGTGGCTTGCTTTTCAGAAAACATCATGGCCCCAGCTCTGTTGGTCTGCTCGGCAGCTTGAACAGGTGTGAATCTGGGCGGTGTATACAGCAGGAACTTACTGTCTGCAGGTCTAAAAGCTGAAGCCCAAGGAAGGTTGGTTTTCCCCAGGGGTGTGAAAAGGACCTGCCCAAGGTCTCGGTCATCAGCCATCGCAACGGCTGTTCCCACGTCTTCTTATGGTCCATGTATCTCCTAGTATAATGGTAGTGACACCAAGAGGGGACGTTCGCCAACTCTGACCGTGCTGGTCCTTCCATCACCTCCCCTGTAGACCCTCCAGACCAGGCCATGAAACAGCCACCGCTGTCCTTCATCTTGTAGAGCAAGGATGAAGGTTTAGAAAGATGAGGACAGCTGTGTCAGGAAGATCACACAACCCAAAGTGGAAGTGTGTGAAATCCAAGGCCAGCCCTGGGCGTGGTTTCCCATGGAGCCCTGGCTGGGATGTCACCAGGATGTCTGGCCCTGACTGCTGAGCCGAGCGGCCTTAGGCATGTCCTAGACTCCATTTCAGGTTCAGTTTCTCCATTGTAAGATGGAGTTATGGAAAGCCTGCCTTGAGGAAGGCAACAGGAATGGATGAAGGCTGGATGTCATAGATAGCCTCAGGCTGCTGGGAAGAACTTCCAGACCAGACACAGTTTATGAAGAAAAGAAGGACAGAAGGGTGTATTGAAGCTTTCAGATCCAGGGGAAGTCCCATAATGGCAGAAGAAGCTGGTTCCCTTTCACAAGCCCAGGCAGAGAGAGAGAAATCACGACGGAAAGCAAGCAAGCACACTTCAGGAACTCCAGGCAAAGCTCAATCACTTTGCATATCTTTAGACTGGAATTCCAGGTCCGCCCCCAGTGACATCTCTTCCAGCCGGGTGGCTGGAGATCCAAACTACAAGCTTTAATAAACTCCTGAATTAAGTGGGGGACATCCATTCAAATCACCACACTAGGTATTGTGAGAAGTCCGTCAAATGTGTCAGCGCCATGTCTGGGTTAGAGGAATGGAACTTTGCACAACTTTGTCACTGAAGACACAGAATGGGGGCAGGGATGAGGGAAAAGAGGGTACCTGCACATGCTGTATCCATACAACCATGTTGCTAGTAATAATAATAAACATTCCAAAAAACTTGGAATAAAAGGCAGCAGAGGGGGCTGGAGAGATGGCTTAGCGGTTAAGGCGCCTGCTTCCTAAGCCTAAGAATGCCAGTTCCAATCTCCAGCGGTTCCAATCTCCAGGTCCCACGTTTAGCCAGATGCAAAGTGACGCAAGGGCGCAATGCCACACTTGCCCACAAGGGGACGCACGCATCTGGATTTCGTTAGCAGCAGCTGAGACGCTGCTGGTGCGCCCATCTCTGTCTTCTCTCTCTCTCTCTCTCTCTCTCTCTCTCTCTCTCTCTCTCTCTCTCTCTCTCTGTGTCTCTCTCCAAAAAAAAGTATATATATGGCAGCAGAAAACTTTCATGCTGTGAGCACTGGAGAGAAAGGATCTGGGGATACGGGTTCTTGCTTTCACAGAATTACGCCAGGATGCATGTGCCAGGATGGTAACTTCACATCCCATAATGGCAAGACCATCTCTGGGGAGAAATTTGATGAGGAGAACTTCATTCTGAAACACCTGCTCTTGACCTTGCCGTTGGGAAGCTTCCCCTTGACACTGTATGCCAAAATAAAAACTTTCCTCCTTAAAAAAAAAAAAAACTTGGGCTGGAGAGATGGCTTAGCAGTTAAGGCGCCTGCCTCCTAAGCCTAAGAACACCGGTTCCAATCTCCAGGTCCCACGTTTAGCCAGATGCAAAGTGACTCAAGGGCGCAATGCCGCACTTGGCCACAAGGGGGCGCACACATCTGGATTTCGTTCACAGCAGCTGAGACACTGCTGGTGCGCCCATCTCTATCTGTCTCCCTCTCCCTCTCTGTCTATCTCTCTCTGTGTCTCTCTCCAAAAATAAATAAAATAATAAAACAAAATTTAAAAAAAAAAAAACTTGGAATAATAGATGCATGTGCCACAAATACCATCATGTGCCATATGGAAATGCTGACTGATTGGCACATGCCCATCTCGGGCAGCATATATGGAAGATGTGTGGTCAGCCAGCCAGCACTCACCCAAGTGAAAGGTCTGGATTAGACCACACGTTTGGGGTTCAGGTGCTTCCAGACCTGTGTCTGGGAGACAGATGGAGCATACACGTGCTTGTATCTGTCTGCATTATTTTTTTTTTTTGCCTCTGTGTACCTTTGTGTTCCTGCCGTGAGAGCTTGTGTGTGGAGACAAATGACAAACACACATCTGAATATGAGCACATGTGCTCCTATGGGCCCAGGCTGTGTGGGAGCGGGTGTGCCCCTGCAGCTTCTGCCTGGGTAACCCTGTAGGCATCCTTGTATATATCTCTAAGCATGGAGGTCTGGCATGAAGGGTGTGTGTGTGTGTGTGTGTGTGTGTGTGTGTGTGGCTGTGTCCCCCCACCCCCAAGCCTCTGCAAGCTCAGCCTGGAGTCTGTGTGGCCACTGCTGTAGTGTGCAAGGCCCAGCAGCAGGTAACGAGGCCTCTCTGCCCCCGGCTGCACCCAGGGCCGCAGGCGGCTGCGCTAACGAGGCTGTTTTCCCTGAGGCGAGACGGCTGCTGCCTGGAGCAGGCGAGAGTCAGAGCCTCAGGCTCAGCCCCACGGCCCCTCCCGGGCTGCCTCGACAGCAGCACAATGGCCGGCTATGACCCCATCACCCCCAGCAGCGACCCTCATGGAGCTCCAGCCCTGTCCAGCCTCACTCACCCCTCTGTACTGTCCAACAGGCCCATCCAGCCACCTCCACCAGCACCCTGGGGACCCAATCCATCCTGGCCAGCACTGGACATACCTACCAAGGTCTCAGGCTTGGGGCAGGGTGAGCCAAAGGACAAATCCAGGGTGCCATCAAAGACACTCAGAAACTTGGTTGTGTGAACATGCGGGGGGGGGGGACCAGGTCTTGTCATCAGTGAACTGGAAACACTGCACAACGTGCTAATGACAGCCCAGAACCACACAAGAATGATGGTGGCGATGGAGATGACGGTGGTGGTGGTGACGGAGATGGCGGTGATAATAATAGTGGTGATGGTGAAGATGGTAACTGTGGTGGTGATAATGGCGGTTACAGTGATGCTGATGGTGACGGTGACGGATGTCATGGTGGTGATGACAATGATGGTGGGGGTGGGGTGGCGATGGCGACAGTTGGTGGTGATGATGAAAGTGGTGATAATGATTGTTGCAGTCAGGTTCGCATCGCTGGCAGAAATCACCAGACCAAGAGCAGCTTTGGGGAAAAAGAAAAGAAAAAGAAAAGAAAGGATTCATTTTGGCTTACAGACTAGAGGGGAAGCTCCACGGTGGCAGGGGGAAACGATGGCATGAGCAGAGGGTGGACATCACCCCTGGCCAACATCAGGTGGGCCACAGCAGCAAGAGAGTGTGCCAAACATTAGCAAGGGGGACACTGGCTGTAATACCCATGAGCCCGCCCCCCAGCAATACACTGCTTCCCAAATCCCGAATCTCCATCAGCTGGGGACCTAGCATTCCAAACACCTGAGTTTACGGGGGACACCCGAATCAGACTGCCACAATGATAACGATGGGGATGGTGGTGGTGACAATGGTGAGGTGGTGGGGGTGGGGGTGGTGATAGTGACAGCGATGGTGGTGTTGATGATGGCTGATCTTCACCAGGGCCAGCACAGTATGGTGAGTCTACTATGATTATTCATTTCAGACATTTAAATTTTTTTAATTTTTACTTACTTATTTATTGGAGAGAGAGAGGTAAATATATGTAGAGAGAATGGGCACACCAGGGCCTCCAGCCACTGCAAATGAACTCTAGATGCATGTGCCACCTTGGGCATCTGGCTTACATGGGTCCAGGGGAATCGAACCTGGGTCCTTTGGCTTTCCAGGCAAATGTCTTAAGAGCTAAGCCATCTCTCTAGCCCAAGACAGACTTTTTTTTTTCTTTTCATTACTCTCTCTGCTGTACTGCTTGAGATACACAGACTCCTCAGATTTCCATCCACCCCAGGAAGCCACTTGCAGGGAACTGCCAGTTATCCTGGGCACCAGGGTTTACTAGGTGCAGCTCTGGCTGTGGGCAGACAGAATGCCCTTCCCAGAGCTAGGGAGGCACATGGCTCAGCAGTTAAGGCACTCGTTTGCAAAGCCTGCTGGCCCAGGTTCTATTCCCCAGTATCCACACGAAGCCAGATGCACAAAGTTGTGTATGCATCTGGAGTTCATTTACAGTGGCAGAAAGCCCGGGTGCCCCCATTCTCATTCTCTCTCTCTACCTCTCTCCCTCTCCTGCCAAATAAATATATATTTTTTTATTTTATTTATTTATTTATTTATTTATTTATTTATTTATTTATTTATTTTGGTTTTTCAAGGTAGCATCTCACTCTAGCTCAGGCTGACCTGGAATTCACTATGGAGTCTCAGGGTGGCCTCAAACTCATGGCTGATTCTCCTACCTCTGCCTCCCGAGTGCTGGGATTAAAGGCGTGCACCACCACGTCCAGCTTTTATAATTTTTATTTTTAAAAAAATGAGCTTGGAGAGGCTGGAGAGATGGCTTCGCAGGTAAGGTGTCTGCCTGCAAAGCCAAAGGACCCCGGTTCGATTCTCTAGGTCCCATGTAAGTCAGATGCACAAGGGGGCGCACGTGTCTGGAGTTCATTTATGGTGGCCAGAGGCCCTGGCGCTCTCTCTCTTCTCTCTCTCTCTCTCTCTCTCTCTCTCTCTCTCTCTCTTTCTGCCTCTTACTCTCTCTCAAATAAATTTAAAAAAAATTTTTAATGAGCTTGGAGATGCCTCCACAGCTAAAGGTGAGTTCAATTCTCAGAACTCACATAAAGCCAGATGCGGAAAGTGGCGCACGTGTCGACGTTTGCCTCCAGCAAGGAAAGGGCCTGGTGTGCCCATGCTCAAGCTCCCTCTCTAGAGCTCGCTCTCTCTCTCTCTCATACACACTCAAATAAATAAAAATTAAAAATAAAAGAACTTTCTCTGTTTGCAAATAAGTAATGTTTAAAAAAAAAAAAAAAAAAAAAAAGAAAGGCTCATTCATTCATCCTTGGATTCCAAAATATTTACCAAGTAGGCGAGAGGAGTCCCAGAGTGCTGGTTTTGGTCGCTGAGATTCCAAAGGCCTGGAACGGCATCTGCCACTGCAGAGAGCACTCAAGCATTTGTCCACTGAGCTGGTAAATGCATTAACCAGGGGACCCAGGGACAGTTTGGAGCAGCAGCAGACCTGTTGCCACGCTGCAGGTCCACACTCCACCCCCGCCGCAGCTTCTCCAGCAGCAGGCAGGAGCAGGGAACGCGCTCCACTCACCGTCGCCCACGACACCTGCCAAGTTGACTAAAGCCACTCGCCCGGTGAGGCCCGCGCCATGGTGCTCCGGTTGACGGTTGACGGCAGGAGAAGTGCTGGAGAGGTTTCTATCCAGAGGCACGAGACCAGACTCGCACGGGGAGCCGGGTCCCCCAGGACACACACCAGGTGGCTCTTCCGGGCAGCTGCTGCATCGATCAGGGCCGCGATCCTGCGGCCAGTGGGAGCGGAGCTGTGGAGATGGATGTCAGTGGTCAATGGGCTCTGATGGCCATGTGTCTTGATCGTCCCCTTCATAGCCACAATGCATCAACTTAATTACACGGAAAATTGCTGCCATTGAGGAATGCACACGTGTCGCTGCCTCGTGTCGCTTGGCGTGTCCTCGCCCTGAGATGCCGCCATCACCCTGGCTCCCTCCTGGACAGCCTCGTGGAGGACAAGGTCACCCGGCAGGAGTGTCCCATCCAAGCACTAAGGGATCTGTGCTGAGACTGTCCCCACAGTTTCATTTCATCCGGTTGGACATGTGGGAGGGGACTGAGCCCAGAAAGGCCACACAGGACCCTTGAGGAGTCAGGGTGGCAGGATGCGATGCGACCTCTTCCAGCTACGAGCCAGCTCTGTTCCTCCTGATGGTACTTTCTTCATATTCAGGGAACCGTGCTGGGTATGTGCCAAGGACCAGCGCTGACACTTGACCCAAGTTAGTCGCCAAGGACCGGACGACTCCACGTGTATGAAGTCCCCACAGTGGCCACGTCCCTAGAGATGGAAGGCCCCAGTGGACCTAGGGGCTGGCGGAATGGGGGAGCCTCTGTTTGGACATATGAGAACATTCCATGGATGGAGGCTGAACTTGGCTCCACTTCACATCCCGGAATCGAGTGCTTGGAAACAGTTAAAATGATCCAAAGTTGCACGGTGCATATTTTACCACAGCCAAAGGGGGGAGGGGGGAAAACCCATCGCACGGTGGCCCTCTGAGCTGCATCTTTATCTGAGACTACTCGGCGGCTCATTCATTCATTCAACCTATAAATATTCATGAGTCACCAACAACATAGCAAACAAACACCCGGGATGCAGAGGCAAGAGACAGGCACCCCCACCTGCGCAGAGGGGATGAGCCGGGAGCCAGACAGTAAGCAGTGAGCTCATTAATAAACAAGACGCTCGGTCGAGCGAGGAAATAAACAGGGTGTGGGAAGGAAGGGCTCTGTGCCAGCCTGGATGGCACAGTCTCAGCAGGGTCTCACAAGATGCCACGGGTCCCCCCCGATATCTGCAGGAAGAAACCCTCTCCAGGGCTTGGAGAAAAGTCCCAGTATGCAGTGGACGTGCCTGCATGTCACGTGTCCATATCGCAGCTTTCTCTCGCATTCTCCCCCATGCCTCCCAATACTGGCTTCACCCTTGGCAAAGACCACCACCAGGAGATGGGTGCTGTCAATAACTAAGACTTCTCTCCCCTGCATAACCATTTCCTCAGGGTCCTTCTACTGGTCTAACTTTCCTCTCTCCAGCTGCAAGCATGTCTTCTGAGTGTCCCTCCCAATGACACCATCACCCATCTCTGACAGTGTCCCCAAAGCCCCAGTGGGGAGGGGGAAAACATAAGCAGCTGGGTATGGTGGCGCATACCTTTAATCCCAGCATTTGGGAGGCAGAGGTAGGAGGGGATCGCTGTGAGTCCAAGGCCAGCCTGAGACTACATAGTGAATTCCAGGTCAGCCTGGGCTAGAGTGAAATCCTACCTCAAAAAACCAAAAAATAAATAAGTAAATAACCGGAGCCTAAGACCAACACAGGTAGTTTGTGAGATGCGCCAGCCAGCCCGAGCCGTAGCTTGTTACAGTAAGATAATTAAGTCCCGAGCAGGGGTCGGGCCATTAGTATCTTTCCAGCCTCCAGAGGGGAGCTTCTCTTAATGAAAAGCTCTCTTACAAAACTGGGCTTCCATCCGTCTCCATTATGGACAGTTACCTGCTAAATTCACACACCCTAGCTGGGGGTGGTGGCCATGAAGTGCAAACCAGTCTCCAGGCACAGGATGGTGACCAACAGCTGTCCCTGTCATCACAATACAGGAACATTGCATGGCAGAGTCTAGGATGAGGGGCTCAAAGGGCTTTGGGACCAGGCCGGTGCAGCCAAGACTAGAAGGTCATGCCATGGTGACTTGCAGGGGACCTTCTGGAATGGCAGCTTAATGAGGGAACATATGTGCCGACCATGCAGTGAAGTGTCACCACCACTCCCACCCCCACCTCCTGTTCACTCATCTTCTGGATGCTTCATGAACCTGACCTGTCTCATCCAAGCCAGCTTCACTTTTGTCTTATTTTATGCACTGTCTGCCCATCTAGACTTCTCCCTTATTTAGGGCTGGGGGCAAGTGGTTGCTGCTATTGTTAACTGAGGTGAAGTTTTCACAGCCCAGCAATTCCGCTCCCAGACATAAGCACACCCAACAGAATTGCTCAGCAGTTAAGGCACTTGCCTGTGAAGCCCAAGGACCCAGGTTCAATTCTGCAGGAAAGACACCCAGTGAAATCCCGGCTTCTGAACCTCAGCCACAGGTCTGAACTAAGCCACATTCCTCAGAAGGCTTCTACTGTGTTAAGTCCTGATTCAAGGAGCCCCTGGTTTGCCTCCTCACATCCCCATGCCAGGCAGATGGGCATCTGTGGAGAAGTGGCAAAGGTGCCCACTCGGGACCCTGTACTTCACACAACTTATCTGTGCGATGCTCAAACCCACCTGGGGGGTCAGGGGGGTTGTGCTCAGAGTCATGGCACTGAGACAGACTCTCTGACCTGGCAGCTTCAGTGTCCTCGGATTCACGATCTCAGACCTTCAGCCTTCAGGCCCCGGGCTGTTGACTCTTGGCCTGCAGTGAGTGAGGCAAAACGCCATGGCAGTGGGAGCACACAGCCCAGGCTACTGACCTCATGGTGAGCAGGAAACAGAGAGAGAAGGATGGAGGAAGGGACTGTGGAATAGTCAGTGTCGAGTCCAGAGACCCACTTCCTGCAGCCAGACCCCACCTCCCTAAATAGCACCACCAGCTGGATACCATGTGTTCAGTCCACTAGCCTGTGGGTCATATCCAACTGCAGAGTATAACAGGAGGGCCTATAATGGCCCCATTTCACAGATGAGAAAGCTGAGGTTACCATGATGTGTTCATGGTTATACAAGTAGAAAAGTCACTTTGTCCCAGAGCTGAGAGTGTGCTCTTTGCTTCCAGTCACCACATCCCCACCCCACCCCCGCCCTTGGGTGCTTGAGTATTCAACCCCGTTGTCTCTCACCTAGCACCTGTCCCTTCCCCACAGCTCCTCCAGGCTCCCCTACAACACAGCTTCCTTGGAGAACCAAAGGGTTAAGTCCTCTTACTGGTGGCCCCTACTGAAGTTAATTACGCCAACTAATGGACTCCACCCCCCTCTGATGGGAAATGCATCTGCAAGTGATAGATTAATTGGCCACTTGTGGTGGCTCTCCAGTAGAGGACCACCGTGTCATCCCCCGGGGCGGGGGGGGGCACCCAAGCCTGTCCTCCTGAAGCAGCCAAGACAGAGAACTCCACTTCAGACTGAACAGACTCGGTGAATCCCAAGAAACATCAGCCAGCCGGTCGTGCCAGGAGGAGCCTCGCCTGCCCGCCGCACTGCGTCCTTCGCATATCATTCAAAAAAGCTTGAACTTGAAAAGAATGGAGGCCTTGGCATGGCAATATCAGAACCCCAATGGCCAGCTTGCCTTATTCCAGGAGGGAGAGGGAAGGAAAGGGGCCTTCCCTCAAAGGTTCAAAGACTTCACAAAGCATCAGCCAGTGTATGGGTCAGTTGACTGCGTGGTCTCATTCAGTCTAACAGCCCATAAGGCAAATGCTGTGGGGACCCTGCTTTACAGCAGGGAAACCCTATTCAGAGATGTACAAGGTCAGGCAGCAAATAAGTAGAGGTGACCAGAGAGAACCAGCAGGTCTGTGAACCCTAAAACCAGATCTTTTATTTTTCCTATTTAGAGGGTCAACAAACAAATCTGGGGCTGGAGGGATGGCTTACTGGTTAAGGCATTTGCCTGCAAAGCCAAAGGACCCAGGTTGTATTTCCCAGGACCCACATTAGCCAGATGCACAAGAGGACGCATGTGTCTGGAATTCGTTTGCAGTGGCCGGAGGTAGTTTTTCCCCGGGATTTAAAGAACTCCAGTGCTGCCACTGAGCACCTAGGTCCCCTGGAGGGCTGCCGGTGACAAGCCACTAACGGGAACGCCACGGAGACAGAAGGATGTCTGCTTTGTGAGAGGGCCATTAGGCTGGGCAGAAAAGGCACCCTACAGGACATCTGTTCCATGTCACAAGCCCTGGGGTCCTTTGGCCCCAATAGCATCCTAAGCCAATATCCCCCCCACACCCCTGGCCGCAAGTCCCAAGCCATTCTTTTGTGTAATGGCCATTATACTGACCTCAAAGATACTAGGCTAGCAATACCTCCGCAAGACCCTCAAAATAGAAGAAAAAGATGATGACATCAAATTAAAAGAGAGACTAATAGAGAGAGGGAGGGAATATGATGGAGATTGGAGTTCTAAATGGGAATGGGGGGAGGGGAAGGAAATATCAGGTGGGTTTTTTGTATGCAAGTATAAAAGTTGTCAATAAAAAATAATAATTAAAAATAAATTAATTAATTAATCAATTAATTAAAAGATGCTAGGCTAGCCTACAAAAATGGTCTCCGGCATTAAATGACCTTGCACGAATGCTAATCAAGGTCACAGCTTCTGTTGCTTCTTGGCTGTTCTTCGAGTGGCGCTCGGCCTGATCCCCCTCCACCCTTTGCTCTCCCTGCTCCCCCAGTTTCCCCTCTAACCTCTCCACTCCTTGCTCCCCTGATCTTCCCACTCCCTCTCCACCCACAGCTCCCCGTTCTCCTCCCCACCCACTCAACCCCTTGCTCCCCTGACACTCCCCACTTATCATCCCGCACCATAGATTCTGCCTCGGCAACAGGAGCCCCAGCTGGGCTCACAGGAAGCCACCAGCACCCCCCACCCCACGAGGAGGTTTGTGCCCAGAGACTCTGAGTGCCCATGCCCATCCATTTCCTCCCACACTCAAAATCCCACCTCCAAACCGAGAGTGGTGGCGCACGTCTTTAATCCCAACACTTGGGAGGCAAAGGCAGGAGGATCATCGTGAGTTCAAGGCCACCCTGAGACGACATGGTGAAGTCCAGGTCAGCCTGGACTAGAGTGAGACCCTATCTTGAAAAAAAAATCCCACTTCGAAGACCAGTTACACCCCTGATGTGTTCCTGGGGCAGCAGGCAGGGCCTGTGTAATTTGTAGGAGGATGGAAAGAGATCTTCTAACAGGGAGGTTCAGAACGACTGACCTCCACAAAGGCCCAGCACCCACACGGCCACTCTCCAGCTTGTTTTAGATTCAGTCTCTGGCATCCTCACTTTCCTCAGCTGGAGAGTGGGTGCGTCCACCTCATGGGATGATCATGGGACCATGGTGCCCAGACAAGAGTGGAGGGGGAGGGGTGTGCTGCAAGCAAAACCGTCCCTACTGCAAATCTAGCATCGCCGTTTCCCGTGTGATTGTCAACTCTGAGCCTCAGTTTACCTCTTGTGTGGTCTAAAGCCACCCCCAGGAGTCTCTGTGCTGTGGCATTTGATACTCTACCCTGAGCAGCTTTGCGCCTGAATCTGGATGCCCCTCCCCAGGGGGGACCTGCTGCAGCTGGGTCACCTGGGCTATTGCCAAACCAGGGCTGAGCCCTGTCACCTGCTCCTATGAACCCTGCATACTTGGGCAGGTGAGCATAGACCCATGTGCACACACACACACACACACACACACACACACACACACACCTTGGCAGAGCAGCCCTCTCCCTTGCTTCCACCCTCCCGCTGTCTCCCCATTGCACGTTCATCCAGAAGTCCTTGTCAGAATGTCCCCCCCAGGGACCAGCAGGTGGGAAATGTCATTTTTGGTTCCATTACTAGAGCTCGAAGGTGCTTGGAGATGATCAACACCAACTTCCATGAGCAGGGAGGGAACGCCAAGGAGACACGGGTCACCACCCCAAGCTGCTGGGTACAGCCACCCTAGGGCAGTTGGGGGGGGGGACAGGAATGAGGACGGGGAGGGCACCAGGCACTCAGTGTCCTCGTGTTTCCCTGACACGGCTGGTTTGAATAATTCAGCAATGCCGGGTCTCCCGGGTACCATTGTCTTCAGTAAAGGCCAATCACTCGCCTGCTCGCCTGTTAAGAGGCCCCTGCCTGCTGCCTTTTCTGTAAATCAGGATTAATGAGTTGGTGAGGGGACACACCGGCCCTGGGCAGAGATGCTGGCAGCCAGCTCTCGGGGTGTGGCGGGCCTCAGAAGCAGCTCCCGCCTGCATGTCCTCAGGCGGTCTTCAGTAGCAAGCTATCAGCCATCACCTGACCCGCCAGACCCCAGCCTCTGTGCCTGGCCCCCACAGCTCCAGGAACAGGAAGGCAAAACAGAGGACCCCTGGTGGGTGGGCTGTGCCCCTCAGTCCTGACAGGATGGCAGGATGGGTGGCACCTGGAGAATGTACTCCACACTCATCACCCACAGAGGGACCAGGGAGACCTTCTCAGCCTGGGGCTGGTGACAGCTTCTTAGACTCCAAAAGGAGGTGATCGAGGCAGCCAGGGCCCGAGGTCTGGCTGGGTGACAACTGTCACTCACACAAAGTCCAGGATACAATGTCCTTGTGCCAAATAAGTGAGCTCAGGTTTATGCCATTAGCATGCTGTGTGACCTTGGGCACGTCATCCAACCCCTCTGAGCTTCAATAACCTGTCTAGAACGTGGAGATGAACGAGTCAGGTTTGGGGGTGTACGTGTGTAATCCCAGCGCTCCAGAGGCTGAAACAGAAGAATCACAGGTTCACGGTCAGCCTGGGCTAAGTAGCAAGATCCCATGTCAAGAAGGAAGAAAGAAAGAAAGAAAGAAAGAAAGAAAGAAAGAAAGAAAGAAAGAAAGAAAGAAAGGAGGGAGGGAGGGAGGGAGGGAGGGAGGGAGGGAGGGAGGGAGGGAAGGAAGGAAGGAAGGAAGGAAGGAAGGAAGGAAGGAAGGAAGGAAGGAAGGGAAGGAAGGAAGGAAGAGAAGGAAGGAAGGAAGGAAGGAAGGAAGGAAGGAAGGAAGAGAAGGAAGGAAGGAAGGAAGGAAGGAAGGAAGGAAGGAGGGAAGGAAGGAAGGAAGGAAGGAAGGAAGGAAGGAAGGAAGGAAGGAAGGAAGGAAGGAAGGATGAAAGGAAGGAAGGAAGGAAGGAAGGAAGGAAGGATGGAAGGAAGGAAGGAAGGAAGGAAGGAAGGGGGAGGGAGAGAGAGAGAAGGAAGGAAGGAAGGAAGGAAGGAAGGAAGGAAGGAAGGAAGGAAGGAAGAAAGAAAGAAAGAAAGAAAGAAAGAAAGAAAGAACATGACTGGTCCCATGGTTGGCTGAATATATTCTAAGGTACAGAGACTGTAAGTCCCCTCTACTTGCTGACATCAAACACAATGTCATGTATGTTCATCATGTGAGTGGAGAACTCACAGAGTGCTCTGACATGATGCTACAGAGAGGGGCCAGCTATATGACCAAGGCTGGCTGTGATCTGTTATGACACCCGGTGAGGGCCCTACTTAGAAACTTCCTTTAGCATATGGACAGATGGAAATGGTCTATCTATGGTCTCTAATCATAAAAACCAGGGGCTGGCATTGTGCGGGTCTTGTTTAATTTTTCTGGGTTTTGTTGCTGTATTTTACAAGAGTCTCCTCCTGCGATGGGTTAGAAATTTAAAAAAAAAAAAAAAAAAAAACAAGTCAGTTCCTCGGCACAGATAGCGTA
This sequence comes from Orientallactaga sibirica, assembly GCA_036365145.1. NCBI lineage: Eukaryota > Metazoa > Chordata > Mammalia > Rodentia > Dipodidae > Orientallactaga > Orientallactaga sibirica. The sequence continues at coordinate 3,379,136 of JAEOAD010000026.1, read as the reverse complement.
GGGAGGATGCTGTGAGTAAGCTCTACCATGCTCACGAAGCCCCCGGGGAACTTGTTAAAATGCATGGCCCTGTTGCAGGCAGCAGGAGCAGGTCCTGAGAGCCTGCATTTCTAACAAGGGCCCAAGGGAGGCTGAAGTTGAGTGGGACGTAGGCCACAGTGAGCAGGGCAGCTGGCTGCTGATGCCTTGCCTACCCAATGGCGTCTCAGTCCCTCTAACAGACCAGAGGGAAAGATGCTTCCTAGCCTGCCCTCAGCTGGATATCCAAGACCTCTAGACATGTAGGTTTGCCAAGTTCAGAGGCGTCTGCCAGTAGTTCAGACTCAGTAGCATCCAACGACTGGTGTGCACCAAGGAGGGGCAAAGTGCACCAGATATTGTGTGAGGCAGTGGGGGGCTCTGCCCTTGAAGGTCAGGGGCACACTTCTACACACTTCCAGTGTTGGAGCACAGGGCCATGGTGAGCTGTTACTTGGTCATAGCAACTGTTCCAGCTTGGCATCATTTTCCTTCTCAGTTACACTTGATCCTCAGAGCCAGCCTTTAAGATAGAGGTGGATGGGATGGAGAGATGGCTTAGTGGTTAAGGGGCCTCCTGCCAAGCCTAAGAACACCTGTTTGATTCTTCAGGTCCCACGTTTAGCCAGACGCAGTGATGCAAGGGCGCAATGCTTCAGTTGCCCACAAGGGGGTGCATGCGTCTGGAGTGTGTTTACAGTGACTGAGAGGCTGCTGGTGTACCCATTCTCTGTCTCTCTCTCTCCCTCTCTCTCTCCCTCTCTCTCTCTCTCTCTCTCTCTTTTGTCTCTTGCCAAAAAAAAGAAAAAGAGATAGAGGTAGAGTTGCCAGTAACTGCTGAGTACCAGGACAACCCAGCACCAAGCACCTTCTAACCACCTAGCACCTCCAAACCAACCAGGACCTGGTAGCTCCAAACCAACTGTGGTAATTTGCATATGGAATGCCCCGCCCCCAGCCTCAAGTGTTTGTTAAGCCTCCTACTTAGTCCCCAGCTGGTGGAACCTTTGGGAGGTGAAGCCTTGCTGGAGGAGGTGTGTCACTGGAGGCTAACCTTGAGGTCTATTAGTCCAGCCCATGGACTTTCAGCATTAGCACACCCTGCTCATGTGACAACATGTGACGCCCTGCTGTCTGCTCCTGCCATTTCCCCACCATGATGAAACTTCCCCTTGAAACTGTATCACCTGAAATAAACCCTTTCCTCCCAGAAGCTGTTTCTGCTTGGATGTTCTGTCCCAGCAATGGAAAGGTAACTGCTACATTAACCCAGCATCCAGTAACTCCAAACAGCATGTGTGCACACATGTAATTACCCAGAAATGCATGAACCAGGGCTAGAGAGATGGCTCAGTGGCTAAGACACTTGCCTGTGAAGCCTGATGACCCAGGTTTGATTCCCCATTACCCAAAGAAGCTAGCTGCAGAAAGTGGTGCATACATGTGGAAATTTTTGCAGTGGCTGAAGGCCAGGGCATGTATCCATTCTCCCTCTCTCTCTCTCTCTCTCTCTCTCTCTCTCTTCCTCTCAAATAAATAAAAATAAAATATTTTTAAAAAGAAAGAAGTGCATGGACCAGCTTGGCTGGTTGGTCTGTTTCTGGGCTGGCTGGGCAGACACTGGCTGGCCCACATCTTCAGTAGAGTCACCTGGAAGCTGCAAGTCTTAGGAGGGTCTCAGCTGGGCCAGCTCACGTTTGTTCCACGAGGTTTTGCATCCTCTGCGGGATGACCTGAGCTTTTTGTGGAGATCACCAGGTCAGAGGAAAGGGAGAGTAGAAAGTCTCAGGAGACCCAGGCTTACTTTTGCCACTTTTTTTTTTTTTTTGCCGGCCAAAATAAGTCACAGGGCCATCACAGAATCGGGTAATGAGAAAAGTCTCCATTTGGTGGGGGAAGGCTGAAAGAGCCACACCACAAAAACCCTGACACAAAGAAAAGTGACGATTCAAGGTCGCTTTCATAAACTGATCCTTATTCCCTCCCTCTAGAAGAGGAAACTGAAGGCTGACGACTTCAGAGACTCGCCTGGGGTCTCACAGCAGCTAGAACCAGGCAGAGCCCAACTCCCTCTGACGCCAGAAGCTCTGCTTACAGCTCTAGTCTAGAATCTTCTTTCCGTTACTCAATTCACCACGGGCAGAGGATTTGCAAATATTTTGACATCTCCAGTGGAGGTGTTTGCCCCTCTGGCTCCTGTGCCACCCCTGCACTCTAATCACAGCCCTGCGCTCCATCACCTGCTCTCCCCTGGCCTCCTGGGCCTGGCTGCTTCAGGCAATTCATCTTTCCCTCTTTTTTTTTTTTTTAAATGGTCTCTTTAGCACAGGGGTTTTCTAACGAGACAAATTGAAGGGCTTCGGCAGCACGTTGAACATCTGCATGCTCCTGGAACGGGTGGGGTGGGAGGTAAAGCGAGCTCAGACCCAAGCTTAGCACAGACCGGGTGGCCCCTGCATTTCAGCATTAGGACACTTGGAGGATTTGATGAGAAGGGCACCTTTATTGCGAAACACTAAGAATGGCTCTTGATCTAGCTTCCCCTGGCTCCCATCTCCTAAAACTATCCACGGAACCACCCTGCTGGGGGTGTGCGCCAGTGTGGATAGTGTAAGAAGTCTGGGACATTTCATGTCATGAAGCTTCTAGCATAGTCCATGTGGGGCCCCAGTTACTCCGGGTTGTGTCTAAATTCTGGTGTGTGGAGGGGCCTGGGAAGATGGCTCAGCCCGTAAAGCATTTACCAGACAAGCATCAGGACCTGAGTTGAGATCTCTGGGACCCTCATAAATGCAAGGAAGAAAGTGATGACAGGGGCTCCCCGGGACAAGCTGGCTAGCTAGACCAGCTGAATGGGTGAACTCTGGCTTCATGTGAGAGACCCGTCTCAGTGAATAAGGTAGAACATGATCAAGGGAGTCACTCGGTGTCAACCTCTGGCCTCCGCATGCACACGCACACATGTGAACACACATGCAGTCACACTGCACACAGACACATGCACACACATGCATACATACACACATAATTAAAAATTAAATTAAACATGGTGGCTAATGCCTATAACCCCAGCACTTGGAAAACTGAGGTAGGAGGATTACCATGAGTTCAAGGCCAGCCTGGGTTACTGAGTGAGTTCCAGATCAGCCTGGGCTAGCGTGAGAACCTGCCTCAAAAAAAAAAAAAATAGGGGCTGGAAAGTTTGCTCAGTGGTTAAAGGCGCTTGCTTACAAGGCCTAACAGCCTGGGTTTGATTCCCCAGTGCCTGCGTAAAGCCGGATGCACAAAGTGGCACATGCATCTGGAGTTCATTTGTAGTGGCAAGAGATCCTAGAATGTCTGTACTCACGCTCTCGCTCCCAAGTGAATAAATAAAAACATTTAAAATAATAATAATTGAAAATAAATTCAGGATGGGAGACCACAGTATGCTAATCTGAAGGCATTATAGGTCACAACAAATTACCCTCAATGGAGCAGTGGACACTGAAAATGCCCCATGTTGCCTGTGAGTTGGGAAATCATCTATAGCTAGCTCCGGACTCATGATCTTCTCACAACGCAAATTACATTCAATCCACTTCAACACTGTTTAAAAGTTCAAAGTCTCATCTGAGACTCAAAACTGTCTCTTAACTGTGAGCCCTGTAAGATCAAAACACAACTTACATACCCCCAACACACAATGGCACAGAGTAAGCATTTCCATTGAAGAAGAGGCAGAATAAGGAGAGACCAGACCAAGGCAAGGTCAATAACCAGCAGACACACATCAAATGTGTGTAGTGCCTGTCCAGTATCCATGACCAGTGAAGAAATCTCTGGGTTTCCAACTCCACTCCTCCACCTGGGCTGCTCATAGCCTGGGGTGGGGGGATTGGAGAGAAATAACTGACATTCTAGCTGGTCTGAGCATGCACTGTGATGAATACTAGCCATGGGCAGGGTGACTGCAAGACAAAAGAATGGTCACGTCCCTGGGCATCTCTACTGGTCTTCATTAGTTTAATGCAGCTGCTGCAGACCTTAAGACAGAACGCCTCCTAGGATCTGGCCATCTTTCCCTTACTGCAGGAAGCTCCAAGCATGTAGACCCCAAACTGACATCTCTGTCAGGAAGGCAGAAGTTTCCTCGAACCAGAGGCTGAAGGCTAAGAACGTGCCCTCCCTTACTGGACGGTTACTCAGTGTGCACAAATCCGTGATCAGCGATGAGGTGGTTGAACAACGGATCAGGACCTGGGTGTCCCCAAATCTACTGCCATTCCACCAAACTGACTCCCAGTGGCTATGAGAAAGCGGTGACACTCAGAGAGGTGATGTGACTAGCCTGGAGTCACCCTGCTGGCTCCTTCACCACCGTGCTGTTCCTTTTCTGCGTGAGGGATGGGAGGGCGTGGACAACCCTCCTGGCTCGGAGCTGTCCCTCCTGTCTAGGGATTGGTTGTTCGGAGTCACAGCGCCGTGAAAGCCGGAGACCATGAGTTCCTAGATAGCACTATCAGCCACTTCTGTGGACTCCCTACAGAGCAGAACGGGGCACAGTATGCAGTTGGTGCTTAATGAACAGGGCGCAGTACGCAGTCGGTGTTTAATGAACGCTGCACTGTTGAACAGACCAGTATCCTCCCCCTTATGGGGCTACATTGCTGTTCATACTCAGGAGGAAGTAAAGAAATGAGGAGAGGAATCAAAGAAGGGAGAAAAGGAGGGCAGGAGGAAAGAGAGAAGGAAGGAAATTATCTCTATTTTACTTTTAGTTAGAATGCTAAGGACGGAAAATGAGTGTGAGAATGGAGGTCATCTTATCCCTATTCTCTGTAAGCAATTCCCAGTTCGTGGTTTTTTTTTTTTCTAATTTTTTGTTTTGTTTATTTTTTATTTATTTATTTCAGAGTGACAGACAGACAGAGAAAGAGGCAGATAGAGAGAGAGAGAATGGGCACGCCAGGGTGTCCAGCCACTGCAAACGAACTGCAGATGCATGCGCCACCTTGTGCATCTGGCTTATGTGGGTCCTGGGGAATCAAGCCTCGAACCGGGGTCTTTAGGCTTCACTGGCAAGCGCTTAACCACTAAGCTCCCAGTTCTTTTTTTTTTTTAATTTAATTAATTAATTTGAGAGAGCAAAAGAGGGAAAGAGGCAGACACAGAGCAAGAGAGAGAATGGGTGCACCAGGGCCTCCAGCCACTGCAAATGAACTCCAAATGCATGCGCCTCCTTGCACATCTGGCTTGCATGGGTACTAGAGAATCGAACCAATGTCCTTTGGTTTTGCAGGCAAAAGCCTTAACCACTAAACCATCTCTCCAGCCTCCCCCCCCCAGTTCTTTTTTAAAATATTTTTATTTATTAATTTGCAAGTAGAGAGAGAGAATGGGCATACCAGGACCCCCAACAGCTGCAAACAAACTCTAGATGCATGCATCACCTTGTGCAGCTGACTTTGCCTGGGTACTGGGAAACTGAACTGGGTCCTCAGGCTTTGCAGACAACTTATTTTTTCAAATACTTTATTCATCTATTTATTTTCATGTTGGAGACACAGGGGGGAGAGTCAGGAGACAATGGGCTACCAGGATCTCCAACAGCTATAAACAAACTCTAGATACAAGCACCACCTTGTACATGGGTACTGGGGAATCAAACCTGAATCCTTAGGCTTATCAGGCAACACCTCAACCTCTGAGTCATCTATCCAGTCCATTTTCTTTTCTTTTCTTTTCTTTTCTTTTCTTTTCTTTTCTTTCTTTTCTTTCTTTCTTTCTTTTTTTTTTTTTTTTTTTTTTTTTGGAGAGAGACACACACAGAGAGAGAGAGAGGGAGAGGGAGAGGAAGACAGATAGAGATGGGTGTGCCAGCAGCCTCTCAGCTGCTGCAAACAAAATCCAGATGTGTGTGCATTGCACCCTTGTGTCACTTTGCATCTGTCTCTAGCCCATTTTCAATTTTTGTTTTTATTTATCTACAAGCAAAGAGAGAAAATCCCCAATCCTAAACCCTTTGGCTTTCTACCACAGCCTCCTATTTCTGGTCTGTAAAATGGAAGCCTGACCGCTGCCCTTTGTTAAAGACCTTCAGCCATGACCTTCAGCAGCTGACCGCTGCCCTTTGTTAAAGACCTTCAGCCATGACCTTCAGCAGCTGACCGCTGCCCTTTGTTAAAGACCTTCAGCCATAACCTTCAGCAGCAACCTCCCCACTTCCAAACTACCATGGAGCAGGAAGGCGCTGTGCTTCTGCAAGGCAGACCCCCATGTTCATATTCAAGGTCATGTCTGCCTCACCTCACCACTGCAGACAGGAAGTAAGAACCAGCAGAATGAAGGATGGTCTCTGCAGCCCACAGCAGGCTTCTGGGAGCAACGCTAGCCCAGATACCCACAGCTTTCTTTTTTTTTTTTTTTAATTTGGGAGAGAGAAGAAGAGGCAGAGAGAGAATGGGTGCACCATGACCTTTTCAGCTGCTGTGAACGAACTCTAGACGTGTGCGCCCCCTTGTGCACATGTGCGATATTGCATGCTTGCGTCACTTTTGTGTCTGGCTAAACATAGGACCTGGAGATTTGAACAAGCATTCTTAGGCTTTGCAGGCAGGCGCCTTAACCACTAAGCCATCTCTCCAGCCCCACAGCTCTTTCTTTACGACTGGAGGGTACTAGAGAGATGGCTCAGCGATTAAAGGTACTTGCTTGCAATGCCTAAATTCTAGATGCACAAAGTGGTGCAAGTGTTTGGAGTTCATTTGCAGTAGCAAGTCTCTCTCTCTCTCTCTAGTAAATAAATAAAAATAAATATTAAAATAAATAAAAATAAAAAGATGAAGTAGAAAAAAGACATTAAAGCAGAAGAGGGGGAAAAGGGAGTTCAGTGGAGGGGGGTGAGGGGGGAAAGAGAGGGTAACAGGAAAAGAACATGGTGAAAATACATTATAGATATGTATGAAACTATCAATAAAATATCATGTGAAACTTTATACTTAAAAATCAAATAGTAAGGCCGGGCGTGGTGGCGCACACCTTTAATCCCAGTATTCAGGAGGCAGAGGTAGGAGGATCACTGTGAGTTCAAGACCACCCTAAGACTACATAGTGAATTCCAGGTCAGCCTGGGTGAGACCCTACCTTGAAAAACAAAAATAAAATAAAATAGTAAAAGAGCATTCTACAAACAACTATGAACAAAGCTGAAATTTTAGAACAAAAAAAGAAGAAGAAGAAGAAGAATGTATGCAGGCAGAGGACCAAGACCACCTGCACGACCCGAATGAGACCCGGGGCGCAAACATCAGATCCAGGTCCCAGAGGGGCTGGAAGGGAAGTCATTCAAAACCCATGGTGGGGCTGGAGAGATGGCTTAGTGGTTAAGGCATTGCCTGTGAAGACTAAGGACCAACGTTCAAGTCCCCAGAATGCATATAAGCCAGATGCAAATGGTGGTGCGTGCATCTGGAGTTTGTTTGCAGTGGCAAAAGGCCCTGGCATTTCCATTCTTTCTTGAAAGAAGGAAGGAAGGAAGGAAGGAAGGAAGGAAGGAAGGAAGGAAGGAAGGAAGGAAGGAAGGAAGGAAGGAAGGGAGGGAGGGAGGGAAGGAGGGAAGGAAGGAAAGAGGAAAGAAGAAAGAAAGGAAGGAAGGAAAGAAAAGAAAGAAAGAAAGAAAGAAAGAAAGAAAGAAAGAAAGAAAGAAAGAAAGAAGGAAGGAAAGAAAGAGGGAAAAAGGAAATTTTTTTTTTAAATGGCCCATGGTTTTTCAGCATCCAAGGTCACTCCAGCCAGCAGGAAGTGGCCACCTGCCTTTCTTCTGTCCCATGATGAAGCTGAAGATGCAGGGTGGCTCTTCCCAGCCTTTTGTTCTCCTCCTCCTCCAAGCCAGAGCTGGCTGGGTGACCTCTCCCCGCCCCCCACCTTCACTGCCCCACTCCAAATATGGCTGGACTTTAAAACTATACCTGGCCAGCCTTTAATCTCAGCACTGGGGAGGCAGAGGTATGAGAATTGCTGTGAGTCCAAAGCCAGCATGGGACTACAGAGTGAACTCCAGGCCAGCCTGGGCTAGAGTGAGACTCTACTTCAAATTTAAAAAAATTTCTGTATCTGGTTAGTTTTGATGAGCTGACTTGCTTGGCATGGTGCAAGTTTCAGAGCATGTCAGAGGCCTGGCAGAGCCCCGAATGGAAATGGCTCTAATTACATGTGATAATTTTTGCATTCTGAAGGGAAGCATCCTTCCCAAACCCCTTCACAATGGGTGGAGACAGATCACTTAGGCCGTCCCTCTCATCATCACTTTATTAGACAATTTACAAGGCAACATTTTGAACACGAGGCCGTGTGATGGCCCAAGGCTATCCAACTGTAAGTAGCATTAAGAAAGCCAAGTTCGTTGCTTGCCTTGAGTCAGAGTCAGATACAATCAGGGGATTCCGACGGACTTGTCAAATCATCCACCACGTCACATTTTTAGCTTAGGCAACAGAAGCTCAAACATCACCACCACCCAAGTTGTCACTGCCTGAGATGCTGCTTCTAGGCAGCGTCCAGATCTCCTAGATCCAGGTCCCCACATCCCTGTCTCCTCACCACCCCCATCCCCAGAGGACCGGTACCAAATCCTATTCCATCGTGGAGCTCCATCATAAACAAATAAGGTGAGAGCCGAAAATGACTACACATACTTCCAGGTAGAATCGATCAAAGGCCATGCTTGGTCTCTACTTCATTTTTATTTTCCAGCCTTCAGACCAGCAGCGTCCTAGAAAAACTCTACTCCCTTGACTGAGTCATGGGCAAAAGCTATTTTAAGCAAGCAGCAGCCACCATGCCGTGTGGCAGAGCCAGCCCTCCATGTGTGCGAGGTCCACTCCCAGGACACATCCCTCCCAGATGGGAATTGGTTTTGTTTTGTTTTTTTTTTTTTTTTTTTTTTTTTTTTTTTTTTGTTTTTCGAGGTAGGGTTTCACTCTGGTCCAGGCTGACCTGGAATTCACTATGTAGTCTCAGGATGGCCTTGAACTCACAGTGATCCTCCTACCTCTGCCTCCCGAGTACTGGGATTAAAGGCGTGCGCCACCACGCCTGGCTTGTTTTGCTTTTCTTAAACCACATCCATCCTGAGCACACACAGACTTCTCTGTCACTCTTCCCTAACCCTAACCGTACAGTGTGACAACTATTTACACAGCACGTACATCACATGAGGGATTAAAAGGTGACTTAGAATGTGCAGGAAGATGTGTGCAGGTTCCATGCAAATTCAGTGCTTTTTAATGTTGTTGTTGTTGTTAATTTTAGACAGAGAGAGAATTGGCACGCCAGGACCTCAGCCACTGCAATCAACTCCAGATGCTTGCACCACCTAGTGGGCATGTGCGACCTTGCGCTTGCCTTACCTTTGTGTCTGGCTAACGTGGAATCTGGAGAGAGATGGAACATGGGTCCTTAGGCTTTGCAGGAAAGCACCTTAACCACTAAGTCATCTTCCAGCACCAGTGCTGTTTTTATAAGGGACTTAAACATCCGTGGATGTAGACATCCTCAGGGGTCCTGGAACCCATCCCCAAGGATAGACACCATGACAGGACCTTGTAGAAGGATGTGTGAATGACAGACATGTGTCATGAGTGAAAACCAAGCCTTTCCTTTTAGCCATCCTGATTTTCAAAGGCTCGGGTGAATTCCAGTTATAACATGAGGACAGTCCCAAACAAGTGGCCTTAGTTTGCCAGAGACAGGAATTTTCCTAGGGTGCAAGACTTTCCATGACCAAATTAAGAAAGCCCTGGGCAAATCTCAACAATTTCTGTTCATCCAATCTTTGGAATATACAATTTTTTTAGAGATGTTTGTTACAGAGCATAACCTGAATGGTGCTGCCTGATACATCCTCCCTTGTTAAAAGAGGAAACCAAGGTTGTGAGAGTCATGACACTTGATCAAGGGAGGCTGAGCGTGGAGGCAGGACGGAGGCTCTGAAACCCAAGACCAGGTTTGTATTCTGGCCCTATTGCTTGGTGACTAGGCTACCCAGTGTCACAGACTGGGTCCTGGAGGCAGGACAGGAGCCCCCACCCTGGGACTGAGCTGAATGAGTTGGGACTTAGTGGGAAGTGCTCCTGGGATCTGTTTCCAGGGAAGAGAAGAGAAATGAGCAGTGTTGGGTAGAGGGAGAAGCTGAGCTAGCCCACGGGGAGCCCTGGAGCTGGGATGACCCCACAGAGTAGCCTCAGGACTGGGGCCAGGAATCAGACCTGTGTCCCCGGCATTGATCAGTGGTTGGATGAGGGAATAACCGTAAGTAAGACAGTTCTCTAGAGCCAGGACAGTCCCCAAAGGCGGGGGTCAGAGTCCCCATGCCCTCTGTGCCTTGAAGCAAATTCTTCCACATGTGGATGTGGGCTGTGCGTGACAGCCATAGTACATCTCTCCTCCGCATGGGGGGGAGTGGTCAAACAAGGCAGGGAGGGCCTCCTCTTGCGCCTGGACTCTGCTGAACACCCCCCGCATGCTAGGCTCAGGGTCAGAGCTTGCTCAAGGAGTGCCTGAGCACAGACGTGCAAAATGCTTACAATGGGTCTGGAGTCCCTAAGCTAGTTATTGCCTTGATTATTAGTAATGCCGTGTACACTGTAGCTGGACAATTGCAGCCACCTCCTGGCGGGCCTCTCCACCACTGCACCCATCTCCCCTCATTGCAGCCAGAGGGAGTTGTCCAAAAAAAAAAAAAAAGGCAACTAGGGCTGGAGAGATGGTTTAGTGGTTAAGGCGCTTGCCTTCAAAGTCTAAAGACCCAGGTTGGATTCCCCAATACCCATGTAAAGCCAGATGCACAAGGTGGTGCGTGCATCTGGAGTTTGTTCGCAGTGGCTGGATGCCCTGGCGCACCCATTCTCTGTCTGCCTCTCTCTCCTTTTCTCACTTCTCTCGGTCTCTCTCTCTGCTTGCAAATAAATAAAAAGCAAAGCTGGGTGTGGTGGCGCATGCCTTTAATCCCAGCACACGGGAGGCAGAGGTAAGAGGATCACTGTGAGTTCAAGGCCACCCTGAGACTACAGAGTGAATTCCAGGTCAGCCTGAACCAGAGTGAGACCCTACCTTGCCAAACCAAAATAAATAAATAAATAAATAAATAAATAAATAAATAAATAAATAAAGCAAAAGATAACTGAAGGCTCGAGAGATGACTCACTGGCTAACAGCACTTGCCACTTAAGCTTGAAGGCCTCTTGGGCCAGAGACTGACAACCTTGACTCCCCAGAACTCACATTTTTAAAAAGCTGGGCACTGGGGGCTAGGAAGATTGCTCAGTGGTCAGAGGTGCTTTCTTGCAAAGCCTTCCAGCCCGAGTTCAGTTCCCCAGCCACCCATGTAAAGCCAGGTGGACATTCGTTTGCAGTGTCAAGACACCCTGGTGCACACATGTGCATGTACACACACACACACACACACACACACACACAGATTTTTTTAAATAAAAATGTTGCTGATTGTTGCAGTCAGGTTCGCATTGCTGGCAGAAATCACCTGACCAAGAGCAGCTTTAGAGGAAAAAAAGGTTTATTTTGGCTTACGGATTTGAGGGGAAGCTCCATGATGGCAGGGAAAAATGATGGCATGAGCAGAGGGTGGACATCACCCCCTAGCCAACATAAGGTGGACAACAGCAATAGGGGAGTGTGCCAAACACACTAGCAAGAGGGAGCTGGCTATAACACCCTTAAGCCCACCCCCAACAATACTCTGCCTCCAGGAAGTGTTAATTCCCAAATCTCCATCAGCTGGGAAGCTAGCATTCAGAACCCCTAAGTGTATGGGGGACACGTGAATCACAGCACCACACTGATCATGGCTGAAATCCCAGTGTGCAGATCCAAGAATCACTGGGGCTCACTGAGAGATGGCATCTCAAAGAAATATGCAGATAAACATTAAAAGAAGGACACCAGGCTGGAGAGACAATGCAGCACGTAAGATGCTTGCCTGCAAAGCCTAACAACCTAGGTTCCAGTCCCACATAAAGCCAGATTCACAAAGTGGCACATGCGTCTGGAGTTCATTTGAAGTAGTAAGAGGCCCTTGGTGCACCCATTCTCTCTCTTTCTCTCTCTCTCTCTCTGCTGTCTTTGCTTGCAAATAAAATAATTTTTATTTTATTTTATTTTATTTATTTGACAGAGAAAGAGGAAGAGAGAGAGAGAGAATGAGCGCACCAGGGCCTCCAACCACTGCAAACAAACTCCAGACACATGCTCCCTTTGTGCATCTGGCTTACGTGGGTCCTGGAAAATCAAACCTGGGTCCTTTGGCTTTGCAGACAAACGCCTTAACCGCTAAGCCATCCCTCCAGCCCAATTTTTTTTTTTAAGAAGAGAGGACACCTGATATTCTCCTCTGGCCTGTGCAAGCACATGCATAGAATGCATCTGCACACACGTGTGTATACACCACACATCACACCCACCACACCACGCACACATGCACACACACACAAACACACATACAGAAGGCAGCCACTCCTCCACGCTGAATCCTCCCATGCTTTGCTGTCGTTTGCTTGTCCTTCTGTTGCAAGCTCCTAGCCAGGTGCATCTCACCTCTTTCCAGGAAACCTTATTCTCTGATCGTTCCCATGTCATTCCACCTAGCTGCAATGCTTTTAGTGCCCATAGTGCAGCTTTTCTGTCAGCTCTGAGATCAGCACCACCTCTTCTCAGAAGCCTTCCAGGATTGCAGCCTGGTCAGATACCCACTTCCCCCGCCTCTCCCTACAGCCCCTGGGGCTTGTTCCAACCCCACCCCCTGGATTCTCTTGATCCATCTGTGAGTGATTTCCCTGTTGGATTTGGGGTTCCATGTGGCAGATCTAGTTGCAGCTCGATCTTTCTTCTTTTCTTTTCTTTTCTTTCTTTCTTTCTTTCTTTCTTTCTTTCTTTCTTTCTTTCCAAGCACAGAGAGAGAGAGAGAGAGGGTGAGAGAGAGAATATGGATACACCAGAGCCTTCAACCACTGCAAACAAACTCTAGAACTCTAAGTGTCACCTTGTGATTATGGCTTTATGTAGATACTGGGGAATCGATCCCAGATCGTTAGGCTTTGCAGGCAAGCGCCTTAACCACTGAGCCATCTCATCTGTATACACACATGCATCTCTCCTGCCTGTTGCTCTTTCTTTAAGCTCTGGATGTCTGGATCCCCTGACATACAGTAGGCACTCACCAAACACTCTCTGTGGACATGAACGTGTGACCTGGCATGTTTCAGGGCAAACGGGGAACCAAGAACCACAACTCCATGTCTTCACAGAGCCTACCTAGAAATTCAATTTGAAACCCTGAAAACTGGCTGCAAATTTACTAATCCCGAGAGACATAGATGTGCGGAAACCAGGCAAACGGCTTCTATTGTCATCGGTAACGGCTGTTGTGTTTGGAAATAAGCATTTTAGTAACTGTGGAAGAGCAGGCTGTGCACTGAAGAACTGCCTTCGGCGGCCCCTGCCTGCTCCGAGTCCCTGTGACAGTCACTTCCCCACACAGAGCTTCAGTTCTCCCTCAGGTTGGAGGCAAGTGGAGTTCCCAAAACACACCGGACCCACCGCAGTAATTCATCAGGAATTCATCAGGAATTCATCAGTAATTCATCAGGAATTCATGGATCCTGCTCAATGTCACTATGATCATCGCCCCCTTCCCCCCACCCCACCCCGCAGGCTGAGACAGCTCCCTTCCCCACTCTGTCCACACCTGTCCTCGGGCCCTCCCCCACCCTCTCTTCATGCAAGACAGCAAGAATACCACCTGGACCCACAGGATGCTGGCCCAGCACATTGCCAGGTATATAGTTGGTGCTTGCAAAACACCACTTACCATGGCTGCAGAGATGGTAAGGTGCTGAGTTTGGATCCGCAGCACCCACATAAAAGCTGGCGTGGTGACACACACCTGGAATCCCAGCACAAGGGAGACAGAGATGGGACGGATCCCTGGGACTTGCTGGCTAGTCTGGCTAAGTTGGTGAGCTCCAGTACGGAAGACATCCTGTCCCAAAGAATAAAGTGGAGAGTGATGGGCAGGGACCCAGTGTCAACCTCCAGCCTCCCCATGTGTGTGCACACACACACAAACACCAATACACACATGCACTCACACTACAGACATGCATGCAAACCATAAAAATAAAACATTGTGAGCCAAGCATGGTGGCGCACACCTTTAATCCCAGCACTCAGGAGGCAGAGGTAGGAGGATCGCTGTGAGTTTGCAGCCACCCTGAGATGACAGTGAATTCCAGGTCAGGCCTGGGCTAAAGCGTGACCCTACCTCAAAAAAACTAAAACATGCATGATGTATATGTCACCACAGACCTACGACAGTTTAAACTGTGTCCCTCCAAAAGATGCTAAAGTCCTAACCCCCAGGTCCCACATATGGGATTCCATTTGGAAATGGTGCCTTTGAAAATGGCCACGATGGCATCGCTGGGGGGAGGGGTCCTGCCCCAATAGAACTATGTCCTGAATCAAATGGCAAGCTTGGGGCTGGAGAGATGGCTTAGCGGTTAAGGCACTTGCTTGCAAAGCCTAAGGATTCCACGTAAGCCAGACGCACAAAGGTGAGGCAAGCACAAGGTCTCACATGCCCACTAGGTGGCACAAGCATCTGGGATTCGATTGCAGTGCCTGAGGCCCTAGCATGCCAATTCTCTCTCTCTCTCTCTGTGTGTGTATGTGTGTGTGTGTGTCTCAAAGAAATAAAATAATAAAAAAGGAAAGTTTGGCCGGGCGTGGTGGCGCACGCCTTTAATCCCAGCACTCGGGAGGCAGAGGTAGGAGGATCGCCGAGAGTTCAAGGCCACCCTGAGAATACATAGTGAATTCCAGGTCAGCCTGGACCAGAGTGAAACCCTACCTCGAAAAACCAAAAAAAAAAAAAGGAAGTTTGGACACAGGCCAGTATGGAGGGAAGACACAGGCAGAAGATGGCTACCTGCAAGCCCAGAGACACCTGCAGCCAACCTGTGCTTTTTTAGGTGCAGGGGAAGGGACCTAGGGCTTGGCATATGCTAAACACATGTTCCTCCTCTAAATCACTCCCCAGCCCATCTGAGGTCTAGAATCTTCCCTGGAAGCCCATGTTATGCTTGGATTTTCCAGCACTCAGTCTGATACTTGGAAGGAAGGCACCACATAACCTCACGGCTGTCAGTCCAGAATCATCTGGAATCATGCCTGGGAAACTCTGGGCTGTCTGTGCCATGAAGACTGGCTACGTCTGTCCTCATACCACCCTGTTCCCCCGGCCTGGCCTAGAGTGGGTCTACGGGAACATGGAATGGATGGCTGGGTGGTTAAATTTCCCTTGAGCCCTGCAGTGCCCAGGCAACAGGCTTGTATACAGTAGGCGCTCATTATGCATAGAAGCCAGTGTTAGAGCAGTAAAGCCTTTTTTTTTTTTTTTGAGGTAGGGTCTCACTCTGGCCCAGGCTGACCTGGAATTAACTATGTAGTCTCAGGGTGGCCTTGAACTCACGGCGATCCTCCTACCTCTGCCTCCTGAGTGCTGGGATTAAAGGCGTACCGCCCCACTTTACAGATGGCAGTGCTGAGGCCCAGCTGAGGGAGCCAAGGACACACAGCGAGCCCATGAAGAGATGGGCCTCCTCCATCCCCGCGACAGGCTGGCAAAGAGGAGCTGGCTATAACACCTCTAAGAGAGGCGCCCTCCCCTTCGAAGCTGACCAGCATGAGCGCTAACCATGGGCCAGTTCAACCCCAACCTCAAGGGCGCCCTGTCCTGTCCCTCTGCAGGAAGCCATGGGCACAGTGACTTGTGGCCCACTTGTGCAACCCAGATGCTAGGCGGTGGGCCCAGGCTGAGCTTCACCATCCATGCCCACACACCCAGGCCTTGACAGAACACCTGCTGCGAGCTACGCCCGAGAGCATAGAACACAGCCAGCGGGCAGCGATACCCAGGAAAAGAGGTAGGGAAGAACTCGAGCAGAGGAGGCAGCGCCCACGAGGACTGTGGGAGGGTCCCATGGGTCAGGTGGGGGTGTGCAGTCTCCAGAGTCGCAGTAGCAGGCGGGCAGAAGTGGACGGATGCATCCCAGCGTGGGGTCATCCAAGCCCTGACCCCAGAGCTCTTCATCTCCGCAGCTCCATGTTGGTAATTGTCCCACCACCTGCGGCCCTCTGAGCCAGAATCAATTTTCTCCACCTGCGTGGAGAGCGAACAGTTCTCTGGGCTTCCCACTGCCTTGGAAGGACCGCTCCAAGGCCCAGCCTGGAGACCACAGGCAGGTCTCAGCCCGTCCTGGGAACCTTGCAGGCTACAACGTTGCGGACTACAATGCTCCAGTCTGTTTTCTGTTTGTTTGGTTTTTTGGTTTTTTTTTTTTTTTTTGAGACAAGTTCTCATGTAGCCCAGGCTGGCCTTGAACTTACTACATAGCCGAGGAGGACCTTGAACTTCCGATCTTTCCCTCTCCAACCCCCTCATACTGGGATTAAAGATGGGCAAAACTACGCAGGCCTGTGCATGCTAGGCTAGCACTGTACCCATGGCACCACATCCCCAGCCCTTTGAGTTTTTTGCAGTCATGGTAAGTCTCATTTATTTATTTATTTATGTATTTATCTATTTATCTATTTATTTGAGGCAGAGAGAAAGAGACAGGGAGAGAGAGTGGACGTAAGTATGACCAGGGCCTCTTGGGACTGTAAACAAACTTTACAGTGGGCCACTTTGTAAATCGAACACGGACAATCAGAGTTTGCAAGCAAGTGCCTTTAACTGCTGAGCCACCTCTCCAGCCTTAACTACCAAGTACTCACTCAGGTTGAAGTCTGCAGTGAGCTGGTGTGGGGCTCAGCATTCTTCTCACCATCACAGCAACCTTGGAAGTAGGGACAGTAAGCGTCTACTGTCCCTCATGGGACCCTTGAAGAGACTACAGTCCATAGAGTAAGTGGCGAGCACACAGATGCCATCCAGCTGGGTCTGCATTGGAGGCAGGAAATCTTCCAAGGTGCTGACCTACAAGAAGGCCCAACTCCCAGCATGCTCCAGGACAAGGCCTGACGTTACTCTGACCCAGAAGCAAGGGCTCTTCTTTGCATGGGCCTGAGGGACCTTGCTCAAGTGGCTTCACCTTTCTAAGCTTGCTCGTCAGGAGCAGAGAGAAGGGGCTGAAGAGAGGGCTTAGCATTTAAGGAGCTTGCCTGCGAAGCCTAAGGACCCATGTTTGACTCTCCAGATCCCACATAAGCCAGACGCACAAAAGGTGAGACAAGTGCAAGGTCATACATGCCCACTAGGTGGCGCAAGCATCTGGAGTTTGATTGCAGTGGCTGAGGCCCTGGAGTGCCAACTCTCTCTCTCCTTAAAAAAAAATTTTTTAATAAATAAAGAAATAAAAATAAAAAGAGCAGAGAGAGGGAGGCCTCACCCCCAGGGTACTTTTTCCTGGTTAGGGTCTTCATCCCCTTCTAGATTCCACTAGAGACCCAGGGAGACGCAGAGGAGACAGCATTTAGCCCAAAGCCACCAGTCCTCACTGTTTTCCATGGGCCAGAAAAGCTGTCCAGGAAGAGTCCCGCTAGGCAGGAGCCCCGGGACTCCCAGCCATGGATTCCAATACCACACATCCCGGGGCAGGAACAGATGTTGGGGCTCCACTGAAGACCACTATCATAAGTTCTATTAAGCACTTCCATCTGCTGGCCCCACCCTTCAATCTCACAGCAAGCCCAGGCCGCGTGATCTTCTCCACAGTGAAGAACCAAGACTCCGAAGTGCTGACTGACTGACGGGGGTGGTTTGAGAGGTTTGCATGCCCCGTAGCCTTAGGTATCTTTGTAAGTTTCTTTTTAATATTTTTATTTATTTGCAAGCAGACGGAGAGAGAGAATGGGCGCCTCAGGGCCTCCTGACACTGCAAATGAACTCCAGATGCATGAGCCACTTTGTGCATCTGGCTTTACATGGGTCCTGGGGAACCCATCTCAACCTCTTCTGTGCAGAGAGTACAGGTGTGGGCCACCATGCTGGACCCTCACTGTGGTTTTGATTAGCATGTCTCTCATGAGTGATGGCGTCAAGCAACCTCTGCGGGCTTGTCTGTGTATCTTTAGAGAAATGACTGTTCAGATCCTTTGCCTGTTAACCCTTGTTGTTGAGTTCTGAGATATATATATATATATGATACAAGTCACCTGACTGGCATGTCTCGCAACTACATTCACCCTGACTGTAGCTTGTCTTTTTTGCTTTCTGGTATTATTTACATCCTCAAAGTTTTAAGCTTGGGGGCAAGAGAGATGACTTAGCTGTTAAGGTGCTTGCTTGCAAAACCTAAGGACCCCGGTTCGACTCTCCAGGAGACCCACATAAGCCAAATGCACAAGGTGGCACATGCGTCTGGAGTTCGTTTGCAGTGGCTGGAGGCCCTGGAGTGCCCATTCTCTCTCTCTCTCTCTCTCTCTCTCTCTCTCTCTCTCTCTCATTATCTCTCTGCTATAAATAAATTAATTAAATAAATAAAATCCAGCTCTAGCACGCTCCATAGCTGTTACCTTAAAATAAAGTCTTCCAAGCCCCAGGCCTCAGTTTCCCTTCTACAAAAAAAACGTGGGGGAGGGGGAATCACGCCACACCCACCCTTGCCTGCAAGCCAAGGGAGAGTGTCTAGGCCCAGCACACAGTAGGTGTTCAGCCTGCGAGAGGTCCTTCCCCCACCCACCTTCGGATGGCCCAGGTGAAGCGCCTGGCACCAGGCGGGGAGGAGGCTGGCCCCGGGCTTGGCCCTCCAACTGAAGACAAGGGGGGATGCTCACAGCCCCATGACATGATTTAGATGGATGGCTCCGGCCAAGCGTCAGGCCAGCAGCGGGCAGCCTGGGAAGAGGCCGTGGGGGAGCCCATTACCGTACACGTGTTTGAACAGCGCATCCTTTGTACGGCCGGCGCGCGGGCCAGGGCCGCTCCCCGCATTGTCTGCGCGCCGCGCCGCGGTGATGGATGGACCACGCGCGCCCCCAGCGCCCGCCCCGCCCCGCCGCCGCTGGGTACCACGGGCCGACGGCGACACCTCGTGGCCGTCTGCGGAACTGCGGGCCTTGCAAAGGCGCTCTGCTCGGAGCGAGAAGCTGTCTGTAATGTATTTCATACTTGAAGCCTATGCCTCGTGGACACACACACACACACACGCCCGCCGGAAAATCCACGCGATAGTCCCCGTGGCCTTCATTAGCAGGGTTAAAGCAAGTAGAGCGAGGGTCAAAACCTGGTTAAGGAGGTTGGAGTGTAGCCCAGTGGCACAGGGCTTGCCTAGTTAGCATGCACACACACAGCTCCGGGGTCCATCCCTAGCACGGCAAAAATAATAATAATAATGATAATAATAATAATAATAGTAAATTAATTAAAAATAAAAATAAAGGGCTGGAGAGATGGCTTAGCGGTTAAGGCGCCTGCCTCCTAAGCCTAGGAACGCTGGTTCCAATCTCCAGGTCCCACGTTTAGCCAGATGCAAAGTGACGCAAGGGTACAATGCTGCACTTGACCACAAGGGGGTGCACGCATCTGGATTTCGTTTGTAGCAACTAAGAGGCTGCTGGCACGCCCATCTCTATCTGTCTTCCTCTCACTCTCTCTCTGTCTCTCTCCAAAAAAATAATAAAAATAAAAATAAAGGGGCTGGAGATATGGCTTAGTGGTTAAGGTGCTTACTGGAAAAGCCAAAGGATCCAGATTCAATTCCTCAGGACCCACGTGAGCCAGATGCCCAAAGTGGTGTGCATGCATCTGGAGTTTGTTTGCCCTGACTCGAGGCTCTGGTGTACCCATTCTCTCTCTCTCTCTCTCTCTCTCTCTCTCTCTCTCTCTCTCTCTCTCTACCTCTCTACCTCTCTACCTCTCTTTCTTTCTTTTAAATCAAATAAATCAAATAAGAGGAGCTGGGGAGATGGCTCATTGGTTAAAGTGCTCCCCACACAAGCGTGAGGCCTGAGTCCACACCCCCAGCGCCTGCATGTGACACTTAGTCTTGGTGGAGCGTGCCTGTCTTCCCAGCACTGGGGAGGCGGAGACAAGAGGACCCCTGGAGCTTGTTGGCTGGTTTGTCTAGTCAAATAGGTGAGCTTCAATGTGTGTCTCAAAAAATAAGACGGAGGGCTAGAGAGGTGGCTAATTCTTAAAGGCACGTGCCCTGCGAAGCCTAACAATCCAGGTTTGACTCCCCAGGACCCACATAAAGCCAGAAGCACGAGGTGGTGCATGCGTCTGGAGTTCATTTGCAGTGGCAAGAGGCCCTGGTGTGCCCATTCTCTCTCTCTCTCTCTCTCTCTCTCTCTCTTATATAAATAAATCAATAAAATATTTTAATTTAAAAAAATATTAGATGGCGAGTGACTAAGGACACATCATATTGACCTCTGGCCCATATACACATGTGCATATGAACACATATGAACATTCCTACACCATGCACATCATACATAAAAATAAAAAATGAATGGATATTAAAAAGAGGTATCAAAGTTGTGAAGCCAGGCGTGGTTGTACACACCTTCAATCCCAGTGCTCAGGAGGCTGAGATAGGAGGAGCGCTGTGAGTTTGAGGCCAGCCTGAAACGACATAGTAAATTCCAAGCCAGTCTAAAGCAAGACTGCACCTCAAAAAAAAAAAATTAATTAACAAACAAATGGTAAGGTGGCCAAAAACTGAGCAACAAATAAATAATTTTTGGTATAAATATGTCACAAATCTTAGACCTACTTTTCACACTTTATTTTTTAAATATTTATCTATTTATTTACAAGCAGAGAAAGATTGAGAGAAGAGAGACAGAGAGAATGAGCATATTAGGGCCTCCAGTTACTGCAAACGAACTCCAGATGCATGTGCCCCTTTGTGCATCTAGCTTTATTGGGAACTGGGGAATTGAACCCAGGTCATTAGGCTTTGCAGGCAAGTGCCTTAACCACTGAGCCATCTCTCCAGCCCATCACCCTTTTAAAAACTCACTTGGGCTGAGGATATAGCTCAGAGGTAGAGCACTTGCCTAGCAATGCACAGGGCCCTAGGTCCAATCCTCAGCACCAAAAAGAAAAAAAAGAAAAAAGGAAAAAAAACTCACTTGTTTACATCAACAGGATGTCCTATGCCGCTTTGTGTATATAAACCTAGAAAACAAGGCTGGAGGAATGGCTTAGTGGTTAAATGTTTGCCTCTGAAGCCCCGGTTCGAGGCTCGATTCTCCAGGACCCCCATAAGCCAGATGCACAAGAAGGTGAACGCATCTGGAATTTGTTTGCAGTGGCTAGAGGCCCTGGCGTGCCCATTCTCCCTCTCTCTACCTGCTATTTATGTCTCTCTCTCTCTCTCTCTCTCCTCTCTCTCTCTCAAATAAAAAATAAATAAATAAACCTAGAAAACCTGTGGCAGGGTGACCATAGTCACCTCTCTGCTCTTGGAAGACATGGAAGACCACATCTGTGTGAAAGATTTTTTTAATATTTTATTCATTTATTAAAGAAAGAGAGAGATGCAGATAGAGAGAATGGGTGCGGCAGGGCCTCCAGTCTCTGCAAACAAACTCCAAATGCATGTGCCACCTTGTGCACATGTGGGAATCAAACCTGGGCCCTTAGGCTTAGGCTTTGCAGGCAAGTTCCTGGATGGCTGAGCCACCTCTCCAACCCTATGTTAAAGATTTAAAGAGAATCAAAGGTGGAAGTCCCAGTGTCCCCATGGACACCTTATTTGCAGAGGAAATAGCCAAATGTCATAGAAGAAACCAGCCAGCAGGATGTCCAACGTGTGTTAAGTGGACAACAGCCTCCAGGCCATGCACAGAGTGATGACCTGTTTCCTCTGACCCCTCGGGGTCTCTGTCCCCTGCCTCATTCACGATCCTGGGAGCTCTGGCTGCCTCCCAGCCTGTCATCCACCTTAAGGACAAGGTGGATGCGTATTCCTTTTCACCTCACCAGACACACGGAGGGTGCTCAGTGAAAACAGACAGAGGTGCACACAGCGCTCAAAGGTCAGAGGTGAGTGTGTTCCATCCTACGGCCCAAGGATGTGTGAGCAGCTTGGTTTCATTCAGAAGTCTGGACCACTACCATGGAGCCCCGTGGGCTCAGCGCTAGGCCAAAGGTGTTTGTTTGTTTGTTTGTTTGTTTGTTTGTTTGTTTGTTTGTTTGTTTGTTTGTTTTTCAAGGTAGAGTTTTGTTCTAGCCCAGGCTGACTGTGGGATTCACTATGTAGTCTCAAGCTGGCCTCAAACTCTCAGCGATCCTCCTACCTCTGCCTCCTGAGTGCTAGGAGTAAAGATGTGCACAGGGCTGGAGAGATGGCTTAGCAGTTTAGGTGCCCGCCTGCTAAGCCTAAGTACACCCATTCGATCTCCAGGTCCCACATGTGACCAGATGTAAAGTGATGCAGGTGCGCAATGCCGTACTTGCCCACAAGGGGGCACACGTGTCTGGAGTTCCTTCACAGCAGCTGAGAGACTGCTTGCATGCCCATCCTCTCTCCCTCTGCCTCTTCCTCTCTGTCTCTCTCCCTCTCTGTGTCTCTCAAATAATAATAATAATTTTTTAAAAGGTGTGCGTAGCCTTCAAATGTCTTCTCATCTGTGAACTCACTGCCCATCACTATGTGAAGTCCACAGATGAGGAGGTAGAGGCCGACCCGTAAGGAGTCCAGTTCCCTCCTGTCCCCAAGTGGATGCACTGAAATGGCCAATGACACAACATAATCCTCCTGACTCAGCTTCCAAGGGACGTACCACCACATGCAGCTCATGATATCTTAAAAATATTTATTTAATTTATTTAGAGAGAGAGCGAGAATATAGGCATTTTAGGGCCTCCTGCCACTGCAAATGAACTCCAGATGCATGTGCCACTCTGTGCATCCAGCTATATGTGAGTCCTGCTAGGGAACTGAACCCAGGCCATCGGGCTTTGCGAACAAGCATCTTTAACTACAGAGCCATCTCTCCAGCCCAACTCTTTTTTTTTTTTTTTTAATTTGAGAGAGACAGAGAGAGAATGGGCATGCCAGGGCCCCTTCAGCCACTGTGAGCTCCAGATGTGTGCGTCCCCTTGTGCGCATGTGCAGCATTGTGCGCTTGCATCACTTTTGCATCTGGCTAAACGTGGGACCTGGAGATTTGAACAAGCAGTCTTAAGCTTCGCAGTCAGGCATCTTAACCGCTGAACCATCTCTTCAGCCCATCTCCAGCCCAGCTCTTGACATTTTTCTAAGACCACTAGAGCTTTGTGCTCTGCAGAGCCAGCATCTGGCAGTAGGAGATTTGAAAGATAAGTGAGCAAGCAGTCCAGACAGGACCGTCCCCAGCTCACCAAAGGCTGTAGGGTGATAGGGTCAAAAATCCTCTACCTTTTTCCCAGTGGACTCCATCCTGGAGACCCAGAGTGCTGGTCAGCTCTGGTCACCTGCTGCCAGGGTTAAATTGTGTCCCCCTGGTGTGATTTACACCTCAGGGTAGACTTATTTTCTACCTTTTAGATTCTGCTCTGGATTTCTTTCTCCTTGGCCTTTTCCTGGGTCAATGCAGTCCTGATATTTGATTTACTGTTAACAGTATTGACTGCATAGGATTGAGCCAAGAAATGGAAGAAATTGCTTTTTCTTCCTTTCTATCTCCTGCTTGACAACTCAGTCTTCGCAGTGCCGGGTTGGCTGAGCTCGGCAAGAGGAGGTGGGGAGGAGGGCTCTGAGCTCCCGGCTAGAAGGTGACCCTGGGAGGAAAATGAGCAAGGTGTCAGCCCAAGGGTCCTGCACTTACCCTGGTCCTCGTGAGACAAAGACGAGGACCACAGAGGTAGCTCACTGGCTGCCTGCGGGCATGTCACTTAACCCCTCTGAGCCTTGGTTTCCACATTCATTAAATGGAGGTCCTAATGGCCTCTTCACAGATGGCGCGTAAAAGGGTCATGTTAAACCTGAGTCATCCTGGGAATGCAGTTGTCATAGCTGTAGCTGTCACCACGCTCGTCACCCCACTGTCACTGTAATCCCCGCTCTGTCCAAATCCAAGCACTCTGTTCCGTGACAGAGATCTGAGAAGCTAGACACTCATTTTTGTTTGTGATAAAATACATACAGCATGGGGCTGGAGAGATGGCTTAGCGGCTAAGACGCTTGCCTGCCAAGCCAAAGGACCCAGGTTCAACTCCCCAGTACCCACATAAAGCCAGATGCACAAAGTGGTGCAAGCATCTGGAGTTTGTTTGCCAGTAGCTAGAGGCCATGGTGTGCCCATCCAATCCCCCCCCTTCCTTGCAATAAATAAATAAAAAATTTTAAAACTACATACAGAGCTGGAGAGATGGCTCAGCAGTTAAAGTGCTTGCCTGCAAAGCCTAATGACCCAGGGTTCAATTCCCCAGTACCCACATGGAGCCAGATGCACAAAGTGTTGAATGCATCTGAAGTCCATTTGCAGGGTCTGGGAGCCCTGGCACTCTCTCTCTCTCCTTGCAAACAAACAAACAAATAAATAAATAATACAAAGCCGGGCATGGTGATGCATGCCTTTAATCCCAGCACTCGGGAGGCAGAGGTAGAAGGATCACCATGAGTTCGAGGCCACCCTGAGACTACAGAGTGAATTCCAGGTCAGCCTGAGCTAGAGTGAGACCCTACCTCAAAAAAACCAAAATAATAAATAAATAAATAAATAATACATATAGGTCAAACGTACTGAGTTAGTGGCTTAGCTTGCACGCACAGTGTATGGAGTGTGTTAAGCCCATCCACATCTGTACCTGCTGCTTTGGCGAATACTTGACAAGAATGTCATCATAACATGTCCATCATAACAGAGGAGGCGTGGCAGCAGCCATGTGAGGTCACTGGTCACATGACTTGTGCCACCACACCCAGCTTGAATTTGAGATTTTAAAAAAATATTTCTTTATTTATTTATTTATGAGAGAAAGAAGCAGAGAGAGGCAGATAGAGAGATTGTGTGTGCCAGGGCCTCTAGCTACTGCAAACCAACTCCAGATTCATGTGCCACCTTGTGCAACTGGCTTTACATGGGTACTGGGGAATTGAACCTGGGTCCTTTGACTTTCCTGGCAAGAGCCTTAACCACTAAGCTATCTCCTACCCCTGAACTTGAGTTTTTGAGCAGTGTGGCAACTTTGAGGGTTTTTTTTTAATTTTTATTTATTTATTAGCAACAGACCGAGAGAGGAAGAGAGAGAGAGAGAGAGAGAGAGAATGGGTACACCAGGGCCTCCAGCCACTGCAAACGAATTTCAGATGCATGCACCCCCTTGTGCATCTGGCTTACGTGGGTCCTGGAGAATCGAGCCTTGAACCAGGGTCCTTAGGCTTCATAGGCAAGCGCTTAACCGCTAAGCCATCTCTCCAGCCCCAACTTTGAGGGTTTTTGAAGTTAGGATAAATGCACTTTGCGTTGTGGAAAGGTCATGACCCTTTGGGAGTCCAAGGACAAAATGCAGGGCTTTGAGTATGAAGAGTCCCTACCCATACACACACATCTTTAAGAGTCCCCTGCCCATACACACACATATTTAAGAGTCCCCTGCCCATACACACACATATTTAACAACATAATCCTCCTGACTCAGCTTCCAAGGGACGTACCACCACATGCAGCTCATGATATCTTAAAAATATTTATTTAATTTATTTAGAGAGAGAGCGAGAATATAGGCATTTTAGGGCCTCCTGCCACTGCAAATGAACTCTAGATGCATGTGCCACTCTGTGCATCTGGCTATATGTGAGTCCTGCTAGGGAACTGAACCCAGGCCATTGGGCTTTGCGAACAAGCATCTTTAACTACGGAGCCATCTCTCCAGCCCAACTCTTTTTTTTTTTTTTAATTTGAGAGAGACAGAGAGAGAATGGGCATGCCAGGGCCCCTGCAGCCACTGTGAACTCCAGATGTGTGCGTCCCCTTGTGCGCATGTGCAGCATTGTGCGCTTGCATCACTTTTGCATCTGGCTAAACGTGGGACCTGGAGATTTGAACAAGCAGTCTTAAGCTTCGCAGTCAGGCATCTTAACCGCTGAACCATCTCTTCAGCCCATCTCCAGCCCAGCTCTTGACATTTTTCTAAGACCACTAGAGCTTTGTGCTCTGCAGAGCCAGCATCTGGCAGTAGGAGATTTGAAAGATAAGTGAGCAAGCAGTCCAGACAGGACCGTCCCCAGCTCACCAAAGGCTGTAGGGTGATAGGGTCAAAAATCCTCTACCTTTTTCCCAGTGGACTCCATCCTGGAGACCCAGAGTGCTGGTCAGCTCTGGTCACCTGCTGCCAGGGTTAAATTGTGTCCCCCTGGTGTGATTTACACCTCAGGGCAGACTTATTTTCTACCTTTTAGATTCTGCTCTGGATTTCTTTCTCCTTGGCCTTTTCCTGGGTCAATGCAGTCCTGATATTTGATTTACTGTTAACAGTATTGACTGCATAGGATTGAGCCAAGAAATGGAAGAAATTGCTTTTTCTTCCTTTCTATCTCCTGCTTGACAACTCAGTCTTCGCAGTGCCGGGTTGGCTGAGCTCGGCAAGAGGAGGTGGGGGAGGAGGGCTCTGAGCTCCCGGGCTAGAAGGTGACCCTGGGAGGAAAATGAGCAAGGTGTCAGCCCAAGGGTCCTGCACTTACCCTGGTCCTCGTGAGACAAAGACGAGGACCACAGAGGTAGCTCACTGGCTGCCTGCGGGCATGTCACTTAACCCCTCTGAGCCTTGGTTTCCACATTCATTAAATGGAGGTCCTAATGGCCTCTTCACAGATGGCGCGTAAAAGGGTCATGTTAAACCTGAGTCATCCTGGGAATGCAGTTGTCATAGCTGTAGCTGTCACCACGCTCGTCACCCCACTGTCACTGTAATCCCCGCTCTGTCCAAATCCAAGCACTCTGTTCCGTGACAGAGATCTGAGAAGCTAGACACTCATTTTTGTTTGTGATAAAATACATACAGCATGGGGCTGGAGAGATGGCTTAGCAGCTAAGACGCTTGCCTGCCAAGCCAAAGGACCCAGGTTCAACTCCCCAGTACCCACATAAAGCCAGATGCACAAAGTGGTACAAGCATCTGGAGTTTGTTTGCCAGTAGCTAGAGGCCATGGTGTGCCCATCCAATCCCCCCCCTTCCTTGCAATAAATAAATAAAAAATTTTAAAACTACATACAGAGCTGGAGAGATGGCTCAGCAGTTAAAGTGCTTGCCTGCAAAGCCTAATGACCCAGGGTTCAATTCCCCAGTACCCACATGGAGCCAGATGCACAAAGTGTTGAATGCATCTGAAGTCCATTTGCAGGGTCTGGGGGCCCTGGCACTCTCTCTCTCCTTGCAAACAAACAAACAAATAAATAAATAATACAAAGCTGGGCGTGGTGATGCATGCCTTTAATCCCAGCACTCGGGAGGCAGAGGTAGGAGGATCACCATGAGTTCGAGGCCACCCTGAGACTACAGAGTGAATTCCAGGTCAGCCTGAGCTAGAGTGAGACCCTACCTCAAAAAAACCAAAATAATAAATAAATAAATAAATAATACATATAGGTCAAACGTACTGAGTTAGTGGCTTGGCTTGCACGCACAGTGTATGGAGTGTGTTAAACCCATCCACATCTGTACCTGCTGCTTTGGCGAATACTTGACAAGAATGTCATCATAACATGTCCATCATAACAGAGGAGGCGTGGCAGCAGCCATGTGAGGTCACTGGTCACATGACTTGTGCCACCACACCCAGCTTGAATTTGAGATTTTTAAAAAATATTTCTTTATTTATTTATTTATGAGAGAAAGAAGCAGAGAGAGGCAGATAGAGAGATTGTGTGTGCCAGGGCCTCTAGCTACTGCAAACCAACTCCAGATTCATGTGCCACCTTGTGCAACTGGCTTTACATGGGTACTGGGGAATTGAACCTGGGTCCTTTGACTTTCCTGGCAAGAGCCTTAACCACTAAGCTATCTCCTACCCCTGAACTTGAGTTTTTGAGCAGTGTGGCAACTTTGAGGGGTTTTTTTTTAATTTTTATTTATTTATTAGCAACAGACCAAGAGAGGAAGAGAGAGAGAGAGAGAGAGAGAATGGGAGCACCAAGGCCTCCAGCCACTGCAAACGAATTTCAGATGCATGCACCCCCTTGTGCATCTGGCTTACGTGGGTCCTGGAGAATCGAGCCTCGAACCAGGGTCCTTAGGCTTCATAGGCAAGCGCTTAACTGCTAAGCCATCTCTCCAGCCCCAACTTTGAGGGTTTTTGAAGTTAGGATAAATGCACTTTGTGTTGTGGAAAGGTCATGACCCTTTGGGAGTCCAAGGACAAAATGCAGGGCTTTGAGAATGAAGAGTCCCTACCCATACACACACATATTTAAGAGTCCCCTGCCCATACACACACATATTTAAGAGTCCCCTGCCCATACACACACATATTGAAGAGTCCCCTGCCCATACACACACATATTTAAGAGTCCCCTGCCCATACACACACATATTTAAGGCACTTGCCTGTGAAACCTACAGACCCAGGTTCAATTTCCCAGTGCCCACATAAGCCAGATGGCACAGGTGGCACTTGTGTCTGGAGTTCCTTTCCAGTGGCTAGAGGCCCTGGTGCACCCATTCTTTCTCTCTGTGTCTCTCTCTCTCTTTATCAATCTCTCTCATAAATGAATAAATAAAACATTTTTTTAAAACTCACTGCAGGGCTGGAAAGATGACTTAGCAGTTAAGGCACTTGTCTATGAAGCCTAATGACCCATGTTCGGCTCTCCAGATCCCATGTAAGCCAGATGTACAAAGGTGAGGCAAGTGCAAGGTCGCACATGCCCACTAGGTGGCACAAGTGTCTGGAGTGCGATTGTGGTGGCTGAGGTCCTGACATGCCAATTCTGTCTCTCTCTGGCCATGTTTCCGCACTGGAAAGAAATCTTCCTTGGTCAACTCATCCCCTAGGGGACACACTGCCATCTTAAGGGGTCCAGTGTGTTCAGATGAAGGCTCTACAGTGGAACACTGTGACCAGTGCCCACCTTTGGAAGGGGGCATTGCACCAGTTTTTGGAGTGTTGTTTTCATAGCTCCTAGAAAGAGCAAAGCCTGCCACGGAGACACAAGGGGCGAAGCACAACACCAAAATACAGAAGCCAGGAGGAGAGAGGACGCGCAGGGAGCCATCTTCATGGTGGCACTGAGAGCCATGGAACACAGAGCTGTCAACCAGCAGTGTCACTGGGCCAGAACATGAGGACCCTTCGGAGTAATGGACCCTTGCCCTTGTGGCAAGATCAAGAATGTCTCATGAGGGGAACTCTAGAGATGGCTCAGCGGTTAAGGTGTTTGCCTGCAAAGCCTAACAACCTGGGTTCGAATCCCCACATAAAGCCAGATGCACAAAGTGGCGCATGCACCTGGAGCTTGTGGCAGCTAGGGGTCCTAGAACACACGCTCTTTCTTCCCTCTATCTCTCTCTGCTTGCAAATAAATAAAAAATATTTTTAAAAACAGAATTTGGGGGCTGGAAAGATGGCTTAGTGGTTAAGCGCTTGCCTGTGAAGCCTAAGGACCCCAGTTTGAGGCTCAATTACCCAGGACCCACGTAAGCCAGATGCACAAGGTGGCACATGCATCCGGAGTTCATTTGCAGTGGCTGGAGGCCCTGGTGTGCCCATTCTCTCTCTCTCTCTCTCTCTCTCTCTCTCCCTCCCCCCTCTCCCTCTCCCTCTCCCTCTCCCTCTCTGTCTGTCTGTTGCTAATAAATAAATAAAAATAAACAAAAAATTAAAAAAAAACAGAATGTCGGGATTGGAGAGAAAGTTTAGCGGTTAAGCCACTTGCTTGCAAAGCCTGAGGACCCAGGTTCAATTCCCCAGGACCCACGTCAGCCAGATGCACAAGGTGGCACATGCTTCTGCAGTTTGTTTGCAGCAGCTGGAGGCTCTGACACACCCATTCTCTCTCTGGCTTTCTCCCTCCCTCCCTCTCTCTTTCTCAAATATATAAAGAAAAAAAATTAAAATATTTTTAAAAAGAAGACTCTCATGAGGGGCCTGGGTGTCCCTAAATGTCCTTATCCCCCCTTCTCACACCCCACAAGCTAGTATGCATGGACTCCCTCCTGCCTTGTGTTAGGAATATGAAGATTTTTTTTTTTTTTAGCCTCAGCCCCAAAGGATAAATGCTGTTTTTTCATCCTTCTCCCAGGGTGCCAGAGTTCAACTCAATTTTCTCAGATTAAATAAAATTTCAAAGTGTCAGTCCCCGGCACACGACAAGTGGGAAGGTGGAGGATTTTCCTAACCCGATCGCCGGCCCAATTACAATTTTTAATCTATATGTAGATAATGGTGAACAAAAACCCCATAGAAATGTCAAGAGTGAGGAGGTTATTAGCTTAGTTTTAATTACTGTCCATCATTCTTAGCAGCTTCTGGGACCCTGCAAGTAAGGGGAAAGATGCCAGGCGTGCCTTTGCAAGGGTTCAGCAGAGCGTCAGGGCAGCCTCTCAGGGTACAGAGGCACTGGGGTGCTGCCAGCCCACCCTGGCTTTACCCCAAGAAGCCCTGGTCCTGGGCAGTGTCACCATCATCCCCGAAGGCAGAGGTGATGCCATCCGGTCTCCCTCTTCACTGTCACTCCTCTGCCTCCCTCCTTGGCCTCCCTCTAAGCCGCAGGATTCTCCCAGTCCTCCATGCAGTTTATGCCTAACGCATGCCCACTTCACCAAACAGCAGCATTCTTGTGTCTTTTATTTTTAAAATATTCTATTTACTTAGGGTGTGAGAGGTGGCTTGGTGGTTAAGGCACTTGCCTGTGAAGCCTAAGGACCCCAGTTTGATTTCCCAGTACCACGTAAGCCAGATGCTCATGGTGGTGTATGTATCTGGAGTTCATTGCAGTGGCTAGAGACCCTGGCATGCCCATTCTCTTTCTTTCTCTCTCTCTCTGTCTCTAATAAATAAAATTTAAAAACATTTATTTATTTAAAAGAGAGACAGGTATATAGAGACAGAGAGAATGGGCACACCAGGGCCTCTAGCCACTGCAAATGAACTCAACACATGCATCACCTTGTGCATCTGGCTTACGTGGGTCCTGGGGAATAGAACCTGGGTCCTTTGGTTTTGCAGGCAAGCGCCTTAACCACTAAGCCATCTCTCCAGCCCGTTTGTTTTCAAGACAGGCTCTCCTGAAGCCCAGGCTGTCTTCAAACACTCTATGAAGTCAAGCATAACCTTGAACTCCTGATCCTCGTACCTCCACTTCCTCCATTTCCTGAATGCTGTATTACAGGAGTGCATAACCACAGACAGCTTTCACAGTGGCTTTTTGTTTTGTTTTGTTTTGTTTTTTGAGGCAAGCCTGATCTTTTTATAACAGAGAGGATGGGGAGAAAATTGGTGCTCCAGGGCCTCCAGCCACTGTAATTGAAGTCTAGATGCATGTACCATCTTGTGTGCATGTGGGAACTTACAATGTGTTACCTTGTGCATCTAGCTTATGTGGGATCTGGGAGTCGAACATGGGTCCTTAGGCTTTGCAGGCAAGTGCCTTAACTACTAAGCCATCTCTCCAGTCCCACCATGGTTCTTTTTAGTACTGGTTTCAAGGTTGTCCAAAGGATATAATGAAGGAATAACAGTGCCTCATAAATGAATGGAGCTGTACCACCTTTAAAACCTTGCAAACTAGGGACCGGGGAGGTGGTTTGGTAGCTAACCTTGCTTGCTCTGCAAACCTGCCAACTGGAATTCAGATTCTCAGCAGCCATGTGAAACCAGATGAACATGTCTACAATCCCAACACACCTACAGCAATGGAGGCAGAGATGGGAAATCCAAAGCTTGCAGGCCAGCTAGTGTGACCTCCCCAGCAACAAGCAACAAGAAAAAGACGCTGTCTCAAACAAAGGGGAGGAGAAAACCAACACCCTGAGGTTGCCCTCTGACCTCCATATGCCTGCCACGGCATACACACACACACACACACACACACGCCATATACACACATACACTAAGAATGAAAAATGGAAAGTATGAAATAGTATTTACTCAAAGATGAACTAAGCAAAACTTGTCTTTTTTTTTTTTTTTTTTTTTTTTTTTTTGGTTTTTTGAGGTAGGTTCTTGTAGTCTCAGAGTGACCTCAAACTCTGCCTCCCAAGTGCTGGGATTAAATGCATGCACCACCACACCCTGTGAAATGTGACTTTTTTTTTTTTTTTTTTTTTTGAGGTAGGGTCTTGCTCTAGTTCAGGCTGACCTGGAATTCACTCTGTAGTCTCAGGGTGGTCTTGAACTCACAGCTACCCTCCTACCTCTGCCTCCCAAGTGCTGGGATTAAAGGCGTGCACCACCACACCCGGGGAAATGTGACTTTTGATAGGAAAGACATGAAATGTATTTTGTGGCAACTGTGCTTTTGAGATAGGGTCTCACTGTAGAACCCTGGCTGGCCTTGAACTCTCAATCTTCCTGCCTCGATCTCTGGAGTAGCTGAATTACATGTATCATCATGGGTGTGAAAATAGTTTTGAAATTTTACCTTAACAGCTGTCTGTGTTTTTCTGTGTTTAAAAAAAAAAAAAAGATAACAAAAGTAGGAAGCTAAAGTTTGGGAATAAAGAAAGGAATAAAAGAAATGGGTTAAAATTCAGTCCAGAGCCGGGCGTGGTGGTGCACACCTTTAATCCCAGCACTCGGGAGGCAGAGGTAGGAGGATCACCATGAGTTCAAGCCCACCCTGAGACTACATAGTGAATTCCAGGTCAACCTGGGCTAGAGTGAAACCCTACCTCAGAAAACCAAAAAAAATTCAGTCCAGGGCTGGAGAGATGGCTCAGCAGCTAAAGCACTTGCCTGCAAAGCCTAACAACCTGGGTTCAATTCTCCAGTACCCACATAAAGCCAGATGCACAAAGTGGCACATGCATCTGGAGTTTGTTTGTAGTGGCTGGAGGTCCTGATGTACCTATTCTCTCTCTCTCTCCCCCTCTCTCTTGCTCCTTGCAAATAAATAAATAAATTTTAAAAAACTCAGTCAAGGGCTGGAGAGATGGCTTAGCATTTAAGGCACTTGCCTTCAAAGCCTAAAGACCCAGGTCCAATTCCCCAAGACCCACATAAGCCAGATACACAAGGGGGCACATGCGTCTGGAGTTCATTTGCAGTGGCTGGAGTCCCTGGTGCACCCATTCTCTCTATATATATCTGCGCCCCCACCAAATAAATAATTTTTTAAATTCAGTCCAAAAGAAAGATGCTAAGCAGAGATGCACCCAGCATCATAAATGTGGAGCTACTGGGTGGTTATAAGGTGAGGAAGGTGTTGGAGGAAGGCATTGTGTGTCCCTTGGGTGAAGAAGGCTCTGGGGGTCTGCTGGGTGAGAGAGGCACTCTGCATCCATGGGGCTCAGGATGCCATTTCAAAGACACTGTTCTCGTGTTTGGATCACGGGAAAGACCTGTGAGATCCCTGGGAACTTATGGTTAAGTATTCCAGCAAGGTTCTGAGGGGCTTGTCCACGCTGGGCAAGCACTCGACCGCAGAGCCACATCCCTGGGCCTCCAAGGGGCTCTGTGAGTGCTGGATGGCTGGTGGTCGTCCCTCTTGGAGGTTCTCCCAAGCCAAGGATGAGGACTGCTGGGCAAGGTCATCTTCCTTGGGCATCTCCGGATGTCATCCTTTCCACAAGCTAGGGTGGGAGCCCACGCGCGCCCATGAATCTCCATCGTGGTGCAGATTCCCCCAGCCCTCCACCGCCGAGATAATGAGGCTAACAGCCAATCAAACCCTAATGAGGATTGATTCGTTTATTAAGCGGCAATTATGCGCCAGGTGCTTTCCACTCCCTGTCATCCCGGAGACTCAAGGTCGAGCAGACTGCGGGTGGCCCGGGAAGAGGCCCATAAAGAGAAGGCAGAGAGTAGCTGCCTGGCAGGAGTTCCTCCGAACGCCTTGGGCCTCTGCAAAGCCCCCACACCATGGGTGAACCAGGATGAGGGTCCCAGATAGCAGGTGCAATCAGGAAAGGACTCAATGGCTGACCAGCCGCCCCTAGTCTCCCTACAGTGTACCCCGAGCCATCTCCAGACAGGACAGGTCAGCTATCTCCCAGGACCCCTGTCTCCAGGCAGAAGGTCCCAAAGAAAGAGAGCAGACCCTTGCCAACAAATGTGTCTCTGCTTCCAAAATGAAGACCCAAGTCCTGATCAAAGTCAGCGTTCAGAAGCGTCTTGGAGGTGCCGGGCAAGTGTCACCAGGCATGAGGGAGAGTGTGGGATGGGCTGAAGACAGAGTAGGGCACAGCCAAAAGTCACAGGGGGAGGGCGTGGTGAGTGATGTGGCCTGTGGTGGAGATCAAGTGGGTGAGACAGCACAGGCTGGGGGCTGGGGTGGAGCAGAAAGGAATGAGGGAGGAGGAGGAGGGTCTTAGGCTGTTTCCAGAAGCTGTAACTGACGCGGTGGTCTCTGAACATGTTCATTCAGCTCGCAGATGAGATGGCTGACAAGAAACTCCCGGCAAAGAGCCCATCTAGGCGGGAAAAGGCAGCTGAGTTTAAGCGCAGGGACAAAGCCAATGAACACCAAGGCAGGCAGGAGTCAGCCACTTACTTGTGTTATTTAAGTTCTAGACACACTTCTCTCTCTCTCTCTCTGTCAAATAAATAAATAAATAAATAAATAAATAAATAAATAAATAAATAAATAAATGGGCTGGAGGGATGGCTTAGCACTTAAAGCACTTGCCTGCAAAGCCAAAGGACCCAGGTTCGATTCCCCAGAACCCACGTTAGCCAGATGCACAAGGAGGCACAAGTGTCTGGAGTTTGTTTGCAGTGGCTGGAGACTCTGGCATGCCCATTCTCTTTCTTTCTCCCCTCCTCTCTCTCTCTCTCTCTCTCTCTCTCTCCCCCACTCTTTCTCTGTCAAATAAATAAAAATTAAGATCTAGACATACAAAGCTCCCCCGATGGCCCTCCATGGAACTCTTTTCCCAGCCTCAGCCTGCCTCTTCATGTTCACTCCATCCTCCAGAGCCTGATAGAGAACCGAGCCCAGTAGGAAGACACCCGCCCTGGTCAGAGACTGGACAGCCGGCCGCGGTGTCCACTTCCCTTCAGGACATGGCTGGCACCTGTCTCTCTGACCTCATTCATTTAGTTGTTGGTTCATTCATTCACATGAGCACCATGACCGGCTCAGCTGATGCCCTTCTGAGCCCGAGGTTCCGGGGAGGGAGCCACTGGGCGCCGTTCCAGGACTCAAAGTTAAGAGATCTCTGAGGCTCTTTGGATTTCCATATGAAATCCAACACATTCTGTAATGGGAGTTTGGGGGTCCTTTGCCAATATGCCAATGCACCAACCAATTTAGGGTACCTGGATTCTTATGATTTTATTTATTTTCTTATTTTTGGAGAGAGAGAGTTGGCACACCAGGGCCTCAGCCACTGCAATCGAACCCCAGATGCTTAGCGTCACCTAATGGGCATGACCTTGCGCTTGCCTCACCTTTGTGCATCTGGCTTACATGGGGTCTGGAGAGAGATTGAACATGGGTCCTTAGGCTTTGCAGGCAAGTGCCTTAACCGCTGAGGCATCTCTCCAGGACTTGTCTTATGATTTTAAAGAATTAAATCCAGGGGCCTGGAGAGATGGCTTAGCAGTTAAACGCTTGCCTATGAAGCCTAAGGACCCTGGTTTGAGGCTCAATTCCCCAGGACCCACGTAAGCCAGATGCACAAGGGAACACATGCATCTGGAGTTCGTTTGCAGTGGCTGGAGGCCCTGGTGAACCCATTCTCTCTCTCTCCTCTCTCTCTATCTATCTACCTATCTATCTGCCTCTTTCTCTCTGTGTCTGTCACTCTCAAATAAATAAATAAATAAAAATAAACAACAAAAAAATTAAAAGAATTAAATCCGTACACCAGAGGGTAAGACTTCAAGAGACTTATTGGATTAAGAGAAGAAAAGAGAAGTGCAGAGACCACGTGGAGGGCAGGAGGCGGTAGAGAACCCACGTGGGAGTAGTCCCCCCACATTTCAACCCAGCAGGGACCTGGAAACTCGGGGGAGGTGAAAAGCCAACAAGAGACCTTGCCCACTTGCTAAGAATCTATTCATAATTTTACTGTGATGGGCTTTACCCTCAGGCTCAGGCGAGGCTGAGAGAGAGCTGATTGGTCTGGGCACAGGGGCTGGCTCTGGAGTAGGGGGCGAGAGAGCTGATTGGATAGGCTGGATCAGATGTTGAACTGGGGTCTGCTAACACGGGCAAAGTGGTGATCCCACTTTGGGCCCTGTCTCCTAACTAGCTACCTAATTCCTCCTCACTTCCTCAGACAGGATTTCCTCAGCATCTCTCTCTCTCTCTCTCTCTCTCACACACACACACACACACACACACACACCTCAGGACCTTTGAAGATGCTATGAATAAAGTTTCTTAAACTCCATCCCCCTCTCTTGGAAAATTCCTGCTCCTATAGTTATCAGCTCAGAGGTCACTCAGGAAGCCCAGCCTGATGGCCCCAGTATGGACCTACAGCCCCTCATCTGTCCTCATCACCAACATACGCTGTTGTTTGATACCAAGAAGGTGTGTCTCTGCGTGGTGGCGAAGGCCTTTTTCATTTCACTGAGGTGTCAGCTAGCTTTGACAGAACACATGAGTCACATCTCATCCTTCCCTTGGTCCCATAGACTAATGACAAGCCCTGGGTCCCCCAGTCCTCATAAAAATGAATCTTTCAGGCTGGAGAGATGGCTTAGCGGTTAAGGCGCCTGCCTGCTATGCCTACAAACACCGGTTCCAATCTCCAGGTCCCACGTTTAGCCAGATGCAATGACGCAAGGGTGCAATGCCACACTTGCCCACAAGGGAGCGCATGCATCTGGAGTTCGTTCACAACAGCTGAGAGGCTGCTGGTGCCCATCTCTATCTGTCTGCCTCTCCCTCTCTCTGTGTCTCATGGAAAGATGACTTAGTAGTTAAGGCATTTGCCTGAGAAGCCTAAGGACCCAGGTTCAATTCCCCAGGACCCAAGTAAAGCCAGATGCACAAGGTGGCACATGCATCTGGAGTTCATTTGCAGGGGCTGGAGGGCCTGGCACACCCATTCTTTCTCTCTGCCTTCCCCCCCATCTCCAAGTAAATAAAAACTGAATCTTTTGGTCTGGAGAGATGGCTGAGCGGTTAGGACACTTGCCTGCGAAGCCTAAGGACCCAGGTTCGATTCCCCAGTACCCACATAAGCCAGATGCACAAGGTGGCGCATGCAACTGGAGTTCATTTGCAGTGGTTAGAGGCCCTGGAACACTGATTCTTTCTCTCTTTCTCTCTCACTCTCAAATAAATAAAAATATAAAAAAGTGAATCTTTCTCCAATCTTTACTTATTAGGCTGCAAGTCCTCTGTGACAGGGTGAGAACTCTGGAGAAACAAATGGGCTTTTTGCATCTACCTGCAGTGCCCAAAGGTCCCTTGGACCCACCTCCTAAGGGGCCACCAGAACCAAGTCTCTGAGAGACTACTTGACGAGATACAGCTGAGATGGAAATGTGACTCCTTCGCCCCGCCTCCAGCTCTCATCTCCAGCAGAGGCCGCCATCTTGGAACACAGCTGGGGGGTTCATGAGGTTCATGCCGCAGAAGTGTGGGTAATGTGGGGTGGCTGCAGTGCAGGCTTTCCAACACCTTGTGGAATGTTACAGGTCCATCTGAAATGTCCCCCACAGACTCATGTCTTAACATTTGTTCCCCTGGCTGGCAGTGCTGATTTGAGAAGTTGTGGAACCTTGAGGGGATGGGGGCTAGCTACAGGAAGTAGTTCACCGGGGTTAGGCCTTTGAAGGTTATAACCTGGCCCAGTTCCTGTCATCTGTCTACTTTCTGATCCACCATGATGTGAACAACCTCTACCACACACCCCTGCCATGAACAGAGCTGTTCAGCCAGTGTGATAAGTGGAGGACCTGAGACATGGAAAGTTAGCCTGAGTTAACTCAGGGCCCCAAAGTAATCTGAGGGACAGCAAGAGAGCCAGAGTCTGAGACAGACAGAGGGAGTTACACAGAGAGAGAGAGAGACTGAGACAGAGTGCATCTGGCTTACATGGGTTCTGGGGAATCAAACCAGGGTCCTTTGGCTTTGCAGGCAAATGCCTTAACCACTAAGCCATCTCTCCAGCCCTGTTCCTTCTTTTTTTAAAAATATTTATTTATTTGCAAGGGGAAAGGGAAAATATGAGCATGCCAGGGCCTCCAACTGCTGCAAACGAACTCTGGATGAGTGCACCACTTCGTGCATCCAGCTTTAGGCTTTGAAGGCAAGTGCCATCTCTCCAACCCAGACATCTGTCCCTTCCTCACATAGTGGTTCTAGGGACATAACCCCCCAAGTGACACTTGTTCTGTGCCATGACGGTAAGTCTGTCCAGCCTCACAGGACAAGTGCCCAGTTGGTAGATGGGCCACCTAAGGAATTGATGAGTGGGCCAGACCCATCACCTTCTGCTCCCATGTCAGAGGCAGCCAGACATCCCAGAATTCCTTAGCTCCGGCTTCAGGAGCAAAAACAAGACAGTGACTTCCCAGGCCCCATACTGCCAGCCACTTTTCAAAGAAAGTCAAGACTGTCACAATTTTTTTTCTTCCCTTCCCAAAATTAAAATGTGCCTCCAGTATAACTTGTTATCAAAAATAGAAGCATTTTATCTATCTTTATTGCAGAACAGAGATTACATGGAGACATTCAATTTGGAGTCAATTTAAATTTCAATTGTCTGTGAAATCTAAATCAATAGGGTATAGTTCAATGACGCTTTAATAAAACAGGGCATAACCAAGAAATCATTAGGAATTACATATGATAAGAGATGGGAGCAGCGCCTCCGCTGGGGTGGAGGGGACATTAGAAAATTACCCCCAAGCATTTTTTGAGTAAACCAGCAGCCTCCATTTCCCACGAGACACCCAAGAACATTTAATTTTGCTATGAGGCTGGGTATCCATCTATGTCAGCCCAGTGATTGGGGGACAATTTACAGTGAGTGACAAAAGCAGGGAGCTTGTCTTGCCCAGAATGTGCATACCACGTTTTCCTTTCTCCGGCCCAGTGCACAGAACGCATTACACCCTCTCTCCTCTCTCCTCACGGCTGGTCTCCTCTCCCCGGAGAGTCCCCCTTACAGGGGGGCCCTGAGGGTGGGGAGGGTCCAGTGTGGGATGAGCTGCAGGAGAAGTGGTGGCTGGTGGACTTAAAGCACATGTGCCCAGGCTGTGCCCAGGGACACATTGGGACTGCATCCCAGGCTGGTCACATCACCTCTTCCGTGAGCTCACAGGTGGTGACAAACATCTGTGCGATGCCTGGCTGCTAGCAAGCCTGAGGTCTGGGGTCAGGGGAGCTACAAAAGACATTTTCCCA
This sequence comes from Orientallactaga sibirica, assembly GCA_036365145.1. Lineage (NCBI taxonomy): Eukaryota > Metazoa > Chordata > Mammalia > Rodentia > Dipodidae > Orientallactaga > Orientallactaga sibirica. The sequence continues at coordinate 3,339,656 of JAEOAD010000026.1, read as the reverse complement.
ACGCACAAACCCTAAGGGACAATGAAAAAAGCACAGGGTGGTTTGTTTCAGCGCATCATTTGAAAACCTTTGTGAGGACTCACCTGGCAGGGGCGACCCATGATCACCAAGGTGCTTTTCCCAGCACATACTTTTCCATGGCACTTCCAGATGTGTTGACCCCTGTCATTACCCCATATGTGGGAAACTCGACAGCATCATGTGTGGTAGTGGGGGACCGTGTTTGCACTCACCCCTGAATAAAAATAAATAAGCCTGGCGTGGTGGCGCACGCCTTTAATCCCAGCAGGAGGCAGGAGTAGGAGGATCGCCGTGAGTTCATGGCCACCCTGAGACTACATAGTGAATTCCAGGTCAGCCTGAGCTAGAATGAGACCCTACCTCAAAAATAAATAAATAAGTAAATAAATAAATATAAAAAATAAATTAGTTAAGTAAAAAATTTAAAGTCCTCTGGAAAAAAATTTAAAACCATGTGAATAAAAAAAGGAAAGAGGGCTGGAGAGATGGCTTAGCGGTTAAGGCGTTTGCCTGCTAAGCCTAAGAACGCTGGTTCCAATCTGCAGGTCCCACGTTTAGCCAGATGCAAAGTGACACAAGGGCGCAATGCCGCACTTGACCACAAGGGGCGCACACATCTGGATTTCATTCACAGCAGCTGAGACTGCTGGAGCGCCCATCTCTATCTGTCTTCTTCTCCCTCTCTATCTGTTTCTCTCTGTGTCTCTCTCCAAAAATAATAAATAAAATTGAAAAAAATACTTTAGAAAAAAAGAAAGAAACCAACTCCTCATGAACACACTCTCGGAATGGTGCCCAAAGGCAGTCTTGATAACAGCACAAAGCCCATTGGTCCCAAGAGAAAATAGCAATGGTATTGCTTTTGTCATTATTTAAATCTTTTTTCTAGTGAATTATTTTTATTTTTATTTTTATTGACAACTTCTTTAATTGTAGACAATATCCCATGTTATTTCCCTCCCTCCCCCACTTTCCCCTTTGAAACTTCACTCTCCTTCATATCCCCTCCCCCTCTCAATCAGTCTCTCTTTTCAGTTTGATGTCATGATCTTTTCCTCCTATTATGATGGTCTTATATAGGTAGTGTCAGGCACTGTGAGGTCATGGATATCCGGGCCATCTTGTATCTGGAGGAGCACGCTGTAAGGAGTCCTACTCTTCCTTTGGCTCTTAAATTCTTTCCGCCCCGTCTTCCGCAGTGGACCCTGAGCCTTGGAAGGTAGGTTTGAGATGTTTCAGTGCTGAGCACTCCTCTGTCACATCTTCTCAGCACCATGGTGTCTTCTGAGTCATCCCAAGGTTGCCACCATCTGAAAAAAAGAAACTTCTCTAACCAAAAGTGTTCTAGTGAATTTTTGCATGCATGTTGATGTCTTAAAATATTGGATTAAAGCCGGGCGTGGTGGCGCACGCCTTTAATCCCAGCACTCGGGGAGGCAGAGGTAGGAGGATCGCAGAGAGTTCGAGGCCACCCTGAGACTACGTAGTTAATTCCAGGTCAGCCTGGACCAGAGTGAGACCCTACCTCGCAAAAACCAAATATATATATATACTGGATTAAGGAGCTGGAGGGATGGTTTATCGGTTAAGGCATTTGCCTGAAAAGCCAAAGGACTCAGGCTCAATTCCCCAGGACCCACGTTAGACAGATGCACAAGGGGGCACATGTGTCTGGAGTTCATTTGCAGTGGCTGGAGGCCCTGGCACATCCATTCTCTCTCTCTCTCTCTCTCTCCTCTCTCTCTCTCTCTCTCTCTCTCTCTCTCTCTCTCTCTCTGTCAAATAAATAAATAAATATTTTTTTAAAATTAAAAATATATATAGGATTAAAATGTTTTTATTACTGAGATTCGGTTGGGGGGTTCATCTCTGCACTTCCATTTTGTATCCTAGAGTCTCAACCACTCTCACCCCTTAGTTCTGACCCTGCCTAGCACTGTAATGGTTATGCTACATGCTGGGGAAACTGAAGACCCCGGCCAGTGCCATGCAGAGTTTGTGGATCACAGAAGAAAGATGCTTGGGGTACCCGTGCTGCGGAGCTCACAGTGGGACCACAGCGTGAGAACTCAGACCATGAAGTCAGCCAGCCGCACTCTCTCCTCCTCGTCTCCGGAACAGCGGCGGCTAATTTTAGAGCTGTGCTGGCTCTTGGAATGCCTGGGAAGGCCCGGCAACCTATTATTTTGGATGACTCTGTCTGGGATGTTTCCCAAAGAGATTAGCAGAGTAGACTGGGAGGAGGCCTGCCCTGGCTGTGTACAGACATCCATCCTTTCAGACCTGTTGGGAACCAGTGCACAAAGCAGGCTGTACCCCACACCCACCCCTGTGACCTGGATCCTTGCAATCAAAATGCCCAGGCTTGAGCTGGAGAGATGGCTTAGCAGTTAAGGCACATGCCTGTGAAGCCTAGGGACCCAGGTTCGATTCCCCAGTACCACAAGATGGCACATGTGTCTGGAGTTCGTTTGCAATGGCTAGAAGCTCTGGCACACACACTTTCTCTCTCTGTCTCTCTCTTTTTCTCTTCCTCCTTCTCTCTCTCTGTCTCTCTTTTTCTCTTAAATAAATATTTTTAAAAGAAAAAAATCTTTCAAGTATCTCTTTTTTTTAATCTCCACTTTTACGTACGTGTTTCATAATGATTTTGTTTGTGGTTGTAAATTGTCCAGTTGGTTTTTAGGACCCATTTGTATTTTTCTCCCCAGTGTATTCTTTTTTTTTTTTTTTCCCGGGGTAGGGTTTCACTCTAGCTCAGCCTTACCTGGAACTCATTATGTAGTCTCAGGGCAGCCTCGGACTCATGGTGATCCTCCTACCTCTGCCTCCCAAGTGCTGGGATTAAAGGTGTGCGCCAGCATGCCCGGCAACCCCAGTCTATTCTTGGGATCTCTCTCCTATTCTTCCATGCTCAACTCACATACTTTCCCTCTCAGTCGACCTCCTTCCCCACATTCTCCCCTCCATAGCCCCTCCTCTTTATTACTCCATAAGTACAACCTTAACAACGTCTAAACCTAGCAGTATCCCATGAACATTCTTCTCTCTTTCTCTCTCTCTCTCTAGCTATCTATCTGCCTCTTCCTCTGTCTCAAACAAATAAATAATTCATAAAAATTTAAAAATTAAAAAAAAAAGAAAAGGCTGGAGAGATGGCTTAGTGGTTAAGGCATTTGCCTGCAAAGCCAAAGGATCCAGGTTCAATTCCCCAGTACCCACATAAGCAGATGCACAGCACAGGGTGGCACACACGTCTGGAGTTTGTTTTTGCAGTGGCTGGTGGCTGAAATAAATAAATACGTTTTAAAAATTATAAGAAGAGCTGACATGCCTCCACCTCCGGCAGGTAGAGTCTCTCTCTCAAATAAATGAACAATTAATAAAAAATTTAAAAATTATAAAAAGAGGGGCTGGAGAGATGGCTTTTGGGAAGGGGGCGGGAAGAGAGGATGATTAAGGCATTTGCCTGCAAGTCAGCCAAAGGATCCCAGTTCAATTCTCCAGGACCCACATAAGCCCCCTTTTGTTTTTGTAATGCACAAGGGGTTGTCATGCATCTGGAGTTCATTTCTGAGATCTTACCTGTCGTTGGTTCGTGGCTAGAGGCCCTGTTGCGTGCCCATTCTCTCTCTCAAATAAATAAATACGTTTTTAAAAATTATAAGAAAACAAGAAGTCTCGACTCCTGGGTGTGGTGCTTTTCTGGCTTCGCATGCCTTTAATCCCAGCACTCATGAGGCAGAGGTAGGAGGATTATCATCCCCTTGTTGGGGTAAATAGTTCGAGGCCACCCTGAGACTACATAGTGAATTCCAGGTCAGCCTGGGCTAAAGTGAGACCCTACCTCGAAAAAAAAAAATTAGAAAAAGAGTATTCTCCACGAGCATTCACCATGGGATTATGAATGCAGTGATCAGTCTTGGGTGGGGGGGACACTACCTCGGGGTACTCCTTCCCACCCTGTGGCTCTTACACTCTTTCCTCCTCCTCTTCCACATTGTTCCCTGAACCTTGGCGGGTGTGTCATTTATAAGTCTACTTGAGTGTTGAGCTCTCTTCAGCCTCTGGATTTCTGCTTTGATGAGTTTCCAGCGCCCTCAGTGTCTGTCACCATCTCCCTGGAGCAGGTTGTCAGGATGGCAGAAGAGAGGATACGAGAGGCATGGGACCAACACATGATTTGTTCATACAGTAAAGTCCCTAGTTAACAAAAGAAAAAGGCAAAAGAAATGTATATGAGTAGCTGCTCAAACCTCCAGCCTGGGTTTCAAGATGGGAACCAGGGACCCTCCTGGACAATGGCCTGGGCCATCTGTTGTGGGGCCTTTGTTGAGTCACTGGCTCCCTAGGAATGTCCTTGGGCTAAGCTGTGTCCCAGAAGTAGTGTCTTGACCCCACCGTGTTGCCTGGTTCCTACCCCGGCAGACCCAGAGACGCCCTCTTCTGGCCAGCTCACTCAAGGCTGGAGGAAGCCCCATCTTCTCTTGGAGCAGATCAGTCCTTGCTGAGACATGGATGTCCTGTCTATTAGTTCCCCTGCCATTGTTCTGTGGTCCTTATTTCTGCAGAATGAAACCACTGCTCCAACCAGATCTCGGAGGATCGCCACGAGTTGAGACTACATAGTGCAAAGTTGGCCCTTATCATAAGCATGAGCATTCACCATGGGATTATGAATGCAGTGATCAGTCTTGGGTGGGGAATCAAGTGGCCCCTCATTGTCCAAATCCAGTCATTGTCGCCCACTCTCTGAGAGGACTCCTCATCTGGGACAGCATACAGTAAAGGGGGCAAAAGACCTCAAACCTCCAGCCTGGGTTTCAAGATGGGAACCAGGGACTCCTGGACAATGGCTTGGGCCATCTGTTGTGGGGCCTTTGTTGAGGCTCCCTAGGAATGTCCTTGGGCCAGAAGTAGTGTCTTGACCCCACCGTGTTGCCTGGTTCCTACCCGTGCAGCTCACTGGCTGGAGAGCCCCATCTTCTCTTGGAGCCACCTGGAGGCATTGTTCCCCTGCCAAAACGAAACCGCATCCAGAGCTGGAGATAACCTTGGAAAGGGCTCAGTAGATAAAGCTTTGGCCATGCCACGAAGGCATTGAAAACGTCGCATCCAGAGCTGGAGATAACCTTGGAAAGGGCTCAGTAGATAAAGCTTTGGCCATGCGAGTATGAGTGCCTGAGTTCAGATGCACAGAACCCATGCAAAGCCAGGTGTTTGAACATCTGTAATCCCAGAGTGCCTACAGTGAGAAGAGAGGTAGAGACAGAAGAACTGACCAGGAGCTCGTGGGCTAGTGGGCTAGCTAGCCTGGTAAATGAATGGAGCCACACACTAAAAAATAATTAATAATTATTATTTTTCTTATACCTTCTCATTGCTGGGACAAAGCACCTGACCAAAAAGCAGCTGATGGGAGGAAAGAGATTATTCTGGCTCACAGTCTCAAAGGGAAACTCCATGATGGCAGGGAAAGCGTGGCATGAGCAGAGGCTGGGCATCACCACTGCCACAGCAGATGGAAAATAGCAGCAGGAGAGTGAGCGGAGCTCTGCCATGCAGCAGCTGGCTCTAACACCCCTAAGCCCGCCCCCAGCAACACTTCTGCAGCAAGGCTCCCCCTCTCAAATTGCCACCAGCTGGGGACCATGCATTCAAAACACATGAGTTTGGGGCTGAAGAGACAGCTCAGCGGTTAAAGGCACTTGCTTGCAGTGGCCCAGGTTTGATTCCCCAGTACCCAGGTAAAGCCACTCGCACAGAGAGCGGCATGCATCTGGAGTTCATCTGCAGTGACAGGAGGGCCTGGTGCAGCCATTCTCTCTCTCTCTCTCTCTCTCCAAATTAATTAATTAATAAACAAATAAAATGTTTTTTTTAAAGAAGAGAGAAAAAGAAAAGTCATCTCATCACACATGTGAGGAAACTGAGTCAGGCGTGCATCTGAGTTCTGCGCAGAACTAGCTCTGGTCGGAACGTTTCCATCCAACACCTCAGCCAGAGAGAAAGCAGACAGCCAGAAGGCCAGATGTGATCCCCTTACAATGACACAGAGGTGGCGTGACCCAGGCCATGGCACCCAAGTGCAGAGTGAAGCATAGTCCAAGTTGGTCCAGGGACCCTCCAGGACCCCCATGTGGGGCCAACACTACCCAGCCGCTTCCTCAACAAAGTAGCCCAGAGATGCTGGGGGCACCTGCCTGCCTGCCTGCCTGCCTGCCTGCCTGCTTGCGGAGGAAGAATTACTAGGCAGCCCTGTCTCTCGCTGAGGTGCAAGAAATACTACCATGATGGAGCCGAGAGCTAATGAGAAACCCAACCAGCTCGCAGACGCTTAGCAAGAAATACAGCCCGGCTCCCGGGAGGAAGAGCAGCTCCCGAAGCCGTCCCCTCCGCGCGCGCCTGCGGATCGATCCAGCAGGGAAGTGGGGGCTCAGGAAACAGATAACGCGGAAGATCTACGACAGGAGGGGCTCGGGCTGGCGAGGGGAGAGGAGTCACGTAAATCAAAGGCCAAGTGAGAGAAGGAAGGGAGATAAGAGGATTTGTGTTTATGGTGAGCGACAGCGGGGACTGGGTCCCCGAGGTAGTGAGCACTGGGGAGGAGGGAGAGGTGGCCAAAGAGAGGGTTAGCGTGGCAGCCAATGTCACCCCTGCAACCTTCAAGGCCATCCCGGTCCCTCTGGGCACAGCCCCAGTTGCCTTCCTCCTAAACCCTTGATTCTCATGTCAGGGGCTGAGGGAAGGGACCTCCAAACCTGTCCCCTTCTCCCCCATGATGGACTTTGAAAGCACACTTCAGGCCAAGATGGACAGCAGGGAACACTTTCTGAGAGCCTTGTGCCCCTGGCTCTGCTGGCAGCTTCCTAACTCTAACTATTCACCCTAGGACAGAGACACCGTGGTCTTCCCATGAGACACACACATTGAGGACAGGGACTCAGGTTGAAAACGGACCTTCAGGCCACAGAGATCAACCAGAATTCAAGCCCAAACAGTCTGGCTCCCCCGGCCCTGGTTCCTGACCTTGACCCCACACTGAGTCTACTGGCCTGACTGTCTGTGATTGATGGGAGGCTGTGAGACCTACCCACGACCCCTTGAACCACCTCCCATAACTGGCAGCATGCCCTCTCAAGACCAAGCTAGGAAGTGCTCCACTCCGCTACCCTTGGGTGTCAGTATCCTCCACTTTCCCAGAGCAGCAGGAGTCAGGAGGTTTTGTCCCTGTCCCCAGGGACTGCTGCAAGCCGGAGGACAGGAGGTGAGCGGTGACTGTCACCCTCATGGGGTATGCTGGCCTTTATGTGCTGCTATCACTCAGTACTTGTGACCTGGTCATTCATAACAGATATTTCTTTGGTTCATGGTTCTGGGGACTAGGGAATCGAAGGACCACAGGCCACGTCTAGGGATGGTGAGGGAGTGTGAAGGCTGGGCTGGATGGGATTGTGGCTGAAGATTCCCCAGGAGGGAGGGGACAAAAGGGACCGGAAGGTGTTCAATTTGCTTTCACAGCCCACCTGCTTCTGAAATCCGGTCTTGGGTTGGAGCCCTCGAGGGCCAAAGACCTCTCAGGAGCCATTCCCCCAGTACTGTTGCGCTGGGGACCAAGTGTTCAACAGGTGAATGCAGGGCGCACATTAGAACCGTATAGCAGAGGCCCGTTCTGCCCCAGCTCCTCTGAGGGTCTCTCCCAGGCTCAAACCCATGTCTATCTGGTGTGGTGGCAATGGCTGTAATCCCAGAAGAAGAGGATAGAGTTCCAGGCCAGCCTGAGCTACATGAGACCCTATCTCAGAAACTATGGGGGGGGGGCCTGTTTCCCCGTTGATAACCAGCTTCACAGCACCCCCCCCGGGTAACAGTCCACCCCCTTACCCTGTCCCTCATTTCGTACCCTCCCTCTCCTCCCACCTCAGCTGCTGGCTCCTGGAGAACCCAAGCTGAAGTAGAACTCCACCAATCTTGCATGCAAGAAAAAGCAGAAGTGGCCTGGAGAAATGGCTTAGCGGTTAAGGCGTTTGCCTGCGAAGCCAAAGGATCCCGGTTCGATTCTCCAGGACCCACATAAGCCAGACGCATGAGGGGAACATGCATCTGGAGTTCGTTTGCAGTGGCTAGAGGCCCTGGTGTGCCCATTCTCTCTCTGTCTGCCTCTCTCTCTCTCTGTCTATATACCCCTTTCTCCCCCTCTCTCTCTCAAATAAGTAAATAAATAAAATTTTTTAAAAAGAGGACTGGAAAGAGGGCTTAGTGGTTAAGGCGTTTGACTACAAAGCCAATGGATCACTGTTCGACTCTCCAGGACCCACGTAAGCCAGATGCACAGGTGGCACGTGCGTCTGGAGTTTGTTTGCAGTGGCTGGAGGCCCTGGCATGCCCATTCTCTCTCTCTCTCTCTCTCGCTCTCTGCCTCTTTCTCTCAAATAAATAAATAAGTAAATTATAAAAAAATTTAAAAAAATAAAATAAGAATGGTGAAAATATGAGACCAGATTTAAAAACCAAGCCACAAGACCAGGAGGAAGCACAGACAGTGTGAGCGATGGAACATGGAGGAGGGGCAGGTGGAAAAGAGGTGGACACCTCAGCTGGGGTTGGCATTCGAGGCCTTGTGGGCTACACACTTCATTCACCCGTGAATGGCTCCAAGCTAGGCTGTGAGCTCTCCACACGCAGGCCTGGCTCGAAGATCAGAGTGTCCCATGGGTCACTGGTGGTGACAACTTCACATTCTGTAGTGTGCTAGTTCACAGCCACGACGTCTACAGCCATCAGCCCAGATGAATTTGCTATCAACTTCCCATCCAATCTGCTCTCTGTAAACACTCTGCTTCCCCTGGTCTAACAAAGACAGAAAAGAATGTTCGAGGCCAAAAAACAAAACAAAACAAACACCCCCAAAAAAATAAAATCACACCTACTTATACCTGAGAGACTTCAAAACGGCAGTTAGAGTTCTTCTTGGTGTGAGCCTGAGGAGTCAGCTGTCTGCTGCCAGCATGGGCAGAGAGAGAAAAAGGAAAAAAAAAAAAAAAACTGTGTTTAGAGCTGGCTCTCCTCCACAGGGGCTTCACAGTTGGAACTGTCAAAGAAATCGCCGTCTTGGACAAGAGTAATGCTGTTGGGGAAGAGCCGCATTTCACTGGCCTTCATCTGCAGGGTCCGTCCCTCCCTCCCTTCAACCCACCTCACCAACACATCCCCAGCCTACCGGGCCAGACGCCAGGCCGCCAAGCCCAAGGGTCGTGAGCGAGGGGTGGAACTGGAAAGCACCCAGCCTGAGGGACAAGCGTACTAAGTAGCAGAGCCATGTCGGGAAGTAGATAGCGTTTTCTCAAAACGTTGGACGTGCCCTCATCAGGTGGCCCAGTCATCCTGCACCAAGGAACCCTGCACCAAACAGTGACAACACATGGCCTCAAAAAGCCTTGTGTAAGAGCTGGAGAGATGGCTTAGCGGTTAAGGCACCTGCCTGCTAAGCTTAAGGACCTAGGTTCAACTCCCCAGAACCCACATAAGCCAGATGCACATGGTGGCGCATGTGTCTGGAGTTCGTTTGTAGTGGCTGGAGGCCCTAGTGTGCTCATTCTCTCTCTCAGTGATGTGTAGGTAAGAGTTCCCCACCATGACCTCTGCTCCAGGCCCCTCTGGTGTGTCATTGTCCCATAGCACAATGGGGACGAAAGCTCACATAGGGACTGGCGAGATGGCTCAGTGGGTAAAATGATTGGCATGGAAGTGTGAGGTGCTGAGTTTGGATCCCCAGCACCCACATAAAAGCCAGGTGTGGGGGTAAACACCCTTAATCCCAATGCTGACAAGGTAGTGACGGAATATCTGGGGTTCACTGGCTGGCTAATCCAGCCACATCGGTGAGGTCAAGATTCAAAAGAGACACAATAATGAGGCCGAGACAGGCAGGTCCCTGGGGCTCATGGTGAGTTCCAGGCCAGTGAGAGATCTTGAAAAGAATGTCATCTGAGGTTGTCCTCTGGCCTCCACATGCACTCAAGTACACTTATGCTCACACACGCATGGATGAACAAAAAAAAAAAAAAGGTCAGATGAGCTGGGAGAGGTGGCATGTGCCTGTAATACCAGCATTTGGGAGGGTGAAGAAGCAAAACCAAGAGTTGGAAAACATCCCTGATGACATAGTGAGTCTGAGTCTATAGGAGACCCTGTCTCTCTACCTCAAAATGGAAAAAAAGAAAAGAAAGAAAAAAGGCTCAATAGATCACTTAGCAATTAAGGCGCTTGCCTGCAAAGCCTAACAACTCGGGTTAGATTCCCCAGTACCCACGTAAAGCCAACTGCACAAAGTGGTGCATGCATCTGGAGTTCATTTGCAGCAGCTGGAGGCCCTGGCATACCCATTCAGTCTGTCTCTCTCTATCTCTCTTTCTCTGCTTGCAAATAAATAAATAAAAATTTTGGGCTGGAGAGATGGCTTAGCAGTTAACGCATTTGCCTGCAAAGCCAAAGGATCCCAGTTCGACTCTCCAGGACCCATGTAAGCCAGATGCACAAGGGGAAGCATGCATCTGGAGTTCATTGGCAGTGGCTGGAGGCCCTGGAGCGCCCATCCCCTCCCCACCTGCCTATTTCTATCTCTCTCTCTCAAATAAATAAATAATTTAAAAATGTTTTGAAAAAACACTTAGAAGGCAGAGCAAGGCAGACTTGGCTCTTCCACTTGCTACCTGACTCTTCAGGGGACAAGACATGTGAGATTTGTGTTCTGTGTCTATCACTGTGCTTGGAACACACAGGACCACCAACCAACCCCCCAACAATGGTGACCCCACACCTCCACATTCACTCCATTTATCAAAAAAAAATTATATTTTTCCAGTAAAGATTTTCTCTGATTGATTTATTATTTATTTATTTATTTATTTATTTTTGCTTTAGAGAGAGAAAGAGGGAGGGAGAGGGAGAGAATTGAAGTGCCAGGGCCTCAGACACTTGCAGAGCCACCTAGTGGGCATCTGCCACCTTGCGCTTGCCTCATCTTTGTGCATCTGACTTATGTGGGATCTGAGAGTGGAACATGGGTCCTTGGGCTTCGCAGGCAAGTATCTTAACTGCTAAGCCATCTCTCCAACCCTGAATTATTATTTTTATTTTTTTTTTTGAGAGAGACAGAGAGAGGGAGAGGAAGACAGAGAATGGGCATGCCAGCAGCCTCTCAGCTGCTGTGAACGAAATCCAGATGTGTGCTCCCCCTTGTGGGAAAGTGCGGCATTGCGCCCTTGTGTCACTTTGTATCTGGAGTTTGGAACTGACGTTCTTAGGCTTAGCAGGCAGGCGCCTTAACTGCTAAGCCATCTCTCCAGCCCCCTGAATTATTTTTTAAATGTCATAGGTAGCGACCTTCATCTTCCTCAGTGTAAGATCCACTCACCATCCAACTTCCTCACAGCCTCACCAGACAACTTTCCATCCTCCTGCCCCAAAGCCTCATTCAACTGTCTCAGGAGCCCAGGGAACTTGGTTGGTAGGATCCATGGAGTTGGCTCAGTGGTAGGCATTTGCCTGGCATGTGTAAAGCCCTGGGTTCCATCCACAGCACTACCAAAAATCAATGTATGTTTTCAAAACAATAACTTAAAAAAGATAATACATTTACATGATTCAAAATCCAAAAGATGTTAGAAATGACTTGTGAAATGTATTCCCTTCCTTCCACACCCGCCTAGCAGCTGCCTCCTCGCTGCACCCAAGATTATCAGCATGCCTGTGTGCCTTTCCAAAAATCTTTTCAGACAGCAGACTAAAATATTTTGGTCTATCATCTGTTTATTTATGATTGGATACAGCACAAATGGTGTTTGGTTTGACATAAAATAAATGCATAGGAATTTTTTAATTTTTATTTTATTTTATTTATTTGAGAGAGATGAGAAAGAGGCAGAGAGGGAGAGAGAGAGAATCTGCACATCAGGGCCTCCAGCCACTGCAAACAAACTTCAGATGCATGGGCCACTTTGTGCATCTGGCTTACGTGGGTACTGGGGAATCAAGCCTCGAACCTGGGTCCAAGGCTTCCCAGGCAAGCACTTAACCGCTAAGCCATCTCTCCAGCCCTGCATAGGAATTTTTTGATAGGGGGTTGTTCACATGTGCAATGTGCATGGTCAGAGGACAGCCTGGAATAATGTTCCACTAACACCATTCACCTTTTCTGAGACCAGAGTCTGTCACTGGCCTGGAGTCCGTCAAATGGGCTACAATGGCTGGCCAGTGAGTCCCGAGGGTCCATTCACCTGTCTCACTTCCCCAATGCTAGAATTACAAATACGTGACAGCACACCCAGCATTTTAAGTTGGTTCTGGAGTTTGAACTCAGGTCCTCATGGTTACGAAGCAAGCACTTGCCCAGATAAGCTATCTCCCCAGCCCAAATGTGTACAGATTTTTTTAAACTTTTTTTTTATTTGAGAGAGAGAGAGAAAGAGGAAGAGGCAGAGAGATAGTGGGTGCACCAGGCCCTTTCAGCCACTGTGAATGAACTCCAGACATGTGTGCCCCCTTGTGCACATGTGTGACATTACACACTTGTGTCACTTAGCATGTGGTCATACATGGGACCTGGAGATTCAAACAGGCATTCTTAGGCTTCGCAAGCAGGCTCCTTAACCGCTAAGCCATCTCTCCAGCCCCAAATGCATATATATTTTTATTTATTTTTATCTTAAAATGTTTTATTTATTTATTTGAAAGAGAGAGAGAGAGAGACAGAAGAGAGAAATGGGCAGAGAGAGAGTGGGCATGCCAGGGCCCCCAGCTGCTGCAAATGAACTCCAGACACATGCACCACCTTATGCATTTGGCTTATGTGGGGACTGGGGAATTGAACCTGGGTCCTTAAGCTTCGCAGTCAATTGCCTTAACCACTAAGCCATCTCTCTATCCTTTTTTAACTTTTTAATTTTTTTTTTAGAGAAAGCGAGAGACAGGCAGAGAGAGAGAATTGGCACTACAGGGCCTCAGCCACTGAAATCAAACTCCAGACACTTGCGCCACCTAGTGGGCATATGCAACCTTGCCCTTGCCTCACCTTTGTGCGTCTGGCTTACATGGGATCTGGAGAGAGATCAAACATGGGTCCTTTGGCTTTGCAGGCAAGTGCCTTAACCGCTAAGCCATCTCTCCAATCTTTTTTTTAAGCTGAAGTCATCTAAGACTTACAGAAAGGCTGCCAAGACCCATCAGTCTTTTTTTGCTAATCTTCCCTCAGATCAGCCAATGTAAGCATGTTCTGGCCCCACAGTATGTGCATCAAAACTGACAATCAGGGATGGAGAGATGGCTCAACAGTTAAGATGCTTACATGTAAAGCCCAACATCCCCAGTACCTACATACAGCCAGATACACAAAGTGGTGCATGTATCTGGGGTTCATTGGCAGTGGCTGGAGTCCCTGATGGGCCCATTCTCTCTGTCTCTCTATCTCTCTATGCTTGCAAATAAATAAATAATTTTTTTTTTATTTTAAAAGCTGATGATCAAGGCTTGGAAGATCACTTGGTTGGTAAAGCACTTGTTTCGCAAGTGTGAGGACCTGAGTTTGAGCCCCAGAATCCATGTAAAACTGGCTGGGTGTGGCGATGCAGCTGCAATCCATATCTGTGCTGAGGAGGTGGAGACAGCAGGATCCTCGGGTCTCCTTGGCCAGCCAGTCTAGCCCAATCAGTGAGCCCCAGCCCAATGAGAGACCCAGTCTTCAAAAATGGTGGGTGGGGGCTGGAGAGATGGCTTAGCGGTTAAGGCAACTGCCTGCAGAGCCTAAGAACACCCATTTGATCTCCAGGTCCCACATTCAGCCAGACACAAAACTGACACAAGGGTGCATTGCCGCACATGACCAAAAGGGGGCGCACGCGTCTGGAGTTCGTTTACAGCATCTGGCACGCTCATATTCTCTCTCTCTCTCTCTCTCTCTGCCTCTTCCTCCCTCTCTCTGTTTCTCTGTCTCTCTCTCTCAAAAAAAAAAAAAGAAAAGAAAAGAAAAAGAAAAATGGTGGGTGGCCCCTGTCATGATCAGCCCACACTGCTGGGATGAACATCCAATGAGACAGTTTATGGGTGGAAGGGATTTGGTTCAAGCTTACAGATCCAGGGGGAGTTCCGTCAATGACGGAAGAAGCTGCTTCTGTATATCCAGAGAAGCAAAAACCAACAGCACCAGCAGACAGCACCAGAAGCATGACCAGAGCTCAAACTCCCTGCCTATTTCGTTGGGCTGGAATCAACTCCGCCCCCAGTGACATGTCCCTCCCGTAGCAGGAGTCTGCCTGCTGGGGCTGAAGCTACGAGATCAATTTTAATAAAACACCTGAGTCAAGCTGGAGAGATGGCTTAGTGGTTAAGCACTTGCCTATGAAGCCTAAGGACCCCGGTTCAAGGCTCGATTCCCCAGGACCCACCTAAGCCAGATGCACATGGTGGCGCATGCATCTGGAGTTCGTTTGCAGTGGTTGGAGGTCCTGATGTGCCCATTCTCTCTCTCTCTATCTGCCTCTTTCTCTCTCTATCTCTCTCAAATAAAATAACACAACTTCTCACACTACCCATGAGCTTTCAGAAGAAGAGACCCAAGGAAGGCTGAATTGAAAATCACAGACAGACTTACCCTGGCCTTCCCAGCCCTACAGAGCCAGCTCGGGCCTTCCGCCCAGAAGTACTCCACACACACACATGTGATGGTCTACTTAAAAAGAAACCTGGGCTGGAGGGATGGCTTAGTGGTTAAGGAGTTTGCCTGGAAAGCCAAAGGACCCAGGTTCGATTCCCCAGGACCCACGTAAGGGAGTTGTTTGCAGTGGCTGGAGGCCCTGTCACACCCATATATTCATTCTCTCTCTCTCTCTCTAAATTAAATAAAATAATTTTAAAAAGAAAGAAACCTGGCTGGGCATGGTGGTGCATGCTTTTAATCCCAGCATTTGGGAGGCAGATGTAGGAGGATCATTTTGAGTTCAAGACTACATAGTGAATGCCAGGTCAGTTTGGGCTAGGGTGAGAACCTCCCTTGAAAAAACAAAAACAAAAAAGAAGAAAGAAAGAAAGAAAGAAAGAAAGAAAGAAAGAAAGAAAGAAAGAAAGAAAGAAAGGGGAGGGAGGGAGGGAGGGAGGGAGGGAGGGAGGGAGGGAGGAAGGAAGGAAGGAAGGAAGGAAGGAAGGAAGGAAGGAAGGAAGGAAGGAAGGAAGGAGCAAACCTGGGGGCTGGAGAGATGGCTCAGTGGTTAAGGTGCTTGCCTGCAAAGCCTGAGGATCCAGGTTTGATTCCCAATTTACCCACATAAAGCCAGATGCACAAGGTGTGCACGCATCTAGAGTTTGTTTGCAGTGGCTGGAGACCCTGGTGTGCTCATTCTTGCTCTCTCAAATAAAGAAAAAAAAATTTTTTAAGAGAGAAACCTGACCATGTGTCCCTGAACTCAGTGCCAACGTGCCTAGTACCAGCCACACTTGGGCACAGGGATGTTCACACCAGCTGAGCGCTTGGCTTCTGTGAACCACCCCGCCACAGAGCACAGAACCTGTCCACAGACAGGAATCCAACATGGCCGGCCAGAAAGAACGGGCAGCCGTGGGCTCAGTGCCTGGGTGCACAGCCGCCTGCAGACAGACGGTGGGACACCAGGAATTGTGTGGCCTCCAGGTGGCTGGAGACAGAAGTGAAAGAAACCTACTTTCATCTGTCCCCACAAGCTTTCTGGGTTTCCTGCAAGGCATGCATTCCTGAACGCATGACAACAGTTCCTTCTAAAAAGCTGAGGCGCAATTTGATTTATCCATATCAGGGAGTCATGAACGATATACAGTTATTTTTTCAAGGGGGAAAAGGAGAGGAAGTTGTTTATGTACTCCAATGAAACTATCTCTGTGACAGATTGCAAAATGCAAGACGGTTCAGAAATATGCAGAATGTATTCTTGAGTTTAAGAAACGGAAAGTTAAGAGTAGATATATCTTCTTGTGTATGTATATAATATATAAGGTCCACATAAAATCTACTAATCATAGGATAATCATATTTATTTATGGCGAGTGGCACCAATGTGGAAGGGAGAATTTTCACTGCATCCCTTCAAATATGTTCATATATATTGCATGCAAATATATTTAACATATTTTATTATGTATATGAATAATAAATATATCACTCCCTCAAAATTTCATAAATATGAACGCAAGAGATCCATATGTTATCCTACAATAATTTCTCATTAATAGTGTTGAAAAATTAAGGGGTGTGTATACTATCACTTATATATCCAAAACAAATGCCTACTGGGCTGAGGACGTGGCTCAGTGGTGGAGTGTCTGCCTAGCATGTGTGACACTTGGGTTCCTCTCCCAGTGTGGGGGAAAATAGTGCCCACAGGTGTGTACACAATTCCACACACGCATGCATAGTCATTTGCTTACACATGTGTACATACTGATGGGTCCCCGAAAACACACCCTGGAGAATTCTGATAGTACTGGTGACTGCTGCCCTGTCCAGGGGACCGGGAGACAGATGGTTAGGGACTACCCACCAGAGCATCCACAGAACCGTGGGCATAAGGCAATTCTTCAGTGTGTGGAGGTGCCCGGGGCAGTGGTCACTGGAGCAAGATTGCTGGAGCAAAAAAAAAGTTAAAATAAAGTGTTTCTCTGGGTGGGGGGAGGTTTGCATGAACTTCAGACTGTCCACATTCCAGAATACTCTTCAGATATTAAAATATTTGAGGAGTTGCAAAGATGGCTTAGCAGTTAAGGCGCTTGCCTGCAAAGCCTAAGGACCCAGGTTTGATTCCCCAGGACCCATGTAAAGTCAGATGTGCAAGGTGGCACATGCATCTGGAGTTTTTTTTTTTTTGCAGTGGCTAGAGGCTTTGGCATGCCCATTCTCTCTTTCCCTCTCCCTCTCCCTCTCTCTCTCTCTCTCTCTCTCTCCATCCAGGACTCCAGCTGCCCACAGTTAAGGTGGATCTTTCCACCTTAATTATCCTAATCAATCGAATTCCTCACTGACATGCCCAGAGACCTTTCCTAGTCCTGTCTAGTTGATAATATAAACCATCACAAGAAATGGAGAGATGGCTTCGCGGTTAAAGCACTTGCCTGCAAAGCCAAAGGACCCCAGTTCGACTCCCCAGGACTCACATAAAGCCAGATACACAAGGGGGTGCACGCATCTGGAGTGCCGTTTGCAGTGGCTGGAAACCCTGGTGCACCCATTCTCTCCCCCTCTCTCTCCCTCTTCCTTTCTCTTTCTTTCAAATAAATAAATGAAAATAAACCACCAAGTACATATGCTGTAATAGTCTGGCTTGTAGAAGGAGGGGGATTTTTTTATTATTATTCTTTGCTTTTCTTTTGTGATGCTTGGGTTGGAACCCTGGACCTCATGCATGCTGGGCACGTGCTCTACCAGCAAGCCACACCCCCAGCACTACATCTTTCATGATTAAACACATGTGTGAGGAATGGGAATGCTGACTCTCACTTCTGAACAGAGTGTCCTTGGACACGACCCTAAGCAGACTTGGGTCTCAGTATTTTTTTCCTTTTTTTAACTTGTTTATCGACAACCTCCACACATACAGACAATATGCCATTATAATAATCCTCTCCCCCCACCACCCTCCCTTTCCCCATCTCAAATCCTCCCTCCACTGAATCCCTCCTCCTCCTCTTCCTCCTTCTTTGTGGTTTTTCAAGGCAGAGTTTCGCTCTAGCCCAGGCTGACCTGGAATTCACTCTGTAGTCTCAGGGTGGCCTCGAACTCACAGCGATCCTCCTACCTCTGCCTTCCCAGTGCGGGGACTAAAGGCGTGCGCCACCACCACGCCCGGCTGACTCCTTTCTTCTTTCCAACTTGTCTCGCTTCTGTTTTATTTGTCTATTTATTTGAGAGAGAGGGAGAGAGAGCTGCTGCAAACAAACCATCACTTTCTATCTCACACACTGCTGATGGCTGCACTCTCTCTAAGCAAGAGAAGAAACTGTGGGGAAAAGATAAATTAGTGCAGGCAGGCAGACGCCACCCAGTCACGGCAGGGGAGCGGGGCTGCAAGCAGCCGTGGCAGTGTCTGCTGGGCTGTCACACCTATAAAACAGGAAGACAGGACTAGAGAGCAGGACACATGTCCCACTGCTAAATCTGTCCAACTTCCTCTTGCCTCAGACACACAGATGCCTCGAGGCAGAAATTACACCTGGGCTGTCCAAATTTGTGGCCACTGTCCCCAGTCTCTCAGAGCCCCGGGAACTTTAACACAATGCCACTGTTTATCAAAAGGCCCAGGATGGAAGGGAAGGGGGACATGGGAGCGCCAGGGCCCACCCAGGGTTGGGGTTTGGTCTGCCCCTGCTTTCCATGGGAGTCAAAGTCATGGTGGAATGAAGTTTACACAGCCCTTGGCCATGAGTTCACTTCAGTAGCCCTTAGAGGCCTCTGAGGACACAGACCAAGAGGTGGGACTCTGATAAGGGAAGAACTGGCCACGTTCACACAACTGGAAAGCAGAGACCAGATCTGTCCATCCCAGTGTGCTCAGTGCAGCAGGCACCACTCAGAAGCTCAGATAGAATCTTCCCAGCCTCACAGGACAGGAAAAATGGAGCCAGACAGCTGGGCGTGGTGGCGCACGCCTTTAATCCCAGCACTTGGGAGGCAGAGGTAGGAGGATCTCTGTGAGTTCAAGACCAGCCTGAGAAGACAGAGTGAATTCCAGGTCAGCCTGGGCTAGAATGAGACTCTATGAAAGAAAGAAAGAAAGAAAGAAAGAAAGAAAGAAAGAAAGAAAGAAAGAAAGAAAGAAAGAAAGAAAGAAGGAAGGAAGGAAGGAAGGAAGGAAGGAAGGAAGGAAGAAGGGAGAAAGAGGGGAGAGAGGAAGGGGAGGGGGAAGGGGAAGGAAGGAAGGAAGGAAGGAAGGGAGGAAGGAAGGAAGAAAAGAAAGAAGGAAGGGAGGAGGGAGGGAGGAGGGAGGAGGAGGAGGAGGAGAAAAAGAAAAGAAAGAAAAGAAAAGAAAAGAAAAGAAAAAAGAAAAGAAAAGAAAAGAAAAGAAAAGAAAAGAAAAGAAAAGAAAAGAAAAGAGGCAAGTCTGAGTAGAGTGCCAGAAGGCTGAACTCCAACTGGGCCTCAGGAAAAAATTCCAAAACAGAACTAGAATGGAATGTTCCAGAAGCTCTCTGTTCCTCCTGCGTTCCTTACACTTTCTTCTCTCTCAGCATCACTTTCGTGGGACAGATTCACAGCGGTGAAGCGTTCGCCTCAGTGCAGGGCAGTAGATCTGGGTGGCTTTGCCTGGTGGTACCTATCGAGGAAGACCCTGAGTGACCCATCTGGAGTGAGATGATCTCTTTCAGCCAATCTGTGAACCCCCCCCAGCGTTTCATTGGCCAAACTTGGATCGTCCCTTACCTCGGATCCAATCCACATCTTCCGGGGGTGGGACCTCGTACCTCCAGTACTGGCAACCCCTACTGCGACCGTGGACGTTGACAGTAAGGGACCATCTCCAGGCAAGGACAGCTTGGGCATGCCAACAATGAGTAGCTATCTGGGCATAGTGCGATATAACACCTGCCCTCCAGGAGCAGTGGCCCTCAAGGACAGACAGATGCCTCTGTCTTCCAGAAAAAGTCCTTGCAATGATAGGACTTCGAGAGGGTGCATACTCAGCACTGGGGGACGCATCCACAAACTCCACCAGCCACCACCCCCAAAGCCCTCCCAGGTCCTGACGAGCTAATTAATCACAATCATTATTGATGTCAGTGCCAGTCCACCTGCTCCTGTCACCAGACATTACTTACTGCCAGGAATGATAAATCCCAGGATGTAGAACATACTAAAAATATTAATTTACAAGTGAAAATAATTTTAATTGGATTTCGCCCTTGGGGGTCATGTCAGGGGCCGGCTTTCAATCAGACTTGTCCAGTCAGCAAAGCGGACCCAGCCTTCCAAATTGAAACCGTGATTGGCTGGCAGAGGTTAATAGAAATGGTGGGGAATAAATAGTTTATCGATTGATCATAACAGTCAGCAGGCTCCGGCCTACCTCGCTGACCTGGCCCACTCGATTCTACGGCAAGCAACGAATTACAGACCGTGTTTATCATACTGAGTATTAACAAGCAGATAATACCACGGGGCTGGAGAAGCGCCCAGGGACAGGAAAATGTACTGAGGCCTGGACTCCGCGTGGGGACTCTCCGTGAGCTGGGCAGATGCTCTGAGAAGTACAGCTCCACTCCCCACATCCCTGCCCAAACCTCACGGATTCACCCCACACACATCCATTGCGCACAGTCTGCACATGGCAACCTGAGACCAGAGGACTGCGTCAGGCTTTTGCTCTGAAAGGCAGTGGTCCTTTCCCAGCGGTGCTCTCTAAAGAGGGGGCCCTTGGCCTTACACTCCGGGATGCTATGTATGGATTTGAGAGGTATGCCAAAGGAACCCGTGGGGCTGGAGAGATGGCTTAACAGTGAAGGCACTTGCCTTCGAAGTCTAAGGACCCAGGTTCGAGTCCCCAGGACCCACATAAAGCCAGATGCACAAGGTGGCGCATGCGTCTGGAGTTTGTGGTGGCTAGAGGCCCTGGAACGCCCATTCTCTCTCTCTCTCATCTGCCTCTTTCTCTCTCTCCAATAAATAAACACACAGAAAGGGAGGGCTGGAGAGATGGCTTAATAGTTAAGCATTTGCCTGTGAAGCCTAAGGACCCCAGTTCAAGGCTTGATTCCCCAGGACCCACATAAGTCAGATGCACAAGGTGGCGCATTCATCTGGAGTTCCTTTGCACTGGCTGGAGGCCCTGGTGCACCCGTTCTCTCTCTCTCTCTCTCTCTCTCTCTCTCTCTCTCTCTCTCTCTGTGTGTGTGTGTGTGTGTCTTTCTCTGCCTCTTTGTCTGTTGCTAATAAATAAACAAAAGAATTTTTAAATTTTAAAAAAGAGAAAGAGAAAGGAACCCCGTATTAGTTCTTATTTTATGTTTGTGGTCAAGTGCTTCCCAGGAAGCAATGTAACAGAGGAAGGATGCCTGTGGGCTCCCAGCTTGCAAGGGCATGGTCCCACATGACAGAGAACTATGCAAGTGGGCAGCTTCACGGTGGACAGAACATCTGGGCAGACCCAGAAGCCGAGAAAGGCTCTCAGCTGGCTTTTTCCTTTTTGTTCTCTATCTTCAGTGTGGAGCCCAGCTTTGGAATGGTGCTGCCACCTTCACGGTGGTCTTCCCTCTGCTCTGGGCTTGCCCTGACCTTTCACACCCATACCCTGGATGTTGCATAAGCCCATTAGCAATTGAGATTGTCCATCACTGGGCTGGGGAGATTGCTCAGTGGCTAAAGGCACTTGTTTGCAAAGTCTGACAGCCTGGGTTCGATTGCCCAGTACCCATATAAAGCCAGATGCACAAAGTGGCACATGAATCTGGAGTTCATCTGCAGTGGCTGGAGGCCCTGGTGTGCCCATTCTCATTCATTTCTTCTCTCTCTTTCTCTCTCTCTCCTTACAAATATATAAATAAAAGCATTTTAGAAAAAAAGATTGGGGCTGGAGAGATGGCTCGGTGACTAAAGACGCTTGCCTGCAAAGCTTAACACAGGTTCAATTCCTCAGCACCTATGGAAAACCAGATGCACCAAATGGTGCATGCATCTGGAGTTCGTTTGCAGAAAGAGGCCCTGACACACCCATTCATTTATTCTCGCCCCCTCCCTGTTTCTCTTCTGTCTCTCTCTGCTTGCAAATAAAAATATTTTTAAAAGATTTTATTTTTATTTATTTATTTATTAGAGACAGAGAGGGAAAGAGAGAGGGAGAGAGAGAATGGGCAGGCCAGGGCCTCTAGCCACTGCAAACGAACTCCAGATGTGTGCGCCCCCTTCTGCATCTGGCTTATGTGGGACTTGGAGAATTGAACTGGGGCCCTTAGGCTTCGCAGACATGTGGCTTAGCAGTTAAGGACCTTGCCTGTAAAGCCTAAAGACCTATGTTTGACTCTCCAGATCCCGTGTAAGCCAGACTCACAGTGACTCAAGGACACAAGGTGGTGTACGTGTCTGGAGTTCTGCAGTGGCTGGAGGCCCTGGTGTGCCCATTCTCTCTCTGTCTCTCTCTCTCGCACGCACGCACACACACACACACTCAAAAAAAAATGATAAATAAATAATTTTTTTAATTTTTTTATTTTTTTGGAGAGAGACAGAGAGGGAGGGTGAGGAAGACAGAGATGGGCGTGCCAGCAGTGTCTCAGCTGCTGAGAATGAAACCTAGATGTGTGCGCCCCCTTGTGGCCAAGTGCAGTGTTGTGCCCTTATGTCACTTTGCATCTGGCTAAACGTGGGACCTGGAGATTGGAACCGCTGGAGATTGGAACCAGTGTTCTTAGGCTTAGGAGGCAGGTGCCTTAACCCCTAAGCCATCACTCCAGCCCAATAAATATATATATATTTTTTAATTTGCCATCACAACCTTCTAGTCTGGATCTGATGGGCTGAGGAACCTGATGTTGGACACATAGTCCTGATGTGCTTGGGGAGCTGAGGGCCTCAGCTCCTGTCACCTGGCCTCTTTGCACCCACTTGGATTTCCAGCCTGGTGGTGGCTGTGTTCCCAGTGAATACCCCAGCTTTATGATCTCACCTTGGCAATCACATAGCGTCTCACCCACCGTCATTACACTTAGCAGGCATGGCGGCGCATGCCTGTCATAACAACAGGGATGGGACAGAAGGATCATGTGTTCTAGGCAGCTAGACTTCAGAGTCAGACCATGCCTCAAAAAAGTTGGGCTGGCCAGGCATGGTGGCGCACACCTTTAATCCCAGCACTTTGGGAGGCAGAGGTAGGAGTATCGCTGTGAGTTCAAGGCCACCCTGAGACTACATAGTGAATTCCAGGTCAGCCTGAGCTAGAGGGAGATCCTACCTCAAAAACCAAAAAAAAAAAAAAAAAAAAAAAGTTGGGCTGGAGAGATGGCTTAGCAGTTAAGGTGCCCACCTGCGAAGCCCAAGAACACCCGTTCAATTCTCCAGGTCCCAGGGTTAGCCAGACACGAAAGTGATGCAAGCACACAATGCCACACTTGCCCACAAGGGGGCACACGCATCTGGGGTTCGTTCACAGTGGCTGAGAGGCCCCTGATGTGCCCATTCTCCCCCCCCTCCCTCTCAAATTTAAAATAAAAGTCACACAGCTGCCCAAATTCAAGGAGAAGGGGCTGAGGCTGTGTGAGGTAGGGGACAGTGACAGCACTTGAAGAAGTACAACCAACAGGACATCAGGGCCTTCACTGACATAGGTCCCTTCACTGTGTCAGCAGTGAGGAGATGGTGACACAGCTCCACACTGTCACCTCAACAGCCTGAGGAGTTCCCTGTGGGGATTAGAAGCATGTGTCCCAGAACGTGTGTGTTTCAAATGTTTGGGGGCTGGAGAGATGGCTTAGCGGTGAAGGTGCCTGCCTCCTAAGCCTAAGAACGCGGGTTCCAATCTCCAGGTCCCACATTTAGTCAGATGCAAAGTGACGCAAGGGCGCAATGCCACACTTGACCACAAGGGAACGCACGCATCCAGATTTCATTCGAAGTAGCTGAGAGGCTACTGACGCACCCATCTCTATCTGTCTTCCTCTCCCTCTCCTCTTTGTATCTCTCTCCAAAAAAAAAAAAAAAAAAAAAACTCAAATGCTTGGTTCCCAGCTGATGGTAATTTGGGAGGTGGAGCCTCGCTGGAGGAGGTGTGTTGTTAGGGACAGGACTTTGGGGTGTTATAGCCAGCTCCCCATTGCCAGAGCTCAGCTCACTCTCCTGCTGCTGTTGTCCACCTGCTGTGGCAGAGGTGATGTCCAGCCTCTGCTCGTGCCATGCTTTCCCCTGCCATCACAGAGCTTCCCCTCGAGACTGTGAGCCAGGATAATCCCTTTCCCCCATCAGCTGCTTTGGTTTGCTCCTTTGTCCCTGCAATACAAAGGTATCTACAACTCTCGCCTAGACTTCTAGGCACCTCAACTCGGGCTGGGCGCAGGAAAGTATTCCGGTATGAGGCCGAGTTGAGACTTTAGTAACTAGTTCAGCACAGGCTTGGGGCTGGAGAGATGGCTCAGCAGTTAAGACACTTGCTTGCAAACCTTAATGCCCCAGGTTTGATTCGCCGGTACCCAAGGAAAACCAGATACACAAAGTGACACATGCATCTGGAGTTTGTGTGCAGCAGCTAGAGGCCCTGGAGTGCCCATCCTCTCTGTCTCCTAGTCTCTCCTTCTTCTCTCTCTGTTGTTCAGTGGGGGTTAAGGAGAGCCCACCACCCCCACGCGTCCCTGTTTCCTCTTGAGGAACTGAAATTAAAGGCATAGCCCCAGGGGCGCCACAATCATGAGCCACCATAGAGGACATGGCTTTTGCTGTTGCTAACGAGGTTCCAGGTGAGATGCCAGGAAAACCTTAGGTTTACAGGTGGGAAAGGAAGGAAGTCCTCAAGCAGGTGTTAATTGTGCCAGAAATTCTTGCTTCTCTGCTGGCGAGAAGCTTCGGCCAGACACCTGGGGGTGGGGGACTCTTTTCCCTTCTCATGTTCCCCCCTACACACACATTGTCCCTGCCTTTCTTTTATAAATGTTTTGTTTATTTATTGATTTGTTGAGAGAATGGGCATGCCAGGCCCTCCAGCCACTGCAAATGAACTCACATGCCACCTTGAGCATCTGGTTTACATGGGTACCCAGAAGTTGAACCCGGGTTCTTAGGCTTTGCAGGCAAGCGCCTTAACTGCTAAGCCATCTCTCCAGCCCTGTCCCTGTCTTTCTACCCTGCTTCAACCTCCCCACCATCCCCTGTCTCTCCATCTTAGACACAGGGGCTCTGGCAGGTGAGTTAAGCAGAGTGCACAGCAGGTTGGACATACTGCATCTTGCTCCTTGGCCTCGTTTCTCCCATCACTGGACACATGCTTTGGAGTCCAGAGGTTGAAATCAAATACCGTGAGAGTCCAGCAGGGACTGACTATGTCATCGGGAGTCTGGGAAAGTTTCGAGGTGGCCGAGGGCTGACCTCTGAGCTAGAAGGTGATGTCTGGTATGAGTTCCCTGGTGGCCCAGCTGACCAGGGTTCCTGGGGAAATGTCCCAGTGGACCTTGTGCTTCTAGGCCCTGTGGTCCTGGGCCCGCCACAGACTCCAGTACATTCCTCACGTTCCAAAAACACTGGCGGAAGCTCATTCCATAACCAGTCCTCTTGTGTGAAGATGAGGAAGCTGGACCAGCTCTCTGTCCCCTGGTGAGGTGTTGTAGCCTTTGACTTGAGCACCTTGCACAGGTAGAGCCATCCTGCTGAGAAGTGACCATAAGGACCAGGCCACCACTGGGCTGCCCCCCACACACACACACACAACTATGGCTTCACAGTTGCTCACCAAGACTTCCCCCCACCCCTTCAGTGTTTCGAGGTAGGGTCTCACTTTAGCCCAGGCTGACCTGGAATTCACTGTTGTCTCAGGGTGGTCTCGAACTCATGGTGATCCCCCTCCTTCTGCCTCCCGAGTGCTGGGATTAAAGGCCTGCGCCACCCGCGCCTGGCTCCACCTCTGTCCTTTTAGGACAGCTCCAAGAGAAATCCAGTATAGGAAAACCAGGCTAAGAAACGGCAGCAGGCTTGGTGCAAGGCTGCCATCTGCTGGCCACTCCTGTGAACTACAGCCCAGCTTGGTCACTGAATACCTCCAGGTGACATGTGACACTGCAAGACACAAGAACGAATGCAGAGGCAGGTGTCCAGTCCCATTAAACCATTCGCTAAAGCCGGGCGTGGTGGCACGCGCCTTCAATCCCAGCACTCAGGAGACAGAGGTAGGATCTCTCTGAGTTTGAGGCCACCCTGAGACTACATAGTGAATTCCAGGTCAGCCTAAGCTAGAGTAAGACCCTACCTTGAAAAAAAAAAAAAAAAAAAACAAACAAAAAACTTCACTAAAGAGATTTACCAAGAAAAGGTTAATGCCGTCTTCCCCACTAAACCTGCTTTGTTTTGGAAAAAAATATTTGTATTTATTTATTTGCAAGCAGAAACAAAGGGACAGGCCAGGCATGGTGGCACACACCTTTAATCCCAGCATTCGGGAGGCAAAGGAAGGAGGATCACCATGAGTTCAAGGACACCCTGAGATTACATAGTGAATTCCAGGTCAGCCTGGGCTAGAGTGAGACTCTATCTTGAAAATCCAAAATAAAAAGAGGGGGCTGGAGAGATGGCTTAGCAGTTAAGGAACTTGCCTGGGAAGCCTAAGGACCTATGTTCGACTCTCTAGGTCCCACATAAGCCAGACGCACAATGACACAAGTTCACAAGGTTGCACATGCATAAAAGGTGGTGCCAGCGTCTGGAGTTGGATTTCAGTGGCTGAGGCCCTGGGGCACTAATTCTCTCTCATAAAAATAAATAGGGATCTGGGGGTGTAGCTCACTGGGCACAATGCTTGCCTAGCGTGACTGGAGCCCTGGGTTCTACCCCAGCTCCATATAAAAGGTCACACACCTGTCACCCCAGTACTTGGGAGGTCAAGGATCAGAAACTCAGCTTCGTCTTTGGCTACATGGAGAGTTCAAGGCCAGCTTGGGATACAGGAGACCCTGAAATAAATAAATACTCCAAGGTATGGCCTTCCCAGGTTATGACCTTGAGTGAGGTCATGACCTTGAGAGCAGACTAAACTCATTGATTCATCCCAGCCCTCACCCCAGAAAAAGCCACTAGGCACTCCCCCCCAGAGGATGGGTCCCCTCCTCCTTCATACGCCAGTCATCTTTTGGTGTGGATCGATTTTAATATCAAAATGGCATTTTACACAGAAGTATCTACATGCATGGGTAAAAACCAAAAGGTCCAGTGACACTGGGGCTGGACCGGTGGCCAGCGCTGGTGTTCGATCTACAGCTGAATTTCTGTGTCCACATCCGGCGTCCCCTGACGGGAATGACCAGACACAAACATCTTGGCTGACCTGTTGACAAAACACTCTGGTCCCCGGACAGACTCTTGAGAGGGTCTTGGTTTGGGGGGGGGGGTCTGTGGGCGAGGTGTACCCAACCTCCCACCTTGAGCATCCCCCAGCTCCTTGTGTCCCCACACACACCAGTGTGGTACCCAGACAGGCGCCACAGTGGCTCCTCCCTCCAGAGTATATGAAGAGGCCGAGACCCTCTCTAGATTCGAGATCCTTCCTCCCACCACAAGGCCCTGCTTTTGTCAAGCCCGGGGCAGAGGGCTGAACCTCAGCAGGCCTGGTTCAGGGAAAGGTGACCAGAGCAAACTTGCCCACATGGGCTCAGCTTCCTCTGGCATTAAGTCACTGATTCATTCTCTCTCTCTCTCTCTTCTCTCTTTCCATCACTATCATTACCATCAACATCATTGTCACCTTACTGTCAACAATCACCCACTCCCAGATCTTCTTGAGGTAAGGGACCTACATCACCAGGACCTGTCATGCCAGCCTTCTCCCCCCCCCCATCCAAGTCCTCACTGCCACCTCAGTCCCGGCTCTCCAGGCACACCATGGCAATGTCCAGTGGGGCAAAGCATTATGGGTCCCACGCTTCTCCAGGAGGATGAGGGACAAGAGGGGTCCTCCTGTGTCCAGTCCAGAATGTGACCCGTGTGCATTACAAGCTCCTCACAGCCCCCTCCAGGGCTGAAACTAGCTAAGGGCCAACCTAAAACTCTAGCCCCTACTCCCCTCTCCCACCACATACATAGACCCCCCCAGAGAAAGGCCATGTTTCCTAGCAACAAGGCTTGGAACCTGTCCGTCTTCCCTGCCCCTGTCCTGCTGCTACATTCCACACCCCCCGCTCCACTCCCCCACGATCCTTCCAGAATCTCCTCAGAGCTGTGTGGGATTCGTGTCCAGCCACTCGCCACGGTTCAGTTTGCAGAAACCCTTCTTTAGAACAACTTCCCTGCCTGCCACACTCAAGCCCCTCCCGACCCCCTCTGCCCTGTGCCTACCCAACGCAGCATTGAGCTGAGGAAGGCCAGCTGGCATTCAGTCAACCGGGCCACTCCCATGCCAGCACCGTACTTGCTGAGCTGTGACAATCCTATATCGTGGTTCCAGTGTCCAGAACAGTGACTGGCACACCACACAGGTCCTCAGTGGACTCAAACCTCTGTAGTTGGGGCAGAGGTAGGAGGATCCTTGTGAGTTCAAGGCCAGCCTGAGACTAGAGCAAGACCCTACTCTGAAAAATTTTAAAAAAATAAAGGTCCCTAGTGGAGTTCCTGGGGAATTTGAATCTTCTGCCGTAGATGGAAATGTGGCCACTAGAGGGCGGCAGTGGGTGCTATTGGTGACAAGGGGACCCCTCCGACTTCGCATGCGCCTTTCTAACAGCTGTCTCCTCTCTCCATCCACTGCATCTCAGTACCCGGGTTCTCCTCTCAGCTCCCTGCCAGATGCGCACAGTTAGCCCCAAGTCCATGATTTCGTGTGGGCCCAACACTGTCCCTAAGCTTCCAGGTTCTCCAAGCCATGACCTTTCCTGGCCGACAGACTCAACTTCCAGACTGAACCAAAAAAGTCAACCTCTCTTCTCGTGCCCTCCTCAACCTGGTGCCAATCCTTACTCCCACCCAAGGGCTCCTGGCCTCTGTTCCCAAATGACCTTCCTCCAGCCCTAACGAGATTCTGACAGCCAAGCTTGGTGTGGCTACCCAGCATGGCGGAGTTATGTTAGAATAACCTATTTCACACGAAGATGTAAGTGGCTGATGGATTTTACGACCTGTCAGGATATTTCTATCTGAAGCTTTATGTCCTAAGTCTACCAAAACTCTAAAAATCCTCAAAATAAAGACTGCACGCCCTGGCCCTAGCACTAATGACATATCCTTTGAACACACTAGGCAGGTATGTCAGGTTTTATCTAAGATAAAAGCTATTTCTCCTTTGGGAACTGAGGCTGTTGTCTCAAAGAGCTGAAACCACCCGCAGACTGAATTCATGGGAATGTGTCCCGTAGCCAACGCGCTAGAAGGCTACTTTCAGCCCCATCTCACTACATAGCATCCTTCCATCTAGCCTGGACCACATCCCAGCCCTAGCACCTACTTGATTGACACCTGGTGGCTCTCACCCCAAGAGCAGTCACAAGGTCTGACACCAACCAATGAGCTACACTCTCCCTGTGCCAGCCCTTCCCAGCCATGCCGCCATCCAAGCTGTCGACGGCAATGGTCAAGAGACGTGTTAGACCTGCTGTTAGTCAGAAAGAGATCTGCAACCATTGGGTTCTGCTGAAAGGAACAGACCAGGAAGGCAGGAGTTAGTCCAGGGGGAAGGAGAGGGTCAGTGAGAGCTGGCCAAGGCCAGGCCTGGGAGCTTGGGGGAGCCACACACACCCCCTTAGGTGGACAAGGTCGACTGTTAGTGACCAGCCCTGGGGCAGCCAGGGAGAGGCAGGGGTTAGCTGGGTGAGAGCGAGAGTTAGTAGGAGGGAGCCAGGTGTTAGCCCAAAGAGACCAAGGAGCCTACTGGAGGCGAGGCATGAGGTCACCCCCAGGTGTGGCCCTGGCTTAGCGGCTGGCGGGCTCTGGGGGAGGCTGGCTGGGGCAAGAGGTGTGGGCATCAACAGGACAGGAAGCTGGGCGTGGCTTCCAAGGTTCAGCCTGTGGGGTCCCCTGGGATTCCTGACCTGCTCCTTCCTTAGTTCTCTTCCTGCAAAACTCCAAAGGTCCTGTCACCACCTGATGCCTCAATCCCACCCCCAGCTTCTGAGCGCGGGACACGCCTTTCTAAATCACTTTCTGCCAGAAAAATGCTCCCCCCACATCCACTTCCTTTAAGAAAATTGTGCCAAAGCTACTTCCGGTTTGATTTCTGCCTCTTACCTTCATATGGAAAGGGCCCATCTGATTTCCTGAATAGAAATTTAAAAAAAAAAAAAAAAAGGCCCTTTTACTGGTTACTAGCCATCTCATTGCCTCTCCCTGATTTGGTTTCCAAATGGCCATTTTCTCAGCCTTCAAACAGGAACTGCCTCTCTGACTGACTTCCTGGAGGCTTTAAAAGCTCTCCTCTATGATTTGTTGTTGTTGTTTCAGTGTGGAAAAGGCCCCTCCCTACGTCCTACTAGGAAAGTCTCAGCTTACTGACTTCCATTGTAGGACATGGCCTCTCTGTGGACTTCCTGTAGCACACACCTTTGACTTCCTGTCTCAGACTGCTCCTTTTCCAAGGGAGGATCTGCTCTATCTTGTCTCCTTCCAGAGAAAGACTCGCAGGCCCTTCTCTCTGTTCCTGTAACTGGGGTGAGCCCCCAAACTATACTCCAGACCCACGGGCCCCCACATTCAAGGCCCAGGATCCTCCTGGTCCCACCCACTCCTTGGTGGCAACCAGAATTTTTGCACAGAGGAGAGAGGTCATGCTCGGAGTCCAGCGCCCCCACACATTGACAGGACCGCCTCCTCCTCGGAGCATCATTAATAGGGCAGTCCCCTGCCTCAGACCTGGCCAGGACAGCCCTGGGATATCTGTTTGCCAAAAGGAGAGGACCAGCCCCCAGGGGGCCCAGAGCTCGGCAGGGCTGGGTTAGTAAGAAGAGAAAATGGTTAGTAGGGCTGAGTTTAGTAAAGTCAGAGCACGGGTACCAGCGGACAAGGGACACCTCAGCAGACACACACGGGAGTCACTAGGAGAAAAGGGAGAAGGCACGCGGGGCCGGTTAGTTTGTTAAGGGATGGCAGGACGCAGGGCAGCCCCCCCACCCGACCCCGGGGTTAGACAAGTTAGTACTAGAACTAAACTAAAAAGCTGCCGGCGGAAAAGAAAGCTATGGAGAAGGAAGGACAGCGAAGAGACGGTTAAGGGCTCAAAGCAAGTATCTGCCCCAGGCAGAAAGGTCTGTGTGCAGAACACCCAGAGAACAGGGGGTGTCCAAGTCACCCAAGTTTCCCGTGGGACCCACTCCCCCTCCCCCACACACACCCTTTCTCCTTGTATGTCAAGGACTCCTCACTACAGCCGGTGGGGGAAGTAAGGGGACTCTTGTCCTACCACCGAAGAAAGGGGTACAGAGAAGGCAGGCACCTTGCTTGAAGTCCCCCACGCCAAGTGGCAGAGTTGTTGAGTCTCATGGGCATGCCCCGTCCTGCACGGTGGGTCTGCACAAAGACCCCAGCCCCTCAGGCAGGGCCTTCTGGAGGAGCCCCATCTGCTCCCACATCCAGGCCTCTGGGAAGAGCCACGAGCTGCGCGGTTAGTAGGATCTGGCTGCTGCGGGTTAGTAGGGCATGCTCAGGACCTGGTTAGTGGGTTAGTCGATCTGCAGAAGGCCAAGCACCTCGTCACGCGTCACAGCGTCCTGACCGAGCCCTGGGTTGGTTAGTAGGTTAATCACACCATGCAGCCCTTCCCCCCACCCCGCCCCAGCCCCAGCGGCAGCTGCAGAGGCCTCCCGCCCCTACCAACCCAGGCATGGGGCCTGACCAAGGCAGGGGGTCTGCAACTATACCCCTTAACACCCATCCCTAGGATCAAGCCTGATCTCGTGGACCCTGACAGTGGGTCTTGGAACCCTACCCTGAGCAAGTAACATCCCTTAAAAATGGTCCTTTCTGTCCAGGGTGGAAACCCCCTGCCTGGTTCTGGTCGGCCCCTTCCCAGAGGGCTGTGTCCATTCGTTCTCCACACACACACACACACACACACACACACACACACACAGTACACAAAAACATACACTCCAGCATCCTTCCATGAAACATCTGATCCCCCAGGGACACCACGGGTATCTCTTTTGGTCGTCAACTGTCAGGCTGCTGGCTGCTCTCACCACTGACCCACCCTCTCCTGCCTCTACAGAAACTATACGGTGCTGGCCTGGCCCTCGGGACCGAGCTGAGACTCTCAAGGCCCTTCTGGTCTGCTTTCTTTGTGCCTCACTGTTGACAAGTTACAGTATTCTCCTATCACCACCCACACCCCTAAATCCCAGCCTGGCATCTCCCACCGTTCTCAACAATCCTGTTCAGTGAGAAAACAGTTCCATGGCCAGAGAAAGACAGGACCCCTCCTTCCTAGCCTGTCCCTGCGTGTTTCACATCCTCATTGGCACTTTAAAGGCTCTGATAAGTCCTGTAACTAGAGAAACGTATAGATTATACAACGAGAGATTTCCTTGAATTCTCCCTATAAGCTGTCAGCTAAATGGCATATTTCTTGTCCCCTAGCCCACGAGGATCTCCCACTCTGTCCCCAAGCACGCAGAGCCTGGGTTTAGCTCAGTGTTTTACGCCACCCATTCTGGAATTCTCCATGAGTGCTGGCTTTCTCCCACCTGGCTATGACACGTAAGGACTGGGAACATGGCTGGACTTGCACACCTGTACTCCCCAAAGTGGCTGCTATAGGAAAGAGCCTGGAAGAGGGTTTTCAAAGGTAGACTCAGATACCCCTGGAAATGTGGTGAGCTACAGAGGAGGTCATCCAACGTGGCCACTGCCCCATGCTTGTGGGCAAGAAATGGGCTTGTCATGAATGCCCTTGGATCAGAAGATGCCAACGCTTATAGTCCAGCGTGCCCAAAATAGATCTACCGTCAGGGCTGGAGGGATGGCTTAGTGGTTGAGGCACTTGCCTGCAAAGCCAAAGGATCCCGGTTCGATTCTCCATGACCCACATAAGCCAAATACACAAGGGGGCACATGTGTCTGGAATTCATTGGCAGTGGCTGGATGCCCTGGCACGCCCATTCTCCCCACCCCTCTCTCTCCCTCTTTCTCTCTCTCAAATAAATAAATAAATAGATCCACCCTCAACCTGAACTCCGAGGTGGAGGGGACTTTACTGAGCGTCTGCTAAGCACTCAGCCAGGCATGTGACCTCGCAGATGCTGCCTGTACCACCAGGAGCACCGTCTAGGGCTCCCATTTCAGAGTGGAAGTCAAGGCCTCTAGAGGCAAGTCTAACCCAAGGTTGTACAACAAAGGGTGTCCCCGAGACCCAACAGGCTTCAGGGTCTGAAGGACTTGGCTCAGTACTGACTGCAGCTTCTCTGGGCCTCTAAGGTAACTCAGCTCACCCGTGCACAGCCCTGCCATCACGTACCTGTCTCCATGCATCTGCCCCTCTCGCCCCTGTGGGAGGATTCTGAAGGAGAGACGGCCTCAAACTACCATGCTTGTAGGACCGCCATTCAAGTTCAAGTTGTGCGCTCCTCCCCCAGAAACACAGGCTGATTTCCAGCCTCCTGTGTGACTACGTCAGCAACAGGACCGTTAAGGATGGGACAGAGCTTAAATGAGGTCACAAGTATGAACTCTTCATATGATGGGGCCGCCGTCCTTCTAGAATGCATATGAGATTCCAGAGCCTTCTCACTCCCAGCACCAAGAGTGGCAACATGAAGGCAAGAAATGCCATCTACAGAGGGTGGACCAACCAAAGCCACCCCCTGGCACCTGGACTTCCATGCCCCTAGCAGGGTTAGACTATGAACGTCTGAGCTGAGCTGAGCTGAGCTGATAAATACACGAGCCTCCTACCCTGGGGACAAAGGCTTCTGGTTTCTCAAGCAGCCTGAGGAAGGCCACGCAGGGCCCTGTTTCAGGAGCTGTGACCCTCCCTTCGGGGGCTAACTGTGACTGGAGTTGGAGAATGGCCAGTGGGCCTCTGGAGGAACTGTGCCTGGAGAGCAGGGCCCTGGGCCTGTCTGCCAGTCTCTGCCCCCTGGCAGCCACATACACGGACCTGAGTTCTAATTGCACAGCCCTGTGTCCTGGGGAGGCTCTGGGATCCCAGCAAGCTGGATGAGGCCCATTCTCTCTGTGGCTGGAGGACATCTGAGAAGCGGGTCAGGGTCTGTGGCCCCCCGGGCATCCCCTTCTCTAAAAGCCCTCTCTTCTGCCTTTTCAGGCAGCTTCCCTCTCCCCAGAAGCAGAAGGGGGAAAGCCTCAAGCATGGAGCACCCCAACCGGCAGATCACTCACGCGGTAAAAAGACGGAGGAAACATGGAGAGATAGACGGCAGGCTCAGAGGCAAAGGCCCGCCCCCTCCCATTGCCCATTGGTGTCTCTGCCCATCCAGGCAGGTCCATTGAGACCCCACCCTGGGGAGGCTGTGCCCACACACAACTCTGGTGGTGGCAAGGTCTGGAGGAGGATTCGAGTCCACGTGGGCTCAGGAAGGGGCCTCTGTTCCCTGGGTGGGTAGAGACCCAGCGCTGGGCCAGGGCCTCTTCCACCTCGAGCTGTCTTATCAAAGCCAGGGCAGGTCCTCCACGGCACATCTTCAGCATGTTCTGTTCTCCTTGAGGACTCCATCCTGGGTGTGGGGAAGGACACGGTCTTCAGGGAAAGGCTCGGGTCCCCATGGCCAGAATCCAGAGGTCCCTGGAGCACCAAGAACAGCAGGCTCAGGGGCTGGAGGCAGATGGAGGAGTGGTTAAGGCCACCCTGCCTAGTGAATTCCAGGTCAGCCTGGACCAGAGTGAGACCCTATCTCGAAAAACCAAAAAAAAAAAGGAAAGAAAGAAAAGCAGGCTCAGGGGTTGGAGAGATGGTTTAGTGGTTAAGGAGCTTGCCTGTGAAGCCTAAGGAGTCCTGTTCACATCTGGAGTTCCTTCACAGTGGCTGCAATGCCACTCATGCCCACCCAGGGAGCATGCATCTGGAGTCTCTCTCACAGTCTCTCTCTCTCTCTCTCTCTCTCTCTCTCTCTCTCAAAAAAGATGCAAAAAAAAAAAAAAAAAAAGACCAACAGGTTCAGGATGGAGTCAACTGGGAGAAAGCGAAGTGATGAGGGGAATGGGGTTACAGCCTTCATCTAAGCTCCCCAACATCCTCCCCACCTGGTCTCCAGCTTGTCCTCCAGGCTCCCAACAGCCACACCTGGAAGTGAAGGCTTAGGTCACGCATCTTGTAGAAGAAACGCAGGAAGGAAGCCAGGGCCAGAGCAGGCAGGGTTAGCTCAGTAGAACCACAGAATGCCAACAGGGGTGCCAGAATGCCAGAGTGACCCCCGATATGCCATGGGAGGGTGTGAGTGAATCCTGGGAGGCGTGAATTAACGCCCTTTCTAGAATCCTTGCTGAAAAAACAAAACCCTCTGCACACCACTGTCACCACCCTGCACACATGTACACACACACACACATGCTCCCTAAAGAATGGGGGAGCTCACCCTGTCCTTGCTAAGGTGTAACGATGTGTCTTCTTACGTGAAGATCTAAAAGGATGGGACCACGTCTCTGGCAACGGCCTCTGGAACCCCAACATCGCCTTGGAGAGGTATCTCTCTGGGGAACGAGGGAACTTATTAAAGCTTCCGCTGTATGTGTGTTGTGGGGGAGGAGGGCTGTAGAGCATTGCCATCCACCCCACGAAGGCCACGAAGAGCAAATCTTCTTTCCTTGAGCTCCCACACCTACCTTCTCATCCAGGAGCAGAAATGCTCTGCCTAGGGAGAGGGGGGAGTGGGGAGGAGGATCATCCAACCCCCTGAAAGGGCTCGTCCATCATCCCTGCCCTGCCCTGCCCTGCCCAGGCTTACCTGACAGTACCCCGACCCAGGCTCACAGCTCCTTCTACATGAACATCATGACGGGGCGGTCCTGGAAGGCAGAAGAGCCAACCACACACAGGAGGGAACCCCCACCAAGACAGCCCTCCTCTCCAGAGCAGGCCTGGCCTGGGCAGAACTTGCTGCTAGAGAGAGCAAGGCCCCACGAGCCTCTTGCCTCTTCCCTGATCTCAGAGCTATCCTTGCCACTGGGAAGTCTGTGTCTCTCTCTGGGCTCTGGGACACCTCCTGCCCTGACAACCACCCCAGGTCACACTCATGACAAGTGGCTTGGAACTGGCAAGGGCCTTTCTGCTCAGCCTAGTCCCCACCCTCCCCTGACAGCTCCACCGTGGAGGCACTGGGACCGGACAGTGGTGTGGGGATCTAAGACCACCCTCAGTTGCCACTGTGGAGAAGGCCAGAGAATGACCTGGGGCTTTGTTCTTAGTGACCACAGTGCAGACCTGAACCGGGATAGGCAGGACACCTCCTAGCAAGCTCTCTAAGGACAGCGTGCTGTCTCAACCAAGCTGTGCAGACTAGATGTGTGCCTGAGACGCCCAAGTGTGTGCAAGGCCCAAGAGTCCTGGCCAGGTTTAGAGACACTATTTCCAAGGACCAGATGTTCCCTCCCACTTCTAGCACCAGATCCACAAGTAGTGATCTAACTTAGCTATGTAAAAGCTCCTGGCGATAGAGCTCCGAGAGATGGCTCAGCGGTTAAACGCGCTTGCGTGCAAAGCCTATTTGCCCAGGTTTGATTCCCTAGTACCCAGGGGTGCATGTGTCTCGAGTTCATTTGTGGTGGCAGGACGCCCTGGCTCACCCATACATAATCTCTGTCCATCTGCCTCTTTCTCTCAAATAAAGTTTTTTTTTTAATGGGCTGGAGAGATGGCTTAGTGGTTAAGGCGCTTGCCTACAAAGCCAAAGGACCTCAGTTTGAATCCCCAGGACCCATGTAAGCCAGATGCACAAGGTGGTGCATGCATCTGGAGTTCGTTCGCAGTGGCTGGAGGCCCAGGCGCACCCATTCTCTCCCCCTTCTCCCTCTCTGTTTCTTTCATGCTCTCAAATAAATAAATAAATAAATATATTTAATTTTTTAAAAATATTTTTAAATATCAGCTCCAATACCAAAAATGGGGTGTGAAAACATATTCTGGGAGTGCCATAAAGTGGGAATAAGCTCTTGGTATCTGGCAAAAGAAGTAAAGAAATGATTAAGGCACTTGTCTACAAAGCCAAAGGACCCAGGTTCGATTCCCCAGGACCCACATAGAGCCAGATGCACAAGGTGGTGCAAGTGTCTGGAGTTTATTTGCAGTGGTTAGAGGATCCAGTGCACCCATTCTCCCTCTCCCTTTCTCTCTCTCCTCTCTCTTATAAATAAATAAATAAATTTTAAAAAAAGAGGTAGAAAAGCAAACATCCGTCTTGCAGCCTCTCTTTCCTCCAGGATTGTGGGGTTCGCTTTCCCTGCGCACACCCACAGACAGAATGGCGGCTGCCTGCTGCTGAACGCCAGTACTTATCTGCAAGGTCTCTTTTCCACGTGGCTGTGACGACCTCGATTTCCTTCTCGCATCTGCATCCCCGGAACTTTCTGGAACTCTGCAAATAAACCCTATGCTGCTCATTGGGCCACCACTCGACCTGCAGAGAGCCTGCCCCTGGGCATGACAACCCAGATCCTGGTTCCTATCAGGGGAAAGGAGGTTCTCAGAGAACCTTAGCTGTTCCCACAGTCAAGCATACAGACTAGAAAGGAAGACATGGTGGGACTGGAGATGGCTTAGTGGTTAAGGCGTTTGCCTGCAAACCCAAAGGATCCAGGTTCAATTCCCCAGGACCCACGTAAAGCCAGATACACAAGGTGGAGCATGCATCTGGAGTTCGTTTGCAGTAGCTGGGGGCCCTGGTGCACTCATTCTTTCTCTCTCTCTCTAACTCAAACAAACAAAGAAAGAAAAAAAGAAGACATGGGTTTTGAGGTCTGACAAGCTGAGATAAAACACCGAGCCCCCCATCCCCATACTCAAGGTGTGGCATGGCTCAGAGTAATCATTCTGGAAGCTTAGCTAGGACCCGGCCTGAGCTCCAGTATTTTCACCAGTGAAAGATTTAAATTCTGTCTTTGTGTACCATTCAAGTTCCAGAAATATGACCACCATTCCTTAGTCTCTTGACTATTTTTCCTTGGGTAGTCTATGATGCCTGGGGCGGGGAGGTGAATGGTATATGCCCCAATTAGAACACACACATCAAATTTAAATTCTCAGTGATTAGAAAAGCCAAAATAAGGCTTCTCTGTAAGACGAGGCCGAGTGTAAGAGACCATATGCAGGAGGCCTGTGAGGTGACAGACAGGGAAGGGATACAGAGGACATTTTAGGGGGATAGAAATATTCCCCATCTTCCTGTGATGATGACGACCCTGGTGCACTAGCTTATCCAAACACACCAAAACGTATGCTTGAAATGGGTAAGATCAGCTCCAATACCAAAAATGGGGTGTGAAAACATATTCTGGGAGTGCCATAAAGTGGGAATAAGCTCTTGGTATCTGGCAAAAGAAGTAAAGAAATGATTAAGGCGCTTGTCTACAAAGCCAAAGGACCCAGGTTCGATTCCCCAGGACCCACATAGAGCCAGATGCACAAGGTGGTGCAAGTGTCTGGAGTTTATTTGCAGTGGTTAGAGGATCCAGTGCACCCATTCTCCCTCTCCCTTTCTCTCTCTCCTCTCTCTTATAAATAAATAAATAAATTTTTAAAAAAGAGGTAGAAAAGCAAACATCCGTCTTGCAGCCTCTCTTTCCTCCAGGATTGTGGGGTTCGCTTTCCCTGCGCACACCCACAGACAGAATGGCGGCTGCCTGCTGCTGAACGCCAGTACTTATCTGCAAGGTCTCTTTTCCACGTGGCTGTGACGACCTCGATTTCCTTCTCGCATCTGCATCCCCGGAACTTTCTGGAACTCTGCAAATAAACCCTATGCTGCTCATTGGGCCACCACTCGACCTGCAGAGAGCCTGCCCCTGGGCATGACAATCCAGATCCTGGTTCCTATCAGGGGAAAGGAGGTTCTCAGAGAACCTTAGCTGTTCCCAGAGTCAAGCATACAGACTAGAAAGGAAGACATGGTGGGACTGGAGATGGCTTAGTGGTTAAGGCGTTTGCCTGCAAACCCAAAGGATCCAGGTTCAATTCCCCAGGACCCACCTAAAGCCAGATACACAAGGTGGAGCATGCATCTGGAGTTCGTTTGCAGTAGCTGGGGGCCCTGGTGCACTCATTCTTTCTCTCTCTGTCTAACTCAAACAAAGAAAGAAAGAAAAAAGAAGAAGACATGGGTTTTGAGGTCTGACAAGCTGAGATAAAACACCGAGCCCCCCATCCCCATACTCAAGGTGTGGCATGGCTCAGAGTAATCATTCTGGAAGCTTAGCTAGGACCCGGCCTGAGCTCCAGTATTTTCACCAGTGAAAGATTTAAATTCTGTCTTTGTGTACCATTCAAGTTCCAGAAATATGACCACCATTCCTTAGTCTCTTGACTATTTTTCCTTGGGTAGTCTATGATGCCTGGGGCGGGGAGGTGAATGGTATATGCCCCAATTAGAACACACACATCAAATTTAAATTCTCAGTGATTAGAAAAGCCAAAATAAGGCTTCTCTGTAAGACGAGGCCAAGTGTAAGAAACCATATGCAGGAGGCCTGTGAGGTGACAGACAGGGAAGGGATACAGAGGACATTTTAGGGGGATAGAAATATTCCCCATCTTCCTGTGATGATGACGACCCTGGTGCACTAGCTTATCCAAACACACCAAAACGTATGCTTGAAATGGGTAAGTTTTTCTTGTATATAAATTACACCAGGTCATAACGAAGCCCGGTATTCTTGATGCTCATTTTAAAAATAAAAATAAACTGGGAGAGCCGGGTGTGGTGCACATGCCTTTAATTCCAGCACTCGGGAGGCAGAGGTAGAAGGATCGCTAAGAGTTCGAGGCCACCCTGAGACTACATAGTTAATTCCAGGTCAGCCTGGACCAGAGTGAGACCCTACCTCGAAAAACCAAAAAAATAAAATAAAAAATAAAATAAAATAAAATAAAAATAAATAAGTATAAATAAACTGGGCTGGAGAGATGGCTTAGTGGTTAAGGCGCCTGCCTGCTAAGCCTAAGAACACTGGTTCCAATGTCCAGGTCCCATGGTTAGCCAGATGCAAAGTGATGCAAGGGCGCAATGCCACACTTGACCACAAGGGGGCGCACACATCTGGAGTTCATTCACAGCAGTTAAGAGGCTGCTGGCGCGCCCATTCTCTATCTGTCTTTCTCTCCCTCTCTCTCGGTGTCTCTCTCCAAAAAAATAAAAATAAAAATAAGCACACGCTTTTAATCCCAGCACCCAAGAGACAGAGGCAGAAGGATTGCTGTGAGTTCAAAGCCAGCCTGATACCACACACTGAATTCCTGGTCAGCCTGGCCTAGAGCAAGACCCTACCTTGAAAAACCAAAATATAAAAATAAGAAAATTATATCTCCATGAAGGTTTTGTTCTCATTGGTTGGTTGTTTTTTTTGTGGGGAGTTTTTGGACGGTTATTTTGTTGTTGTTGTTGTTGTTGTCGTTGTTGTTGTTGTTTTGTTGTTGTTTTCAAGGTAGCGTCTCACTCTGGCCCAGGTTAACCTTGAATTCATTCTGTGTGCCAGGCTGGCCTCAAACTCACAGCGAGGCTCCCACCTCAGCCTCCCAGGTGCTGGGACTAAAGGCATGTGCCAGTACACCCAGACTATTTGTTCTGGTAAAATACATTGGTGTGCGATGAAAAGAGCAGAAATTAGAAATTCCAGGCCACAGGCTACACAAAGAGGGTCAGCGACACTTAGGCCACACAGACCTGCACACATACACTCACTCATGCAGGCACACGCACACGCACACACACACACATGCACGCACATGTGCGCCAGGGTCAGGAGACCCTGAGGGAAGCTTTGGTAAAGAGAGTGGAGCCCAGGAATGCAGAAGCTCAGGGTACCCAGACCTGTGGGTTTGAGGGTGCCTTTGACCCTACTGCAGCTAGTCTGTCTCACCTGTGCCCCCACGGAAGCAATGGAGTCGCACCTTGAGTCCTCCTCAGATACCACCAAGCTGTGACAGCTGTGTGACCACGTCAGGAACCACCTGGGAGAGCTGGAACACACCTGTCACAGACAGAGAGAGGAGTGAAAGAAGGAACATGGAGGACCCTACACATACACACACACACACACACACACACACACACACACACACACACAGAGCAGGGCTCAGCCAAAGTACTGCACACAGCCCCATTTCCTCCAAGACAAGTCAAAAACAAAACAGGAACCAGAAGACTGGGGAGATGGCTCTGTGGTTAAAGGCACTTGCATACAAGGCCTGCCAGCCTGGGTTCAATTCCCCAGTATCCACACGTAGCCAGATACACCAAGTGGTGCATGCAACTGGAGTTCATTTGCAGTGGCAAGAGGCCCTGGCATGACTATTCTCTCTCTCCCCCGTCCCACTTCTCACTCTACTTGCAAATAAGTAAAAATATTTTTTAAAGCAAACAAGGACTGGAGAGGTGGCTTAGCAGTTAAGATGCTTGCCTGCAAAGCCTAAGGACCCAGGTTTGATTCCCCAGGACCCAGATAAGCCAGATGTACAAGGTGGCGCATGCTTCTGGAGTTCATTTGCAGTTGCTAGAGGCCCTGGTGCACCCATTCTCTCACTCTCTCCTTCTTTCTCTCTCTCTCTTTCAAATAAATAAATAAAATATTTTAAACAAAAACAATCAAACAAACAGGAAACCAAGCTGGAGAGATGGTTAAGATGTTTGCCTACAATGCCTAACAACCAGGGTTTGATTCCCCAGTACCCATGTAAAGCCAGATGCACAAAGTGGTACATGCGTCTGGAGTTCATTTGCAATGGCTAGAGGCCCTGGTGCACCCATTCTTTCTCCCCCCCCCCATCTCCATGCAAATAAATAAAAATAAATAAATAAACTGGAAACAAAAAAAAAAATTTTTTTAAAACCAGGAAACCAGTGGGCTGAAGAGATGGTTCAGTGGTTAAAGGCACTTGATTACAAAGCCAGAAGGCCAGGGTTCAATTCCCTGTACCCATGTCTAACCCAGATGCACAAGGTGGCACATACATCTAGTGTTCGTTAGCAGTATCAGGAAGGCCTGGCATGCCCATTCTCTCTCCCTCTCTCTGCTTCTTTCTCTATCTCACACACTCTCTCTCAAATAAATAACAAGTAAATACATATGCGGAACTCCAAAGTTGGGGTGAGTTGGCAGAGACCCAGGGAAGGTGTTGGTGGGCCTCCGTCAGCATGGGCACTCACAGACTTTCTCTGTCAGGAGACCTGGGGTCATTTATTCGTGCGACCTTCATACCTACAGTTGACTGATTAAGTTGTTCCTTTTTAGGAAGCAGGTGACACAGGCTGTAGTCACACATACATGCTTTAGAGTCAGACTAGATTCACCTTTGAATTCTGACTCTTAAATTGTCATGTGACTCTGAGCTAGTCATCTCACATCCCTCTTATTTATATATATATATTATTTATTTATTTGAGAAAGAGGCAAAGAGAGAGGGGGGGAGGGAGAGAATGGGCATACCCCAGGGCCTCTAGCCACTGCAAACGAACTCCAGATGCATGCGCCCCCTTGTGCATCTGGCTTACGTGGGTCCTAGGGAATTGAACCGGGATCCTTTGGCTTTGCAGGCAAATGCCTTAACCGCTAAGCCATCTCTCCAGACCCCTCTTCTTTTTTTTTTTATAAATATTTTATTTGCATTTATTTATTTATGAGAGAGAGAGAAATGAAAGTGCCAGGGCCTCTAGCCACTGCAAATGAACTCTAGACACATGTGCCATGTGTGCATCTGGCTTAGGTGAGTTCTGGGGAGTCGAACCTGGGTCCTTAGGCTTTGCAGGCAAGTGCCTTAACCACTCAGCCATCTCTCCAGCTCTCATGTCACATTTCTAAGCCT
Source organism: Orientallactaga sibirica (assembly GCA_036365145.1). Taxonomy (NCBI): domain Eukaryota; kingdom Metazoa; phylum Chordata; class Mammalia; order Rodentia; family Dipodidae; genus Orientallactaga; species Orientallactaga sibirica. The sequence goes on along the minus strand of JAEOAD010000026.1, from coordinate 3,297,000 downwards.
CTCTTGTTTCTCATGAATAATGGATGTCAGCTTTGTTGTTTTTTTTTTTTTTAAGACAGTTTCATATAGCCCAAGATAGCCTTAGCTCTGTATGTAGTCAAGGATGACCTTGAATTTCCAATCCTCCCACATCCACCTCCCTAGTACTGGCCATGCCCAGCTCTAAATGTCACCCTTACGGTGAGGTGTCCACAGAGTAGCACTTAGCAAGGACCTTGGTGAGTCACATATGGTGGCGCACGCCTTTAGTCAAAGCACTCGGGAGGCAGAGGTAGGAGGATCGCTGTGAGTTCAAGGCCACCTGAGACTACATAGTGAATTCCAGGTCAGCCTGGGCTGGAGTGAGACCCTACGAGGAAAAACCAAACAAAGAACATTGGTGAAAGGCAGCTTGGAGTAGCTGGGGTTGGCTCCCGTTTGTCCCCGCACACCCTCAAGGTTCCAAAGGCTCAGCTCCTCACTCCCTTCCACAGTCTATTTATTCAGCAGCTTCCAGAGCGGCCACCTGGCACTGTGAGAGACAGGGGACACCTGCTTTGTCTGATCCCAGAAAGGGACAGGAGACAGATGTCACCCTCTGTCTCTGAACATCTTGACTATTATTACGAAGACCTAGAGTGACAGATGAGCCAGGCCTCCGAGAGGGGGGGCGGGGATCCCCTGGGGACAGAGGACAAGCCTCAAGTTATTCACCAGCCCACTGGACCTGCACAATGGGGCCCATGCCGTAGAAACCTGCTGCCCCCACAGCCGAGGGGTCAACCAGGAGGCCACCACCACTCCACACAAACACAGGCCCCTGGCCAAGGACCAAGAAAGGACTCAGGAGCCTCGTGAATAGGCCCAGCAGGCACCCAGGGGTGAGGCCATGACTTCCGTTATTTTTATGGGCACCTGTGGTTCACAGCCTCTCCACAGAGTCCCTGTGACAGAGGTTGGGGCCCAGCTTTTTACAGATTGGGAAACTGAGTCTGGAAGAAATAAAAGCCCTTCGTCGAGACACCGACGCGGGTGGGGAGGATTCGCACACCGATCACAACCCTCAACCCATTCTCTCCCTACCACAGCTCTACCTACTGAATAAACCCAAGAGTCCCATCCTACTCCGAGAGGCAGCAGGGACCAGGCCTAGAAAAAGGGAACCTGAAACAAAATGTAGGGCGGACACCGGAAGTGACTGGCAGCTCCAGAAGCAGAAGTTCTGGGTGCTGGGGTGTCTCCTCTGGGAAGCGCTAACCACAGGGGTGGTTCCTGTCATCGCAACACCAGGGGGCATATTCAAAGTCAGTGTCCTCTCAGGCTGGCTTCCAACTCACAGCCATCCTCCTACCTCTGCCTCCTGACGGCTGGGATCAAAGGCGTGTGCCACCACATCTCAAACCTACCTTCCAAGGCTCAGGGTCCATTGCAGAAGAGGGGGCAGAAAGAATGTAAGAGTCAAAGGAAGGGTAGGACTCCTTACAACGTGCTCCTCCAGACACAATGGCCTGGATATCCATGACCTCACGGTGCCTGACACTACCTACACAAGACCATCATAATAGGAGGAAAAGATGATGACATCAAACTGAAAAGAGAGACTGATTGAGAGGGGGAGGGGATATGAAGGAGAGTGGAGTTTCAAAGGGGAAAGTGGGGGGAGGGAGGGAAATAACATGGGATATTGTCTACAATTAAAGAAGTTGTCAATAAAAATTAAAATTCAAATTTAAAAAAGGTCATTTTTGACGCCTGGGGTGAAGAAGAGAGGTTGCCCCTAAGGTGGTGGTTACTGAAGACTTCCGATCTGTCCCCCTGTGAAGAGGTGGGGACAGGTTAAGGAAACAAATGGCAAGGAAGGACGCAGGGTAGATTTCAGGTGCGTTCTCAATGGCAGAAATCATAAAAGAATAAAATGGAGGAGGGCCTGCAACTTTTCACATAGAATTGTTTTAGCAGGACACCAACAAAACTCAGGGTGGGATGAATTTAGCGTCACCCTAAGTGAGGAGGGCCAAGTGGTCCCCAGGAACTTTTTGTTTGTTTGTGTGTGTGTGTGTTTTGTTTTGTTTTGTTTCGAAGTAGGGTCTCACTCTAGCCCAGGCTGACCTGGAATTCACCTTGTAGTCTCAGGCTGGCCTCGAACTCATGGTGATCCTCCTATCTCTGCCTCCAGAGTGCTGGGATTAAAGGAGTGCGCCAGCACGCCCAGCTTCCCAGGAACCTTTTGCCTTGACTGCTGTTTGAGTCTGGGCTGAGGTGAAGGGCAAGGCAGGACATTGTTAGCTCCCCAATCGGCCCACACCTGGAGGAGGAGCGAAAGGGTTTCCGAGCCATCGCCCAGAGATGCAGAAGCAGCAGCCTCCAAAGGTGCTGACGCATCGCCCTGGCCAAGTGGTCCCCTGGAGTCTGAGTACCTGGAGCCTCGGGGCTTCCAAATCTGTTGGAGTGGAGTTACTCATCCGGTCTCCTGGGCTCCTCCCCGCCCGGGCTGCTGCTGCTGCGGCTGCTCAAAGCTGGGAATTGCGCTTTGGAGAACAGGGCGCGGTGCCCACCGCCAACGCTCTGTTCTGGGCTGCGCCCAGTTCAGTCCATAGCTCACACCGAGGAAAAACAAAGCTGCTTCCGGCAAGTTCGTCCCCCACCCCCAGCCCACCTCCTCCACGCCCCAACCGCAGCAGGTGGGGGAGTTTTCCTAAGGGAGTTGAGCTCCTGCAGTGGGTGCGCGCGAGCGCGGGCGCTAGCCATTCTCCAGGACGCTTGGAGCCAGGGACCCCAGAGACCCACACAGTCCCTCGCTAGGACCCTTCCCTGCCTGCAGGAAAGAAGTCTTGTCCCTTTCCTCTCAAAATGCCCAGCCTCTGGAAGGGAATGTTCCAGAGGCTCCGGAGAGGTAGGGGTGGAGGAAAACCGAGCTGATGGGTTTCTGGGGTCTCCCGAGACCATTTTGGATACAGCACATGGTTTGTAGAATCCGTCGCGCCCGGACTCATAAAACACTTCCCTTGGACAGGTCGCTAATCCTCTCTGGATGTTCGCGAGCTCGTCTTTATAAAATACGGTTCTTCCCACCTCGTGGGACTTTTCTGTTGTTGTTCCAATCACGCTGGCAAAGCGTTGGGCAGATATCGTGTGGGAGCGATCGCTCTGCAAAGTGATGGATTGGCGCCGTGAGCAAACGTCGCAGAGAGGGTGGGTCACCTGCGCTCTGTCTTTTTTTTTTTTTTTTTTTTTTTTTCGTTTTTCAAGGTAGGGTTAGCCCAAGGCTGATCTGGAATTCACCATGTAGTCTCAAGCTGGCCTCAAACTCACAGCGATCCTCTTACCTCTGCCTCCCGAGTGTGCACTCTGTCCTTTTGAAGTCACTCTGGACATCTGGGATGGAGTCCCAGAAGTGCAGGAATGACGGGCGCTTGGGCAGGGGAGGGTGGGCGGCTATAGGGTGGGGGGTGGGGTGGAGAAGGGAAATCCAGGCTCCCACCGCCACTACCCAACCCCTCCATGCTGGGTTTGGTCCGCAGTTTGCTGCTTAACCCGGTGGGCTGAGGTGACCTGATGCTCCCCACGCCCATGTGAATCTAACAAGCAGTGGGGAACGGAAGGGTCTTTGTTTCCCTTTCAGATCATGATGGAGAGACCCCCCTGCGCACTGGACGCCCCCGCGCATTCTACCCTGCCCCACCAGTATCTTCCAGTTGGGAGTCCTCCTGCATTGGAACATTATGGGGGAGCCTGGTCAACCACCAAATGAGGGGGTGGTAGGCGAACATGGTGGTCCTGGGACTCCACCATCGCCCACCACCATCTGGGTGCTGGCAGGGACAAGGATGCCACTAGGAGAGGATGCAGCCCCCCGCTCTCCACCCGTGGCTTACCTCGGGTCCACGGTCCTGAAGCTGGAGTGCAGATTGCTCTTTGTGCCCCGGCTCTCTCTGGTTGCAGAACTGGAGGAGCCCCTGCAGACGCCTCCCCATCGCAGACTCCTCCCCGCACTCATCCGCAGCCTCCCTCCCTCCCTTTCTCCCTCCCTCTTTCCCTTCCTCCCTCTGGTCCCCCGGGCGCAGCAGCCTGGCGTCGTCTCTGTAGCTGCCGCAGCGCCCATGAAATTTTAATGCAGGAGCGGCTGGCGGGCGAGACAACCCCACCCCCTGGCCTCGCCTGTGTCCTGCTCTCTCCACCCCTCCACCCCATTCTTTGCCTACCCCCCCTCCGACAACCTCCCAGTACCCCCAGCCCTGAAGACCAGAAGCAGCCGGGCGTGGAGTGGGTGGGGGGGCGGGGGGCGAGCACAAAGGGGCGACTGAGCTGCGCTCAGCATCCTGCATCCCGGCTAGCCACGCTACCATGGCAACGCAGGCCGGGTGGACTCGCGCGCCCCGGAGCTCAGGGCAGAAGAGAGAGCCTGGGAGGAGCCCCGGGTACCAAAGGCTTAACCTGCTAGACCAAAGCCTGTGTCCCCCTCTGAACTCTACAAAGAGGGGGACTCTCAGGACTGTGGCAAGTTTCAAACCCGTCTGACGTCATGCCCATGGACGACAGGCACCATTTGTTTTTATAGGTTTGACTTTTTGTTGTAACTGCCCTCCCGCATGCCTGTTACGTTATATATTATAAGTATTATATTGTATATTTTAGTATTGAGGCCCTGAAAAGTAGCCCCCAAAGCCATGGTTCTACTGATGCCCGGGGCCTGGGCATCCACACCACTCAGGAACATGTTTGAAATGTCACCTCTCGGCTGGGTGTGGTGGCGCACACCTTTAATCTCAGCACTTGGGAGGCAGGGGTAGGTGGATCGTGGCGAGTTCGAGGCCACCCTGAGACTACATAGTGAATTCCAGGTTAGCCAGGGATAGAGCAAGATCCTACTTCAAAAAACCAAAAAGAAGAAGGAGGAAGAAGAGGAGTAGAAGAAATGTCACCTCTCGAGCTCCACTCCAGAGCCACTGAGTCAAGAATTCTGGGATGGCAGCTGGAGAGATGGGTTAGTGGTGAAGGCGTTTGCCTGCAAAGCCTAAGGACCCAGGTTTAATTCCCCAGGACCCACGTAAGCCAGATGCACAAGGTGGCACGTGTGTCTGGAATTCATTTGCAGTGGCTGGAGGCCCTGGCACACCTATTCTCTCTCCCTCTCTCTCTCTCTCCAATTAATTAATTAATTTTTTTTAATTCTGGGATGGGACCCAGAATTTTCTATAGTGTAACAAGCCCACCAGGGAAGATGAAGGTCCTTTCCAGCTGGAGAACTGCCGCGTTAGAACATTTCCACCTGCCTCCAGAACCCAGGCTTGTCCTCGTTTAAATATCAGCTTTGCCCATGCCCCTGACCAGACGTGACCTTGAGCAAGCACACAGGGGCCTCCTGAGACTCCCTTTATGTAACCTCCAGTAGAGCTCATGAATCTTACCAAGTCATAGGGGTGAGGTGGGGGAGCTGTGCCTGGGAGCAAAACTGGCTCCAGGAAGGGCTCAAAGCAGTTGTTCTTGAATAAGCCAGCTACCCTCCTTTCATTTCCACACTTGGGAATCTTGTGTATCGTCTCTGTTGCTTACATAAAGAGGCAGTGAGATGCAGTAGTGGCTGCTTTTATCCCCCACCATCCCCAAGGGATCCAGATGGGATTTGAACGCATCTTTCTAGACACATATCTTGCCTGGAACCTCCAGCTGGCCTTTAATCCCAGCACTGGGGAGGCAGAGGTAAGAGGATCACTGTTAGTTCGAGGTACTCTGAGCCTACATAGTGAATGTCAGGTCTGCCTGGCCTAGAGCAAGACCCTACCTCAAAAAAACCAAAAACAAAAACAAAAACAGGGCTGGAAAGATGGCTTAGCGGTTAAGGTACTGCTTGGAAGCCTAAGGATCCAGGTTTGATTCCCTAGTGCCCACATAAGCCACATGCACAAGGTTGGCACATGTATCTGGAATTTGTTTGCAGTGGCTAGAGACCCTGGCATGCCCATTCTTTTCTCTTTCTCTCTCTCTCTCTGTTTCTCTTTCTCTAACAAATAAATAAAAATAAATCTTTTTTAAAAAAATAGGTCTAGGGCTGGAGAGATGGCTTAGCAGTTAAGGCGTTTGCCTGTGAAGCCAAAGGACCCAGGTTTGATTCCCTAGGACACACATAAGCCAGATGCACAAGGGGCACATGCATCTGGAGTTCATTTGCAGTGGCTAGAGGCCCTGGCATGCCCATTCTCTCTCTCTCTCTCTCTCTCTCTCTCTCTCTCTCTCTCTCTCTCCTTGCAAGTAAATAAATAAAAGTTTAAACAATTATTAAAAACGGGTCTAGAGCCAAAGATGCTGGAAACAGACGCCTTGCTGCTGGAGGAGAAGTTCCAGAGAACAGGGGACCTAAGGGGTTAAAGGTCGGTGCCCCCACACCTGGCTAGATCTGTCTTTTCACAGCAGAGGAGGGGGTGGAAGGTGACAGGACAATTGGCCCCTGTGACTAGTGCGTCTAACTCAGGTGCACTTAGAGTGACCTCAGACCTCTGCACGTCTGGGTTCTTTATTATTATTCTTTATTTGAGAGGTGGGGAGAGAAGAAAGAAAGAGGGAAAGAAAGAAAGAAAGAAAGAAAGAAAGAAAGAAAGAAAGAAAGAAAGAAAGGGGGAGAGAGGGGGGAGAGGGAGGGAGGGAGGGAGGGAGAGAGAGAGAAAGAAAGAAAGAAAGAAAGAAAGAAAGAGGGAGAGAAAGAAAGAGGGAAGGAAGGAAGGGAAGGAGAAAGAAAGAAAATGGGCACTCCAGGGCCTCCTGCCACTGCAGACTCCAGACTCCAGTGCCACTCTGTGCATCTGACTTTACATGGGCACTGGGGAATCAACCCCAGACCATCAGGTCTTGCAAACAATTGCCTTTAACTGCTGAGCCATCTCTTCAGCCCATGCTTCATTCATCTTTTTTTTTTTTCAGTTTTATTTTTATTTTTTAGAGAGAGACAGAGAGAGAAAGAATTGGCACACCAAGGCCTCAGCCACTGCAAGTGAACTCCAGACGCTTGCACCACCTAGTGGGCATGTGCGACCTTGCATTTGCCTCACCTTTTGTGCGTCTGGCTTATGTGGGATCTGGAGAGTGATCAAACATGGGTCCTTAGGCTTTACAGGCAAGTGCCTTAACCACTAAGCCATCTCTCCAGCCCTGTGCTTCATTCTTCATTTTGGGGGACAAGAATCCAGAAGAACCACTAGCTGTAGGAAATGCCCTCCTTCCAGAACACAGTCTATGGAAACTACCACTATAAGAAGCTATGTGCTGGGACGCGGGCGCTCCACACAGCTTTCCTTGGGCAGATGAAATTCCACTACTCATGATTCACCCTTCCTATGGACACTGGCTGTCAATCCTTGCTTTTCTATTCAAGTGGGAGTCCACGGCATGGCACCAGGGAGAAGTGTACCACAATACGGAAAAGACAGTTATTTGAAATTTGAGAAGAGAATTTTGTAATAAACATTTTTTTTTTAATTCTTTTGTGAGCAGAGAGTGAGTGAGTGAGTATGGGCACACTAAGGCCTCTAGCCACTGCAAAAGGATCACCAGACTCCTGGACAACTTTGTGCATCTGGCTTTATGTGAACACCAGGAAATCAAACCCAGAGGTAGGAGGATCACCAAGAGGTCAGAGCCACCCTGAGACTACACAGTGAATTCCGGATCCTCCTGGGCTAGAGTGAGACCTAGCCTCAAAAACAAGAACAAACAAAAAAAAATTGGTGCACTCTGAAAAACACTGAGGATACCCTGTAGCCTGAAAGATCAAATGTTCAGCAAGATTTAATTCTTTTAAAAATATTTTTTATGGGCTGGAGAGATGGCTTAGCGGTTAAATGCTTGCCTATGAAGCCTAAGGACTCCGGTTCGAGGCTCGCTTCTCCAGGACCCACGTAAGCCAGATGCACAAGGGGGTGCATGCATCTGGAGTTCGTTTGTAGTGGCTGGAGGCCCTGGTGCACCCATTCTCTCCCTCCCTCTCTCTCTCTCTCTCTCTCTCTCTCCCCCTGCCTATTTCTGTATCTCTCTCTCTCTCAAATAAATAAATAAATAATAAAATATTTTTTAAAAAAATATTTTTTATAAGCCAGGCGTGGTGGCGCACGCCTTTGATCCCAGCACTCAGGGGGGAGGCAGACGTAGGAGGATTGCCATGAGTTGAGGCCACCCTGAGACTACATAGTTAATTCCAGGTCAGCCTGGACTAGAGTGAGACCCTACCTCAAAAAACCCAAAAAAAAAAAAATTTTATTTATGTATTAGAGAGAGTGAGAAAGAGAGAGCATGGATGTGTCGGTGCCTCTTATTGCTGCAAGAAAACTCCAGACACATGTGCTATTGTGTTTGTCTGGCTTTACGGGAGTACTGGAGAATCAACCCCAGACCATCAGACTCTATAGGCAAGCTCCTTTAACCACTGAGCCATTTCTCCAGCCCAAGACTTGATTTTTTGTTTGTTTCTTTGTTTTGTTTTTTTCAAGGTAGGGACTCACTTTAGCCCATGCTGACCCAGAATTCACTCTGTAGTCTCGGGCTGGCCTCAAACTCCTGGGAATTCTCCTACCTCAGCCTCCCGAGTACTGGAATTAAAGGTGTGCACCACCATGACCGGTTTCCAAGATTTGGTCCTTAATGTAAAAAATTCTTGGGTTGGGCTGGAGAGATGGCTTAGCGGTTAAGGCGCCCGCCTGCTAAGCCTAAGAACCCGGTTCCAATCTCCAGGTCCCACGTTTAGCCAGATGCAAAGTGACGCAAGGGCACAATGCCGCACTTGCCCACAAGGGGGCGCACACATCTGGATTTCGTTCACAGCAACTGAGAGACTGCTGGCGCGCCCATCTCTATGTGTCTCCCTCTCCCTCTCTGTCTGTCTCTCTCTGTGTCTCTCTCCAAAAATAAATAAAATAATAATAATTTAAAAAAAATTCTTGGGTGAAAAGGGGTCATGAATAGGAAAAGTCTGAGGCGCTCAGATGTAGATCTCAGTTTTGAAAGTCCAAGGTCAAATAGCCTCACCATCCCAGCATTGGTGAGGGTCTACTCCTCACATCCCAGCAGGTAGATGTCATCCTGGTAGGCACCAGCATGGGCCAGGAAACAATCACAGAGAGACAGGAAAGGACATCAGGCCAGGCTTGCTCTTCTTTTTTTGTTTTTCAAGGTAGAGTCTCACTCTAGCTCAGGCTGACCTTGAACTCACTATGTAGTCTCAGGTGATCCTCCTACCTCTGCCTCCCAAGTGTTAGGATTAAAGGAGTGCTCTACCACGCCTGGCTCTTTTTTTGTTTTGTTTTTTAAAAAAAATTTTTATTGACAACTTCCATAATTGTAGACAATAAACCATGATGATTCTCTCCCCTCCCCCACTTCACCCTTACTAATCCACTCTTCATTGTCTCCCCTCCCCCTCTCAATCAGTCTCCCTTTTCAGTTTGATGTCATCATCTTTTCCTCCTATCATGATGGTCTTGTGTAGGTAGTGTCAGGCACTGTGAGGTCATGGATATCCAGGCCATTTTGTGTCTGGAGGAGCACGTTGTAAGGAGTCCTACCCTTCCTTTGGCTCTTACATTCTTTCCGCCCCCTCTTCCACAATGAACCCTGAGCCTTGGAGGGTGTGATAGAGATGTTTCAGTGCTGAACACTTCTTCTCAGCACTATGGTGCCTTTTGGGTCATCACCACCGTCTGAAAAGAGAAGTTTCTCTAACTAAAAGTGAGAGTAGCATTAATATATGGGTATGAATGTTAAGAAAAGTGCTTACGGGGCAGTTTGGTGAGCGTAATGGATGTATTTAGCCAGACAAGAGCAGGCTTTACACTACTAAGGCTCATGACCTACCCCCCCCCCAGCCTTTTGACTAGGTTTCCAGAGTGTATCCCTCCCATGGAATGGGCCTCCTGTCCAAGTAGAGAGCAGTTGGTTTCCCCCACAACAGACATGCCACTATTGCACCTGTTGGCTCATTTGGCCTGGCTGGCCAAATTTAAGGTTTGCAGTGTCCACAGTTGAGTGTCTCCATTGGTGTTTTCTCTCTCTCCCATTGAACTGCATGCAGCGTAGCTTTTTCCAGCTTTCTCTCAGCTGGTCTACATGGAGGAGGCTTTCAGCTCAGCTCCAGCTTGATTTCTCAGTGACCTGCAGCCCAAGCACGTGGAGTCTTCGGCAAAATTGCTCTTCTCATAAACTAACCAGGACCCCTTCCAGGGTCAGGGTTCCCAAGAACCCAACCAACCACCCATGATGCTGTGCTTCTTAAAAGACCCACAAGCTCTTGACACTGCCATACTGAGGAGAGTCCAGCACATACATGGCCAAACGGTAGCAGTGTGCAAATGGCATAACTAGTAGCATGGCTTACCCGTGTCCTGGACTTACGGTGCTCCGGTGTGTTCTGTGCACTGAGAGACCACGCCCAGATCATGACTCATTTGACAAAGTAGCCCAGGTGGAAGCCAGGTCTCAGTGCCCTGGCCTAGGTGCCGTGTCCATGAACTGAGCCATGGAAGACATTTAGTGGTGAGCTGGAGAGATGGCTCAGTAGTTAAGGCACTTGCCTACAAAGCCTAATGCCCTGGGTTCAATTCCCCAGTACCCACGTAAAGTCAGATGCACAAGGTGGCGCATGCATGTGGAGTTTGATTGCAGTGGCTAGAGGCCCTGGAATGCCCATTCTCTCTGTCTCTCTTCTCTCTCTCTTTCTCTCCCCTTGCAAATAAATAAATAAATAAATAAATAAATAAATAAATAAATAAATTTCTTGGAAGAAAGAAAGAAAGAAAGAAAGAAAGAAAGAAAGAAAGAAAGAAAGAAAGAAAGAAAAAGAAAGGAAGGAAGGAAGAAAGAGGAATCAGGAAGTGTATGGCTGCTATACAAGTGAGCACACACTTGGGGGTGGAGTCAAAGGCCTCCCACAGGTCCCATGGGAATGAGATCTTTTCAGCAGAGCGGCAGTCTTTGCTGGGTGCATTAGGTAAGAAGGGTTACCTTCCTTGACTTCTCCCGCTTCTAAGAGTTGCCAGGTCCCTTGGCCCATGGCGTCATCCTCCCCTTTTAAGACAGCAATAGCAGCAGAGCCCTTCTCACATCTGGTGTTTCTCTCGGCCTCTTTCTTCAACTTTATATATTTAAGGACCGTCGGGATCCCTGTGGGCCCACCAGGCCTCGGTGGGGTTGCCAGTGGGAGACTTCAATTCTCCCAGACGATGTGACTCCACATCCCAGGGTTCCCTGACCATATGGCCCTCCACACCCCAGCTTCCAAGGCTCAGGACAAGGACACTATGGGGAGCCACTCTCTCACACTCCATATGCCAGGCTGTGACAGGTCTCACACGGAAAACACTGTGTCCGCCACCAAGCTCGGCCCCATCTTTCTGACACCCCACCCCACACAGCAGACAGAATGCCATAGGACAGAGGCCTGAAGGACCTGCCTGGAGCACGGGAAGCTCTTATGCATTCAACCCAATCACACAGCAGCCCTTTGCTTGAGCTGCGGTCTTTCCCTGGCATTCGAAGAAACCAAGGCCCAGAGAAAGGTGAAGTGCCCTCGCTCAGCCCTTCTGTCTGCAGAAGCCAATCAGAAGCTCAGTGGGACCTGCCAGACCCTCAGCACCAAGACCTCCTGCTGCTGCAAACAAACTCCAGATGCATACACCACTTTGTGCATCTGACTTTACGTGGGCACTGAGGAATCAAACCCAAGCCATGAAGCTTTGCAAGCAAGTGCCTTTAACCGCTGAGCCATCTCTCCAGCCCCCTGTTTTAAAAACAGATCCTCAGACTGGCAAAGCTCAGGGTTCACAGGGCTCCCCCGCCCCGCACCTCTTCGCTGGGTGGTGCTCACAGCAAAGGGTCAAACCAGGAGCCTCCTCTTTCCTTGCTGTCTCCAGGGCCACTGGCCTTTTGTGTCCAGCACACTGTCTGCTGGGAGCGGGGGCCCTGTCCTCACATACTCTACTCCTTTGTCTGGGCCTTTGTGTCCAGACAGCTGAGAGGAGCCGAATGTGTTTGCCCTCCTCCATTCCATCTCATTATCCATCTGCAAACAGACCCAGCAGACGCCCTGCACCTGCTCCCGGGCCCCAGCCACCCAGCAGGTGCAGCTGCCACTGCAGAGAGAAAGGCCCAGCCACGCGCCAGCCAGCCAGCGCCACCTCCCTCCTCCCTCCCCCACCCGGGCAGGATTCTTTTTTCCCTGTACAGGCAGATGCTGAAGGAGCCAGAAACAAGGCAGAAGGAATTGGGGTTGGGGGAGGCGAGATCTGTGGAAGCCTTTACCCAGACACCTCCCACATGTCACACTTCCTCTCCCCCCCCCCAAATCCCAACCTTTTGAACTGTTTGCCATGTCATCCCCACCCATGCCAAAGACAGAAGGTTCTGGAAATGCAAGGCTGACCTCATCCTCCCAGCCCCACAGCCCCACTGGCTTCAGGCTTAGTAGTAAGCCCGATGCCTGATTGCAAAGCCTTGGCCCTGCTGGTTCAATCTCGCCCCATTCCTGTGTAGCCAGCTACGCTCTGCCAGCTTTATGGTCCCCAGGGAGCCCTGCCTGATTGCCACATGAGGATGTCCAGGATTGACAGAGCCCTCTCCTTCAGGGCTGATTTCAATGTGGAAGCGCAGGAGCATTTGCACATCGGCTGTGCACAGCCATGAACACACACGCACATGTGTGTACACACACACACATACACATGCACCATGCACCAAGGGTGGGCTAGAGATGAGAACCTCCATCTATGTGTACATTGAATGGCTGAGTCTTCACATTTTAAATGTCATGGTTCCAGAAGGCCTCTTGGAAACATCTTATAGATGACCAGAAGGAAGGGCGTGTGGGCCCTAGGGCCCGGCAGCCCCCACCCCATTTCCCTCCTTAAAAGCTTCCTCTCTCGGGCTGGAGAGATGGCTTAGTGGTTAAGGTGCTTGCCTACTAAGCCTAAGAACCCAGTTCCAATCTCCAGGTCCCACGTTTAGCCAGATGCAAAGTGATGCAAGGGCGCAATGCCACACTTGCCCGCAAGGGGGCGCACGCATCTAGATTTCATTCACAGCGCTGAGAGACTGCTGACCCGCCCATTCTCTGTCTGTCTCCCTCTCCCTCTCTCTCTCTGTCTCCAAAAACAAAAAATAAAAGCTTCCTCTCTCATAGACGCCTAGCCCACCTCTCAATCACAGGGCTGTGAAGCAGCTACAGAAATGCTGGTGGGTGGGGACTGGTGAGGGCATCTTTTCATTTTGCTCCAAACGCTTGTTCCTTTCTCCTGGATCACCTCTTCCTACCTGTCCCTGTCCTCCAGCCAGACTCAGGCGGTGCCCACCCACCTCCTGCCCCTGGGAAGTTCTCAGTACAGCCAACAGCTGGGCACTTTGGCGGAGACAGAGGAGGTGGGGGATGGGAGGAGGAAAGTGACCTGGCAGCGAGTTCTGTATTCCCAGACCCTGGTTCCTGGGTCAGTGTTATAACTGCAGTGGGGCTGCAGGTCGGCATCAACCACACTGATGGTCCCAACGGGGACACTGAGGCTGACCAAACACCTTCTTGAGCCAGGACTGAGCCCCAACATTTTACATCCAGAATCTGGCCTCACAGATCCTCACCCAGTCCCAACGGCCTTCAAGATTCCCATCCTGTCTGGGCAGCAGCCCAACCTCCCCTCAGGTCCTCTGGGCCTCCAACTCCGCCCTCGTCCTCCACCCTTTGCCTGTGCTGTGCCTGTGCCGCAGCCTCTCTGCAGACCAGCGCATTCTTTATTTATGAGATGCATCTAGGTCCGCGGCAGGCAGACCAGTGGTGATGGCAGGCTTCATGCTGCCAGAGGGAGGAGAAGATCTGCAGCCACAGATGTCCCAGCTGGGGGCCGGGGGCTGGTCTGAGGCTCCAGGCTGTAGGCTGGGCACCCAACCGACCTGCAGGGCTGGGGACACGTGTGTGCTTTGACGCCCTGGCACCCTTGGGCCTACCTAGGCAACTGCAGAGAGCCTGGGGGACGAGATGGGAGTGGAGGGAGCCCCAGGATGACTGAACCATGCCTGCCAGCCCACAGGGAGGAAAGCGAGCTGTGCAGAAGGTGGGCAAACTCTGAGCTAATTGCTCAGCGTTGTCCCTACTCTCATCTCAGGAAGAGACTCAGGATGTCTATAAAGATGCTCTCAGGCTGCAGCAGGACTCAGTGGGAGAGTTCTGGTCCAGCACGTGCAAGAGCTTGGGTTTGATTCTCTCTCTCTCTCTCTCTCTCTCACACACACACACACACACACACACACACACACACACACACCACACAGTTACTCGCAGCATAACTAGAAAGGGAAATATAAAAATATAAAATAGGAGGATCACCGTGAGTACAAGGCCACCCTGAGACTACATAGTGAACTCCAGGTCAGCCTGGGCTAGAGTAAAACCCTACCTCAAAAAAAAAAAAAAAAAAAAAAAATGTATATAGGGCTGGAGAGATGGCTTAGCGGTTAACCACTTGCCTGTGAAGCCTAAGGACCCCAGTTCGAGGCTCGAGTTCCAGGTACCCATGTAAGCCAGATGCACAAGGTAGCACACGTATCTGGAGTGGTTGGAGGCCCTGGTGCACCCATTCTTTCTCTCTCTCTCTCTCTCTCTCTGTCGCTCTCAAATGAATAAACAAATAATAATTTTAGAAGCTTTAAAAATATATATAGAGAGAGAGTGGAGAGATGGCTCAGTGGTTAAAGACGCTTGCAAAGCCTAACGGCCTGGGTTCGAGTCCCCAGTACCCATGTAAAGTCCGATGCACAAAGTAGTGCATGTGTCTGGAGTTTATTTGCAGTGGCAAGAGACCCTGGCATGTGCACACACTTTCCGTTTGCAAATAAATAAATAATATTTAAGATATAATAAAATATGGGCTGGAGAGATGGCTTAACAGTTAAGGCATATGCCTGTGAAATCTAAGGACCCAGGTTTGATTTTCCAGGTCCCACATAAGCCAGATGCACAAGGTAGCGCATGTGTCTGAAGTTCGTTTGCAATGGCTGGAAGCCCCAGTATGCCCATTCTCTCTCTTTCTCTCTCTCCCTTTCTGTCTGTCTCAAATAAAATTCATATCTATATTAGGAAGCAGAGTGCAGTGGCACATGCCTATAATTAATCCTAGCTTTTAGATAACTGAGGCAGGAGGATCATGAGTTCGAGGCCAGCCTGGGCTACATAGATAAAATGAGACCCCCAGGAAAGGAACAGAGAATGGAGGATTTCATGTTTCTGAATTCCTGTCCCTCGAGTTCTCAGCAGTTGCTAGGAACAGACTGTTCAATGATTCGCAGGATCCTGGGGACCAAAGCGAAGAAGGAATGCGATTTGCTTCACAAGCATCCACCGGAGGACATTAGCCGCTGCACAGAGAAGGCGCTCAGGCCCTGACCTCCCTTCACAGACACATCTTAGTGCCGCCCCAGCCCCAATTGGGTGTGTTTTCGACATTTCACCACCAGGGGTCAGTCTGGGGCAGGTTCCTGCTCATCCCTGGTTCCCTTGTAAGTGGAACCCGTGGGCATGAGGGACCAGCATGCTGAGAGGACCAGCGTGTCCAGGAGTCCCCACCAGATAATGCCAGAACTTCTGGGGGTGATCCTGGTGCATACTGGTGATGATCCCGGCACTCGGGAGGCCAAGACAGGAGGATTGCCATGAGCTCCAGGCCAGCTGGGCTACAGAGAGAGACTCTCAAAAACCCAAAGCAAAAGGGGGGCTGGAGAGATGGCTTAGCGGTTAAGGTGGTGTGCCTGCGAAGCCTAAGGACCCAGGTTCAGTTCTCCAGTACCCACTTAAAGCCAGATGTTTTAAGTGGTGCATGCAGCTGGAGTCCATTTGCAGTGGCAGGAGACCCTGGCATACCCTTTCTCTCCCCTGCCCCTACCCCGTGAGTAAAAGGCAGTCTCGCTGCAGATTCAGGATGTATGAGGCAGAGTGTGTGCAGAGAAGGAGGGTGGTCTTCTCAGGCTCGAACTGTTAAGACACTGGAGGACTTGGACTGTCTAAGCTTCAGGGAAGAAAAGAAGGGGGCACCTTCTCATGACAGAAGCCATCAGGGCCCCCATTTGTTTTTGTTTTGTTTTGGTTTTCCCAGGTAGGGTCTTGCTCTAGCCCAGGCTGACCTGGAATTCACTATGTAGTCTCAGGGTGGCCTCGAACTCATGGCGATCCTCCTACCTCTGCCTCCTAGTGCTGGGATTAAAGGCGTGCTCCACCATGCCAGGCTTCCATTTGTTTTGTTTTTGTTTTTTTGAAATAGTGTCTCACTCTCGCCCAGGTTGACCTAGAATTCACTGTACAGTCTCAGAGTAGCCTTGAACTCACAGCAATTCTCCTACCTCTGCTCCCCAAGTGCTGGGATTAAAAGCGTGCACCATCACACCAGGCTTAGGGTCCCTATTTGCGTGGGGAGGTCAACCTTCCCTTTTCTTTGGAGCTGGGGGAGTGGAAATCAGGGTTTTTCCAATGTCGACAACAGAACCCAGTTTGTCTTCAAATGTCTCCAGGCTCGGGGCTGAGAAGATGGCTCAGCTTGCTTACAAAGCCTGACGGCCTGGGTTCGATTCCCCAGTTCTCACTACAGTCACATGCACAAAGCCGTGTGAGTGGCAAGAGGCCCTGGAGCGCCCATGCTGATTTTCGGGTGGACTTTGGGTAGACTCAAGGGACTCCCCTCCCCCAAGTGCCTGGGCCCAGCCTGAGCCATCTGGTCCTTCCAGGGCGCTTCTAACCGGATCCGGGGAGATAAGACAGCATGCTGGCCTGCTTCCCTGATAATGATGTCGGCAGCTGAGTCTGGCTGGCGACAGGAACGGGAAACCTCCTCCCTAAAGCTATTTCCCCTTTATCAATCCGGGAATTACAGCCGCAGTAAACAGAGTCCCAGGGAAGGAGGGGGGGAGCGGGAGGAGGGGAGGGTAGAGGGGCGGGGCTGGGGGGAGCCCTGGCGGAGACACGCTGGGACTAGAGCTGACCTGGTGCCTCACCCACTCGTGTGTGCGTACAGTGGGGCGAGGAAGGCTACGTCTTCAACCTCCCGGTTTCCTCCTACCTTCTTCCCGTCCTCTCCTAGCTGCCGTGTGAGACCTCTAAAACCATGCCTTTGCCCCTTGGCATCAGCTGGGTGGGGAAGCAGGTGGCCAGGAAAGGACAGCAGAGGAGCAGACAGGGATCCGAGATGTTCATTCACATGGCCAGCCGATTTCGTTTTTTTGTTTTTTTTTAATTTTTAAGGAACTTTTTTAAACATTTATTTTTACTTATTTATTTACTAGAGAGAGAGAGAGAGAGAAGAAAATGGGCCCCCAGGGCCTCCAGCCACTGCAAACGAACTCCAGATGTATGCGCCACCATGTGCATCTGGCTTGCATGGGTCCTGGGGAATCGAACCTGGGTCCTTTGGCTTCACAGGTGTGAGCTTTAACCGCTAAGCCATCTCTCCAACCCCCTTTTAAACTTTTTTATTGACAGCTTCCATAACTATATACAATAAACCCTGATAATTCCCTCCCCTCTCTCACTTGCCCTCTCATAAATCCACCCTCCATCATATCCCCTCCCCCTCTCAATTAGTCTCTCTTTTATTTTGATGTCATCATTTTTTCCTCCTATTATGAAGCCAGCCTGGGGTTTTTTTGGGGGGGGGAGGTTTAGGCAGGCTGACCTGGAATTCACTATGTAGTCTCAGGGTGGCCTCGAACTCATGGTGATCCTCCTACCTCTGTCTCCTCCCCAGTGCTGGGATTAAAGGTGTGTGCCACCACGCCTGGACCTACCAGCCGGATTTTTACAGTACTTCCTTTCCCACCTTTTCAGGACTTTGTCAGTGCCTGTCCCATTAAGAGGAAAGGCTCCGGAGACCACTCTGTCTGATACACCTTCCTAAGGGCTGCTGTGAGTGGCTGGTAAGGTCGCTGCTGTGCACAGTGTAGATACAGCTCTTAGTGGTCCCAGGTCAGTCCCTTGTCTTCTCTGGTCCAGGAATTCTGCTTGGGACCCTTGGTCCTGAATGAACCCTGTGGTTAATCTTCTTAGCAATGTTCAGTGTGATGAAAACTCCCACCAGTTCACACCAAATAGCGTCAATAATTTAAGCACTCTTCTTTTATAACCTAGAAAACAAATTGGTGTCCTGGCAAGATACGAAAAATAATTTCATGCTTGTTCCTTCCCTCCCAAGATCTCCCCTGACAAATTTTAATATTGTATTCATTTATTTGAGAGAGAGAGAGAAAGAGGCAGGTAGAGATAAAGAGAGAATGGGTGTGCCAGGGCCTCTAGTCACTACAAATGAACTCCAGACACATGTGCCCCCCCTTGTGCATCTGGCTTACATGGGTCCTGGGGAGTTGAACTGGGGTCCTTGGGTTTCATAGGCAAACTCTTTAACTGCTAAGCTATTTTCCCAGCCCACAAATTGTCTCTTTAGTGCTTATGACTCCAGCATTGCCTTGCATCTGGGCTCCAATTTTTTAAAAAGTATTTTATTTTGAGAAAGAGGAAGATACAGAAATAGGCAGGTACAGAGAGAGAGAGAGAGGATGGGTGTGCCAGGGCCTCCAGCCACTGCAAATGAACTCCAGATGTGTGCCCCCTTGTGCTTACGTGGGTCCTGGGAAATGAACCTGGGTCCTTTGGCTTTGCAGGCAAACGCCTTAACTGCTAAATCATCTCTCTAGCCCTTATTTTATTTTTTTATTTGTTAGAGAGCGAATGGCCCCACCAAGGTCTCTAACCACTGCAGATAACTGCAGATGCGTGTGCCACCATGTGAATCTGGCTTTATAAGGGTACTGGGGAATCAAGCCTGGGCCCTTGATGAGTGCCTTAACTGCTGAGTCATCTCTCCAGCCCTTGACAACTTTTTTTTTTTTTGTAATTTTTTTATGAGAGAGAGATGGTGCTCCAGGGCCTCCAGCCACTGCAGTCGAACTCCAGACATGTGTGCCACCTTGTGTGCATGAGCACCCATGCATGCTTGTGTCACCTTGTGTGTCTGGCTTACGTGGGACCTGGTGAGTTGAACGTGGTGCCTTAGACTTCGCATCTGGCCTTACAAGGGTACTGGGGAATCGATCCTGGATCCTTCAGCTTCACAGACAAGCACCTGAACCGCTAAGCCATCTCTCCAGCCCTGGTCATCCATGTTTTACGGTTACCTCAGTACTGGCTCTGACTGGGGCTATCTCTTAACAGCGCCTCCATGAAATTCTAGTGACCAGGTAGGAGAGATGACTCAGCGATTAAGGTGCTTTCCTGTAAAACCTGATGACCGAGGTGCAATTCCTCAGATGCACAAAATGACACGTGCATCTGGAGTTCGTTTGCAGTGGCTGGAGGTCCTGGTGCACCTATTCTCTCTCTCTCTCTCCTTGCAAATAAATAAACCTTTAAAAATCCTCGTGACCTCCCTTACTCCCTCTCTCCTTCTATCCCTCCCTCCCTTCCTTTCAAATATCTTGCTTGTTTTTACTCCAGGGACCTAAGGCAGGTAACAGCAGCGACTGTGGGGTCCTGAATGCAAGGCCACTTCACGTCCAGAACACGTTGTTCTAAAGCAGTCCTCCACATCCACTGGCTCGTCCGTTCTTTCTGCCACCTCTTCCCCAACGTAACGTTCCCTGGGCTTTGGAGGGTGGCCTATCCAGAAAGTCCTCACCTATGCCTTTTTCCTCTCTCGGTTTCAGAGTTTCAGGTCTGATATTGAGGTTTTTGATCCGTTTGGATTTGATTCTTGTGCATGGGGAGAGAGAAGATCTAGTTTCATCCTTCTACATAGTTTTCCCCAGCACTATCTGCTAAAGAGGCTTGGCTTTTCTCCAATGAGTATTTTTGGCATTTTTTTGTCAAAACTCACATTGCTATAGCTGCCTCGGTTTTTATCTGAATCTTCTGTTCTGTTCCAATGATCTACGTGTGTGTGTGTGTGTGCGCGCGCGCCAGTGTTACATTATTCTTCTTGCTGTGCCTCTTTAATGTATGTGTATATATTATCTCTTTCCATGTATATACATAAATATATTTTTTTCAAGGTAGGGTCTCACTCTAGCCCAGACTGACCCAGAATTCACTATGTAGTCTCAGGCTGGCCTCAAACTCACAGTGATGCTCCTACCACTGCCTCCCAAGTGCTGGGATTAAAGGTGTGCGCCACCACACCTGGCTGTGCCTCTTTAATATACCTTAAAATTAAGATGATTTTTTTTCTATTTCCATGAAGAATGGTGTTGAAGTTTTGATGGGCATTGCTTGTCTATAGATTTCTGTTGGTAAGATAGTCATTTTCACAATATTGAGTTTTCCAATCCATGAGCATGGGATGTCTTTCCATATCCTAGTGTCTTCTGCAATTTCTTTCTTGAGTCTTTTAAAGTTTTCATCACAGCAGGTCTTATAATTCCTTGATTAGGGTTATTCCAAGGTGGGGTTTGTTGAGACTGTTGTAAACAGGATTGTTTCTCTGAGCTTGTCCTCAGCACGTTTGTTATTGGTACCTGGGAAGATGGGTGGGTGGATGGGTGGGTGGATGGGTGGGTGGGTGGGTGGGTGGATGCATGAATGAATTGGGTAAGTGGGTGGGTGAAAGTATATATAGGTAGATGAATGGATGGATAGGTGGATGCATGAGTGAGTAGATGGATGGATGGATGAGTGGGATGGATAGATAGATGGGTGAGTGGGTGGATGGACAAGTGGGTGGATGGATGGGTGGATGGTGGATGGATGGATGGAAGAGTGAGTGGATGCATGTGTGTAGGAATGAATGAGTGTAATGAATGAATGAGCCTGGGTTCTAATCCTGCCTTGGCCTTGAGCTTGCTGTGTGGTCTTGAATGAGTCCTTGTGCATCCCTTGGTTTCTATTTTCCTCATGGTTAAAAAAAAAAAAAGATATAGGGCTGGAGAGATAGCTTAACAGTTAAGGCATTTGCCTGCAAAGCCAAAGAACTCTGGTTCAGTTCCCCAGTACCCTCTTAAGCCAGATGCACAAGGTGGCACATGCATCTGGAGTTTGTTTACAGTGGCTAGAGGCCCTGGCAGGCCCATTCTCTCTCTGTCTCTCTCTGTCTCTCTCTCTCTGTCTCTCTCTGTCTCTCTCTCTCTCTCTCTCTGTCTCTCTCTCTCTCTCTCTCTCTCTATATATATATATATATTCACACACACACACACACACACACACACACCTCTTTCTCTCTCATAAATAAGTGAAAAATTAACTTAAAGAGCCAGGCATGGTGGCTCACACCTTTAATCCCAGCACTTGGGAGGCAGAGGTAGGAAGATCACCATGAGTTCAAGGCCACCCTGAGACTCCATAGTGAATTCCAGGTCAGCCTGGACTAGAGTGAAACACTACCTCAAAAAACAAAAACAAAAAATTTTAATTAAATTTTAAAAATCAGATGTTGAAATCACAACCACTGCCCCCAGCTCCTCAGAATAAAACTGTATTTGGACAGACAACCTTTTGTTTTCATTTTTCAGGGCTGAGGATCAAACATAGAGCCCTGCGCTTGCTAGGCAAGTGCTCCACCTTTGAATAACCCCATCCCAAACCCTGCCTTACATTTTTCCCAGGAGCTCTAGCTGCCGAGTGGAGAACAAAGCATGTATGGGCAAAGACAGAAGTTGAGAGACCATGAAAAAGGACAAAAAACCAGTGCTGGAACCGGGGAGATTACCACGTAGGTGGTGTTAACTGCTGGGTTCTGATATTTTTTTTTGTATTTGGGGCTACTGGGCTTCCAGCATGCTAGGATGAGTTTCACCCCAGCACTGATATGACTTAAAGCAGACTCAGCCGGGCGTGGTGCACGCACGCCTTTTATCCCAGCACTCGGGAGCAGAGGTAGGAGGATCACCGTGAGTTCGAGGCCACCCTGAGACTACAGAGTGAATTCCAGGTCAGCCTGGACTAGAATGAGACCCTATATTGAAAAAAAAGAAAAAAGCAGACCCAGTATGATTGACCCATCCATGGACCTGACTGGAGTGTGAGAGAAAGATGAGGGATGGATTATTGTGAATATTGACTTGGAAAAGCAGCTTCCATTTGGGCCAGACTCCGTGGAGTGGAGACGGCTGAGCATTCATGTCAGAAGTGTCCCCGGGTGGCTGGGTATCTGGCAGCCAGCTCCCAGGAAAGTCGTTAGGGGTGAGCAATAATAAGGGTCTGCACTTACCACAGCCCATTTATGGTCTATCCCAGCCTCCTGCGCTCCCAACACTACAGTCCCATCAAATGGAGCCAGCAAGGGGACTTTGCTGTGTCTATTGGCCATTGTGTTTCCCAGTGCTGGGTCCCAGTAGAACCTAGGTCAGTGACATGCTGAGTGCTAGGGACCATGACAGTGGGGACTGAAAAGGAGATAGGTACAAATGTTTCTGAGCACCCCCTCTGCTTCCTGAGCTAGTGGTTATCTTTCCCAGCAGGCTCTGCTCATCCCCCCCTCTTCCTGTCTCTATCTGACTGTGGGCAGGAGAAGATGGACCCAGGCAGCCAGGGACATCCAGAGGATTGGTGAGAGATCTGCAAAGAGCAGGAAGCAAGTAAGGGGAAAAGGGAGAGGACAGAGACAGACAGACAGACACTGATGAAAACAGGCGGAAACGTTGTCCCTTCACTCTGGTTACGAAATGGAAGTTATTTCTTGGTCTCGAAGGCTTTCTTTAGAAAAGATGTTACACAAGATTAACTCAAGGACAGGACATGGGAGAGAGGACTGGAAGGAAGGGTGGGAAGATTGGAAGTTTTTCTGGGAGAGAAACTGTTGTCTCTGGCTGGCTTTGGAAGCCACAATTAGGAAGGAGTTCTCCAGAAGACCTAGCAGACCTCAGGATATGTGCCTTTAATAACAGAGCTTCAAAATTCTTACTCTTTTTTTTTTATTTCACTTATTTATTTGCGAGAGAGGCAGCTAGAGAGAGAATGGGCATGCCAGGGCCTCCAGCCACTGCAAACGAACTCCAGGCACCGGCATACCTTGCATGTGTCTTACATGGGTACTGGGGAATCAAACCTGTATCCTTGGGCTTTGTAAGCATGCACCTTCCCTGCTGAGCCACCTCTCCAGCCTCAAAATTCTTATTCTTATTATTTTATTTTTTAGCCTTAAATTTACAGCAATCTTTCTGCCTCAGATTCTTGAGTGCTGGGATGACAGACATGTACCACCACACACAGATTTTCAAAATTTCTGAAGAAAAAAAAATCAAATTATAAAAGTAACAACAGAGGTAGTTGTTAGCTCCGTGGCCGAGCACCTGCCTACCATGCGTGAGGGACTGAGTTAAATCCCCTGTACTGAAAAAAAAATCCAAATATTATAGGCGATCGGAATAGCCTTCCCCATGTGTCATTGACAAAAATGGACTGAAGGGGACTGTGAAAATATTCAGCAGTTAAAGGCACTTGCTTGCAAAGCCTGCTGACCAGGGTTCAATTTCCAAGCCAGCCACATTAGCAGGATGCAAAAAATAGTGCAAGCATCTGGTATTCATTTGCAGCAAGATGCCCTCTCCCCTTACACACACACACACACACACACACACACACACACACACACGGCACATAAACATCTGTGCAACCAAATAAGTGACAATTAAAAAAATTTAAGGGCTGCAGAGATGGCTTCAAGGTTAAGGCATTTGCCTGCAAAAAGCCAAAAGACCCAGGTTCATTTCCCAGGACCCATGTAAGCCAGATGCACACGTGGTACATGGGTCTGGAGTTCGTCTGCAGTGGCTGAAGGCCCTTGCGTGCTCACTTTCTTGCTCTCCTCTCTCTCTCTCTCTGTCTTTCCCTCCATCTCTCCCTTTCTCCCTTCCTCTCTTCCTCTTCCTCTCTCTCTCAAATAAATAAAATAAAATAAATCTATTAAAAAAATACATGAGCAGAAACAGCGTGATGGCCCAGGCCTGCCATTCCAGCACTGAGGAGGCAGAGGCAGGAGCACTGCTATGAGATTGAGGCAAACCTGGTTTATGGAGTGGGGTGTAGGCCAGCCTGGGCTATGAAGCAAACCCCTGGCTCAAGACATTTTTGAGCTCCCCTCCAAGCCCATCAAAGACCCATACTAAAATAAGTTTCAACTGCTTTCAAAATATACTCTTACAGGGCTGAGGAAATGGCTTAGCGGTTCGAGTGTTTACCTGCAAAGCCTAAAGACCCTGGTTCGATTTCCCAAGACCCACATAAGCCAGATGCACAAGGGGGCACGTGCATCTGGAGTTCTTTTGCAGTGGCTGGAGACCCTGGCTTGCCCATTCTCTCTTTCTCTCTATCTGCCTCTTTCTCTCTCTCTCTCTCTCTCTCTCTCTCTCTCTCTCTCTCTCAAATAAATAAATAATAAAATATTTTTTAAAAATACACTCTTACAGACTGTGCACTCTGGCTAAAATTGATTCTGTTTTTTATTTATTTATCTTTTTATTTTTTTGAGACAAGTGCTCTCTTTGTGGCCTAGGCTGGCCTCAACTTCATAGGGATCCTCCTGTGCTGGCCTTGTCATAGCAGGTGTACACCACTCCACCAGGCTTGATGTTTTAAAATTCAATAAAGAAATAGGTCTGGGGTTGGGGAAATGGCTTAGCGGTTAAGGTGTTTGTCTGTGAAGCCGAAGGACCCTGGTTCAATTCCCCAGGACTCACGTAAGCCAGATGCACATGGTGGCGCATGCATCTGAAGTTTGTTTGCAGTGGCTGGAGGCCCTGGTGGGCCCACTTTCTCTCTCTCTCTCTTTCTCTCTCTGCTTGCAACTAACTAACTAACTAACTAACTAAATAAATAAATAAATAAATAAATAAAATATTTTAAAAGCAAAGATCTGAGCTAAAACAAGGAACAGAAGTTTAATAAAGCTGTAGATAGGTTCCTGGGGATGATCGGTAACATCACAATGCACACGTTGGTGCTGGGCTCTCTTTGGCGTTTTGAATTTCTTTATTTCAGTTTCCCGTGCTGACTGGACAGGTTGGCTCCTAGGGGATACTGAGGCCCAGAAGCCGGGAGTCCGGGTCTCTGAGCAGCTCACTGCTGGATCCTGCGGACGCTCTGCACCTGGAAGGAGTGCGCGTGGGAGCCCCACTCCCGGAAGTGCTTGTAGTCACCCGAGTGGTGATCGCTCTCCAGCACATACTGGAAACCTCGGTAGCCAGGATACTGGGAGCAAACCCAGCTGGAAAAAGGAAGAGACAGGCGGTTACCCTACAGAAGCACCCGTGCTCCGAGCAGTTGGCACAGAGGCACTCAGTGCGCTGTCTGTCATAGGGGCTTTGGCACTGCTGTGCCAGAAGCACCCTTCCAGCTACTCTGCCTGACCAACCTGTACCTGTCCTGCAGGTCTCAGTGCCACCATTACTTCCTCAGGATTAGTTGACCCGTTCCCATGGTGACTGGATCAGAATAGATCATGGAACCCAAGCTGGACCAGTAGCACCTATCTTGGAATCTTATTTGGAATTACTGAGGACAGATCCTCTCTCTCCCTGGGACCAGACAGTAAAGAGGAAGCCACCATGTCTGCCTTCACCTGGAATGATCTGGGCCAGGACAATGCCAGACAGAGCAAGATGGGGAGAAAGGCAGTTCCCCACAGCAGCATCTGATTCCAGCTGTGCCTGAAGTCTCTGGCCTGGAACACTGGGTTTCCATCAGATGCAGGTCCCGAGCCTCTACCTGTTGCCCCTATACCTCCATCTTCTCCTCTGGAATGTCGTAGCCCTCCCACATCCTGTCTGTGCCCTGTCAGGAGGAGCCGTGCGTCCACTTACGCGCCAGAGTGGACGTGGAAGGAACCCACTTCAGTGCCTTCCCAGCCCATGGCCTGCAGAGAGGGGTAGTCATCACTCAGTTCACCCTTCCTGCCCAGGAAGTTCTCGTGCTCGAAGATGGTCAGCCTTGAGTCCCGGTGGTTCTACGGGCACAGAGAGAAGGGTCACACAGCCGGGTGCCCTCTGACACCCAGGAGCCATTGCTAACCATGCATAAGTGCCTTCATCTACCAAATCAGCCTGCTTCCCAAACCTTTGGGAAGGGCAGTGGGCAATAGGTCATTTGCCCTTCCAGAAAGTTCTGCAAAGAAAACATGCTGGGGATGAAAGTATAATATCTGTAACAAGGAAAGAGAAAAAGGACCAGGATGTCCAGGAGCAGGGATCTGGTGGGAAGATGGGGTGTTGCACCTTCAATCCCAGCACTCGGCGGGGGGGGCAGGGCAGCGGTAGGAGGATCGCCATGAGTTTCAGGCCAGGCTGAGACAACATAGTGAATTCCAGGACAGCCTGGGCTAGAGCAAGACCCTACCTTGAAAAACCAAAAGAAGAAAGACAGGAAGGAAGGAGGGAGGGAGGGAGGGAGGGAGGGAGGGAGGAAGGAAGGAAGGAAGGAAGGAAGGAAGGAAGGAAGGAAGGAAGGAAGGAAGGAAGGAAGGGGAGGTAGAGAGATGACTTAGTAGTTAAGGCACTTGCCTGTAAAGCCAAAGGACCCAGGTTTGATTCCCTAGGACCCACGTTAGCCAGATGCACAAGGTGGCGCATGCATCTGGGATTCGTTTGCAGTGGCTGGAAGCCCTGGTGTGCCCATTCCATCTCTCTATCTATCTATCTATCTATCTATCTATCTATCTATCTCTATCTGCCTATTTCTGTATCTCTCTCAAATAAATAAATAAATATTTAAAAAAGAAGAAGAAGGAAGGAAAGGGAGGATGAACAAATGATATTAATGAATATCTGACTTCTGGTCCTGATTCTGCCCCTCACTGCTGGTGGCGGAGCTCAGATGGGCCACATAGCATTTCTGAGCCTCCATTTCCACAGCCATAAAATGGGACCAGCTATACCTCCTCTCCCGGGTTGTTGGAAGATGAAATGGACTCAGGAGCTGCCTGGGATGAGGGCGGTCTGTAAGGGTATTGTTCTAGAAAGTCTCCTCGAGTTCTTACCATGAGTCAGCACCTCCCCACAGCTCCCTGTACTTGGTGCCAGGAGCAGAGCAGGTGAACAAACTGCCATGTCCACACTGTGAAATACTACAAGGCTATGGTAAGAGAATGCCCTGAGTGCCATTCAGTCAGCTGGGAGGAGGAGTGTGATGTATTATCCCAGTGAGGAAGGAGGGATTCCAAGAGTTCTTACTTGTCAGTGCCAGGAGTTCAGGTACAGGGAACTCTGGCTTTATTAAATGGGAGCTGGAGAGATGGCTTAGCAGTCAAGGTGCTTGCCTACAAAGCCTAAGGACCCAGGTTCAAGTCTCCAGATCCCACGTAAGCCAGATGCACAAAGGTGAGGCAAGCGCAAGGTCGCACATGCCCAATAGGTGGTGTAAGCACCTGGAGTTCGATTACAGTGACTGAGGCCCTAGTGTGCCAATTCTCTCTCTCTTTCTCTCTCTCCCTCTTACTTTTTCAAAAAAAATATATATATATATATATTTTTTAAATATGGGCATCTGCCTCACAGGTGGGACTGAGAGTGACTTTTTTATTTTCTTAGTCATGACAAGGATTTCCTCCCTGAATTTGGGGATGGGACACCTTCCAGCGAGTTGTTGGCCAGGGAGGTGCCCCCAAAACATTATAGGCCATTGCCGAGGCCCTTGGTTTCCCACCAGGAACAGATGGCAAGACCCTATTGCTGAAGACTCCACATACTTGGGTGGCAAGTTCATGGAGAAAACCTGCTGGAGCTGAGCTGAAAACCTCCTCCATGTGGACCAGCTGACAGAAAGTTGGAAAAAGCTATGCTGCATGCAGTTCAATGGGAGAGAGAAAACACCAGTGAAGATATTCAACAGTGGACACTGCAGACTTTGAATTTGGCCAGCCAGGCCAAATGAGCCAACGGGTGCAATAGTGGCACGTCTGTTATGGGGAAACCAACTGCTGTCTAATTGGACTGGAGGCCCACTCCATGGGAGGAATACATCCCTGATACTGAAAACATATGACAGTGGTAGTCATGGGCCCTAATGGTGTAACATCTGCTGGTGTCTGACTAAATGTATATACTATGCTCACCAAACTGCCCAGTAAGCACTTCTCTTAGTGTCCACACCCATATATTAATGCTACTCTCACTTTTGGTTAGAGAAGCTTCTCCTTTCAGACAGTGGCAACCTTGGGATGATTCAGAAGGCACCATGGTGCTGAGAAGACAGAGGAGTGCTCAGCACTGAAATGTCTCAAACCTACCTTCCAAGGCTCAGGGTCCATTGCAGAAGAGAGGGCAGAAAGAATGTAAGAGCCAAAGGAAAAGTAGGACTCCTTACAACGTGCTCCTCCAGACACAAAATGGCCTGGATATCCATGACCTCACAGTGCCTGACACTACCTACACAAGACCATCATAATAGGAGGAAAAGATCGTGACCTCAAACTGAAAAGAGAGACTGATTGAGAGGGAAGGGGATAAGATGGAGAGTGAAGTTTCAAAGGGGGAAAGTGGGGAGAGGGAGGGAAATAATATGGGATAGTGTCTACAATTAAAGAAGTTGTTAATAAAATAAAATTTTAAATTAAAAAAATAAAACATAAAAAAAAAGGATTTCCTCCCTGAATTTTGGATGATAAGTATTATGAAGTTTGTAAGCCAGACGTGGTGGTGGCACACGTCTTTAATCCCAGCACTCTGGAGGCAGAGGTAGTAGGATCCCTGTGAGTTTGAGGCCAGCCTGAGACAACATAGTGAATTCCAGGACAGCCTGGGATAGAGCAAAACCCTACCTAAAAAAAAAAAAAAAATGGTGATGTATATAATTTGAAGTCATTAAAAATTAAATTTTAGGGCTGGAGAGATGGCTTAGTGGTTAAGGCGCTTGCCTGCAAAGCCAAAGGACCTTGGTTCAATTCCCTAGGACCCACATAAGCCAGATGCACAAGGCATGCAACTGGAGTTTGTTTCCAGTGGCTCAAGGCCCTGGCACACCCATTCTCTCTCTCTCTCTCTCTCTCTCTCTCTCTGTTTCTTTCCCTCTCTCAAATAAATAAGTAAAAATAAAAATATTTGAAAAAAAATTAAATTTTAGAGCTGGGCATGGTGGCGCACACCTTTAATACCAGCACTTGGGAGGCAGGAGGACCACCGTGAGTCTGAGGCCACCCTGAGACTACATAGTGAATTCCAGGTCAGCCTGGGCTAGAGTGAAACCCTACCTTGAAAAAAAAAAAAAAAGATAAAGAGACCAAGGTTCACAGAGGTGAGAGGCTGCTCTGGTCATGTGCATGAAGAGGGGGTAAGAAGTTTGAAGGTACAGAGCTGCTTCCCAAGAGCATTCCAGGGTTGGGGGAGACTCACAGCACAGGCTATAGGCCGGAAGGAAGTTAGCCTCTCGGCGGGATAAGCCGTGTTGCCACTCCAGGCGTCCCAGGCCGGGTACTCGCCCCGCTCCAGTACGTACTGCTGCCCTTGGAAGCCGGCGTGCTCGAAACCCACCCACCTGCGGACAGAGGGGTGACAGGGAAGCACCCCCTGAGACCAGGCCTGGAGTCTCCGTGAGACCAAGGTGCTCCCCAGGACCATGGGGTCATGCCCGGCTTGCCGTGTCCCACCCAGGGCCATGGCGGTAGAGGCAGAACGGATGGCAAACATTCCACTGAGCCAAGAACTCTTGTCCCAGCCCAGACCTGGGGAAGAGCAAGAATGACAAACCCTTCCTGGGCCCAGTGTCATCCTGTGTCCTGGTGGTAGGGGATAGCCCCAGGCAGGTGCTCTGAGGACCACACGCTGTGTGCGTGCGTGCGTGCGTGCGTGCGTGCGTGCGTGCGTGCGTGCGTCGTGCGTGCAGCCATAGAGGCCGTGTAATGTGGACAGGACCTAGCTGAGGGCTGACCTCAGCCTCAGCCAACTCTTGGTGGTCATCCCAGGGAGATGTAGTGGAGAGTAGCTGCCCTGATCCTTGTCTCACCTCCGGGTCAGTTCCCCTGTCCTCTCTGGCTCCCCTGAGTTGGGGGACTATCCACCTTGCTCCCCTGCCAGAGGCGTGGGAGTACCCCTTACCAGTCACCCTATGGGACAAGGGACCCAGGTGGCAGTGTGTGCCATCTGTGTGTACATAACGAGCACTGAATCCGTCACTGCCAGCCACTCTGGTCAGCCTGTGGACACTTGGGTCTCAGGGCAGCCGGTCTGAGCCCTGTCTCCACACCTGGACAGAGATAGATTGCCTGGCATGAGAAGCATACAGATCAGCCAAGGTGACCTTGAGCGATACCCACAGGCTTAGCCTTGATTCTGAATAACACACTGTTGCTCTCCTTTCAGTCTTTCTAACCTTCTAGAATCTTCTGTCTAGTTGGATAGCCATTGGCCATGTGCAACTAGATACATTTGAGCTAAGAGTCAATAAAAATTAAAATTATGGGGCTGGGGAGATGACTCAGTGGTTATGGCGCCTGCCTAACAACCTGGGCTCAATTCCTCAGTACCCAGATGTACACAGTGGCACACGCATCTGGAGTTTGCTTGCAGTAGCTGGAGGCCCTTGGCACACCCATTCTCTCTGTCTGTCTGTCTTCTCTCTATCTTTCTCTGCTTGCAAATAAATAAATAAAATATTTTTAATCAAAAAATAAATTAAAATTATGCACCTCTTAAGGTGATCACATTTCAAATCCCCAAGGGTCACACATAGCCAGTGGCTTTGGATTGGATGCAGTGCCCCATAGCTGCAGGAAGGGCTGCTCGTCTCCAAGCACTGTGTGTGAGTGATGCCAGGATGCTTTCAGACCCAACACACTCATTCTAGGGCTCTGCTCCCACAGAGCTGCCACATGCCATGCGCAAGGGACTGTGTAAATGGCACTCTTTACAACTGGGTTGGGCACAAACTGGGTAACTTGATAGGGCAGTCTTGTATACGCCCCATCACTTTTGGAGGTCACTGAGACCCTGTTAAAACCTAGGGAAGGGTGGAGAGATGGCTCAGTGGTTAAGGTACTTGCCTGCAAAGCCTAAGGATCCAGGTTCAATTCCCCAGTACCTACATAAAGTTGGATACACAAAGTGGCACATCCATCTGGAGTTCATTTGCAGTGGCTGGAGGTCCTGGTGCACCCATTCTCCCTTTCTTTCTCTCTCATCTGCCTCTCTTAAATAAATAAATAAATATTGAATTTTTTTTAAAGCCTAGGAATACAGGGCGGGGAGCATATAAAAGTCCCAGCTTTCTTCTCTAGGTCCCTTCCTGCACCCCCTTCCGGCCCCCAAACTGGGATTCTCCAGACTCACGCTCCACTCAGCACTTTCAGGGATCGTACGGTCTCGAAGCCCAGCTCAAGCACGCTGGGGCACTCGGCCGTGAACTCGTGCCGCCGGCCTTGGAAGCCTTCTTCATCCCACACCACTATCTGTGCAGGAAAGAAGAGAGTAAGACCCATGGGCGTCAGAATGCTGCAGGGGACAGGGTTAACCCAAGACTCAGAGTGGAGCCCACCAGGTAAAGTGGCAATCAAAAACTCAAGTGAAAGCCGGGCGTGGTGGCGCACGCCTTTAATCCCAGCACTCGGGAGGCAGAGGTAGGAGGATCGCCGAGAGTTCGAGGCCACCCTGAGAATACAGAGTGAATTCCAGGTCAGCCTGGGCTAGAATGAGACCCTACCTAGAAAAAAAAAAAAAAACTCAAGTGAAGCTAGGCGTGGTGGCGCACGCCTTTAATCCCAGCACTTGGGAGGCAGAGGTAGGAGGATCACCATGAGTTTGAGGCCAGTCTGAGACTACATAGTTAATTCCAGGTCAGCCTGGACCAGAGTGAGACCCTACCTCCAAAACCAAAAAAAAAAAAAAAAAAAAAAAAAAAACTCAAGTGACTCTTAGGGCAGGCAGGTGAACAGAGAGGGTCATGGTTCCTATACAGAGGAGGGGTGGCCTCTGCCAACCTGTTTTTCAAAGCCTTCACTAAAGACATGCGGCACCTCCACTTTTGTTTTTGAGAAAGGTCTCACTATGTAGCCCAGGCTGGCCTTGGACTCTTGGTGCTCCTGCCTCAGCCTCCCTAGTACCCAGATGACAGTTGTGTACCACCATGCCAGGTGTCCGACCCTTCTAACACAGGCATGGCCAAAGAAATCTGGCAGCAAGACAGTATGCCGTGATTCAAAGGTGGGTATCAAAAGACCCAAGTTCAAACCCAAGCTATGTGTGACTCTGGGCAGGTCGTTGCCCACTCTGAACTTTGTGCATAAGACAGGCAGTGCCCCTCCCCAGAGATGATTCCATGGGAGTGCCATGGGGACAGTGGAGTAGGTGACTTCCTCCCGCCCTTCCCCCAGATACCAGGTCTTCTCCCTACCCTCCAGTGTCCCGCCGACTTGGTGCACTGCAGAGCCATGCTGGTGGCGTCCTGCACGGGAGAAACACGTGGTCATCCTCTGCCTGACTCTCCGCTCCATCCTAAAGGCTGACTTGGGCGGGGTCAGCATCCAGAGGGGACCCAGCTGCACCTGGGCCACGGGCAGGGGTCCCTTTCCCATCCCTTCCATCTGAGACCAACACCACCCTTGGCCCCATGGCCATCTCAGAATCAACTTATGTGGGGTTCCATGGCCTCCAGCCCCGGCTCACAGAGGGGGAATCTACCATGGCTGTGGAGTAATGGATACGCGGCCCCCTCCAGGACCAAAGCGGTCCACTGAGGGAGTCCCAAACACAGCACAGGCCGTCTCGTGATGGCTATGCACATCACGAGATGACAAGAAGGCTTGGTGTTGGGACGAAGGTCACGGGCAGCTGCCTGGGCATTTGGGGTTCTCAGAAGATGAGCGTAGTCATCAGGGCAAGAGGGACATTTCCAGGACTCTGTGCTCCCCTAGAGCTCAGCCCCTCACCCTATCTCCAACCCAGACTTACCAAGATGAGCCCAGAGTCCATGTCAGAACCAGAACTGGCTAAGGTCAGGCTCTTATAGGCAGAAAGGGGAGAGGGGGCCCCTGGAGATAAAGCTCCAATTCAGCAAGCTAGCTGCTGAAACAAAAGCCAGCCCTGGCCCAGCCCCAGTGGGCATGTCAGCAGCTCTGGCTTAGCTGGGAGGGAGTGCTGGCCTTCCCCGGGGGCTGTGAAAGGTGAGCTACCAAAGAGACCAACGTGAGCAGTGTGACAGGAGTCCCGCATCGTCCCTCAAGCTGTGTGACCTTGACCGGATCACTGCTTTCAGTCTCTATCTGTATTTTTAAATTTTACTTATATACTTATTTGAGAGGGCAGGGGGAGAAAGGAGAAAAAATTGGCACGCCAGGGCCTCAGCCACTGAAATTGAACTCCAGATGCTTTCGCCACCTAGTGGGCATGTGCGATCTTGCGCACTCAAGTCACCTTGTCCGTGGGATCTGGAGAGAGAGATTGAACGTGGATCCTTAGGCTTCACAGGCAAGTGCCTTAACCACTAAGCCGTCTCTCCAGCTCAGTCTCTCTCTGTAGACAGAACAGAAATCAACCACAACCGGGAGCTGCTGCCCCTCTTCTGGCCAAAGCAATCAGGGCCTCACGCCTGTTGGAGGCAGCGTTTGAACTCAACTCTGAGGAGTACAGACAACTGGACAACAACGTGGAGGGATGGAGAATGTTGAAGACAGCTTCACATTGCTGTGGTGAACTTCCAAACCAGGCACAGTTTATGGGAGGAAAGATTGATGTCAGCTTACAGATCTGAGGGGGAGTTCCACCAGTGGTGGAAGCAGCTGGCTCCCACTCATAAATCCAAGCAGATAGAGAGATTCAGAGAGAGAGGGAGAGAGAAACCACCAGCAGCAGCCAGCACCACACGCAAGCATCAAAGAGGACAGCAAACAGCTGGGACCCAGGCAGAGCCCAGACCTCCCTGCATACGTTTGGCCTGGAAATCAGGTCCTCCCCCAAACATGCCTTAGTGCTGGACCCCAGGATCAGCCCCCAGTGACACCTCTTCCAGCCAGGCAGCTGAAATCTAAATTACAAGCTTTAGCCGGGCGTGGTGACGCACACTTTTCATCCCAGCACTCGGGAGGCAGAGGTAGGAGGATTGCCGTGAGTTCAAGGCCACCCTGAGACTCCATAGTGAATTCCAGCTCAGCCTGGGCCAGAGTGAGACCCTACCTCCAAAAACCAGAAAAAATAATAATTAATTAATTAATTACAAGCTTTAAACCACACCTTTAATCCCAGCACTCAGGAGGCAGAGGTTGGAGGATCACCCTGATTTTGAGGCCAGCCTGAGACTACAGCCTGTGCTAGAGCGAGACCCTACTTCGAAAAAAAAAAAAAAAAACAGTAAAACATTGAAAGCTGGGCGTGGTGGGCGCATGCCTTTAGTCCCAGCACTCGGGAAACAGAGGTAGGAGGATCGCTGTGAGTTCAAGGCCACCCTGAGATAACATAGTGAATCCTAGGTCAGCCTGGGTTAGAGTGAGACCCTACCTGGCAAAAACAAAAAATAAATAAAAATAGTTAGCTGGGTGTGGTGGTGCACGCCTTTAGTCCCAGCACTCGGGAAGCAGAGGTAGGAGGAACGCCGTAAAGTTGAGGCCACCCTGAGACAACATAGTGAATTCCAGGTCAGCCTGGGCTAGAGTGAGACCCTACCTCAAAAAACAAAAACAAAACCAAAAACACCTGAGTCTATTGGGACATAGATTCAAACTTTCAAATTACCACAGAGGGATATTGCAAGCAAAAGTCAGGGGAGGGTTGAAGGCTTTAGACCATGCAAAACAGAGCTTCCGTGGCTGCATCCACCACACGCCTGCGGGCTGAGCAATGGGGGACCGTTCCTCGTCTCTCTGCGCCTCAGTTACCTCATGCAGAAAACAGATACAAGAGCTGGGTGTGGTGGTCCACAGGGGAGGTAGGAGGATGGTCATGAGTTCAAGGCCACCCTGAGACTACATAGTGAATCCCAGGTCAGCCTGGGCTAGAATCAGACCTTACCTTAAAAAAAAAAAAAAGGAAAAAGAAAGTGGAAAGTGGATACAAGATGAACTGGGGCAAGCATGAGAGGCTGGGGTGTCATGAGGATGAACGTGACTTATCCATGAACCCATGAACATTTGTACCTGTTTCAGGATCACAGGGGACATTCTGGTCTCTGCCATCCTGACGAATAATAAACGTTGTTATTAAATAATCTTTCCCCAAAATCAGGTGTGTGGGCTGGGGTTCAATTCTCAAGCAGCTGGACAGAAAAAAAAAATGGCTGAAGGGCTGGAGGGATGACTCAGCACTTAAAGGAGCTTGCTTACAAAACCTTACTGCCTGGGTTCGATTCCCCAGCACCCACATAAAGCCAGATGCACAAGGTGGTGCATGCATCTGGAGTTGGTTTGTAGCAACAGGAGGCCCTAACGTGGCCATATACACACACACTCTCTCTGTCTTTCTGTCTCCTCAAATAAATACATATATAATACATATACACATATATAGATGTATATATCGATTTTTAAAATGTCTCAAGTGTCTGATGTTCCTTTGTCTGATTCCTTTGCAAGGGTAAGAGGCGCTGGTGCACTCCCTAACATGCACATCCACGTGTGTGTGTGTGTGTGTGTGTGTGTGTGTGTAATTTATATATGTGTTATATGTATGTTAGATGTCTAACATTTAAGAGGTCTGACTTAGGAGTTAGAAGGTGAATTCTCCATCAAGCATAGTCTACACACCTATAATCCCAGCATTATGAAGGCAGAGGCAGAAGGACCAGGAGTTCAAGGTTATTTTCTGCTATGTAGTAAGTTCCAGGCCAGCCTGTGCTACATTAGATCCTATCTCAAGAAAATGGAAGGAAGAGCCAGGCATGGTGGCGCACGCCTTTAATCTCAGCACTCGGGAGGCAGAAGTAGAAGAATCGCCATGAGTTCAAGGCCACCCTGAGACTACATAGTGAATTCCAGGTCAGCCTGGACTAGAGCGAGACCCTACCTCAAAAAAAAAACACACACAAAAAAAAAAGGAAGGAAGGAAGGAAGGAAGGAAGGAAGGAAGGAAGGAAGGAAGGAGGATATGAGTTCCCATTCCACCTGACAACGGGAATGTAGGAAGGGAGGGTGCAAAGGACGGAGCTGCTTTCATTTCTATAAATAAGGCTGATTCCAAGGACGAAATAGAAATCCTTAGTAAAATGTCAAGCATGGAGGCTGGAGAGATGGCCCAGTGGTTAAGACACTTGCCTGCAAAGCCTAATGACCTGGTTTGATTCCCCAGGACCCACATAAGCCAGATGCACAAGGTGGCGCCTGCCCCTAGAGTTCAGTTGCAGCGGCTGGAGGCTCTGGCGTGCCCGTTCTTTCTGTCGTCTCTTCTCTCTATCTCTCTCTGCTTGCAAATAAGTAAATAAAAATATTTTTAAAAATACCAGAGTGAGCCGGCCATGGTGGCACAGGCATTTAATCCCAGTATGTGGGAGGCAGAGGTAGGAGGATCACCATGAGTTTAAGGCCTCCCTGAGACTATATATTCCAGGTCAGCCTGGGCTAGAGCAAGACCTCACCTAGAGGAAAAAAAAAAAAAAAAAGTCAGAATGGAGTCCTCCCAACAAGACCAGACACCCCATCTTCCCCCACCCAACCCTCTGGCAAGCAGCCCATTGTGGTGGTGGGGGGCAGTAACTGCCCCGGATGCCTGCCTAAGATGCCCAGACCTGTGGGTGGTCCCCACCACAGGCATCTTGGCTTCGGTTCAAAAGGCTGCCCGCCCTTGGTGCATGGTTCCCCAACTTCCAGGCCTTGGCCGCTGATGAAAGACTCTAGAGAGGCTGTCGGCAGAGAGGAACCCGTGGATGCAGGGTCACAGCTAGTGCTGGCCCCAGGCCAGAGTGACCACAAGATGAAGCTAGGCTTCAAGGGGGTACAAGGGTTCCATGGGAGCTGGTAGACTCCCCCCCACATACCCCACTGGGTCTAGGCTGCATGCTGGTAGCCTGGCTCTGCTGTCCGCCCACCACCAGGCCAATAGCGCCACGAGCCTATGAATTTACATGATGGGAGCCTGTGGAAGGACTTTGCTCTACTGGACCTTATTGTTTTCCCTTTGTGGAAGGAGGTGTAGACCATCCACCTTCTGGCATCTTTTAACCTTTGGGAGTGTTTATTGCCTTAGCTGGATGGGTGTCTGTCTGTCTCCTTTGCTGTGGGGTCCCCACAGTGCACAGTGCCTGGTTCAGGATTCCTTGCCTGGTAGCCAGCAAGGGCCCCGGGGGCCCCCTCCGCAAGCGGGGTGATGGAGTCAGGAGTCAGGGTGGGGTCAGAGACCAAGGTTTCCCTGTATGCTCCTGATCCACATTGGAAAGTGCTGGTGTGTGCAGTAACCAGGCAGCACTGGGCCCAGGCCCTGCTCAGGCCTGCTGAGCCAGCTGCCTCTTTGTGTCACAGACTATAGAGCCTAGCATCTGCCAGGTTATAAAATGGGGGGTTGGCTCCTGGGCACCCACAGACCACTAGTCCTCCAGCAGGAAGTTCTGAGTCCACAGGTAAGAGGGGGCCGACACCCTGCCAAGAACCGGGTTGGCGGAGGACGACAATAATAAGCAGAGAATGTTAAGGAACAGATAGATGACTGGACAGAGGGGAGCATCTTGGGGAGAAACAGAAAGAGGAATGGGAGCTGGGGGTGCTGGTGCACATCTCTAATCCCAGCATGTGAGGGGCTGAGGCAGGAGGATTGCTGCAAGTTTTAGGCCACAGCGGGCTAGAGTGTGAGAGCCTGTTTAATAATAATAATAATAATAATAATAATAACAACAACAACAATAAAATACAGAAGGCCAGCATGGTGGCTCAGCCTTTAATCCCAGCACCCTGGAGGCAGAGGTAAGAGGATCGCCGTGAGTTCGAGGCCAGCCTGAGACTACATAGTGAATTCCAGCTCAGCTTGGGACAGAGTGAAACCCTACCTCAAATGCCTCACCCCTTCCCCCCCCCAAAAAAAAACACAAAAGGGAGGGAGGAAAGAAGGAAGGAAGGAAAGGAAGGAGGAAAGGGAAGAAGAGAAGGAAGGAGAGAGAGGGGAGCTGAGGGAAGAGAGTCAAAGATGGAAGTGAACTACAAGACAAGCAGACAGACTGGGAGAGAAAGATGGCCTGGATGGACGCCTAACCCCTAGGGAGTGTTTCCCAGAACAGGGACACAGGGTGGGGGGAGGGAGATGGAAGGCCCCAGATGTGGCCCAGATGTGTGCTCCTCCCACAGTGACAGGACGTCCCAGTCTTCCTCCGGGAGGCTGGGAGCCATGTGCTCATTCCAACTCGAGAGAGGCGGTCAGGGACCAGCTGGACCAAAGGGACCGCTCGCTCTGGGCTGCCAAGGGCCTTCCGGTCCGGCAGAACCCTGGGAGCATGTTCCCCTGGAGATAGTCAAGGCAAGCACCAAAAAATCCATGTCCAAGCTGACCAAAGTCCACCCACTGCCCACACCGCCGCAGTCTTTGTTTTTAGAACACTTAGCGTGCACACAACCCATCCCTCTCCAGTGCCTGCGTTCCCAAGCCCCGAGCTGGCAATTGCGCCTCGACCTCCCTCTGAGACGGAGCCAGGGGCCCCGGCAGACGGGGACAGGCGTCAGAACGTGCACGTGTTTGCTTTCAGAGCAGGGTGTGCATGGAGAAGCTCCCAGCTGTGCTCAGAGCCTAGCACTAAAGCCGTGGCAAATAAGTCAAGCGTGTACACTGAGTACGTGCAGCCCAGTGGCCCATCCATCCCACTGTGGCCTTGGCCAGGGTGCTTGAACCTCCAGCAATCCTGTCCCCAGCCAGCCTATGGCCAAGGTCAGGGTGAAAGGCATTCATGTCTATGACTATGTCCCCCTGGGGAGCCGAGATGGACAGGAAGCTCCAAGGTGTGTGTTTGCAAAGAGGATAATCAAAACCAAACTTTGGAAGGAGCCCATGGACACAGGAACAGGGGACTCAGATGCCATCCCAAAGTCACCCAGGCCAAAGGTTTCTTTTGCAGCGGCGGGAACCATGTCTCAGGCTGCCAAGGCTACAACAACCTCAGCTGTGAACCCAGCACCTGATGCCAAGGCAAAAGGAGCCCCTTCCACTGGACTGGCCCCGGCCTCTGGCCCCACCCCGGCCCCGGCTCCTGTCCCGGCCCCTGCTTCTGTGCCCAGACCTAGCGCCAAAGTGGGAGACCTGCCTCCTGGAAGCTACAGGGTAAGGCTGAGGGTGGGCGGGAGTGGGGGGGAGGCTGGGCTTCCTTGAGTCATCGCCTCTTTATCTCTCCCCTTTCCTTCCTCCTCTCTTCCCTCTTTCCTCCTCCCCCGTCCCCTTTTGTCTCCCTCTTTGCTTCTCCACTTTCTCCTTCCTCTTTTCCCCTTCTCTTCTTCCTCATGTTCTTCTTCTTAATTTTTACATTTTATTTATTTATTTGTAAGCAGACGGGGAGAGAGAGAATGGGTGTGCCAGGGCCTCTAGCCGCTGCAATTGAATTCCAGATGCATTCGCCACTTTGTGCATGTGGCTTTCTGTGGGTACTGGAGAATTGAACGCAGGTCATTAGGTTTTGCAGACAAGTGCCTTAACCACTGAGCCATCTCTTCAGCCCCCTCCTTGTGTTTTTAACTTAAACATTATTTTATTTTATCTTATCTTATTTTATTTTATTTATGTATTTATTTTAAAGAGAGAGGGAGAGAGAATGGGTGTGCCAGGGCCTCTAGCCACTGCAAATGAACTCCAGATGCATGAGGCCCCTTGTGTATCTGGCTTACATGGGTCCTGGGGAATCGAGCTTGGGACCTTAGGCTTTACAGACAAGCACCTTAACCGCTAAGCCATCTCTCCAACCCTGACTTAAACATTTTTATTTATTTAATTGAGATAGAGGAGAGAGAGAGAGAAACTCTGGGTGCACCAGGGCCTCCTATCACTGCAATCACACTCCAAATACACACTTGATGTGGTTACTGGGGAATTGAACCTGGGCCGTCTGGCTTTATAAGCAAGCACCTCTAACCATGAGCAATCTCTCCAGCCCTTCTTCATTCTGCCCCTTTGCCTGTCTTCTATCCTTTCTCCCTTTCTCCTCCACTTCCCCATCCTCTCCCTCCTCTGAGGAATGACACACAGCCCTCCCTGTGGAAGCTCACTGTCACCAACCAGCTGCACATGGTGTGCTTGGAGTGTCACAGACAAAAGCAGGGTATGCAGCTCAGTGGTGGGCACCACCCCTCCCAGGAGAACCACTAAAATAGGAGACCTGCCTTTGACCCCAACACTCCCCCTCCTCAAAATAATTCTGTCAGGTGACCCAGGCCCCAGGCCTCCCAGAGTGCCAGGCGTTCAGCCCCTGGGATAGGGTTGGGTTTAAACATTAGGCACAGAGAACTGAGCATTCTTGGCTCATGACAGACACATGTCTGGTGTGGATGTGGCTGCCTTTCATTCATGTTATTTTGTTTAATCATTAATTTAAATTTTTATGTATTTATTAAAAGAGAGAGAGAATGGGCACACCAGGGCCTCTAGCCACTGCAAATGAACTCCAGACACATGCATCACCAAGTGCATCTGGCTTATGTGGGATCTGGGGAATCAAATCTGGGCCCTTAGGCTTTGCAGGCAAATGCTTTAACTGCTAAGCCATCTCTCCAGCCCCATTAATTTAAATTTTTAACAAGGTCTAAAGCAACTACCTGAAAATCTACAACTCATATAAAAGTTGGAATTCAGAAGTCGGATGTGGTGGTGCACGCCTTTAATCCCAGCACTCGGGAGGCAGAGGTAGGAGTTCAAGGCCACCTTGAGAATACAGAGTGAATTCCAGGTGAACCTGGGCTAGAATGAGACCCTACCTCGAACCCCCCCAAAAAAAAAAAGTTGGAATTCAGGCTGGGTATGGTGGTGCAAGCCTGATCTATACAACAAAATCCTATCTCAAGGGCTGGAGAGATGGCTTAGTGGTGAAGGCACTTACCTGCAAAGCCTAAGGACCCAGGTTCAGTTCCCTAGTACCCATGTAAGCCAGATGCACAAGGTGGCACATGTGTCTGGAGATCATTTGCAGTGGCTAGAGGCCCTGGTGTGCCCAATTCTCTCTCTCTCTCTCTCTATCTGCTTCTTCCTGTCTTTCTCTGTCTCTCAAATAAAGAATA
Organism: Orientallactaga sibirica; assembly: GCA_036365145.1. Taxonomy (NCBI): domain Eukaryota; kingdom Metazoa; phylum Chordata; class Mammalia; order Rodentia; family Dipodidae; genus Orientallactaga; species Orientallactaga sibirica. The sequence continues at coordinate 3,255,955 of JAEOAD010000026.1, read as the reverse complement.
AAATTATGTCCTATCATAGGGTTGTCATTTTTAAAAAAATCCTACCTCAAAAGGGGGGAGGGCTGGAGTAGTTAAGGCCCTTGCCTGCAAAGCTTAATGACCCAGGTTTGATTCCCCAGTACCCACGTAAAGCCACAGAGTGGTGCATGCATGTGGAGTTTGTTTGCAGTGGCTGGAGGCCCTGGTGAGGCCAATGATTCTGTCTGTCTCCTCTCTCTTTCTCTTCTTGCAAATAAATAAATAAATAAATTTCTAAAAAAGAAAAGAAAGGAAGAGTCTGCAAGGGGGATGCTCTAGGACCCCATTCCTAAACTCAGTAACGGGAGACAGAGGAACACACTCACTTCACAAACTGGCTCATGACACCCTCAGGGGAACCAAAGTACTTGAGTTGTCTGGTTTGGTTTGGTTCAGATATCAGATGCACAGAGCTGGGCCATCCTCAATCTCCCCCCTCCTGGGTACGGGGGTCTTCTCTCTCTGCAGCTGGTGGTCTTCGAGCAGGAAAACTTCCAGGGCCGTCGGGTGGAGTTCTCAGGGGAGTGCCTGAACCTGGGGGACCGCGGCTTTGAACGAGTGCGCAGTCTCATCGTCACCTCTGGACCGTGAGTGTTGGCTGGGGAGGGACCCTCTCCGACGGGAGAGTCGCAATCACACAACAACATATTTGCCAGGTCCTGGGCAGTGGGCCCTTGGTCATTGCCCACTGCAAACCCAAGAGAAGCTATGCTTGTCTCTCCCGTGACAAATGAAGAAACTGAGGGTCAGAGAGGGACTGAGCAGTAAAGGGCTGTTTCTAATCTAGGAGGATCCAGTCCATCCCTGAGGGCAGGATGAGACCACAGAACCATGTGTCCCCAAGGTGTCCCCTCTCCTGACCACCTGTAGAACACTCAGCAGGTGCTAGATTATATATAAATACAGTGTATGGGTGTGTGTATGTACAGTGTATGTATGTAAATAAAATCCAGCAAGCGGATAACGCCCAGTTATATGAGAACTGGCTATGTAATCCCCCTTTACCAGATGGGGAGAGTGAGGCTCTGAAAGGCTCAGTCAATAGGCCAAGGGCATGCTGAGTGGCTGAGCTGGCATTTGATGGTGCAGGTTGATTGATTTCCTCCTCGTCATCAGCTGTTACCCAGTTCTAACGATGGGTTTCTCTGGGTCTCCGTGGTCCCTGTAACAAGCAAGCGTGATGGTCTCTCACACAGACTGGCTGGGAAGGGCTGGCCCCGTGAGCTAAGACCCTCCCGGCCCCTTGGCTGGCTGCCCCATTGCAAAGCTTTCTAACGGTGTGGTCAGTCGGAGTTCTGAACCTCTCCAGCGATGTTCGGTGCCAAGGGTTGAGGTGGTCAGATAAGCTGGAGTTCAAGGTCACGCTGAGGTCTGACCAGTTTGGGTTCCAATGCTATTGGAGTCACCTTCTCATTGCTGGCACAAAGTCCTCAACCAAAAGTAGTTGATGGAGGAAAGGGTTTATTGTGTCTTACAGTCCATGGTGGCAGAGGAAAGCATGGCACGAGCAGAGGCTGGGCATCACCTCTGCCACAGCAGGTAGACAATAGCAGCGGGAACGTGTGCCAAATGTTCCCGCTATAACACCCATAAGCCCATCCCCAAAAAGACCTCCTCCAGCAAGCTTTCACCTCCCAAATTGCCATCAGCTGGGGACCAAGCATTCAGAACACATGAGTTTATGGTGGTGGTGGGGGGGCATCTGACTCACACCACCACAAGTGCCAACTCCCTCCTCTGCCTTGTTCGGTCTCCAAGCCTGTTTCCCATCTAAGGCATGTGGAGAATCATGGGCCCCCACTGGCCAGCTCAAGGCGGTTGTGGTTCCGAGGTAGTGGGGCTGGCATTTTTGTGGACACCCGGTGGTGGAGGTGGGAGGCGGGGCAGTGGCTGTCCGCCCTGGGCAGCTGCCTTGTCAGTTTCTGCGGGGCAGTCTGGTCCATGTTCGGATCCAGAGGCCATGTGTGCCTCGGTGCCCACTCCATCCCTGGTGTGGTTAGCCTTTGCTCAGCCCTCCCCATCCCCCAAGCCCAGCTGAAAGCAGGAACGGCAGGATGTGGCTAAGTTGGGGTTGCAGGCTGTTTTGGGGGCTGGTGACTCAAAGCTAGAGTATTGCTCCTCCAGCAAAGAGGCAGCTCTCTCTTTCTCTCTCTCCCTCCCTCTTTCCTCCCTCCTCTGGGGCTGTGCCTAAAGGGGATAGACACAGGCCTGAGGTTTGAGAGCCAGGGGGAGGTGGGCAGGGGGAAGAGAGAAGAGCCATGCTTCTGTGATCTCAGCCTGGCACCAACACCGTCCATTGCATGACCTTGGCTTAGGTGCAAACCCTCTGGGGTTCTGTGTCCAAAACTGACTCTACCTCTTCTTCTTCCTCTTACACGAAAAAGGGTGCTGGCATAAATACTTAGCATTCCTCACGCCTAAATCTGTTCTCCTGGGCCTGCTCCCAGGAGTACAGAGGGCTACACATCACCCGTGCCTGGAGAAAGCTGGCCTCAAACGCACAGAGATTCTCCTACCTCTGCCTCCAGAGTGCTGAGATTAAAGGCATGTGCTACCACACCTGAATTAAAATGTGTGTGTGTATATATATATTTGTTTGTTTGTTTGTTTGTTTGTTTGTTTGTTTGTTTGTTTGAGGTAGGATCTCACTCTAGCCCAGGCTGACATAGAATTCACTATGTCATCTCAGGGTGGCCTCATACTCACGGTGATCCTCCTACCTCTGTCTCCCGAGTGCTGGGATTAAAGGCGTGTGCCACCACGCCCAGTTAAAAATATATTTTTTAATTAAAATACAGGAGCCAGGTGAGGTGGTGCATGCCTGTAACCTCAGCACTCCTGAGGTGGAGGCAAAAGCACCAGGCGTTTTGAGGCCAGCCTGGGCTACACAGGGAGGCACATGTCAAAACCAGAAAACCAAACCAGAGTTAATAATACTCCCAGGGGCTCAGATATGAGATAAGAGTTGATCCAAGTTCAGCGATGACCAGCCTGTGGACAGGAGCCTCTGGTCATTAGGCTTCGCAGGCAAACACCTTAACCGCTGAGCCATCTCTCCGTCACCCAAACTGTTAAATTCTTTTTTTCTTTTTCTTTTTTTTTTTTTTTTTCTCACTTTTTCGAGGTAGGGTTTCACTCTGGTCCAGGCTGACCTGGAATTCACTATGTAGTCTCAGGGTGGCCTCGAACTCTCGGCGATCCTCCTACCTCTGCCTCCCGAGTGCTGGGATTAAAGGCGTGCGCCACCACGCCCAGCTCAAACTGTTAATTTCTAATCACTGCTCATAAAGGGCTGGCCATGTCCTGTCCTGTTTGCCTTAATGTCATGTGAATTCAGCAGAGAGCTGAGATTCATGTTTATTCCCTCCCATCATCCGTCCAAGCTACTGAGGCTCCTGGACATGAGGTTGGTCTGTGAGTTCAAGGGCAGCCTGGGACTACATAGTGAATTCCAGGTCAGCCTGGGCTAGATTGAGACCCTACCACAAAATACTATGTATATATAAATTTTAAAAAGTGCTGGAGAGATGACTCAGCAGCTAAGACACTTGCCTGGGTTCAATTCCCCAGTGCCTAAGTGAGCCAGATGCACAAGGTGGTACATGTGTCTTGAGTTCATTTGCAGTGGCTAGGCCCTGGCACACCTGTTCTCTCTCTCTCTCTTCTCTCTCTCTCTCTCTCTCTCTCTCTCTCTCTCTGCAAATAAGCAAAAGAGGCTATCTCTTGATATGTTGTCTGGCCCTAGGTCCTTGTAGTACTCAAAGCTTGTATGAAACTTTCTATTTGTCATAATAGTTTGCTCACATCATAGCACACACAGTATCTCATTTTATCCTCTGCCAACTATAGCCATACTGTGCCCAAAATAGTCATAATAAGTGATGAAGACTCAGAAAGGTGAAGCTACAGTCACACAGCAGGTAAGGGGTATTGTATTGAGTCCGCCAGCCCCAGACACTTCGGATTTTCATATCAGCATCCCAGGTTGCTGAGCAAGTGGAGAGAGAATGGCAGCCTGGTGGGGAGCGACGGCATCTGCTTGCTAATGCTTTTCCTCCTTGTCTCGTGGTGGTCCATCTTGTGTCTAGCTGGGTGGCCTTTGAGCAGTCCAACTTCCGAGGGGAGATGTTCGTCCTGGAGAAGGGCGAGTACCCACGCTGGGACACCTGGTCCAGCAGCTACCGCAGTGACAGGCTCATGTCCTTCCGGCCCGTCAGGATGGTAAGTGGCTGGGAGTGGGGCTGGGCAGGGGCCAGCCTGAGGTCTGATGGTGGGTAGAGAAGCCTGCTGGCTAGTTGTTCAAACGCAGGAGCTCTTGTCCTTCTCACGGCTGCAAACACTCTGACACACTCCCGCCCCCAAGCCACCATCACCACCCAGTCCCCACAGCCAGGTGTTTCCTTCTGGCTTCACGGAGCTTGGGGACAACTTCCGCTCTTAAGAGCCTGAAATATCAGCGCCCACCTTGATTCTCTCTCTGTTCACATGTCTGGCCACACATCACACCCTTCTGGGGAGCTTTTAAAACCCCCAGTGTCCACAAGACAAAGTGATCAAGTGGTCAGGGCAATGAGCCACTAAAACCCCAGTGTTCACCCAAAACAACCAACACACAGGGTGTGCATAGCGTGGGACATGGCAGCACACACCTATAATCCCTACACCTAGAAGGTGGACGTAGGAAGATTGAGAATCCAAGGTCAGCCTGGGCTACAGACCAGGCCTATCTCAAAAAGAAAAGAGCGAGCCGGGCGGGTGGCACACACCTTTAATCCCAGCACTCAGGGAGGCAGAGGTAGGAGGATCGCTGAGAGTCTGAGGCCACCCTGAGACTACATAGTTAATTCCAGGTCAGCCTGGGCCAGAGTGAAACCCTACCTCGAAAAACCAAAAAAAAGAAAAAAGAAAAGAGCCAGGCGTGGTGGCACACACCTTTAATCCCAGCACTCAGAAGGCAGAGGTAGGAGAATCACTGTGAGTCTGAGGCCATCCTGAGACTACATAGTGAATTCCAGGTCAGCCTGGGCTAGAGTGAGACCCTACCTCAAAAAAAAAAAAAAAAGAAAGAAAGAAAGTAATAAAGAAATAAAGGAAGGAAGGAAAGAAGGAAGGAAAATGAAAAAAAGAAAGAAAGAAAGAAGAAAAGAAGTCTGCAGTGGCTGAAGGGGAAACCCAGGGAAGGTAGCTAGCACATGCTAGCAGCAGGTCACTATATTGAATTGGTCCCAGGATGTTTAACCAAATCAGAATAAAGACACCCAGCATGCCCACCACCATGCCCAGCAAATATACTTTTTAAAAATAAACATGGGAGCCGGGTGTGGTGGCGCATGCCTTTAATCACAGCACCTGGGAGGCAGAGGTAGGAGGATAGCCGTGAGTTCAAGGCCACCCTGAGACTACATAGTGAACTCCAGGTCAGCCTGAGCTAGAGTGAGGCCCTACCTCAAAAAAATAAAAATAAAATTTAAAAGTAATAATTATAATAATAAACATGGAAGCCAGGCGTGGTGGCTCATGCCTTTAATCCCAGCACTCAGGAGGCAGAGGTAGGAGGATCGCTGTGAGTTCAAGGCCACCCTGAGACTACATAGTGAATTTTGGGACAGCCTGGGCTAGAGCGAGACCCTACCTCAAAAAAAACAAAAAAAGAAAAGAAAAAGAAAGAAAGGAAAAAAATATTATTAGAAGATTTAAAAAACTTTAACACCTCCACCTCCCTCAGGTCACTTAGTTCTAAATCTCTGCTGCAGGGCTGGGAACACTGAAACCTTTTCTACGTCCTTAAGGAGTATCCTTGCAGCCAGGGCTGAGGTCCAGTGACTGATCCTTCCTCTGTGTCCCCTACAACTCCTGGGTCACCGTTGTTTCTCTCCTGAGCAGCTCCACCCTGCTGTATGCCTGCCTCCCTGCCAGCCCGGTCTCTAGGGAAATTAGAGGGGATGTTTTGAAAACCTGCCTTTCTACTTCAGCATTTCTGCACCTGGGCAGGCTTGCTTCTGCCAGCTCCTCTCTCTCTCTTTTATTATTATTTTTTTCTTTATCTTTTTTCGTTTTTGTTTTTTCGAGGTAGGGTCTTGCTCTAGCCCAGGCTGACCTGGAATTCACTATGTAGTCTTGAGGGTAGCCTCAAACTCGCAGCAACCTCCCCTATATCTGCCTCCAGAGTGCTGGGATTAAAGGCATGCACCACCACACCCGGCTCCCCTCTAATCTTGGCGCCTGGGCTAGAGGAGACCCCACTCATGTAGGGCCATGGGTACCCTATACTCAGGGTGACATTCAAGTCCTATTTCTGAGAAATCAATCAACAGCCACACACGGTGGCCCTTGCTGCAGGGGACTGTGGCCTCTCACTAAGAAAGAGGAAGAGAGGAAGTGGGGGTGCTGATGAAGGCCGGATGGTCAGTGGGGGCAGGGAAGCCAGCTCCTAAAGCGGTGGTGGGGGAACTGAGTCAGCTCTGAGGAGAGTGGGTGGAAAAGCTTTCCAGGAACCTGGGAGAGCGGAGTTCTTAAAGCAGGGACAGACTGGATGTGGCCGAGGACGTTAAAAACAGGGAACTGGACCCAAAGCTGCAGCAGAGTGGGCAGAAGGGAAGGCATGCACAGAGAGGGAGCACCGGCAGAGGACAGGGCCAGCAGAGCCTCAGAGGGTTCCGGGAAGGAGTTTGGTCTTGACCCCAGTAGCAGAGGGGAGCCACAGACTGGCTCACAAGGGCAACCAGTGGTTAAGCAGCACCCGTGAGCTGTGGGTTACTCTAAGAGCATTGTTCACGTGACAGCTCAGAGGTTATCTGGGCTTCCCTCCCCCTGCCTCCCTTCTCTGACTCATACACTCCTCCTACTTGACCAAAGTCCTAGGAAGTGTTCCCTGATGCATCTTTCTTCCCTTCAGGAGGATTAACTGAGTGCTTCATCTTCCGTCTTCAATGGGAATCTTTAAAAAAAAAAATGTATATTGTTTTATGAGAGACAGAGAGAGAATCAGCTCACCAGGGCCTCCAGCCACTGCAAACAAATTTCAGATGCACGCACCACCTTGCGTGCATGTGCAACCTTGCATGTGTACCACCTTGTACGTCTGGTTTACATGGGGAGTCGAATATGTGTCCTTAGGCTCTGCAGGCCAGCGCCTTGACTGCTGAGCCATCTCTCCAGCCCTAAATATTTTTATTTATTTATTTTCAAGCAGAGAAAGACAGAGACAGACTGAGAAAGAAAGAGAGAGAGAGTCAGGAAAAATGGGTGTGCCAAGGGCCTTTAAGCATTGCAAATGAACTCCAGGTGCATGTGTTACTTTGTGTATCTGGCTTTACATGGGTACTGGGGAATTGAACCTGGGCTGCCTGACTTTGAAAGTAAGTGTCTGTAACTGCTGAACCATCTCTCCAACCCATAAGTCTTTTTTGTTTTGAGGTAGGGTCTTGCTCAAGCCCAGGTTATATAGTCTCAAGCTGGCCTTGAACTTACAGTGAACCTCCTATGTCTGCCTCCAGGTGCAGGGACTATAGGGGTGCACCACCATGCCTGGCTATATTGGAGTCTTTTACAGAAGGAATAATAGTAAATAAAGCACTCATTTATTAAGCACCATCTTTAAGCTGGGTGCTTCCTCTGCCTTTCATGGAATCTCTACAAATGGTCCTAGCAGGCAGTGGCTGTCATCACATGCACCTTAAAGGCAAGGACACAGGCCCAAGGTAGGAAGTGAAATACTAACAGCCATATAGCTTGTTAATGCCAGCCTGGTTCTGCACTGTGGTCTGCTCATCTCCATGGTTCTCTGACCATGGAAATTCCATGCAGGGCTGGAGAGATAGCTTAGTGGTTAAGGTGCTTGCCTGCAAAGCCTAAGAAATCATGTTCGAATCTCCAGGTCCCACTCAACCAGACGCACAGTGACACAAGTGTGCAATGTTGCACATGTGCCACAAGGGGGCGCATGCATCTGGAGTTCGTTAGCAGTGTCTCAAGGCCCTGGTGCACCCGTTTTCTCTCTCTCTCTCTCTCTCTCCCCCCTTTTTTTTCTTTTGGTTTTTTTCCAGGTAGGGTTTCACTCTAGTCCAGGCTGACCTGAAATTCACTATGTAGTCTCAGGGTGACCTCAAACTCACTGTGATCCTCCTACCTCTGCCTCCCAAGTGCTGGGATTAAAGGTGTGCGCCACCACGCCCAGCTACACACCTTTAATCCCTTGCTGGCTGTGTGTTGTGGGTCAAGACGCATGACTTCTCCTCACCATACACAGTGGTGATGCACCTGTCTCTGGGCTTAAACTCACTACCTATGTGAACAGTCACTCACTCCACCCTCCTGACAAGCTTCCCCCCACCCCACCCTGGGACCGAAGATACTGTTATCTCATTTTCCCAGATGAACAAGAGGCCTCACCTGCCAGGCAGTAACCATTCAGAAGAGCCCCATGTGGGCCTGCCAAGACTAGCCATCCAGACAACTTCGGGGGGACCCCACACTCTGCCCCTTCTCTCTGCTTCCTTCCTCCTTTCATTCCTGACCCACCTATACCTTCCCAGGATTCCCAGGAACACAAGATCTGCCTGTTCGAAGGGGCCAACTTCAAGGGCAATACCATGGAGATCCAGGAAGATGACGTGCCCAGCCTCTGGGTGTACGGTTTCTGTGACCGTGTGGGCAGCGTGAGCGTCTCCAGCGGAACGTAAGAATCTGAGCCTCCGTCACGCACCACGCACGGTCAGGCACCAGACTGCCTGGGAATGGGAGGGTGCAGAGCTTCTGCCCAGGTTCTGAGGCAGGTGGCAACTGTCTTCTCAGTTTAAGCAGTCTACCCATGCATCCCGCAGCAGGTGAGGGAATGATGGCTGCTGGGACAGATGGCCTTAAAGGAGTAACCAGGGGGCAGAGTTGGTGTGGATCAAACTCGGATGGGTGGAGGGAAAAGGAATATGTGTTGGGGAGCTGGCGGTCCCTGGGGTAAGAGGGTGACATCACTCTGACATGCCCTTCTCCGCACTCCAGTGCTGCCAGCTGCACAATAGGTCGAGTCCCTTATCCAAAAGGCTCTTGCCCCTTGACTCCTAGAATTTGAGGGAGCCCAAGCAGAGCCCTATCACCCATGCTCAGGAGGACACCCGGAAGGCCAATGCTCAAAGGCGGTGCTCTGTCTATCCTCCTGCCCCAAGCCAGGCCCTAGACCCTGTGTCCCTGTGGGCAGATATCAGACCTGCGCCTCCTGATTCCTTCCTTCTGTGACCCTCAGGATTGGGGCTTTACCCCTTTCCCTGGAAGTCAGCGAGCCAGCGTGCAACAGGCAGGCACAGGGAGGGCCCTACCCTTCAAGGGGCTTCCTGAGCCCAGCCAGTGTGCAGGCCTGTCGGAGGGTGGCAGTGAAGTGTGGGCCTGTCTGTAGGTGGTGGTGAGGTGTGGGCCTGTCTGAGAGTGGAGGTGGGAGTGTGATCCTGTCTGAGGGTGGCAGTGGGGTGCAGAGCCTTGTATGTTTTTTTTTTTTTTTTTTCTCTCCTGAGAAGTGGGAACAGAAACCAGCCTTTGAGCAGTAGGTCTGAGAAGGGCCTGGAAAGACGCTAGGCACAGACAAGGATGAAGTTAGACAAGAATCATAGTTAATTCCTCCCTGAGCTCACCATTCAAGTGAACAGTGAGGGAGACCTCACAACCAGCAGCCAAGGGACAGTCCAGTATTGTCCCCACCCCCAGAGCATAAAACAGAGGCTCAGACAACATCATCTCAGCTAGTTAAAAGCAGCCCTCTCACCGGTGCCCAGGCTATCTGATCAGAGACGTGGATTCCCAGGGGCCACACAGACTCCCTCACATAGTGAAGACACCAGATTTGTGCAAACCCGGCCTCTGGTCACCTCAGTCCTCACAGCCCCTGGGCCTGATGGTCTCTTATTTGACTCTGTTCACCCCTGCTCACACAATCACCTTCAGCGGGATGTGTGTTTAACTTCCTACCTTGGCAGGTAACATGCCTAGCCAGCAGTGAGGCCAGTGTCTCCGTGTGGCCCCCTGAAATACTTTATTCTTATTTTATTTTTGAGAAAACAAGCGAGAGCGAGAGAGAATTGTTTTGCTAGGGCCTCAGCCACTGAAGTCGCTCTCCAGACGCTTGTGCCACCTAGTGGGCATGTGCGGCCTTGTGCTTGCCTCACCTTTGTGCGTTTGGCTTACATGGGATCTGGAGAGGAGACCATGGGTCCTTAGGCTTTGCAGGCAAGCGCCTTAACTGCTAAGCCATCTCTCCAGCCCTGAAATGCTTTCAACTGGTCAGTCACATGGTTGTGCCCACTTTCCTCCAGAAGAGGCTCATCAGAGAGGGGAAGACGGAACAGCAGCCAGGGCAGATGGACCCGTGTGACCCCAGCCAGCTTGCAGGGCTGAGTGACCCATGGATGTAGGCTGCAGGGTCAGATGAAGAGTCAGCTGGTCCAGCAAGGGACCCAGGGTGTCAGCTAGACTCCACATTGTCCTGTCTTTCCTCCTAGCTGGGTTGGCTACCAATACCCTGGCTACCGTGGCTACCAGTACCTGCTAGAGCCCGGGGACTTCCGGCACTGGAACGAGTGGGGTGCCTTCCAGCCACAGATGCAGGCCATCCGCCGCCTGAGGGACCGGCAGTGGCACCGCGAGGGCTGCTTCCCTGTGCTGGCTGCTGAGCCCCCCAAGTGAGCCCCCCCCCAAGTGATCCACGTTCCACCCGCTCACTGCCCCAGCCCCCCAGCCTCCGCGCCCCATCTTCCCCTGCAAATAAAACTTCCTACAGTCAAAATGCCGCCTTCGTCTGTGATCAGTGTGTGGACACAGCATGGGAGGGGGGCACATGTGACTTCCTGGCTTAGTAAATACAGCAAGCACAAAAAGGTCTTAAAAAAAAATTTAATTAATTAATTTATTTGAGAGAATGAGCGAGAGAGAGAGAGAGAGAGAGAGAGAGAATGAGAATGGGCATACCAGGGCCACTAGCCACTGCAAACGAACTCCAGACGCATGTGCCACCATGTGCATCTGGTTTACATGGGTTCTGGGGAATCAAACCTGGGTCCTTAGGCTTTGCAGGCAAGTGATATCACTGCTGAGCTATCTCTCCAGCCCTATCTTTTTTTTTTTTTTAATGTTATTTATTTGAGAGAGAGAGAGAGATACAGAAATAGGCAGGTAAAGAGGGAGAGAGAGAATGGGCGTGCCAGGGCCTCCAGCCACTGCAAACGAACTCCAGATGCGTGCGCCCCCTTGTCCATCTGGCTTACGTGGGTCCTGGAAAATCGAGCCTTGAACCAGGGTCCTTAGGCTTCACAGGCAAGCGCTTAACCGCTAAGCCATCTCTCCAGCCCGCAGCCCTGTCTTTTGTTCTGAGACAAGAGTTCATGTATCCAGCCTAGCCTCAAACTCACCCAGTAGCTCAGATTAACCTTGAACTTCCCATCTTCCCTGTCTTCACCTACTGGGACTACAGACACGTGCCGGAACACTGGATTGTATGCATTGCTGGGAATTGAACCAAGGCCTTTCTGTATGCTGGGCAAACACTCTAGCAACTGAGCTACATCCCTTTCGCTTTGCTTTGGTTTCTTTCCCCAGGCAAGGTCTCACTGTGGCCCAGACTGACCTGGAATTCACTCTGCATCGCAGGCTGGCCTTGAACTCATGGAGATCCTCCTATCTCAGCTTCCCGAGTACTGAGACTAAAGGCGTGCGCCACCCCACCCAGCCTGTTGTGGTTGTGAAGACAATGTCTTGTTATAATATAACCCAGGCTGGCCTCGAACTCAAGATCTTGCTTCACCAGCAATGTTGGGGTTACTGTGGGGGGTGCTCCCTTGCCTACAGCAGAAGTACACATTACCTTAGGATACCTTTCAGGTTATACTCCATTAGCAAGGTAATTCTTCCCAGTCAGCATTCGAAGAAACTAAGACTCAAAAGGGAAAGCGGGGCTCAGCAGTTAAGGTGCTTGCCTATGAAGCCTAACAACCCAGGGTTCAATTCCCCAGTACCCACCTAAAGCCAGATGCACAGAATGGCACATACATCTGGACTTCATTTGTAGTGGCTAATAAGGCCCTGGAGCACCCATTCTTTCTCTCTCCTTGCAAATAAGTAAATTTAAAAAAAAAAAAAGCTGGGTGTGGCGGCACACTCCTTTAATCCCAGCACTCAGGTGGCAGAGGTAAGAGGATCGCCTGAGTTCAGGGCCAGCCTGAGAGTAAATAATGAATTCCAGGTCAGCCTGAGCTAGAGTGAGACCCTACACGGGGGATGGGGAACAACCCTAATCGTAATAAAATTTAAAAAGGGAAAGAGACTTGCCCAAGGTCTGACCCTACAGCCTGCACCAAATCTGCACTCCAAACTCTGAACCTTCTGGCAGCCCTCTTGTGATTTTGGGCCCTTCCTGCTGTGGTAGTTTGAATGTGTGTCACACATAGACTCAGGTATTTTATTAAAGCTTGTAACTTGGTCTCCAGCCACATGGCTGGAGGAAGTGTCACTGGGGGCAGATCCTGTGGTCAAACCGTAAGTGTGTTTGGGGAGGATCTGAATTCCAGTCCAAAGGTATGCCGAGCAGTCTGAGCTCTGACGGGTCCCTGCTGCCTGCTGCCCATTTGTGTTTATTGCTTTTTGGTGTTGCTGGCTGGTGATGGTTTCTCTCTCTCTGTGTTTGGATTCATGAATGGAAGCAGCTTTTTTCCACCATAGATGGAACTTCTCCCTGGGTCTGTAAGCAGGAACTAACCCCCTTCCTCCCACAAATTATGCCTGGTTTGGATGTTCATCCCAGCACCATGGAGCTGTCTACACCTGCATAGTGCGTGGGCTGTCAAGCACTCGATGCTTGTCTTTAAACACACCTAGTGCTTTGAGCTTTAATACATTGATTTATAAATAAAACGTTTTTTATTTTTGTTTATTTGAGCAAGAAGAGAAAGAGAGAGAGAAAGAATGGGTGCACCAGGGCCTCTAGCCAATGCAAACGAACTTGAGACACATATGCCACCATGTGCATCTGGCTTAAGTGGGTCCTGGGGTGTCAAACCTGAGTCCTTAGGCTTTGTAGGCAAGTGCCTTAATGGCTAAGCCATCTCTTCAGCCCATAAATGAAACTTTATATCACTCGAGGCCACCCTGAGACTACATAGCGAATTCCAGGTCAGCCTGAGCTAGAGTGAGACCCTACCTCGAAAAACCAGAAAAAAAAAAAAAAAAAGTTCCATACTTATTCTCAGTAGCCTATTTCTTTCTAGCCTGTCACTGCTGGCTCCTCAACTCAACAGTCATTAGCAAGCATCTCAGGAAAGTGTGAAGCACACATTTGCACCAATGGAGATGTGTAGCTTTTCCTGAAAAGAGCTTTATTAGTTATTTATTTATTTTGAGAAATTGATTCAGTGTTATTTAACCTGGGTCCACGGTCCTCCCAGGAGTCTCTTGGAAATTTCTGCCTGACATTATTGGCTCTTGTATCAGCATTGACCGGTGCTGGCCATCAGTGTCTGTAGGATGCCCGTGGGGAGAAGTGTGTTGCTGTGGATGCCCTTTAGAGAAGGGAATACTTAAAGGAACCTGGAAAGATGGAGCAAGCAGTCGTTTAATTCACAGAGCATGGGAAAGATGCTACTCCAAGCAGAGCAAACAGTGGAGGCGCCCACCTTTGTGCAGGAGATGAAAAGGTGCCTCTTTCCCCAAGAAATTTTCCTGGCAGCTGTCAGAAGTTATTGGGAGAAATCTGTGACGCCCACAGTGTGACGGCGGCATCCTGGTGCAGTGGCCATCTTGCACAGCTGTCCTGGGCTGTCGTGGTGCACCATGAGCAAAAGCATGAGGTTCAGAGAGCTTGCAGTAGATGGAGCAAAGTTGACCAAAGTGGGAGCAGCAGCCTGATGGTGGCGTGGGCAGACAACGGGACTGGGGAAGGGCTGCTCAAAGTGGCCAGAGGTGAAATTGACTCAGAGGTTAAGGTACTTGCCTGCAAAGCCTAAGGACCAGGGTTCAATTCTCCGGTACCCATGTAAAGCCAGATGTTCAAAGTGGCACATGCATCTGGAATTCACTTGCAGCAGCAGGAGGCCCTGGCATGCTCATTCTCTCAATGGCTTTCTCTGTCTTTCTCTCTTGGTTTATCTGCTTGCAAATAAATAAAAATATTTTTTAGCTGGGTGTGGTGGCGCATGCCTTTAATCCCAGCACTTGGGAGGCAGAGGTAGGAGGATCACTGTGAGTTCAAGGCCAGCCTGAGACTCCATAGTGAATTCCAGGTCAGCCTGGACTATGGTAAAACCTTACCTTGAAAACCTATCATCTGTCTGTCTGTCTGTCTGCATATCTATCTATCTATATCAATCTATCTATCTATCTATCTATCATCTATCTGTCTACCTATCTAATTATTTTACAGAGAGAGAGAGACAGGGAGAGAGAGAGAATTGGCGCGCCAGGGTCTCAGCCACTGCAATTGAACTCCAGATGCTTGTGCCATCTAGTGGGCATGTGCAACCTTGCACTTGCCTCACCTTTGTGTTTCTGGCTTACGTGGGATCTGGAGAGAGATGGAACATGCATGGGTCCTTGGGCTTCACAGGCAAGCGCCTTAACCACTAGGCCATCTCTCCAATGCTAGTGTTTTTTTTTCAAGCAGAGGTGCCACATCACCTACCCTTCTGTAGGATGGGACCCTTCCCTAGCCTTCTGTTAGCGTCTAGGAGTACAATGGTTTCGTTTTTGACTCAGAATCTCATGTAGCCCAGACTGGCTTTGAACTTGCTATGTAGCCAAGGCTGGCCTTGGGCACCTGGCTTTCTTATCACCTTCTCCACACACAGCTCTTAAATTCTGCATCCTATAGGCATATGAGCCACATGCACGTAACCTTCACACTTGTCAGTTTCAGGATCCTGCTGGCATGAGATGCACCATGATCTTGTAATACAAGAAGGAAGAAGAGAAAGAAAATTAAAATAACTCAACTGGGAACTGGCATGGTGGCACACGCCTTTAATCCCCAGCATTTGGAAGGCCGAAGTGGATGATCGATGTGAGTTCAAGGCCAATCTGAGACTACATAGTGGATTCCAGGTCAGCCTTGGCTAAAGTGAGACTCTACCTCAAAAAAAAAAAAAATTTCAACCGAGTTGGAGAAATGACTCAGAGATTACACTTGCTTACGAACCCTAACAGTCTTGGTTCAGTCCCCAGGACCCATGTAAAGCCAGATGCACAGTGATGCATGCATCTGGAGCTTGTTTGCCCTTCACATACTTTCTCTCTCTCCTCTCCTTCTCTTCAAGATAAAAATAGATTAATTTTTTAAAGTCAACCCAACTGCTGCCTGATCAAGCACTCGGAATTTTTATTATCTTATGTATTTATTTAAAATATTTTTTAAAATTTTTTATTATTTTATTTATTTTTGGAGAGAGACACAGAGAGACAGACAGACAGACAGACAGAGAGGGAGAGGGAGACAGATAGAGATGGGTGCGCCAGCATGCTCTCAGTTGCTGTGAGTGAAATCCAGATGTGTGCACCCCCTTGTGGTCAAGTGCGGCATTGTGCCCTTGCGTCACTTTGCATCTGGCTAAACGTGGGACCTGGAGATTGGAACCGCTGGAGATTGGAACCAGCATTCTTAGGCTTAGCAGGCAGGTGCCTTAACCACTAAGCCATCTCTCCAGCCCTATTTAAAATATTTATTTATTTATTTATTTATTTATTTGAAAGAGAGAGTGAGAGAGAAAGAGAGAGAGAGACCGGGCAAGCCAGAGTCTCCTGTCACTGCAAATGAACTCCAGACAAATGTGCCACTTTGTGTATCTGGCTTTACATGGGCACTAGGGAATCGAACCTAGGTAGTTAGGCTTTGCAAACAAGTGCCACTAATCACTGAGCCATCTCTAGCCCAAAGGAATTTTTATTTTGTACTTCTTTAAAGAACGATTTGGGG